>OX101753.1:55514112-56714112 GCA_944452675.1 Tachina lurida
ACTTCAACTAGAATCATGCTGAAGCATGCATAAATTGTAAAATTGAAAGTAAACAGATCTTACTTTATATCTGTATCTGTATGAATATGAAATAAATTTACCGAAAAAAATATTGGAAGCATGCCGAAGCATGTATAATTTCAAAAAATTCCTCACGTCATACTTTTATAAGGAAAGAAATTTTAAGACTTTGTGGCAAATGAAATAGATATGTATCTACTTTGTTAAAAATTCAAAAGAGTGAATTCGTAACTCTAATATTATAGATTTTTAATTAAAACAGCACTAAATGTCGGACTCTCGCGTCACTATCGATAGAAGCATGCTAAAGCATGCATGCTAGCAAAATATTAAACTTGTTAGAAGGTGATGAGAAAGCTATTTTCTAATCATTAATTTGTAGACAGCAATTGTATCTGGATCAACTCCACTCATGAATGAATTGTATACAGGTATGATTGATGGTGATGAGGACCTTTTCTAAGTGAGAAATGATTACATCTGAATGCGATACAACGCAGTCTACGTTAACCACAATAACGTCAAGGGGTCAAACACCAAATCTTATATAGAAACACTTGAAGTAAAAATTCTATCAAACATAGATATTCTAAGACTTTATGAAAATATTGATGGTGAGTTGATGATGGAGGTAAATGTGTTATTTTAGATCGATTTTCTAGAATAGTTGATTATTAAAGATGTATTTCTTTGTATATGAACTAATTTCTACGTACATACATATATTTACCTATATTAATACATTTAAAAATTACACAAATATTCTCCATTTCAACTAGTAAAATCTGAAAAAATAGTAGTGACATTAGAAGAAAAAATTAATAAAAAGAAAGACTGACTGACCAATTGATATGTTCATTCTGTCTGACAGATACAAAAAGCTCACTTAAATATATTAGAAATATATACGCAATACGCTAAACTTTAATAAAATGAGAAAAAAAATCACTTCATCCAGAACATCAAATAAAAGCCATAGGCGCTCACCCGTCATAAAATAAACATATACTCGTACATTATTAATGTACTTAAACATATTATCAGTATGAAGTAACACAATTTGAAGAATAAAAAGTTTAAAATTTAATTATCCCTAACGCTGACAAAGAGGAGACAGAAATGCTGACATACAAAGTCATATTGTATACTAGAGGACCAGTTGAGAGGTTAGACCGAAATTGTAAGAAAACGACTTCGTTTTCTGTTGTTCGCTATTCAGGAAGAAAATAAGATTGTTCATTATGAATTAACTAATTTAAAAGTACATTTAAGTTCAGTCTCATATCCATATGATGATAATCCTAACATAAAATTTAAAAATAAACGTAATGCAATTCTATATAGTTATTATATGTATCTAAGATTCCAGCAAAGGTAGTATATGAAAGAATCTCATGCGTTTCTACCTGTACCAGAGTTTAAGATAAAAGCTCCTTTTATTCAATAGCGGGGCAATTGAATAAAATTTTAATTTGAAATAGTAAGCAAAGAAATCAGCTTACTGTATTCTTATTCATGATTGTATAATAGAATATGTACCCATCAAAGGACAAGTTCGAAAAGTCTTATAAATTGAGTAATATGGAAAACAACATAATTTTTATATACGTACAAGGTTTCAAAAGTAATTCAAATGATTTCATCGCAAAAGAAGTAGCGATTGTTTTCAACAACTACGAATATAATAATTTCATTATAAAACTCAATAATCAATAAAAAATAAAAAAAAGAAGCAGGCTGGCTAACAAAAAACTATCATTACATAAGCTGGACTGCTGGATCAGTTTCATTTAAAAATGTTTATAAATGTATAAAAGGTAATGCAAGATGTTCTAAAATAAATGTAAAAGGTGATGAAAAAAGCCTACGGCTGGAAAAAATTTTATATCAAAATATTTCTAAGAATGAAGATAAGCTGCATCAACTTTAATCAAATGTAAATTAAATATATGAAATTTTTCTATTATAGTCACTATTATTCTAAAGTATGTATCTTAAGGAACTCAGTTTTACTTAAAACAGAAAATCCTCACAAATTTTGAAGTAAATACAGATAAAAATTAAATCAACGTTTTTTAATTTCAAATAAAAAAAAAACTATGAAGATATTTGACATCTATACATAAAAGACCCGGCGAATATTTACAACATCAACAAAAGATCGCACATGACATTCAAGCGCGGAGCCCAACACTTATTTGTATGTACATACGTACATACACACATAAAATCAATTTATAGATATGTATGTACACATAATATCAAATTTCTTATCAATACTCAAGTATTTATTAGATCTTGACAATCACACTTACATATCTACATCATAAAAATATATGAACAACGCAAACCATTCAGTCAGAGCACATGCCCAAGCTAAACGACCTTATTATGGACAGAGAAACTATAAATTCCCATGATCGTATGAAAAGAAGTTCAGCGAAAGAAGCCGGACGTAGTTAAATAAACAAAATCTGTAATATAAACAAATTTCTCGCAGGCAGACTTTAAAGCTGGACAATTTTAAGCATGACAAAATACCCAGCAACCTTGAGTATGAAAATATACTTATGTATATGTATCAGATATATGAAAATATTTTATAGAACCAAATCTCGATATTGAATACAATTTATTTCTACGTACATAAAACTACTAGCGTGAGAAAATCATACGCACACACACGCACACACACACATATACCAGATTTCATCTAAGAAAAATTCAGATTATTTCAACAACACACCACCCCTCACAAAACACGGCCCACCTTAAATTCCTACAGATATACATACAAAAATTCTCACGGTCATTCCTACAAACAACACTGACAACAACACAAATCACGATCAGCCTTAAACTCCTACGAACATGCATACAGATTCTCACGCATACATATCACTCGTACGACAACACCCTCACCTATCCTCAAATCACTAATAGCATTAAACTCCTACAAACATATGTACATACACACAGACATATTACTACACCAACCTCACCTACCCTAAATCATGATCAGCCTTAAATTTTCACAGACATACATACATACAGATTCCTACATATTACAACAACATCCTCACCTCTCTTAAATCACGATCAGCCTTAAGCTCCTAAAAAACATATAGACATACATACACGCAGTCGATCAACCTCAACTACACCACACACCCTCCCAATAACAGCCTCGCTTAAATTCCCCCGGACAGACACATCCACAAATTCCCATGGATACATACTACTCGTACAACAACATCCTCACCTACCCCAAATCACTATAAGCCTTTAATTCTTACAGACTTGCAACACCTGCATACACGCAGTCGATCTACCTCAACTACACCCCGCCCCCTGTCAATCAAACCCTCACACAAATTCCAACAGACAGGTATACACTCAATCCATCTACCTCAACTACACCACGCTCTCCCGGCCAATCTCAGCCTCGCACAACAGACAGACGGACGGACAAACAGACAGACAGACAGACACATCTATAAACTCCCTCAGTTATATATTACGACAACAACCCCACCCACCCAAATCACGGTCAGCCTTAAACTCCTATATTAGCATTAGAAATAACTTTTATGTTTTTCCCGTCGGAATTATGAAAAATCATTTTCCCGTCGGCATTTGAAAAAATAATAATCATGTTTTGCCGTCGGCATTTGAAAAAATAATATTCATGCATTGCCGTAGGCATTAGGAAAAATAATCATGTATTGCCGTCTGCATTAGGAAAAATTAATTTTCACTATTTCACACCCATTAGTATTAGGAAAAATCATTGCATGATTTTCCCGTTGGTATTAAGAAAAATCATTTTCATGATTTTCCCGTCGGCATATATATTTATGAAATATTAATCTTATGAAACCCCTTAATCCAAACATACATATAAATTCCCACGGTCATAAAAACCCGGACTTATTGAGCCACCCTCGTATGTATTAAACAAACAAATCCCCTTATGTAAACAAAAAATTCCTTATGTAAACAAAAAGTTGGACGAACTTATTGACCCACCCTCGTAGGGTATCAAATTTCACAAATTTCCAAGAATTTTAAAATTTGGGTAATTAAAATTTTAAAATTTCAAAATTTTAATTGTCCCCGGATTGGTAGTTCCCTACTACTAACCATTAAGGTTGTCCCCATACAAAAAATTATTTTTTAATAGTTATTTCTAGAAACACGCTTCAATCGCTTTTATGGTCGTCTAATGCCTCATCATCATTTACGCCGTCGCTGATAATAATGAGGCAGAAGACGACAAAATAAATAGCAGACCCAGTGGAGAGGAAGGTCGTTTTCGCTCAGTCATTGGCTTCACATTTGTGAAGTGAATTACCTTAGCCACTACGCAACACCTGTGAAAGCAAACTTTTTTCCACGCTTTGGATTACCAATAAGTTTTTTAAATAGCAGAAAAATGTGTAAAATTATAAGAAGATTACAGCATTGCGATGTTGGCGACAAAGAAGCAACATATTTTTACTTCAAGTCGTTGCCGCAGGGAATATTTGCATAATTCGGTATACAAAAATATCCATACCAAGGCACGAGATTTTGAGTTGAACTTTTAGGTCGTCAAATTTAATTGTGTTTCAAAAGACAACAAACAAGACGTATATACATTTCAAGAGTGTTTACGCAGGCCTCTAATACATTTGTATATACTAGGGTGCGTTCGTAAATGTGAACTAGAGGTCTGCATAAGTAGTCATGAAAAGTAAATAGACGTATTTTTTTAAAATGCGTTGTCGCCGCATATTATATTATACGGGGTGTCACAGAAACCAATCTTATAAGAATTGGATATGAAACTAAGTCTAAAGAACTATTCAGATCAGAAATTTGGCAAACTTTTTTCTGGGAAATTTGGCAAACTTTTTTGTGATTTCAATCCCGAAAATGCAAAGGACTCGAATCAGGAAACACTGTTCAGTCAACACTTCTTAGTGAGTGCGTTGCAAGAACTGGGCTCTATGGTATTAGGACTAGACACAACAGCTCAACACCTGGCTGATCAATGCAGTTTTTTGGTCAATTGTCCGGAACTAGCGTCTATTGACACCGATAGAAAGTGCAAAAGAAATTATTGTAACCACGCGTTATTAAGTAAATTAAAGATTATATTAAATTCGTTTTAAATAATCGATTTGTTTTTTTATTTTTGTCCCAACTTCAAATTTTGATAATATACAATTGTGTTTGTTTTCCCCTCTATTACAAAATTTCAACACTTAGCGCATTTTAAAATTATTAAACTTGACAAAATCTACTTAATTAACAAGTTAGTTAATATCAATTATTTAATTTTTTATTGAAAATAACAATAATTAAATCAAATTTGATTATACAATACAAAAATAATAGAGGGGTTTATTAATTTTTCATTTGTGTTATGTCAAATATACATCTATAGTACATAAATAAAACAAATGTGTTTAAATAATATTACATATAGTAAGGATAGGAATTGCTCATAATAACTACAAGTAAAACTTTTATTTATGGATTCTAATTAGCCACTGCACTGAATTTGTCGGGATAATTTGCACGAAGACTGAAGCATTTAAAGATTAAAGCGTTTTTATCAAAATGTTCATGTAATGGCAAGTGTTGTAGCGAAACTGGTAATACTTGTTCCATTAAGTTACAGTTTGTAAGGCGGGCAATTGATCCACATGTATTATCGAGAGAGGCTTGTTCCTTTTCGTTGGCAATGTCCTGAGACAATGCCATCAAAATACACATATATGCTCTGCAATTGAAAAATATACATTTATTTTTTTAGTTATTGTGTAAATTTATTTAATTAAAAAATTAACACTTACTCGAATAAAAAACCAATTCACCCAATACGGAAACAGTATTGTATCGAAATAGTGTCCGGTGCTGTTTTTCAAAGCACCAAAATGAAAACAGCATTTTGACGAGCATAATGTATCGAAATAAATAAATAAATAGTTTTCGGTGTAGTTTTCCAAAGCACCAAAACATTCGACCAAACCTCTATATACAAAGGGCTTTTCTAAATCCAGTTCCTCGTCCTTCTTAGCTTTTTGCTGCAAATATATATAAAACCCGCAAGTGCTAATTATTATAAAATTACATTTACATGAATTTTTCCTTACTTACCAGCTTAGATGCGATAATTTGGTATACACATCCAAAATACATGGAGAGTTTTGCGGGCTCCATAACCTGAGCCAATAGTGGCAGCAAATTACCAGCACTTTCGTCGTCATTGCCGCCAGCAGGCTCATCAAAATTGCCAGCAACCTTTCCCACCAGAACATCGTTAATGCATGTAAAAATGCTATTTTCACTTTCAAGTGCAGCAAGCACAAGGGAAACCTTTTCATAGTCACGCACAATTTGATCCAATTTAGGAATAAGTATGGTTATGGCATTTCCAACACCTTGTACATATCGATGGCTTAATATGGAAAGGACGTATCTCAATTTTTTTCGAAATCGCGTTTTTAACGTTTTCTGGGAAATAACTTATAATTGCATCCTCCTTGAAGATCTTAGTACGTTACTGTTAAAACTCAAGGACTTATGGCCACTTAAAAAATTATTCCTGCATGTAAATGCTTTACGTTTTCTTCAGTTTTTTGCTTCTCCTATAAAATATCCAACATTTGAGATACGTCCTTTCCATATTAAGCCATCGATATGTGATTAGTGTCATTCTGCTTGTACAAGTCAATGAATGTTTAGTTTAGGCTTGGCTCACCCGGCTGTTAGCCGGTCGGCGCAGTTCTCTGGTAGACAGTCTTGTAAGACTCCCCAAGATATGGAATAAAAGCAACTCCGGCACGTTGAGCGAATTCCTTAAGGGCCAACACAGACTCCTCATTCTCATCCAGATGTAGTTTTCTCCGCTATAACCAGCAATATTACATTCAAATATACCGGCAACACTTAATAAACACTCACAACATTTTATTTCATTTTTTTGCTTAAAACACACAAAAATAATTAAATTTACATTTTAATTCTAATTTATTATTATAATGTTTCACTTCTGTGTATTCTGTGTAAAGGGTGGGTATAAACAAAAGTAATGCCAAGTTTTCAATAAATCGCACAAAAAGATGTTGCCACAGTGAAAATAAGGAATTTTAATACAGCAGTGCTGCCAGAAAATTTATGATTTTTCATCTATTTTATAGCGATTTTTTTCTGACGAATAAGTTACCTGCTTTATATTTCTGTGTTCGTTTGTACAAAAAATTAAAAATATGTTAATATGTTAGATATCTTGCCCTCACTTTATCTAACCCTAAAATATTTTTCCATATAAAGTTTGACTTTTCTTATGATAAAATTATGTCAGGTGTAGGACGTAGGGTAAAGTGTTCATACTGCAATATGCAATACTCAGAGTGTTTCTATGTAATATCTAAACCGAATATTTTGGTACTTTTGATGATTTTCAAGATGCTATAACTTGGAAACAAAAAAAAACTTCTTTAATAATGTACATAGTTTTCCACACAACCCAAGAGGTACCATGTAAATGTGCGTTGCCAATTATTTTTTATGGCTGGCATCCCCAGTAGGCCTACATACCATAAAATAATTATAATATGTATAATATCTTTGTATTAAATGTAAATTATGTACTAACTAATTTTATATCACAGTTTTTCCAGCAATATCCATTTTACATTGCTAATATCTTTTGTGAAATAATTTTACAGATGTTCGTATTTTCTATCCAATGTTTTTGTTTGCATCTATCACAAATATAATAATGGCAGTCTTTACATATGGTTACTATACTGATCTTTGTCGACTTTAAATGTCCACACTGCACACAAAATCTAGTTTTATCACCTTGGTATTTTATTAGTAAATTTTTTAATATTATTCGAAAATCATCGGGGTTCTTTAAATGTATTAAAGGCTGGTTTTCCAGAATTTTACAAGCATACATTAAAACAAATATGCCACAGCTCGTTTTATCTTTTTGAACATCTCTTTCGAGTATTGGACAATAATTCCACAGAGCTTTTTCCTTCCCTAGCGCATTGAGAAAATTATTATATAGTCGTTTTCCTTCACCTTGACTTTTTACTGAATTTATGTACAAAAATTCATGAGTCTTAAGTTTAAGCACACATGAAGTATAATGGGAAGAATGTAATATAGGTACAAATATCATATCAGGATGATTATTTATTAACAGATTCATCTTTTCAAAATTGATGTTATCAATTTGGCAAGGCAAACAATAGCAATGATATAATCTACTCTCCTTTATAACAGCTAAAAGGCAAGCATCTAAAACAAAATTTGTTAATTGCTCGTTATTAATCAAAGAAGTCCAGTCTGAGGTTTCTAAGTTATCATAAAAGCCAAAACTAACATGATCTATCATATGATTTACTTCAGAAAACAGTGTATCAAACTTGAACAAAAAGAAATTGTCCTTAATAACGGACACTTCATTAGAATTTATCTTATTTTTAAGTATCTTTTTAACTTTTTTACTAGCTTTTGAGGCTAACATCAACTTGGGTCGTATTGCCCTTTTTTTAATGGAACTTATTTTACCCCATTCCTCTTCGGGTTCACTCTTTATAATTAATTGTGTATAATCATGATCTCTTTCTATGACTTCAACACTGAAGGAGTTTTCATCATGTCGAAGCTTTGTATCATTAGGAGTTGAAGTTATGTAAGAATGTTCTTTTTTTATAATCTTACTAAGATTGGTTTCATTGTATTCATTCAAAGAAGTGATGGTATCTTCAATTTATTTATCCATTGATCCAAACATTTTGTAATGGTATCGCAGTTCCTTAAGCGAACTAAGATAGTCGATTCTCATAAGCTTAACAAACACATCCGGTCTTACAGTTTTTTGTGGCAAAATTATATGTTTTTGCAGAAAGTAAGTAAATTCAACCGGAGCATTACTTATGTGTTCTCCAGATGGATCCACATGAATTCCCATAACATTGGTCCAAAGGACAACAAAGGGACAATATTTGTTTAATATAAACATGCACATTTCATCATTGCGATACTCATTCAATAAAGTGCCTTTATTGATATCTTTGATATCATTTTCTATTTCACTATAAATAGATAAAAACATCTTTCGAAAAGGGCTATTAATTGCTATTGATTCTAATGGATCTCTTTTTTCATTATCTGGAAAATTGTAGTCATTACTTGTATTTTCTACATTAAATTCTATTAAGCATTGACGTACGATTTCCAGACTATTTTCCAAATTATGGTTTTTATATGGTGTAAGCAATATTATAAATATATGTTTGAACCATCTTTGACATTCCTCAATGCTGCTTAAACTAAAAGCAGTTATTAATGCATTTTTTAATAAATGTCTTAAAATATGTTTTTTGCCTAGCTTCGCATTTAAATCTTTGCACATTATCGGCCCTATGTATAAGCAAAAATTGGCATGAAGTTAGCATAAGTGGCAAAATTGAACATGATCTTAAAGAGTTTGGCCATGAAACTTTACATTAAAAATCATGCTAGGACTTAGAAGTGGGTTAAAATTAAGTAATGTGACCATTTTTAATGTCAAATTGTATGGAAAAACTCGTTAACACCTAATTCAATTTCGTCACTTATGCTAACTTCATGCCAATTTTTGCTTATACATAGGGCCCTAGGTGTATATAATGGCATTTACACCATTGTAATACAACAAAATCAGGCTTTGCATTTGGTTTTTTTTTTTAATTCATTTAAGAATAATGCGCAAGCATTAAGGTACTCCAATAAAGTCTGATTATTGAAACTTTTCAACACTGCACCAAATAATGCGGAGCTAACGTCAGTACAAACCCTTTTACACCAAGGCCATTTGAACTGATACTTTATTTTGCTATCTTTCAAAGACAATTTTAATTTATCTAAATAATCACATATTTCTTTCATAGTGTGTCCAGATAGAATTGCTTCCGCAACGGGTAAAATCTTTTTTAATTTAGAAATTCGTAGCACTAATTTATAAGTTAAAATTCGTTTTGCAGCACAAATCAAACTTTTTACACTTTCACCTGATGCATCTAGATGTAATGTAAAATTAGATTCTTCCAATATTTTCATATTGCTTGAGATTGTCTCAAAGGTATAATTTTCCCATGTATATACTGTAAAGGGAGAAGCAAGTCTATGTATATAATTTTTATAAGGGCCAACTTGCATTAGATACAAAGCATAAAAGGGATCTGGGTGATAATACCTATCTTGATTTCCCTCTGATTTACATTTTCTTAATGTTTCTAGCTTATGTATATTTTGCAAATTGCCCTTCTCAGCAATATCATCTGCGGCATCCAAAATTTGCTGCTTTCTGTATAAATATGCTTTATTTTTTCTAAGGTGACTTTTTATTACAAGTCTTTTAACACCTCTCATTTGACCCACTTTTACATCATCTTTAGCATGATGTAAGTCTTTTGTTCTATGAACAATCACTTCTCCTTGGGGATTTATTTTAAACCGAAAAGTAGTACAATTATTAAATTTGCAATAGGCGTACAACAATGTATTTTTAATGCTACACTTAGCATTGTAGAAACACAAAATGCAAACATTGTTTTGTTTTGAATATTCTTCTCTTATCAAATCCTCGAGAATTTTTATTTTTGTAATCTTGTCAATATTAATATGTTTTTTTGTATTGATATCAACATGAAAGGAACAGTCTTTCAAATTAGCTTTAAATTTTCTATTAAGTTTTGTGTTGTCTGAACTATCACGTATAACTTCTCTATTACATTTTTCGTTTGGATTTGGAATTTTTCGGTATTTTAGAAAATCAGAAACATTTTGAGAGTCATCCGTTATCTCAAACGGACCTAGTGTATGATCTCGTTTTTTACTCTCAGATTCTAAAATTTTCGGAGAACTTTTCAAAATAATACTTTCACTACCATGTGTAGTATCAGTCGTTTCTTCAATTTTAGGGCTTTTTTCGATAATACCCTTATTTAAAATTTCTTTCAAGCACGTTATAATTTCGTTAAGGTAACATTCATTCTTTGTGAAGTTTTTACTAATTTCATCTTTTATATCATAAACAAAAGATTTAAAGTCTTTCACTAAATTTTCATTTAACTTTTTATTTATTTCATTATTTTTCAAAATTGCGATGAATTGTGATTTGCCATTTACAAATTTAGAATGTGCAGCTAAACTTCCCAATTCAGAAATATTTTTCTCTTCATTAAATTCTGTTTTCTTGGAATTAGTTGTGATTTCCAAACTTTCGTCAACATCAGACAATAGCGCTGATACAAGAACTTGTTCCATTGGAAAACTTTCAAATTTCTCAGAGAGATTTTTTTCACAATTTGTATTATTTTTTAATAAGCCTGTATTGCTTAAATTTAAAGTTTCCAATAAAAATTCTTTTTTTCCATTTTCAGAAATTTCAGAACTCATATACGTTATATTTCTTGTTTCCAATAAGATATTACTTTCTACTTTTTCGGGCACAACTAAGCCTTTATTTCTTAAATCTAAAGTTTCCAATAAAACTTTATTTGCAGGTATTTCTAAACCTGTATTTACATTTTGTGTTTTTAATACACGTTTTGCAGCACTTGAAATGCGTTTGCGAATTTTCGCACTATTTCTTATTTTGCCGTGTTTGCTTTTCTTCTCATTTAGAGTATTTATAGCACATTGAAATAAGGTTTCATTTGCTTTCGAATAGCTTTTCAAATTTTCTAAATTTTCTAAATTTAATATAATGTTTCTTAAATCTAACTTCTGCTTCCGTGTCCCTTTCATCTTAGCGTCCTAAAAATTGAGAGAGAAAATAAAATATAAGAGCAGTTCTGAAATAAAGAAAAAAATACCCAGCGAGAAAAGGTAATGAAATTATAAAGGTATTTAAGCGTATTCTCATAATTATCTCTATGAAGTAATTAAACGTCTTCGTTTAATTACCTTTCTCGGATAATTACTTCAAAAATCATTAAATTTTTGATGAGGTAGTTAACCGAGGTTTACTGTATTAAGTGTACACGCAAGAAAAAGTAACAATTCGTCGATTGGTTTCTGGTTTGCGGCACATTATATACAAAATACATTACGTCTGCAGCAAACCAGAAACCAACCGACGAATTGGCACAAACATATGTTATACAAGCAACTTATTGTTATACTTCTCCCGCTGGGTAAACCAAGTGCTTTTAAATAGTTACCTGGTCTTAAGTTGGTAGTGCTGCAGGGCTTCTGTTTCCAATTCGTCCTTTCCATATACAAGTTTCTCTATATTAAAAACAATATTAGATATAGATAACAAAAAATAAAATTAATCAAATTTCATTTGAACTTACCCCGATGATGTATCAGCTGTGGATTTTTGTTTAAAGTGAGGCCAAGTTTTAATGTATTTAGATGGTTTAAAATGCTACCAGACTTTAGAGAAGCCATAAGCTTAGAAATAGGGCTGTCAGACTGTTTGTCGCCAAATTGTTAAAAATCATATCAAAATCGTCAAGTTATTTGTGAAAAGTCTTCGAAAGAATAATTAAGTATACAAAAAGAAACAATAGTTTTTTTCTTTACAAAATTAAAAAAAGTTATAGGTACAATATTATAGTACAATCTTATAGTTTTTAAATAATTAAAAAGCATAATAATAGTAGTTTAAGTTCATTTGACGATTTAACGCACTAACAATGACGATATTAGATCAATTTCGTCTGGCAACCAGACTGAAAACATGTATGTTGTCTGGCAGCACGTTTTCCAAAACGAAAGAGAGCGTAACAATTCCTGCACATTTTGCAGATTTGCTCTCTCAATTTTTCAATGGCCGAAAAAAAGTTTGTTGCAAGAGTTTGTTATCTTCTCGCGGGTTAAACACCTAACGAATATTCAGTTTTATATGGTGTTTGACATTTCCTATAATAAACATACAATCTAACGATGCTACCCTGTTTTAAAAAGTAACAGTAAAAAGTAAAAATTAACATAATTTATAGCAACAAAGTAAATGTGGTTATTTCTGTTGTAATATTTGTTGTAGAAATAAAACAAGTCACATTTTAAATAAAAATACGTATTTAAAATGTCAGGCTCTAAATCTTTGACAGAAAAAATGTTTATTTCACCATTATAAAACTTGATGTGTCATACATTCAACATAAACTGTTATGTGTTAAAATAAAAAACTATTTTATTAGAAATGCTCTTGAAGCTGAACAATAAAATGAGTTATGTGTAGTTTTTGAGGCACTTCCGCTATACCTCTCAAATCTACAATTATTTAAGATTAATTTTAGGAAATACTTATATAAAAACATTTACAGGTTTCAAAATAACACAGTTTTTTTGCTCTCCGTAAAACAAACCTGATTTTGTCGGAGAAACGATGATATCTATATATCTTTAGTGCTTTAAACTTATTTTTTACTTATTGTAATAGAAATTTTTCTATTTTTTATAATATTTTTATATCAGTTTTCTTGTTAAATAAGTTCTTTTTTCAAATAGGGACTGTGATGTTTCTATGAAATGAAAACTTGTTATGTTCGATCTTTTTTATCTTTGCTATAACTCTACTATATACTATATATACTATATGTTCCTTAATATTTGTTTTTTTTTAATATATGAGTGGGTTTCATAAAAGTTAAACATATTGGGCCTGATAACGAGTATCGTATTTCGACTACGACTACGAAGATTTCGTAATAGATTAAAGAAAAAATCTTGCAATGTTCTTTAGTCTACTACAAAATCGTCGTAGCCGAAGTCGTAATACGACACTCGAAATAAGGCCCAATTACATTGAGTACATCTGTTTATATAAATTAAGTGCTTTTCATAGTTGCAGTGCTTTTCGAAATTTAAAAGTTGATAGCACTGTCCCAATTATAGAAAATTGAGAGTATGACCACCGCCAGTGCTGTCGGATGTAACCATTTGTCTCTAAAATCGCCAAAAGCTTTGTTTTAAAATAAAAATTTTGACGAGCCTTTTGTTCATTTACATATTTCAACTCATTTGCGATTATTTTAGCTAAACACACATATGCAATTTAAACAATGTAGATTAATGTTAAAAACATGGAAAATTTTACACAAGGAAGGTTTTCTACAACATAAAATAATTAATGAAAAGAGATTTGTTTTCTATATCTAAAGTGTGGTTTTTATAAAACATAGTGGGGAAAACTTCCTTTTATTAATTTGGAACTAGAATTTTGGATAATGATGCATCAATAGGCTTATGCATCATGATAAGGATATAAATAACTGAAAATAAGATTCATATTGATGTAATTCATTTTTAGTATATATACTCCAGTATGTTTGTATGTATGTCTGTTTTATAAATGAAATACACTCCAAAATAGTCCATGCTTAAAAATACGAAACACTTTTTCGTAATTTAATTTTTGTACAATAAAATAAAAATTTTTAAATTTTACTACAATATTTGTAGCTTTGCAGGATAAAGGCCATTTTTCACTATCATACAAAGTCGTGCGATCTACTAAAAAAATACAACCCTTGTGTGATGAATTCTTGTCTTTTGAAATATTTTATAAACTCCATCATATCAGGGTTGTATTTATTCGTAGATCGCACCACTTTGTATGATAGTGTATCACGGCCTTAACAAGTTTGTCGTGTGTGCACAGCCAACTGGTAAAACAGTCAGCTGATAACGCAGTCACCGACCAGCTGATAAAACAGTCGCCAGTCAGCTGTACAAAAATAAATAAAGAAACAAAACAATGTATAAAAGAAAAGAACAAATAAGAAATGAAAGTGTATAGGCACAAAAAATGAAATAAAATCCAGCAAATTCCTGGAAGGCAGTTGCTTCGTCAAGGAGTTTGGAAGTTTAAAAAAAGATGGCGAAGAAGTTTTGGCGAACAGAGGCTTCGAGAAGGAGAAAATGAAAGATGGCATTCATTCTAGTCTGGGAAAGGAAAGTAAGAGGCTGAAAAGAAAAGACAAATTTAAACTAAAAGTGAAAAAAGTGTTACATTTAAAATTTTATTAAACGAAATAAATATATACATAACTGGTACAAAATAAATAATTAGTAACACAATAAAGTATAGTGAAATTCATTTATTCGATATATTGCCAAAATTTAAAAACAATCTATTGGCATTTTCTGGTGTTGTAAAAATTTTCTTGGTATGTGTTTGAAACTTAAATATACAAACTAAATTAATACCAAAAAGAAAATAAATATAAAAACTAAATAAATATTAAAAATTAAAATTAAAACTAAAACAGAATTTCTCAGCCTCGAAAACAAATATAAAACACAAATAAAAAACGCTAATGTAAAAAAAAAACTAAACACAATCATAAAATAGAAAGATCCAGCTGAGCAGTACATTCCTAAAAGAGGCCAGCATCCAGAGAACCCACCCGACATAAGGACGTATAAGCAATGTAATTATACCCACGGAAGGTCATGTGTGGACACCACTCACCACAGCAATAAGCACCAAATACATCGAAAGTCAACAGCAGTAAAGGTATTGTGCCCATGACCCGTACTGTTACATGACGGACAAACTAGACGAACTGCAATATTAATATATTTATATGTATATAAACCCATTTATTTTTGTTAAAGAACTTTGGTTAGGGAAAGTACCCATTTATGAAAATATTTGTAACCTGTAGGTCCGTTGATTTGCCTGCACCCAAAGTTGTTTCGAGCTCGAACCTTCGTTTTAAGTATATTTTAGTCCGGAAACTTCTTGGTTTCGAAAGTGTTCCCTTTAAACCGAAAAACCTTTGATAAAAAGAAATTTTCTTGATTTATATATATATATATATATATATATATATCTGTACCTGAATATCTATATTGATGAGACTCAACCTTTTTGTAACACGTACAAAAAAAAAACTTACTAAACGGGCTATAATTCTACCTTGAAAAAAAACTGAAATATATATATATGTACATAGAATTGTCATTTATTTAAATATTAAAATTATATATAAAAAGAAAGGATCATGAGTAATGTTGCTATAAATTAAAATAAATATTTTTCATAAAATTTTCATTTTCTCCCTACATTTTTGGTTTGTTACAAATTTTCATTATTAATAAGAAATATAAGTGTTTATCAATATATAAATTTAATAACAAATGAAATGCTTTTGTAATAGAATAAATTCAAAGAGCTTTGATTAAATCAATGAAAATGTTCGAGTAGAAAAATTTGGACTTTCAATAGGATGGAGGCATAAGGGGGGGGGGGGAGTAGGTAAGTGAAAGCAGGATTTGGGACAATCTGAAGAAAAAAGAAATTATTGGCAAAATCAGGTTGTCATGGCAGGATTTTCTTTAATCCTGATGGGGAGGGCCGCCAGAGTCTCTTAACATCAACCGACTCATATGTGATTGTGTACATTTGGGATGTAAAGCGGTATATGGACATGTTGAGGTAATTTGACAGCAGCTAATTGTCAGGTAAGGTTCACTGAGGGTCCCAAAAATTTATTTTTTTAAATGTTTAGTTCAATCAACATCCCAAAGCTGGTATGATTTTTTTTTTATTATTTCTGTGTGGTAAGTAGCACGACACCAGGTTGACATGGCAAGAACCCAACCCAAAACGGCGAGCCCTAGCCGGTGCATACGCCAGCATACCAGCGATGCCAACAATCTGGCCACACCAACACTCCAAGCATTTAGTTGGTTTTATTTTACACCTAGCTACACTATCTGCGAACCAACTGCAGAGCACCAGGTAAAAACATACCACATATGACAATAAATAAATGGCGCCCAACGTGGGGCCCGAAGTTAACCTTGAACAATAGAATATTTTTATTTTTTTTAGTTTTTTTAATTTTGTTTTTTTTTTTTTGAAGTAGCCGTGCTATAGCTGACGTAAGTCCTGTTCGAGTAATACGAGAGTCCTCGACAAGTTGCGACGACAGACTATAATAGCATAGGCTAACCCAAATACCACTTAAGTCAATAGTTTACGTTAATAAACAAATACTTCAGCTAAATTTATTGTAAGTCCCCCCCATGGAAGAAAAATATTAATTCCATGTTGAGTTGCGACAAGTAATTTAGTTGGGTATATGCGATGAAGTAAGAAAGAGCTATTTACGTTCAAGATTGAGTCGAAGCCTCTAGATAAAATATGGGCATTCCTTGCTACAATCTCGACGTGAATAACAATCCCATTTTGTTAGTTTCAATAGCTTAAAATCTAGTTTAGTGATGTAAATATTAATTCAATAATTTTAAGTTACACCCGTCTTATATGAGTGCACTCACAGATAGTCCTAGAATTAAAGGCGCGTTGCATAGGCGACGTCGAGTCTAGTTGCGCTGTATCAGGCATTCGTATGGGGAAGTTTTTTTTTAACTTGAATCCTTATTTTAATACTCATTCCAAGATGCCAAATATTCGTAAAAAAAAACCTGAAAACAAAACAAAAACATTAGTAAAACAATTAAGATTCATCCAAAATGTACATAAGCTTATTTCCTTTCCTTTCTCCTCTTTTTATTTCTTTTGCCACCTGAAAAACCTATTGGGTCCGATAATTTTGATTGAAGTTTTTCGATATTCTTTTTGGTTCTATTTTAGTAATATATTTTTTTTTGGTGATTACTATTATTTTCTTTTATTTTTTATGTAATAATCTTGAAATCGTTTTGAAAAGTAGAAGAAAATCTCTTACTTTTCAAAATCACATCACAAATTACTTTTTCTGCAATTTTTTTATAATTGTCGAATTTGTAAGTTCAATATTTTTTTTTTCTATATTTGAAGAGAATTTTTTTTGTTGGAACGAAGTTTTAGTATTTTTTTTATATATATACATAACTGTTTATCTCTGTTTTTTTTTGCGTTTGGAAACGAAGTTGTTTGGCAAAATCTCAGACCATGGCGGGATCAGGATCTTCAGCCACGGCTTCGGCGGGTTCAGATTCGAACCGACCAATGGCAACTAATACAGCGGCCATAGTAACACCAGCTGTACAACAATTCATGTCGTTGGCTCAGGAGAGAAGCAATATCCCTCAAGAACACAATTTGTCACATGGCTCAATTCCATCACCTGATTATAGTAGCTTGACAGCAAGAAACGTTCGCGCGGACTTTCGCACCAGTCGTCCAGCTGAACAAGCTTCAGTAACTCAAAATGTACCACCTAATGTTGAAGCTAGAAACTCGCTCAGTGCCGATATGATGGCGCATCTTAATGAGATGCAACAGTTTTACCGTCAAGAGTTAGAGCGAGTTATAAACATTGCCTCTACCTCTCGTAGGGCAAATGAAATGCCGTTTGTGCAGCCCAATTTACAAACCGCCAATACTCAAGCTGCCAATATGATGCAAGGGAATGTTGTAAATAATTTTAGGGATCCGTTTATAGCCGATAACATACCTCAACAAATGATGCTACAAAATTTTAATCGACAGCAAGCATCAGCTGGTATGTATGAACATCAAGCCATACCATTGCTTCAGCCGAGTTACTCAGCCAGAGAAAACAACCACCAGCCACTTTACAATAAAGTAGATCTCTCCAAGTGGGGTATTAAATTTGACGGCACCACGAAATGCATGAGTGCCGAAGATTTAATATTTCGTGTCGATATCTTACGGCAAGACTATAATTGCTCCTTTAATGATATCAGGCGTAGTTTTCACTTACTGTTAGAAGGCCAGGATTTGGATTGGTACTGGAATGTACGTAAATTAACTCCTATCCAGACGTGGGAAGATTTGCAGAGAGTCTTCTTACTGCAGTTTAGAAGGTACGAAAGTGAGTTCCAACTCCAGAAAAAAATAATGGACCGTCGACAAATGCAGCAAGAATATTTCGAAGATTTCTACAATGCAGTGTTGAGACTTAGAAATCAGCAAAGAAATCCATACTCAGAAAGAGATTTGGTGGAAATTATGAAATCAAATCTCAAACCGTCGCTGTCGCATTTGTTGTTCCCCGTCCGTATAGAAGGGTTGAGTGATTTTTATCAACAGGCCAAAAGAGCTGAAAATTTGCTGCATAGTCAAAGACAACAGTTTGCTCATCGTCCAGCAGCCGTACAACGAGTCAATGAAATAGACCCGGTAGAGGAATTTGACCCATCGGATATGGAGGTAGAAGCAATAAAAGATACAAGCCGCTACACTTGCTGGAATTGCAAAGAAATAGGGCACAGTTTCGTAGACTGTCCATCTACAACGCGTAGAGTTTTTTGTTTTACGTGCGGTCGTGACAATGTGGTTACACCAAAATGCCCGAAATGTCAGGGAAACACGAAGGGGAACAGGTCTCAAACTGGGAGGAGTATAAAGAAGCACGAGAGCGAATTTTTGGGCACGTGTCTAAAAGAATACAAAAGGCTAGGGAACGATATAAATTACGCAAAAGACATAGGCAAGAGATAATGGCAACAAATTTGTATGAGGGTACAGATACCAGATGTTATACGAAAATAAATTTAAATGGAGTAGAAGTTGAGGGTCTATTAGATAGTGGTGCAACTGTTACCTGTCTGGGAAAAAATTGTTTAGAAATAGTGGAGAAAGCTAAACTGCGAATATTTAAATTTTTTTCAACAATCAAAACAGCAGATGGCAGCCCGCACGAAATAATAGGCCGAGTTAAAGCCACCATAGAATTTAATAAATCACGGGAAGAAATTATTTTTTATCTAGTACCTACATTAAACAGATCTCTCTTTTTAGGTGTAGATTTTATGAGGAAATTTGGTATGTTTGCCAGTATAAACAGCTTGACCACCAATGGCGTGAGCTTATGTTCAGAAGTCAAGGGCATATTAACGCCAAATCAACAGGAACGTCTGGACAAAGTAGTGTCTCAGTTCCCGTGCTATTCAAAGAAGGGGCTAGGTCAAACACGTCTGGAAGTCCACACGATTGACACTCGGAACGCAGCTCCGGTGAAAGACAGTCATTATCCGGTCTCGCCAGCTGTACAGAAGTTGATGTACGCAGAGCTAGATAGGATGCTTGATCTTGGGGTCATTGAGCCGAGAGAGAGTCCGTCGAGTCACCCTGTTACTCTAGTCCGTAAGGGCGAGAAGAACAGGCTGTGCTTGGACGCTCGTAAGCTTAATGCTCTCACGATCAAGGACGCCTATCCTCTTCCGCATATCGAAGGTCTGCTCAGCCGGTTGGGGGATACATATTTTATAACAAGCGTCGATTTAAAGGATGCGTTCTGGCAGATACCATTAGATGCGTCCAGTAGAGAGAAAACTGCATTTACGGTGCCAGGTAGACCACTTTACCATTTTACGGTAATGCCATTTGGGCTGTGTAATGCAGCTCAAAGACTTTGTCGTTTAATGGATAAAGTGATTCCCGCAGCACTACGTGATAGAGTTTTCGTCTATCTGGACGATCTTTTGATCGTATCGCCAGACTTTGAAACTCACCTGGAGTTGCTGGAGCGAGTGGCCGGTCGTCTGGAACTGGCGGGTTTAACCATAAACGTAGCCAAATCCAAATTATGCTTCAAGGAGCTACGTTACCTCGGCTATATAGTAGGAGGAGGAAAATTAAGGCCAGATCCGGGTAAAATAGAAACAATTTTGAAATACACTTACCCGAAAACTGCAAAGCAAGTGCGTAGTTTTATGGGTGCCACAGGCTGGTACCGGCGTTTTATCCCTGACTACGCTACAATATCCGCACCAATATTTAATACCCTTAAGAAAGGTAAAAACTTTAGTTTTCCAAACGAAGCCAAAAACGCATTTGACGATTTGAAGAAAGCTCTTACCATAAGCCCAGTTCTTTCACATCCTGACTTTGAAAAACGGTTTTATGTACAGTGTGATGCATCGGATGTGGGAATAGGGGCAGTGTTGTTCCAAAAAGACGAATCTGATGGAGAACATCCGATAGCTTATTTTTCCCATAAACTCACTGCCGCACAAAGGAACTACTCTGTAACCGAGAGAGAGTGTTTGGCCGTGGTTTTGGCCATTAAAAAGTTTAGGCCTTATATCGAACTAATGCCATTTACAGTGATTACTGATCACAGTAGTCTGAAATGGCTAATGTCACATAAGGACCTAAAAAATAGGCTTGCCAGGTGGAGTTTACATCTGCAGTCGTATTCCTTTGACATTGAACATCGACCAGGATCCAAAAACGTCGTGCCGGACACACTTTCTCGGTATGACTTAGAGGAGATTTCTGAAAGCATAACAAATCTGATTAATCTAGAAGCAGAAGAGTTTAAAGGAGAAAGTTACCTGGAATTAATAGCCGTGGTGAGCGAAAACGCTGAGCAACTAGCAGACGTCAAAGTGATAGACGGTTTCGTTTATAAACGCGTACAAGCATACGATGGCGTTCCACTTAATGAAGATTTTGCCTGGAAGTTGTGGGTTCCACCAGAATTAGTACCTGACATTATAAACAAATGTCATGATCCACCGCAATCTGCTCATGGGGGATTTGGCAAAACTCTTCGTAGAGTAAAAGAATATTTTTATTGGCCGAGACAAAATTCGCAGATACGCGCTTTTGTAGCAAATTGCCAAGTTTGTAGGGAAACAAAACCTGCCAATATTACTTTAAGACCGCCGATGGGAACAGAAACTATATCTGAACGTCCATTTCAACGCATATTTGTAGACTTTTTGGGACCTTACCCACGTTCTAAAAACGGCAACTGTTTTATCTTTATAGTTCTGGACCACTTGTCTAAATACGTACTACTAAAGGCAATGCCTAAGGCCAGCACAAAGAACGTAGTAAGATTTTTGATTTCCGAAGTATTTCATAAATTTGGTACGCCAGAAACAATTGTGTCTGATAATGGCAAACAATTTGTAAGTAAAGATTTTAAAGACCTAGTTTCAAGTTTTGGAGTAAAACACGTGAGAACCGCTATACACGCACCACAAGCAAACGCCTCGGAGCGTGTTAATCAGTCCATAATAGCCGCGATACGTTCATACTTACAAAATGACCACACTGAGTGGGACAAATACTTATCCGATATAGAATTTTCATTAAGATCGTCAATTCAAACTTCTATTGGTGTCACACCATATTTCGCTCTTTTTGGATTAAATATGATAGGACACGGTAGTATTTACAATCTAGCAAGAAAACTTAAAAGTCTGGACGATCCCGAATTAAATGTGATACCAAAAGCAGCTAAAATGGATTTGATTCGGCAGAAAATACGCGAAAATCTGCACAAAGCTTACTTACGTGGTGGACGCTCATATAATATGCGTTGTAGACAAATTAAATTTATACCAGGGCAGGAAGTTTACCGCAGGAACTTCCAGCAGAGCGTTTTCAAATATAATTTCAACGCAAAACTGGCTCGGAAATTTTTGAAGTGTAGAATTGTAAGGCCTATCGGTAAAAGCCTTTACGAAGTAGAAGACCTACAGGGGAAATTGTTGGGGGTGTTTCACGCCAAAGATTTGAAACAATAGCTTCAAATTCTTTGGTGGTTTCAGTTCTAACATTTCCGCCCATATGGCTAAGACTTGTCGAGACAAAAGCAAACTTCAAACGGCAACTTTATTTCATTTTATTTATTTAATAGCAATTCCAATTGCAAACACCTACATAACGTACATCGTTGCATTTATGCAACCTGGAAAACCTCATTTTCCTTTTTGGACAAATGGGTGGACAATATTTTAAATTTTTTTTGCTTTTATACACTTTTCGTAATTGATAAACGTGAGAAATAGTTGAGGGTGTCTCTCGCCAAGGATTTAAAACAATAGTTCTAAAATTCTTTGGTGGTCTCAGTCCCAACATTTCCATCAGGACAAGGCAATAAAGTTTATTCGTAAATTTTATCAAATATATAAAATATAAATACATATGTACCTACATATACAAATATACCCATATTTGTATAAAACAAATCTAAAAATTACTAATAGCAAATTAGTTCAAACAAAATGAACGTCAATAGTGGTGAAACAAAATTTTTCTTAAAACGCACGTAATAAAAGAAATTCTTTTATGTTATTACCTCGATACCTGGGGGACCAAATCAGTTCATTTCTACTGGAAGAGATTCACGTTATCAAAATCTTTTAATCATTCAGACAAACTTTTTGTGCCAACTATAGCGCTTACGTTTCTTAAGAGAATTACATTTTGTAATCGTTGTCTCTCTATTGATGCATTTCCGTTAAACGCCCTGCGGAAATATGCCATTAAGGACTAGGAAATGTTAGTCATCTACAGAGCAACATATAATTGAGTCCGATCTTACAGCAAGTTGACACAATATAGTATAGTCAAAGACTATAAATATATAAAGATGTTCCACGTAGAACATTAAATGAAAACTAAAATTGTTTGTGTTTATAGATGCTGTGGGGGAAGTAACAAGGGAAAAATATATTGTTTGTTATTTGAACGAAACCACAAAGAGAGCACAAAATTTTTGAGCATGCACACTTATATAAATATGTATGTAGTAATGTTGTATGGCATACAATGTATGCACACACATAATTGAAGCTTATAGAGAAATTTAGTTGTGTGTGTTATATTTCTTGTTCAAGCGCAGTCAATTAGGAGCAAAAATATGTAATAACTAAAAGAAGTTTCTTGTTTTGATACATTCATGTGCAAATAAGTCACGGAAATCAAATGCGACCGATTGTGTTATTGTAGGGTAAAAATACGTGTTTTATTGTTGTAAAATTAAAAATAAGTTGATTCGCACCGAACTATAATTATTTTATTTAGAAATTTCATCAGTTCTCGTGGTACCTTCACAGCGAACAGTCGAATAGCGGAATTTTACTTACTTACCAAACAAACAAAAATTACATATACAAAAAAAAAAATATTAGTAGTACATATTATTCGTAATAGGTACATACATACTGTCTTTAATAAATAAGCTTTCTGCTTTGCTAATATTTTTTACATAGTAAAAATAACAAAAACAAAAAAACCGCAAAAAAAACTTAAACAAGTGATATTGAGGAATACCTCAAAGTCAAACAAACAATCATAAATAACAAAAACAAAAAATACCGAAAATAAAAAAAAAACATAAACGAATAACCCTTGAGGAATTCTTTGTATGAATTCCTCAAATACAGAAAAACTTGAAGTGAGTTCTAACGGCAGAAATGCTTATTTTACTGTGAGTTCTGAAACTCTGAATGAAAAAAATATAAAAAATAAATCTGATGAAAATCTTTTGTTAACGGCAACGCCAATTTTTCGTCAGCGATCAACTTCGCTTTGTCCAATGCCAAATAGTAATGATGCATTAACATTACAGTTGCCCAGTACTTCTTCATTTAAGTCAGTAATATCATCCCCTTCAGGCTCGTGTTTATCACTTAACAAAGTTATCACTACAGATAACAGCGGCTCGAAACTCAAGGTACAAGTTGGAATGGACAGATACATTACAATTTTAAAGCGCGGGCGAAGCCCGAATTCTTCAAAAATCTCATCTGCTCCAAAAGTGTCTAGGGATAACAGCGCAGCCTCAACTAATCGCCAAAACCGCTTTAAAATTTTTCAAGATGACAACGACAAACCCGAGGTATCCTCGAACAAAACATCCAAGCCGCCACCAATCTATTTGAGACAAAAAAATTCAAATGCCCTTATTAAAAAATTAATTTCGGTCATTGGTGAGAATAAATTTCACATTGTTTCAATAAAACGTGGCAACATCGATGAAACTAAAATCCAAATTTATGACGAAAAAGATTTCCGCAAAATGGTTGCTGAATTTGAAAAAAGTAAAACAAGCTTCTACACATACCAGCTTAAGAGCGCTAAAGGCATGCAGATCGTATTGAAGGGCATAGATTCTTATGTTGTCCCCGAAGAAATAAAAGATGCACTCGTCCTCCAGGGGTTCAAGGTAAAAAATGTGTCCAATATAATAAATAGAGAAAAGATTCCCCAACCCCTATTTCGTGTTGAACTAGAACCTAATGATATAAAATTGAAAAAAAAATGAGACGCATCCAATTTATAATTTAAAATACCTCTTGTACCGAAAAATCACAGTTGAAGAGCCACATAAGCGTTCAGGTCCTGTACAGTGCCATAATTGCCAAGAATATGGCCATACAAAAACATACTGCAATTTACACTCTGTTTGTGTTGTGTGCGGCGAATTACACGGCACCGTTAGCTGCAACAAACCAAAAGATCAAAGTGATAAAAAATTCAGTAATTGTGGAGGTAATCACACCGCTAACTACAGAGGTTGTCGTGTGTACTCTTTGGTAAAGAAGACTATGGTGCAAAAACCTAAATTAGCTCCAGCACAATCAGCAAACGTTTACTCTGCCACTTTTCAGCAAATGAGCCAACCAGTTACTTCCCGTGTATCGTATGCAGATGCTGCTAAGGCTAGTTCTATTCCGACACAAAATGTTTCACCGCAAAATAATTCTACAAATACAAACTTTAATTATAATCGCCTTGAAGCCACTATTGAAAATCTTGTGCAAACTATAAACAATTTTACAACAAATATGACTACCATGATGCAAGAAATGTTGCGAATGCAGAATACTCTGCTTCAAGCAATACTTAATAAGCCATGAACACGTTAACAATATGTTTCTGGAACGCAAACGGCATTCGCCAACATAAAAATGAACTTGAGCACTTCCTCACGGAAAAAAATATTGATATAATGTTAGTATCTGAGACTCATTTGACTTCGAGAAGTCTTTTTAAAATTTATGGCTACACTATATATGATACAAAGGACCCTAGAGGAAGGGCTTACGGTGGATCAGCAATTCTAATAAAGTCAAGACTCAAGCACTATGTTCTTGATAACATTTGTGAAGAATACTTACAAGCAACAAATATTGGCATTGAAAGTTTTTGTTCAAATTTCGTTATATCATCAATTTACTCCCCTCCCAGATTTTCAATCACTGAGAATCAATATGAGGATTTCTACAAATCTCTTGGACCTTGTTTTGTAGCAGCTGGAGACTACAATGCGAAACATACGTTCTGGGGTTCGCGCCTTGTTACACCCAGAGGTCGAGCATTGTTCAACACTATTTCAAAAATGGGCTTGGATGTCATTTCGAGTGGGGAGCCCACTTATTGGCCTACTGACATACAAAAAATTCCGGACATTATAGATTTTGGCGTCATAAAAAATATCTCTAGGGATTTAATTCAAGTTCAAGCTTCTCTTGATCTCTCGTCCGATCACTCCCCGACGATCCTCACAATTTGTAGCCCATTAAGAAGTAACTTACCTGACCCATATGTGAAGATGATCAATCGTGTTAATTGGCTGGGGTTCAAAAAATATCTCAGCAGTCATTGTACGGAAAATATTACGCTTAGAACACCCGATGATATTGAATCGAACATTGCCAATCTCAGCGAGAATATTAAACAGGCTGCTGAACATGCCACTATCTCCCATCCGCAGATTGGGTTTAATAAAATTTATTCTACAGACATTGAACGTCTCGTACGTGAAAAAAGAAGGGCTAGAAGGGAATGGCAACAGCACAGATCACCACAAAATAAAATCAGATTTAAAGAGTGCACTAAACGACTCCAAGAGTTGCTTGCATCTGAAAAAATTGCATCTCTTAAAAATTATCTGGAGGGTCTTGATGTTACACCGGCGTCTAATTACTCCTTGTGGCGCGCTGCCAGAAAGCTTAAAACACCCGTTGAGTATAAGCCACCTCTACGCACATTTACCGGAGGTTGGGCAAGAAGCGATACTGAAAAAGGTAAAATATTTGCTGAGCACTTAAAATCCGTTTTTACTCCAAATATATGTACTGTTGTTGCTGATTTGCCGAATATAGTCGCTCTACTCCCTCAACACATAAAGTTTAAGACGCGTGATTTACAAAAATTAATTGCCGAACTCAACCCGAAGAAAGCTCCGGGTATTGATGGAATTAGTAATCAGATGCTGATGAACTTGCCTCGTATTGCAATGAGAATCCTGTTATTCATATTTAATGCTATTTTACGACTGGAGTATTATCCACACAACTGGAAACTTGCCAAGGTTAAAATGATTCCAAAGCCGGGCAAAGATATAACAAAGGCTGAGTCATATAGGCCAATAAGTCTACTATCTACAATGTCAAAGCTTTTCGAAAAACTGCTCAAAACAAAATTGTCCCCAATTCTAATTAGTGGTGGGTGCATACCAGACCATCAATTTGGTTTTAGAAGTCAGCATAGCACCATTGAACAAACTCACAGATTAGTTCAATTTATAAGAAGAACTTTTGAGGAAAAAAAGTATTGTTCTGCGCTGTTTATTGACGTTTCCCAGGCATTTGATAAAGTGTGGCATGAAGGCCTTATTTTAAAATTGAAGACTTACTTACCAATAAACATTTTAAATCTTTTGGAAAGTTACATTATTTCCCGTAAGTTCACTGTTGCGGAAGGAGACTTTACAAGTAGGCCTGAAACAATTTCATCTGGTGTGCCACAGGGGAGTATACTGGGACCAGTTTTATATTTAATTTATACTTGTGATATGCCTGTGAGCAGTAGTATCCATACTTCCACATTTGCCGACGATACAGCCTGCCTTAGTATGCATGAAAACCCTGATGAGGCATCCCGCAAACTCCAGGAACACATTAGCCAGATGGAGCTTTGGTTAAACTTATGGAGAATCAAGGTAAATGAACAAAAGTGTGTTCAAGTAACATTTACTTTACGAAGAGATACTTGTTCCCCCATTCGGATTAACAATCAAGTTGTTTCTCAACATTCACATGTGAAATATCTTGGTATACACCTTGATCGACGACTTACATGGAAACACCACATTGATTCTAAGTTAACTCAAATGAAACTTAAACTAACTCAGGTACATTGGCTGATTGGTCGAAATTCAACACTTAGCCTAGACTGTAAACTTTTAATATACAAGTCGCTTTTAAAGCCAATATGGTGCTACGGAATTCAACTATGGGGCACTGCTTCAGCTTCAAATGTAGAGAAAATTCAACGCAGGCAAAATAAAATTTTACGCATGATAACATCGGCTCCATGGTACATCAAAAATTCAAATATACATCGTGATTTGAATATGCCACTAGTGACTGAAGAAATTGCAAAATACGCTGGCAAATATTTAACAAAACTCGAGTCACATCCTAATCCGCTTGCCCGTAATATTTTGAACTTTACTGGACACATCCGCCTAAAAAAGAGGGACACAATGGCTCTTATTCACAGCACTCCAGATGGGACTTCTTGAAAATACTTTTATTTTTTTTTTCCTTTTGATTATCACTACTTACATATGTATTATATATAACTACTACTAAGCTTATGTCCGACATTGGTCGGGCCTAATTATATTTTTTAGATTTAAGATTTGAATACTTATTGTTAGTTCATATATGAAGATACAATAAATAAAAATTCATGCATAAAAAAAAAAAAAAAAAAAAAATTTTGAAATTTCAATTATATATATATATATATATATATATACATATACATATATATTTATATATATATACATATATGTATATTTTTATATATATATACATATATATATATATATATATATATATATACATATATATATATATATATGTATGTATATATGTATATACTATGTATAAAATAAAAATATGTATAAAATAAATAAAACGTGAGCTTACTTACATAGTAAGTTTGCAAACCATGATTATTTATTTTTGTTTACAAAAGAATAGGTTTTCTTTATTGCTTTAAAATTTTGAGTTTTTCAGTGCTTGTTGATTTGAATTTATATGTTTCCCACGACGAATGTTTTCGTAGCAGTGTAAGAACTAATAAATTAAGCATCTCCATCCTGTGCTTAAAGCATACGTAGCTCTCGTCAAACCAAAAGGAATATATTGTATTTTTGGTACAATTTACACATTGCTCAACAATAGTTTTTTATGTTTTTTATTTCTTTAGAATTAGTAGAAACATTTTAGAAAACTTTTATGTGAATCTTACACACTGCAAAAGATAAGTCTGATGGAGCACACAAACTTCCAAAATCTGTTTCTTTATCATAATTTTTAGTAACATTTTTTCTTATAGATACTTCATCAAAAAGTAAAATGCATTCTTTTTCAAAAGGTTGCATCTTTTTAACAGTTTCTGTGAGCGCATTGCTACTTCATCTACTAAGGGATGAAGGACTCGGAAGGTTCAATTTCAATATATTTCTTAAGAACAAGTATGTGGAGGCTGATCTATAAAATATACTTTGAAAAAAGCTTATCTCATACTCTCCCCAACGCGTATTTGTCCCTCTATTTATCTTTAGTAGCATTTTGCAAAAAGTTTTTTCGTTTGGATTTATATTTAAATTATCAACTTCGGCTTCAATAGATTTCTTCATCATTATTTTGCTTTCTAAAGTTTTTATCCTTCTTTTTAAACTTTCGGATTTTTTCTTTAATTTAAGTTTATCTTGCGAAACAGTCTTAAGTTTTTTAAACATTGTAAAATATTTCTTTCTATAAAACTCTTCATTTCTACAACTTTTATAACAATTTGAGCAAAACGATGGTGATCCCGATCTTTTGCGCTTAAGAGGCGGACATCTTAACAAGGGTAAGGCAACATCCTCACTTAATAAGCACTTTTCTATACCCGAGTCATCAGTCAAATTTAAGGTTGGTACTGCGTCGCGATTCAAGTATTTCTTTCCTATATTTTCCGACGAAAAGTGTCTTTCACATATATACAATGTCCGCGATTTTTCCAAAAAGCTTTCGTCAAAGTTGCACTTTTCTATCCACGCTTTAAGTAATATGTCATTGGAATATGGGAAACGAAAGATTTTTAAGTTTGGAAAACTTCTTTTGAATCTGCCACAATGAGGCAAACAACACTTATTGCCTGCTTTAAGCGATAACTTTTTTTGTTTTACTACGGAAGTAGATAATTTCAATTAGTTCACTCATTATGATATTATTGATTTATATTATTATTCAAAATTTTTCACTTTTTCACACTAGATTATATTTTCAAGCACTTGTAACTCACAACGAAAGCGATACTGAAATAAAGTTAAATAAATACATAGTTTCCAACGTAAACGCTAAATATATTAAATTCAAATAACGGTAAATTTATATTCGGTGCGAATCCATGTGTTTGCAAAAGTACAACAATAAAATACATATTTTTGCCATATAAATAGACAATCGGTAACATTAAATTTTATGTAGCTTATGTAAATACACATATGCATATGTGCGAAAACACAAGTTCTTTTTATTTGTGTAAATTTTTTCTTTGCTTTAGGTTAAATACACACATCCATTCATACTTACGCATACAAAGGCACGCACACATGCATGCGTATGCAGATGAACAGCGAAGACATGAGAATACTAAGTGCTCTGAGAAAATAAATTACTCTCTTTGAAACAAATGGATTTAAGGCCTCGTTAGCCGACTGTAGAAATCGTAGATGTAACGTAAATGTAAATGTAATGTAAATGTAAAGGCAGAATTACCCGACTGTAAATGTAGAACTGTAAATGTAAATGTGTCAGCTGATCGAATCTGTTGCAGGAAAAGCCTGACTGAAATGTCACGTAAATGTAATGTCTGAACCTGCAGAAAATAGAATTTCATGACGACGTTACGTGACATTTGTAGACAGTGATGGGATGTATGTATATTGAATGAGAGTGTGGCACAATAGCCCTAGTTTGGTACTTTTGTTTCTTTTGATAATTTAAGCTTTTGAGTTGCTAAATTTGTATACGTACATGACATATTTAATAAATTTAGTTTTCTAATAAAGTTTTTTTCTTTTTAAAATCTAACCAAAGACTGCCAATCGTATTTGTTTATTTTTTTGTTAATATACATATACATATATGTATGAATATGTAACATACATATAGTACATTTGTGCGAACTAACAGCATAAAACGCACAAAAACTATTTTTATTTAATAATACCAAAAAAAATTATAATATGTGCGTTTAATCATAACAATTCTAATGTTAATAAAAATATAAATATTTTTATAATTATAATACGATGTAATGTATGTATGTATACATATGAAGCTAAAATTGTAATTTCACTAAATATCAAAGTCATAACATTGTTTGTAAGTATAAAATAATGATTTGATACCATTTAAATAATTTTCGTACTTTTTCCACACAATCAAAAATAATGTGAAGACATTGAACTCCCATCAATGTTTCGAAACAGCTGTTGCCCATTTTATTTGAATTTGTTATACTGATAAACACCCAGCAAACAAAAAGTATTATATATGTGTTCTTGTTCAAAAATATACATATGTAAATGTATATTGTTTGTGATTAAAATTAATTATTATTAGTAGGTAGGGACATTAATAAGAAATGGATAAAACGATAAAGTGGATATATAATATTGTTTTTATATGATTGAGGTGATACTGAAACCATAGTCATTCCTGGAAATTAAGAAGTCAAGCACTTCGTTGTTCCGATGAAATTGCTCAAAATCTGTTTTGCTACTTGTAGTTGTATGTAACGCTTAAGCGTTACAGCTGCTATTAAAATTATTACAATTGAGTTCTTTTACATAAAATAATAATTTTTAAAACCTCTAGGCACATTTTCATTATAAAAGATGTCTTATTTCAAAAACTCCATTACTTTTTTCCAACAGTATAAAAGAAAGTAAATTATAACAGCTTCAACGAAATTATGAAAGAAATCTTGAATTTATTGAAACATTACCATTTTATATATTATTAACTTATAAGCAGCAATGCATACATACATATGTATGTATGATCACACAATCACACATTTCAATCAAATTGAATTTAATTATATGAACTTTCACGTTTGACTTCAAATAACTCGCAATTTAAAATCAAAAATTATTGTTTGCTGGGCACAATGCAATTAGCATGTATGTATGTGTGCACAAGGAAGTTTTTTTGTTTGTGTCGAAAACACATGACACGTTTTTAAGCATTCTATAAGCGTTCAAACATTTACATTTACATTACATTTACATTTACATTACATCTACGATTTCTACAGTCGGCTAACGAGGCCTTAAATGTTTGAACGCTTATAGAATGCTTAAAAACGTGTCATGTGTTTTCGACACAAACAAAAAAACTTCCTTGTGCACACATACATACATGCTTATTGCTTTGTGCCCAGCAAACACTCATTTTTTATTTTAAATTGCGAGTTGTTTGAAGTCAAACGTGAAACTTCATATAATATTTAAATTCATGGAATTCATGGATTGTGTGATCATGCATACATATGTATTTATGCATTGCTGCTTATAAGTTAATAATATATAAAATGGTAATGTTTCAATTAATCCAAGATTTCTTTAATAATTTCGCTGAAGCTATTATAATTTACTTTCTTTTGATGGCACGTTTTATACTGTTGAAAAAAATAATGGAGTTTTTGAAATAAGACATCTTTTATAATGAAAATGTGCCTAGAGGTCTTAAAAATTATTATTTTATGTAAAAGAACTCAATTGTAATAATTTTAATAGCAGCTGTAACGCTTAAGCCTCTAACCCTAATATTTGCTTATAACTACAAGTAGCAAAACAGATTTTGAGAAATTTCATCGGAAAGACGAAGTGCTTGACTCCTTAATTTCCAGGAATTCCTATGGTTTCCGTAGCAGCTCAATCATATAAAAACATTATTATATATCCACTTTATCGTTTTATACTTTTCTTATTAATGTTCGTACCTACTAATAATAATTAATTTTAATCACAAACAATATACATTTACATATGTATATTTTTGAACAAGAACACATATATACTACTTTTTGTTTGCTGGGTGTTTATCAGTATAACAAATTCAAATAAAATGCGCAACAGATGTTCGAAACTTTGATGGGAGTTCAATATCTTCACATTATTTTTGATTGTGTGGAAAAAGTACGAAAATTATTTAAATGGTATCAAATCATTATTTTATACTTACAAACAATGTTATGACTTTGATATTTAGTGAAATTACAATTTTAGCTTTATATGTATACATATATATATTACAACGTATTATAATTACAAAAATATTTATATTTTTATTGTCATTATAATTTAATCATAAGCGCACATATTATAATTGTTTTTTGGTATTATGAAATAAAAATAGTTTTTGTGCGCTTGTATGCTGTTTGTTTGCAAAAATGTACTATATGTATGTTACATATTCATACATAAATGCATATGTATATTAACAAAAACGTCTACAAATACGACTGGCGGTCTGTGATTAGATTTTATTAAGAAAAAAACTTTATTAGAAAACGAAATTTATTAAATAATTCATGTACGTATACAAATTTAGCAACTCAAAAGCTTAAATTATCAAAATAAACACAAGTACCAAAATAGGGCTATTGTGCACACACACCCATTCAATATTCATACATCCCATCACTGTCTACAAATGTCACGTAACCTCGTCATGAAATTCTATTTTCTGCAGGTTCAGACGTTACATTTACGTGACATTTCAGTCAGGTAAGCATTTGCATAGTTTTTCATGCAACAGATTCGATCAGCTGACACATTTACATTTACAGTTCTACATTTACAGTCGGATAATTCTGCCTTTAGTAGTAAATCCACCGGCAAATTAAGCACTGACAGTACAATGTATGGACGTAGAACATCTTTATATATTTATAGTCTTTGGTATAGTCTTTATTTACCGAGTATTGTTTATTCAAAAACACTACTCTAACAAATTATTTGATAACTAATTAAATACTCAACTCTGAAAATGAACAAAGGGTCGACACAACCAGAATTCAAAAGTAATGAACAAAGAAAATTTGTTTCACACGTAAAATTTGGACTCAAAAATTAACTACACGCAAATGTACCTGTATATGTATGTGAATAAACGCACAATAAATTTTAATTAAAAACCTGCCTAGTAATATATATGTAATATTTATGAAAAACATAGAAATACGTACAAACAATTATACCTTAAAATCCTAAGACTTACCTAAAATTCCCTTTGATACTCGTTCCAACGCAGCAGTCTTTTGCAACACGAAACAATTCGACTCCTATCGAATTAGTCCTGCTGATACCCTCAGATGAGGCCTCGCAAATTGAAAGTATATTCCCTGTTCGAAAATAAACGTAAAAACTATTAGTGAATTAGCTACGATATAAACCTATACATGTTGATTTATAATACTTACCGTTGTCTTTTGAACACTGCTCATTTAAGCGCTTATACTTCGATAACCTGAAAAGAGAAAATTTATATTAGTTATTGTTTTACATTATAATTTAGTGTTAAAACATTCTAATAGAATACTTTTGGAAATGATATATGTACATATTTGTAACATATCCTATTAGAAAGTTTTACATATTTTTTTATTTTTGTTTCAATTCTACTCTAGTAATACAGAAAGAATTTCTTATTATACACCTTTTCATTTAAAACAGAAAAGAAAAAGACCGATGAAATATATATTGAATTTTAAAAACAAATCGTTTTAATCTATTTGTTTTTCACTTTGCCACGATTACATAGGTATTTATTACTTTATCCTTCTTTTCCTTTGTTTTTTTTTATATATTCACTCGATTTTTTTTGTCATTTAGGTATGAATATAATTAAAATTACAATTAGTAGTTATAAAATTCAATTTAGTTTTTATAGCACTACGTTACAATATTTTTATTCACGTAAATTTCAAATTCAGTGGCGGCAAAATAAACGGCGGCGATAACAAAAAAATTACCGGCGGCGGTATGCAAAATCGATAACGAGTTATCGAATCATCAAAATTCCACAACACAACACTTATTTTAAAACAACAAAAAGGAAATATGATTCTTCTTACTTGTTTTCCCGTAATAATGTGGAGCCACCTAACGGTCCAACCATGTTGTCCGGCCTTAGAGCCCTAAAATAGAATTTAATAGTAATGTCCATATACATATGTATATGTATATTTAAAAATATTTGATTTTAAAATACCTACCTTTTGTACATGTACACTTGTACATGCAAAGAAAGTCCACACACCACGATCACCTAAATAATCAATTAAAAACATCGATCACAACATAGCTTCCAGATCACTATTTCATTTAAACTTACCTTTTTTTTTTTAAACCAGCCTATTGTCCCCAACGCACCCTCAATTTTTTTTTATATTTCATTTATTTATTTATTTAACACCAAACTTATCACTACATACACCACTTATGATCGAACTTAACACAAGCCACTTAATGTTTCGTTGAGTCGATGAACACACATAAATGTAGGCTTTGTATTTCAATAGAAACCATAATGTAGCAGTACTGTCAAAAGGCATACAAAAAGAAACACTTGTCGAAAAGACACCAGCGTATGACAGTACCAATGCAACAGCTGTTATTTTAACGTTCAGTCGATCTCACCCACCAAAATAACATCTCCGTGAAGTTAACAAACTAAAGATATCAAACTAAATTAATTTCACTCATATTAAAGAGAACCAGACCCATATTCTCTCTTTTGCAGACTGTGCAGTTGAGAAAATGAGTTTTTTCTTGGTTTGAGCACTAAATTATAGTGATGCCAAGTCAAAAAATCTTAAATTATTAAATTTGTATGGCAATATCTGTAGAAAAACGCTCATTTATGATGAATACATGCTCTTCTTCTTTTTTCGTATATGGGACAGGATTTTAAAGTTAACAAACTAATTTGGCAAACTTAAATTAGTACTGGCAATTATAATTTTAATATATATAAAAATTTATTAAATATAACAAAAAACAATGTTTTTTTAGCATGAAGTATATTTATTTATAAGGTTTTGAATAAAGCAAACTAAAAAGTTCTTAATATAGTATTTATACAAGTTTACGTTAACATTTCACTCCTCATATATATTTTAAAGTTAAGCAAAAATATCAATTTGTTCGGGGACCGGACCAATTGTGGCTTAAACTACGCCTTTATACCTTTAATTTGGCATATCATTTTTATCCCATTTCAGTTTTTTGTTGAACAAAGTTTCAAAAATAAAATTTTATTTGGTACTTCCACTCAAACACTAGGCGTACACTATTACATGAATACCTTCAATTTGGCATATCATTTATATTCCATTTCAGTTTTTTGTTGAACAAACTTTCAAAAATAAAATTTTATTTGGTACTTCCACTCAAACACTAGGCGTACACTATTACATGAATAGGGCCAAAATATGAATTTGTTCGGGGACCGGACCAATTGTGGCTTAAACTACGCCTTTATACCTTCAATTTGGCATATAATTTATATTCCATTTCAGTTTTTTGTTGAACAAACTTTCAAAAATAAAATTTTATTTGGTACTTCCACTCAAACACTAGGCGTACACTATTACATGAATAGGTCCAAAATATCAATTTGTTCGGGGACCGGACCAATTGTGGCTTAAACTACCCCTTTATACCTTTAATTTGGCATATCATTTATATTCCATTTCAGTTTTTTGTTGAACAAACTTTCAAAAATAAAATTTTATTTGGTACTTCCACTCATAAATGCCCAATATATTCAGATTCTTCATCAAATTGATCTGGCAGCCACGACTGTGTGCAGAATAAAAGTACTGCCAAGTTCTGTAAATTATGGAAGTGTGGCAACTCTATTACTGCAAATGGCGTCATTTTAATAATAATAATAAAAGTATGCTTTTGTATTGTAATAATGTGGTAAAAACAACTAGAATTGTTATGGCAAGGTGCAAAAACTTTAAATAAAGAGCAGAATATACACTAGCTGCTAAAATCTTATATGTAAGCGTAGAATTTTACTTATTTTTGGAAGCATAAGCTAACAATATTTTCTTTTAGAGACACATGTCGAAAACTGGCGAAAAACAAGTTGCAAATTCCAAAGGAAAAGTTTGCTCTATCTATCTCCGCCTCTACCGATAATAACGTTTGTATTTGGGATGTTTTGTCAGGTGAATGTGAACATAAAAGTTCAATTTGATCCACGTAACGATAAAAGATTTCTGGTATGTCCTATGCGTTATGCTGCTGTTCTTGTGAAAATTGGTAATAATCATGGAATACGTGTGTATGACTCAAAAGAAGTCGTATCATTGGGTAAAGATGGTGAGCCGGAACCCATACAAAAACTACAGGATTTAAATAAAAAATAAACAATCATCAGACGGCAAAAAGACAGCAGGAAGACCAAAAAAGTAATATTTAATATCTATGTACCTCTCATAAGCGGACACTCATCGTCGTAGCATTTTTGTCCGGTTATTAGAGGTGTTCGCTTATGAGAGTGGTAATTATTCTTTTATTTTAATTTTGGGTCTAAAAAACTTGTCCGGTTATTATAGGTGTCCGGTTATGAGAGGTGTCCGTTATGAGAGGTTTCACTGTATATGCATTTGGCCAAAAACAAACTTGTAGTCACGATTTCAATTATGTTTTTAATATTAAAATTCATAGCGGTGTCATTTAAAAATTTATATGATTCTAAATTGTTAGAAACTCCTTAATTAACTTCTTACTGTGAAAGGGCAAACAATTTTGCCTTTATTTTTAGAAAAGCAAACGCCATCAATAAAGTTTTTATATTAATACAAATCATTTGCATAAATATTCCATTGAAAATTGCGTAAAAGCTAAGTTTCGGGTACATGTTACAATTGTATTCAAATTTGAGGTTGACTATTTTAAATTATTAATTAAATGCAAAACATCGTAGCTTTCTTTGGGATTGTATGTGTATTTTGTTGTTGCATTTTAAAGAAAAGCTACGATATTTTGCATTTACAATTTGCGGCAATTTGAATGCCGATTTGAAATCACTTTGTTATTTTTTCAATCACTTTATTTATTATAATACTCGTATATCATATGAATCTGTCGTGAGTCAAAAACCACTCATGCACACTTCTCTACCCTTTACTAATCCCAGATTTTTCTCCATAGGTTTTTGTACTTAGCCCTTTAAAATAATTTTCCAATAATATGTATTGAATTGAATAAAAAACATATGTATCTGTTACTTTTATTATTAAACAAAAAATTCTATCGTGTATTTTATAAAACTACTGAACTAAATATTCATCTTAGTTAATTATTATTTTTCGAACTGTATTTGTTTCTTAAATTCTTATGAATTGAATTGGCTACTGTTCGTAACGCTTTTTAAGCCAAATTACATGTGATAATTATTAATGAACAAATAACATCAAGTTAGTTGTAAATATTCTGACAACAACACATAGTTGAACGGAACAGCCAGCCGTTTTCGAAGGCCACTAAACCTTCCTCATCAGCGTTCTTCTGTGTTTTGGTCCACCGTGTGGACCAAACAACTAACTTGATGTTATTTGTTCATTAATAATTATCACATGTAATTTGGCTTAAAAAGCGTTACGAACAGTAGCCTAATTCAATTCATAAGAATTTAAGAAACATTCATCATCGATTTTCTCGAAAACTCATTTTTGTCCAATACATTAAAACAGAAACAAACCGACGATATGTATATATATATATACATATCGCACCCTAAATACAAAAGGGGCACAACTCAAAATTATAAAAGTGCTTTTGCTTTTTTATAAAACTGGTAATTGAAGAAATTTATAACGACCCCAACAATTTCTTTTGCAATACAGTCTTCTTGAAGAATATAAAATAGCATTATGGTTCTTTTTATGTGACATACTTGCGTCATTTGTACAGTATCAACAGTTGTTTGCAACTATACAGCATCTGAAATTTTTTGAGTTGTGCCCCTTTTGTATTTAGAGTGCGATATGTATATGAGTGCATTTTTATGAATACGCCAGTTATTTATGTTATTTCTATGAATACGCCGGTATAATTTTGATTTTATTACATTATTATTTTTAGTAAATAAAACCCTAAAATAAATTTGTAAAAATAAAAAATAATAAAAACTAAAGAGTACTCAGTTTCCTACAGGGTAATTTGTTTTGTTACATGCAAATATTCCTACTGGGTCATTTGATTTGATACATATGTACAGCTGTTGTCAAAATAGTAGCACCACAAAAGGGGTAAAGTTCATGTGAAAAATTCAATTTATTCGTCGAAACGATTGTCTTATGTTGTATTCTATATATTTTCATTCTTGTTTTAAAAATTAAAAATATTTTGAAATCAAAAAAGAATATTTTATGTTTGAAAAATACAACAACCTTGATATAAAGTTGAACATACTGAAATTAAAAGATTATGTTTTTGTGTTAAGAATGAAATATTCTTGAAGTAATAATAAAGCATTTTTATTCTAAAACTTATTATTTTTATATTAAAAATGAAGCGTTTGAATTAATAATGGAGAATTATTAAATTAAGAATGAAAGATCTTAAATTAATAATAGAGAATTTTTGAATTAAGAATGAGACGACTTAAATTAATAATGCAGAATTTTTTGATTAAGAATGAAACGTTCTTAATGATGCTTCATACTTACAATATACTATGGAATCACAAAGTATAAAAAGTAAAATATATGAATTTTTTTTTATTAATTTTCATTTATTTTACATTTGTATATCATATAATATAATATAATATAATAATTCTTGATATAATAAGCAGAAGCACACTTTTTTGTTTTAAAACTGCTGCGTTATGAAAATAAGAATGTTATGCATTAATGTTATTTCCATAGTACCGAAATACTCACTCATCTTCATACATGAAATGTGCGAGAGCGTTTCAAAAATTTTCTGTTTCTCCTTGAACAGAGTGAGAGCAGTAAAAAACATTTTGCTTTTTACATTTTCATGTGTGCACTAATTTGTTTTATTTTGTGTTACACACACATGAAAATGAAGGCAAAACTAAGTTTTCATATAAGAGCGCACATGCAGTGTGCAATTTCAAACGCACATTTATGAGTTTTATTCATTTATGCATTATTCATATATGAGTAAAATTTTTTGAACATAAATGTTGGATTTTTTGTGGTATGCAAGCAAATGGTTTTTTATGTATGTGTGTATGGCTTTTGATTCTATTGTTCTTATGACTGGGAGAGTTGCCGATTTGGATATTTTTAGCCGAAATTAGTTCTTTATATAAATTTACTGCAAATAAATTGTAAATTTTTACACAGTGTCAGCGCTGCCGATTTGCAAATTCTTAACTCAAATTTAGTGTATATTTATTTATATAAATACATATGTATAAACATAGAAATTTACCTTTAATAAATGCAGGGACAGAAAATAACTGTTATTTTTGAAAATTTACATCAAAAAAGAACACATAAAAAATTATCGTAGAAAATTTTTGTTCTAATCATTATGATACATAGGTGATGTACATGCAAATTTTTGTATGACTTTTAAATTTGTGCCTTTTTTGATAAAAGTCAAAAAATAACTGTTATTTCTTAACTTTTATTTTTTAAGGCAAAAATTAAAAGTTATTTTTGATTTTTATTATTTTAGTCAAAAAATAAAAGTTATTTTTTAACTTTTAATATTTTAAGGCAAAAATAAAAGTCATGAATTAAATATTGCATAGTAATACGCAATTATTATTGCTTTCAATGCTATATATGATAAAACATCCGTATAGACTTCTGTAATACCTATACATCAATTATTATTACCTATAAATAGCAGGCAATAAAACTAGAGTATTACAATCAATACTTAATTCATGACTTTTATTTTTGCCTTAAAATATTAAAAGTTCAAAAATAACTTTTATTTTTTTACTAAAATATTAAAAGTCAAAAATAACTTTTAATTTTTGCCTTAAAAAATAAAAGTTAAGAAATAACTTTTATTTCTGCCTTAAAAAAATAAAAGTTAAAAATAACTTTTTTTCTTGACTTTTTCGATAAAAGTCATAACAGTTACGGTCCCTGAATAAATGTGATTCGTCGTACGACACAAATTTGTCCAGGTTAAACTGTTTTTTTTTTGCATTTTTAATATTTGCAGGCTTAAATAACAACTGTTACCTAAATAGCAAGTTGCAGCCATTTATACTGAAGCATAGAATATAAATCATAATAGAATGCGCATCTCAAGGACAACTAAAATATTTTTTACAAACGTTTAATGATGCCGGAGGGAAGAGAAAAGAAAAGAAGCAAAAACAAAGAACTTAGCAACAAAATACATAAAATAGCACATTTTGCATTTCGCACTTCATATGCGATTTGGACTTCATTTCAAAAAGAAAATTCCCAATGACCTAATTTTTACCAAAAATGGTTACCATAAAAAACAAACAACAAAACATGCATCCTTCTAATAGCGAAACTCAAAAAAATACCTGCGCAATTATAATACTTTTACAATTGCTTGTGCATATTTTACTAAAAATCACCCCTTTAAGCAGGTAGGGCCTGCATTCCGTGTTTTTGTTGTTGTGCAATTATGACTGTTTTACCTCTTTTGCATAAGCAATTAAAAAAATACATTTACACAAATCAAATAAAACATGCACACTTGCTATACAAAAGGGTTAGCGAATATGACACGATGGATTTTCCCTCAATTTGTGTGTTTGAAATCAAAAGAAAAAACTTTCAACACACATTTGTGAATAAGTGATCAATGTGTTTCAATAATAAAAAATTGATATTTATTTAAAGGTAAATTTCTATGTACATAGATGGCTTAATATAAGAAACGCGGAAGTCGAATTTTCGATATTTTATAGGAGAAGCAAAAAACTGAAGAGAAACTAAAGCATTTACAAACAGAAATAATTTTTTAAGATATTATAACTTCTTCATTTTGAACTGTAACGTACTAAGATCTTAAAACGCGATTTCGAAAAAAATTGGTATACGCCCTTTTTATATTAAGCCATCGATATGTACATATATGTATATACACATATGTACATACATATGTATGTATGTAGATATTTATTTATTAATTTAAACATTTACAATTTATTCGCTGAAAACTTTTATAAAGACTTATCCCCATATGCAAAAAATTAACATTAAATTAATATACATATGTTTAAAATATCCAAATCGGCAACGCTCATGATCAATAAAAAACCTTTAGAGGCACAATACATAAAAAACCATTTGCTTGTATACCACAAGAATATCCAACATTTATGTTCAAAAAATTTTACTCATATATGAATAATGCATAAATGAATAAAACTCATATATGAGCAACTCATAAATGTGCACATCATGTGCGCAAAATTAAAAAAAAATATTTGCACACACACGAATGTTCAATTTTGTTTTGTTTCCAATTACAGCATGAACATGCGTAGAAAAACAGAAAAAGATTTAAGCACTCATGTGCGTTGATTAGCAGATTTTTTTTTGTTGCTGCATTTATGAAAATAAACACAACGAAAAAATTTGCGAGTTTTCATTTATGAAGAAACTCATAAATGTTTGATTTTTTTAGAGCACACATGAATATTTCGGTACTATGGTTATTTCCATTCATTTTAATAAATTCTTGGTATTTAATATTAACTAAATTTGCCAGTAGAAGGCGTACAAAATGAACCATTCAAGTGGTGCTATTATTTTGACAACAGCTGCATGCATGTATGCATGCATGTACAATGTACATTAATATATTTTGCAAAAAGTTCTAAATATTTTTGTGTGGTTCTCACAATACAGGGAGGGGGTCTACTGTGTAATTCGAAACGAAAGAAAACGCTTTCGAATATATTTATAACATGTAAATTCGAAAGCATTTTCTTTCGAATAGAGTTACAGAGTAGACCCCCAGGAAGTGACTTGTATAGAAAGTTTGTATAGGAATCGCTTAAAATTTTTATTGTTTTATTTTTATTGTTTTTCATACATTTTTCCATATTATATTTAAAACAAAAACAAATGACTCGAACCATGTTTTTGTTTACAATCACCCTTATTCCAGGGGGTCTACTCTGTAATTCGATTCGAAAGAAAATGCTTTCGAATTTACGTTATAAACATACAAATTCGAAAGCTTTTTCTTTCGATTCGAATTACACAGTATCATTTAACACAATACCAAAAAATTGTGGCTCGTTTACTCGCTCTCGAGAGCAATTTTGCGCAACTGACAATCTACTTCCGTTCCCTAAGGTCTATAAAATAGCGTAAGCCTGCCAACATGTAAATTGTTTCCGCCAACGGATACATGAGCATCAATTTTTTGGTGTTGTGTTAAAGTGACGTCGATGGCGACAACTGGAATAAGGGTGAATATAAACAGACGAGAATTTTTATGAAAAAAATGTATGAAAAACACGCGTATTATTGATGATTTGAGCTTTGTTAATATAATGTAATAGTTTTTATTAAAATCGTTCTAGCGCATTTGCAGCCACTTGCTACCTCGTTCGTAAAATGTTTCCAGCTCATCGCAGTCTTCCACAAGGAAATACGAGGCGGACATTTAAGCACCCCACCAAATGTCCATTCTATTTGTTCGTTTTGCGGTAGGAGTTTCGTGTCAATGTTACATTTAAAGTAACGTTTCAAATCGAAATTACGATGTGATGGGCTAAGTTGTAATTTATCCTGTTGCATACAAACATACATATATATGTAAAAGATATAATAAATTTATGTATAATCAAGTTTTTATTTATTTATTAACACTTACAGATTTTATAGGCCAGTATTGTACTTCCGCCAATTTTCGTATCTCTTCCATACCAGGATTATGTTGGAGAGGATTTAATAATTCTGGCAGAATTGTACTTGATTTTATCCACTAAGCGATTTTGTGCACTTTCCGTTCAATTCCTTGGGAGTCTTCATACCCATTACATGTTCGACTATGGTTAATTTTATCTTAAAATAAATATTTTCATAAAATATTTCTTCGTTTAACATACTATTTAAGCTTACCTGAGCCTTTTCAACATGTTCCATTTGTAAATTCACCCACATTACTCGAGCAACAGACATCGCCATTTTAATTAGAGTGCGGCTTCATGAACAGAAGTAATGCCAAGTTTTCTTTTATATTTTTCTGCACAAAAAGATATTGCCACACTGACATCACAAGCGATGCCAGAAACTTTAAAAATTAGTCGAACGTATATAATGGTCTCTGGAGACGATCAAATGAGAGCATCAATCAACATATTAATTTTGAGACACCTTGAAATAAAATAAAACTTAGGCTATGTGATAGAAAATTGAAAAATGTAAAAGAAATGTTAGATAAAAAAGTTGGCGACGGCGCATATTTTCCAAGTTATGGGACTCTGAACTTTCCATAAGAAACTGCGAAAATCTAAAAAAAAAAAATTTAAATTTTATATTTAGAAATATGTGCAGTTTTCCACACAACCCTGGAGGTACTGCACAATGTGCGTTGCCAATTGTTTTCTTATGGCTGGCATCCCCTATAGGCCTACATACCATATATTAGAACTTATGTAAACTTAGTTTATATCACAGGTTTTATATTGCTTAAATTTATACACTCATATCGAAAAGATATCTTGACCAATAATTATACAGACTTTTGACTCGCTTTCATAGTGTTTATAAGTGCAGTTTGTGCAAACATAGAATTTACACTCCTTACATATAAAAACATCACAATTGGTCCTTTTTATGCAACAACAATGGCAACAAAATCTTGACCTGTCACCCTGATGCTTTAGTAATAATAATTTCATTTTTTTCTGAAATCATTAGGGCACACCAAGTTCTTAAGTGATTTATTTTTATTTTCTGAGTTCTGTACCCCATTTCTGTAACTTGTGAGAAGTTCTCGCATCGAGAAAAATTAAATAATTATATTGGTTGTCCTATTTTACACAGGGTTACTCACATAAAAACTTATATAAAATTACAAAAAATGTCAACAAATACAGTTTTCTTTCTAACTATTTTTTCGACTCGAAAAGTTCTCACATTCCTTACAGAAACGAGGCACTGTTTATTTTGCTCAATCGAATTTTCCAAAACATTTGACACTGATTCATTCATTGCAGATATGTATTCCAATTGGAAAATAATTTTCTCTGCAGTCTCTGGCACATTTTCTGAAGCTATATTGCTAATATTGCATATAATATTTTCCTTCGCTTCAGAAATACAAAAATCAGATTTTTTAACCTTGCCTGATTTCAACAAGTTTTTCGCCATACTACAGATTCTTCTTTTGTTTTTTAAATTGTTTGCAATCTTTCTATATTTACTCCGATTATTCATAGCATTTAAGGAGTTAATAATTATTTGAAACAATTCATCATTTTTCGAAGAAACAATCTGCAACTCCTCTAAAAAGGAGCAGTTCACTAGTATGGACTTTAAATCACATAAATATAACTTACTATTACATCCCATGGTCGCTCTCACTAAATTTAAAAGAAAATATTTACATTAAATAAACTCTAAGACAAGTTTGTATTTTTTAAATTTTTAGTTTAAATAAACATTTATTACTAACTGAAACTATGGACCATCTTCTGTACACAAGACGTTATTTCACGTAGAATACAGAGCATGGTCTTACGTTAGACTACATACTTATACTATAAAAGTCAAAAAACTTTCAAATAAACATTTATTTTATTTATTTTTTACTACAATTATATATCGTCGGTGGGTTTCTGGTTTGCGGCATAGTCAATTCAAAATACATTATGTCTGCAGCAAAACCAGAAACCAACCAACGATATGTACATAATTTATGTTTAGAAACTTACGTCGAAGGATTTCGGGAAAAATTCTTAGTATGTAATTCTTCCAACCTGTAAAGAAATAAATGTTTTAATTATTAAGATAAAATATATACATAACCATTTGTAAATTTTCACTCATGTATGTTTCACTTACTTTATCAGCCGCACTTAAAAAATGTTGTACACTGTAATCAACCTGTAGATAATTTTCTTTAATAAAATCACTTTTAACACACTTTACTCATTACAAGTTACCTAAATTATAATTCCGTGTGCAGAACCCTTCTCCATGTGATAATTATTTGCCTGAAAATGAAATAAAAATGGTATTAATAATATATAAATATATTTCCACAGTTTTTTTTTCTCATATGGAGATAGTAATGTCAAGTTTATTTTATTTTGTAGCATAAGTAATGTTGCCATGATTTCAGAGAAAATTTATCGACGTTTGGTTTCTGGTTTGCTGCAGACTTAATGTATTTTGAATATACTGTGCCACAAACCAGAAACCAACTGACGATATAGTGGCCCACTCCAGTTTAATATCATAGTACGGCAGCTTATTTCAGCAAAAATGTAATGCCAAGTTCATTTTATCATAATGTTGCCATAATTTCAAAGAAAATATATAGCGGCCCACCTAGTTTAATATCACAATATGGCAGCACATTTCTGCAAAAAGTTTTATTAAATGAGAGCCACTCAATTCCCTGCTCTCTTGTGTACATTTCTCTCTCTTTACATTGAGTGAAAATTTTAGTTTGTTATCTCTAGTTTGTTAACTTCTCGCACGCGAAATAACAGAGTAGTATTTTGTGTTAGTAGGTCGACACTACATCACACCCGTTGCACACCAGGTAAATTCCAAAACAGTAATGCCAGATGGTCAGTTTTGAAAAAAGGAAAACGCATTAATAAATCGCCAAAATACAATATAGTAATGCAATTTTTTTTAGAAGCTTCCCTCCCATTCATGGTCCATAGATGGACTCAGGAATGGTTGGGTTTGTCGTGTGTGCTAGGGATGGGCAAATGAAAAAAATGTATCGATATATATCGTATCGATATTTTTGAACAGTATCGATATATATTTTTTGAAAACATCGATATTTCGATATTTTTGCGAACATTTGTTGCTAAAAAAGTTTCATTAGTCTTTACTTTATGTTGCTATTCTGTGCTGTGCCGTTCTATTTCTAAATTTTAATAGCTACTTTCTCTGTAATAAATTAGCTGTTTCTGACCATAACGGTCACAGTTTTGCACTAAATTGATGAGTTTTGTATCGTAGATTGTTATGTTTCAATAAAGTGTTTATGTTTTTCTGGTAAAAATAATTTTTTTTAAATTTTTAAAGCACAATCACAGTTTATTTCGAAATGTTTTTATTTTATTTAAGAAATTTATTATTCGACATATTGTCAGAAGTTTATTTTAATTTGAAATTTTTTGTTTTTATTTTATTTATGTTGCCACTTACAATTACTTAACAGTTTTTTGGTGTTCAGAGGTTGAACCGAAACTGAAAAACTAACTTGTATAAGATCTATATAAACCAAAAAGATTCAGCTGATTCGTAACAGAACAGAAAATAAAAAGAAGAAAAAAGCTTAGTTGGGTCACCTTATAGATACGCCCTGGGGCAAATCACGGCATTCGATACGACTCGTAATTTAAAAATATTTCAATAGAGTTTATATGGAAATATTTTTAAATTACGAGTCGTATCAAAGCAAAAAAAAAAATATTATTATTATTTTTATTTTTACATATTGAAATAACAAAAACAAAAAAAAACCGTAAACAAAAAAACATCCAAAGTACCCTTGCGGAATACTCTTTATGAGTACCCCAAAGGAAAAAAATAGTGAAGTGAGTTCTAACGGCAGAAATGCCTATTTTACTGTGAGTTTTGATGCTCATAATGATAACAATAAAAATAAAAAATCTGATAATAGACTTGCTGTGAGTTCTGAAGCTCTTAATAAAAATCAAAAATCCGATAGACTTTTTCTAACGGCAAAACCACAGTTTCGTCAGCGATCAACTTCGCTTTGTCCAATGCCAACTAGTGAATCGTTGACATTATTGCCTAGTACTTCTACATTTAACTCAGCGATTTCATCCGCTTCGGGCTCGTGGTCATCACTTAAACAAGTTGTCACTGAAGATAACAGTAGTTCAAAACCAAAGGTACAAGTAGGAATGGACAGATATATAACTATTTTAAAGCGCGGGCGAAGCCCAAATTCTACTAAAATTGGATCCACCCCAAAGATGTCTAGGGATAACAGCACATCTTCTATCAATCGTCAAAATCGTTTTTCATTATTGCAAGACAAAAACGACAAGCCAGCTGCATCATCGCAAAAGTCTTTTAAGCCACCACCTATTTATCTGAGAGAAAAAAATTCTAACGCGCTTCTAAAAAATCTACTATCGACCATTGGTGAAAATACTTTTCACATCATTCCAATTAAACGAGGTAATATTGATGAAACTAAAATCCAAATATATGATGAAAAAGATTTCCGAAAAATTGTTAGTGAGTTTGAAAAAAATAAAACAAATTTTTACACATATCAACTTAAGAGTGCTAAAGGCCTACAAATTGTATTAAAGGGCATAGATTCATATGTTGAGCCCGAAGAAGTAAAATGTGCACTTATCGAACAAGGATTTAAGGTAAAAAATGTTACCAATATAATCAATAGAGAGAAGATTCCCCAGCCTCTATTTCGTGTTGAACTGGAGCCGAATGATATACAGTTAAAAAAAACGAGACACACCCAATTTATAGTCTAAAATACCTTTTACACCGAAAAATCACAGTTGAAGAGCCACGTAAGCGTTCAGGTCCCGTACAGTGCCATAATTGCCAAGAATATGGCCACACAAAAACTTACTGCAAATTACCTACAGTTTGTGTTATCTGCGGTGAATTGCATGGTACTGCTAACTGTACCAAGCCAAATGTACAAGCAGAAAAAAAATGCAGTAATTGTGGAGGTAATCACACCGCTAACTACAGAGGATGCCCTGTATATTCTTTAGTTAAACAGGCTATGGGTCAAAAACCTAAATTAACTCCAGTTCAATCAGCAAATGCTTACTCCGCCACTCTTCCTCAAACTAGCCAACTAGTCACTTCACATGTATCGTATGCCGATGCTGCTAAGACTAGTTCTATTCCCACACAAAATGTTCCACCGCCAAGTAATTCAACGAATGCAAACTCTAGCTTTAACTTTAGTCGCCTTGAAGCTACTATTGAGAATCTGGTGCTAACTATAAACAACTTTACAACAAATATGACTAGCATGATGCAAGAAATGCTGAGAATGCAGAATACTCTGCTTCAAGCATTAGTCAACAAACCATGAACACGTTAAAACTATGTTTCTGGAACGCAAACGGCATTCGCCAACATAAAAATGAACTTGAACACTTCCTCATGAAAAAAAATATTGATATAATGTTGGTCTCTGAGACTCACTTGACTTCGAGAAGCTGCTTTAAAATAAATGGTTACACTCTATATGATTCAAAGGACCCGAGAGGGAGAGCATGCGGTGGATCAGCAATTCTAATTAAGTCAAGACTCAAGCACTATATCCTTGAAAACGTTAGTGAAGAATATATGCAATCTACGAATATTTTCGTAGACAATTTTTGTGCGAATTTCGTGATATCTTCAATTTCAGTTACCGAAGATCAGTATGAGAAGTTCTACAAATCGCTTGGATTTTGTTTTGTAGCAGCTGGTGACTACAATGCAAAACATACGTACTGGGGCTCGCGTCTTGTTACACCTAGAGGTAGAGCGTTGTTCAATACAATTTCCAAAATGGGCTTGGATGTCATTTTGAGTGGGGAGCCTACTTATTGGCCTACTGACGTAAGAAAAATTCCAGATGTTATAGATTTTGGCGTCACGAAAAATATCCATAGGGACTTAATTCACGTAGAGGACTCTCTAAATCTGTCCTCCGATCACTCTCCCACAATAGTTACAATTTTCAACCCACTAAGGAGTGATTTAACTAACTCATATGCGAAAACGATTAATAGGGTCAACTGGCTAGGATTCAAAAAATATATTAGTAGTCACTGCGTAGAAAACATTCAGCTTAGATCACTTGATGATATTGCATTTAATATTGCCAATCTTAACGAATATATTAAACAGGCTGCTGAACATGCCACTACTTCCTATCCGCAGACTGGCTTTAATAGAATTTATTCTACGGAAATTGAACGTCTTGTATGTGAAAAAAGGAGAGCTAGAAGAGAATGGCAACAACACCGATCACCCCTAAATAAAATCAGACTTAAAGAATGTACTAAACGACTCAAAGAGCTGCTATCGTCGGAAAAGACTGCATTACTGGAAAAGTATTTAGAAGGTCTTGATGTAACGTCAACATCTAATTACTCTTTATGGCGCGCTACTAGAAATCTTAAAAGACCCGTTGATCTCAAATCACCACTGCGTACTTCGACCGGAGGCTGGGCAAGAAGCGATAGTGAGAAAGGTAACTTATTTTCTGAGCATTTAATATCTGTACTCACTTCCAATTCATGTACGGGTGCTGCCGGATTACCGAGTGTAGTATCTCTACCCCCTCGTCCCTTAAGGTTTAAGATGCGTGAACTACAAAAAATAGTTGCCGAACTCGACCCGAAGAAAGCTCCAGGTATTGATGGCATTAGTAACAACATGCTGATGAACTTGCCTCATATTGCAATAAGAATCTTGCTATTTATTTTTAATGCAATTTTACGAATGCAGTATTTTCCACATAACTGGAAACTTGCCAAGATTAAAATGATTCCAAAGCCAGGCAAAGATCTTACCAAATCTGAGTCATACAGGCCTATAAGCTTACTATCAACAATTTCAAAGCTTTTCGAAAAGCTGCTCATGACTAAATTGTCCACAATTTTAGCTGATAGTGGGTGCATGCTGGACCATCAATTTGGCTTTAGAAGTCAGCATAGCACTATTGAGCAAACGCATAGATTGGTTCAAGTTGTAAGGAGGACATTTGAAGAAAAAAAGTATTGTTCTGCCCTTTTTATTGATGTTTCTCAGGCATTTGATAAAGTATGGCACGAAGGCCCAGTTTTAAAATTGAAGACATACCTACCAATAAACATACAAAAGCTTTTGGAAAGTTATATTGTTGATAGGAAATTTACCGTTGTGGAAGGAGACTTCATGAGTGTACCCGAGTCTATATCTTCTGGTGTGCCACAGGGTAGTATTCTTGGTCCAGTCTTGTATCTAATATGTAATTGTGATATGCCTGTGAGCAATAACATACACACTTCTACATTTGCCGATGATACAGCCTGTTTGAGTATTCACAAAAACCCTGATGAGGCATCCCGCAATCTCCAAGCACACATTACCCAGCTTGAAATATGGTTGAATTTATGGAGAATAAAAGTAAATGAACAAAAGTGTGTTCATATAACGTTTACCCTAAGAAAAGATACCTGTTCCCCCATTCGAATCAACAATCAAAATATTCCTCAACATTCTTAAGTGAAATACCTTGGAATACACCTTGATCGAAGGCTTACATGGAAATATCATATTGACTCTAAGTTAACCCAAATGAAACTTAAATTAACACAAATATATTGGTTAATTGGCAGAAATTCAACACTCAGCCTAGACTGCAAACTTTTGATATACAAGTCGCTTTTGAAGCCCATATGGTGGTATGGAATTCAGCTATGGGGCATTGCTTCAGCTTGAAATATAGAGAAAATCCAACGAAGGCAAAACTAAATTTTACGTTTGATAACATCTGCTCCATGGTACATTAAAAATTCAAATATTCATCGTGATTTAAATATGCCAGTAGTGAGTGAAGAAATTGAAAAATACGCAGGCAAATATTTAACAAAACTCGAGTCACATCCTAATCCGCTTGCCCGTAATATTTTGAGCTTTACTGGACACATCCGCTTAAAAAAGAGGGACACAAGGGCTCTCATACTCAACACTCCAGATGGGACTGCTTAAAAAATACTTCTTTTTTTTCCTTTTTGATTATCACTACTTATGTATTATTTGTAACTATCACTAAGTTTATGTCCGATACTGGTCGGGCCTAATTATTATATTTAGATTTAAGATTTGATTACTTATTGTTAGTTCATTTTTGAGAAAAAAAAAACGAGTCGTATCGAATGCCGTGATTTGCTTCCTGGCTCTTATTATGAAATTTCTATTTTTTTCTTCGCATTACTAGTAGTGATGATAATTTCTTAGTTGAAAATGGCTATACCTCTTAAAAGTATCGAAACCCGATACTCGTAAATAAGAATCGATGAATCGATATATCGGTTTTTTAAATATCGGCGATATATATCGATATTTATTTTCTCAAATATCGATATATCGATATTTTTTGCCCATCCCTAGTGTGTGCACAGCCAACTGGTAAAACAGTCAGCTGGTAACGCAGTCACCGGCCAGCTGATAAAACAGTCGCCAGTCAGCTGTACAAAAATAAATAAAGAAACAAAACAATGTATAAAATAAAAGAACAAATAAGAAATGAAAGTGTATAGGCACAAAAAATGAAATAAAATCCAGCAAATTCCTGGAAGGCAGTTGCTTCGTCAATGAGTTTGGAAGTTTAAAAAAAGATGGCGAAAAATTTTTGGCGGACAGAGGCTTCGAGAAGGAGAAAATGAAAGATGGCATTCATTCTAGTCTGGGAAAGGAAAGTAAGAGGCTGAAAAGAAAAGAAAAATTTAAACTAAAAGTGAAAAAAGTGTTACATTTAAAATTTTATTAAACGAAATAAATATATACATAAACTGGTAAAAAGTAAATAATTAGTAACAGAATAAAGTATAGTGAAATTCATTTATTCGATATATTGCCAAAATTTAAAAACAATCTATTGGCATTTTCTGGTGTTGTAAAAATTTTCTTGGTATGCGTTTGAAACTTAAATATTCAAACTAAATTAATACCAAAAAGAAAATAAATATAAAAACTAAATAAATATTAAAAATTAAAACTAAAACAGAATTTCTCAGCCTCGAAAACAAATATAAAACACAAATAAAAAACGCTAATGTAAAAAAAACTAAACACAATCATAAAATAGAAAGATCCAGCTGAGCAGTACATTCCTGAAAGAGGCCAGCATCCAGAGAACCCACCCGACATAAGGACGTATAAGCAGTGTAATTATACCCACGGAAGGTCATGTGTGGACACCACTCACCACAGCAATAAGCACCAAATACATCGAAAGTCAACAGCAGTAAAGGTATTGTGCCCATGACCCGTACTGTTACATGACGGACAAACTAGACGAACTGCAATATTAATATATTTATATGTATATAAACCCATTTATTTTTGTTAAAGAACTTTGGTTAGGGAAAGTACCCATTTATGAAAATATTTGTAACCTGTAGGTCCGTTGATTTGCCTGCACCCAAAGTTGTTTCGAGCTCGAACCTTCGTTTTAAGTATATTTTAGTCCGGAAACTTCTTGGTTTCGAAAGTGTTCCCTTTAAACCGAAAAACCTTTGATAAAAAGAAATTTTCTTGATTTATATATATATATATATATATATATATATATATATATCTGTACCTGAATATCTATATTGATGAGACTCAACCTTTTTGTAACACGTACAAAAAAAAAACTTACTAAACGGGCTATAATTCTACCTTGAAAAAAAACTGAAATATATATATATGTACATAGAATTGTTATTTATTTAAATATTAAAATTATATATAAAAAGAAAGGATCATGAGTAATGTTGCTATAAATTAAAATAAATATTTTTCATAAAATTTTCATTTTCTCCCTACATTTTTGGTTTGTTAAAAATTTTCATTATTAATAAGAAATATAAGTGTTTATCAATATATAAATTTAATAACAAATGAAATGCTTTTGTAATAGAATAAATTCAAAGAGATTTGATTAAATCAATGAAAATGTTCGAGTAGAAAAATTTGGACTTTCAATATGATGGAGGCATAAGGGTAGGGGGGGGGAGTAGGTAAGTGAAAGCAGGATTTGGGACAATCTGAAGAAAAAAGAAATTATTGGCAAAATCAGGTTGTCATGGCAGGATTTTCTTTAATCCTGATGGTGAGGGCCGCCAGAGTCTCTTAACATCAACCGACTCATATGTGATTGTGTACATTTGGGATGTAAAGCGGTATATGGACATGTTGAGGTAATTTGACAGCAGCTAATTGTCAGGTAAGGTTCACTGAGGGTCCCAAAAATTTATTTTTTTAAATGTTTAGTTCAATCAACATCCCAAAGCTGGTATGATTTTTTTTTATTATTTCTGTGTGGTAAGTAGCACGACACCAGGTTGACATGGCAAGAACCCAACCCAAAACGGCGAGCCCTAGCCGGTGCATACGCCAGCATACCAGCGATGCCAACAATCTGGCCACACCAACACTCCAAGCATTTAGTTGGTTTTATTTTACACCTAGCTACACTATCTGCGAATTGACTGCAAACCATACCACAACCAAGCAATAAGTTTCATAATTTTACGAATGTCGTTAAGATACAAAAACGATTTCCTACAACTATTTTCATATATAGTACCACATTTTTCGTTTATTTAATTGAATTTAAGAAGAAATAAAACATTCTTATAACTGGAAATTTTATGAAACAAATAAATTTTGTAATGTTATCATTTTGTTTACAGTACAAAATTATTCTTAAGCCTACACAAGTTTCGTGAATTTTAGAAAAAAGAATTTAAACATATAATAAAAACTGTTGTTTTGTTTTACTTTTTATTATATCCCCCATTTATTTTTCTGTCATTGTATAAAAAATTATTGTAATAAAAAATTTATTTTTAGTTCATGCTAGGAACACAACTGGTACGAACGACGAATTTCGTCCACGCAGAGTTTGATGCGTAAATTCGTCGTGTGAAACACAACAACGACGAATTTACTCAACGAATTCAGCTGTTATAATTTATAAAGTTGTTTGAAGCATTTACAAAGCCAGAGAGAGAGAAAATTTGTATTTCATAGTTCGTCGGTGTACAAAATAGAAATAAATCTATCGCAGAGTTCGTCACGCTCTACAAATTTTGTTTTATGGAGGCGTTGTGTTAATTTTAATATGAACAAATATATTTTATCTTCCATGACAAAAGTTCGCAACGAAAACTTCGTCTTCGTCCCAATTGTGTTCCCAGTTTGATTCGTGAGTTTCATTGCAAAATATTCATGTATGTATGTGATGTGTGAGGAATGCAGAGTCTGTAACAACTTCCCTTAAGTTATCTTTTTATTTTCATAATTAGTACAACCTTCAATTCTAGGAATTAAAGATTAATAAACTATTTTCCAAGAATATATAAATTTTTTGAAGATTTTTATATTCCACGTATTTTAATTTTATACAAAATTTCGCATATAACACAAACTTGCTTTTCATGATTCACTAATTTATTTTGTATTATTAACATTGTGTTTCTTAAATTTACGAAAAAAAAATTTGAAATACAAAATTTTGTTTGCGGACAACAAATATTTCGTAAAATTAAGAAATATCACATCTACTACATATCTACGAAGCATTTTGTACCCTAAAATCAACGAATATTTCCTAAAATTAACCACATTTTTCTAAAAACCTAAAAATATATAAAATTATGTTTTAAATAAAATAATTAATGTTGTATAATATTTAAGAAATTTATTAATCGACATATTGTCAAAAGTATTTTAATTTGAAATCTATTTGCTGGTGGTTTAGCGATGTCTATATGCATTTCATTGTTGCTGTAACAAATCGTCAGTAGACTTCAACCACAAATCTTGAACAGTCACAAACCTCTTATCTTATGTACAGACTTTCAAAAACTATTTGAGAATTCACAAATAATAATATTTTTGAAAATCACAAAAGAAAAATAAGCATAGTAGGCTTAGAAACTTATACAAAACCCAGCAAATAATTTATATTCGATATGAATCCATTCTATTTTTCTACACCTTTATACAATTAGAAATCCTTTGGATAACAATAAAAGTAATTATAAGGCAAAATGAAAAATAAAATTTAAATTTAACATATAAGAAATTTATTAATCGACATATTGTCAAAAGTATTTTAATTTGAAATCTATTTGCTGGTGGTTCAGCGATGTCTATATGCATTTCATTGTTGCTGTAACAAATCGTCAGTAGACTTCAACCACAAATCTTGAACAGTCACAAACCTCTTATCTTATGTACAGACTTTCAAAAACTATTTGAGAATTCACAAATAATAATATTTTTGAAAATCACAAAAGAAAAATAAGCATAGTAGGCTTAGAAACTTATACAAAACCCAGCAAATAATTTATATTCGATATGAATCCATTCTATTTTTCTACACCTTTATACAATTAGAAATCCTTTGGATAACAATAAAAGTAATTATAAGGCAAAATGAAAAATAAAATTTAAATTTAACATTTAAGAAATTTATTAATCGACATATTGTCAAAAGTATTTTAATTTGAAATCTATTTGCTGGTGGTTCAGCGATGTCTATATGCATTTCATTGTTGCTGTAACAAATCGTCAGTAGACTTCAACCACAAATCTTGAACAGTCACAAACCTCTTATCTTATGTACAGACTTTCAAAAACTATTTGAGAATTCACAAATAATAATATTTTTGAAAATCACAAAAGAAAAATAAGCATAGTAGGCTTAGAAACTTATACAAAACCCAGCAAATAATTTATATTCGATATGAATCCATTCTATTTTTCTACACCTTTATACAATTAGAAATCCTTTGGATAACAATAAATAGATTTCAAATTAAAATACTTTTGACAATATGTCGATTAATAAATTTCTTAAATGTTAAATTTAAATTTTATTTTTCATTTTGCCTTATAATTACTTTTATTGTTATCCAAAGGATTTCTAATTGTATAAAGGTGTAGAAAAATAGAATGGATTCATATCGAATATAAATTATTTGCTGGGTTTTGTATAAGTTTCTAAGCCTACTATGCTTATTTTTCTTTTGTGATTTTCAAAAATATTATTATTTGTGAATTCTCAAATAGTTTTTGAAAGTCTGTACATAAGATAAGAGGTTTGTGACTGTTCAAGATTTGTGGTTGAAGTCTACTGACGGTTTGTTACAGCAACAATGAAATGCATATAGACATCGCTGAACCACCAGCAAATAGATTTCAAGTTGTATAATATTGACGATAAACGACAAATGTGTCAGCGCTGTGGCTAAAAATCAATCTGACAGCACTGGCTAGCATCGATCAGGTATGATACAGACATGTACATATGTATGCATCTATTAAAGGATTACGGTACTTGTTGACGCATAATTCATTGCTATTGGCTGAAAAATATAAGGAAAAAAACAAGCAAAAAAACTGGGAAAACATCACAGTGGAACAAATTATAATTTTTCTACATAATTTTTCTACACATTTTAAATAAAAATACGTATTTAAAATGTCAGGCTCTAAATCTTTGACAGAAAAAATGTTTATTTCACCATTATAAAACTTGATGTGTCATACATTCAACATAAACTGTTATGTGTTAAAATAAAAAACTATTTTATTAGAAATGCTCTTGAAGCTGAACAATAAAATGAGTTATGTGTAGTTTTTGAGGCACTTCCGCTATACCTCTCAAATCTACAATTATTTAAGATTAATTTTAGGAAATACTTATATAAAAACATTTACAGGTTTCAAAATAACACAGTTTTTTTCCTCAACGGAAAACAAACCTGATTTTGTCGGAGAAACGATGATATCTATATCTCTTTAGTGCTTTAAACTTATTTTTTACTTACTGTAATAGAAATTTTTCTATTTTTTATAATATTTTTATATCAGTTTTGTTAAATAAGTTCTTTTTTCAAATAGGGACTGTGATGTTTTTATGAAATGAAAACTTGTTATGTTCGATCTTTTTTATCTTTGCTATAACTCTACTATATACATGTTCCTTAATATTTGATTTTTTTTTAATATATGAGTGGGTTTCATAAAAGTTAAACATATTGGGCCTGATAACGAGCATCGTATTTCGACTACGACTACGAAGATTTCGTAATAGATTAAAGAAAAAATCTTGCAATGTTCTTTAGTCTACTACAAAATCGTCGTAGCCGAAGTCGTAATACGACACTCGAAATAAGGCCCAATTACATTGAGTACATCTGTTTATATAAATTAAGTGCTTTTCATAGTTGCAGTGCTTTTCGAAATTTGAAAGTTGATAGCACTGTCCCAATTATAGAAAATTGAGAGTATGACCACCGCCAGTGCTGTCGGATGTAACCATTTGTCTCTAAAATCGCCAAAAGCTTTGTTTTAAAATAAAAATTTTGACGAGCCTTTTGTTCATTTATATATTTCAACTCATTTGCGATTATTTTAGCTAAACACACATATGCAATTTAAACAATGTAGATTAATGTTAAAAACATGGAAAATTTTACACAAGGAAGGTTTTCTACAACATAAAATAATTAATGAAAAGAGATTTGTTTTCTATATCTAAAGTGTGGTTTTTATAAAACATAGTGGGGAAAACTTCCTTTTATTAATTTGGAACTAGAATTTTGGATAATGATGCATCAATAGCCTTATGCATCATGATAAGGATATAAATAACTGAAAATAAGATTCATATTGATGTAATTCATTTTTAGTATATATACTCCAGTATGTTTGTATGTATGTCTGTTTTATAAATGAAATACACTCCAAAATATTCCATGCTTAAAAATACGAAACACTTTTTCGTAATTTAATTTTTGTACAATAAACTAAAAATTTTTAAATTTTACTACAATATTTGTAGCTTTGCAGGATAAAGGCCATTTTTCACTATCATACAAAGTCGTGCGATCTACTAAAAAAGTACAACCCTTGTGTGATGAATTCTTGTCTTTTGAAATATTTTATAAACTCCATCAGGGTTGTATTTATTCGTAGATCGCACCACTTTGTATGATAGTGTATCACGGCCTTAACAAGTTTCATAATTTTACGAATGTCGTTAAGATACAAAAACGATTTCCTACAATTATTTTCATATATAGTACCACATTTTTCGTTTATTTCATTGAATTTAGGAAGAAATAAAACATTCTTATAATTGGAAATTTCATGAAACAAATAAATTTTGTTTACAGTACAAAATTATTCTTAAGCCTACACAAGTTTCGTGAATTTTAGAAAAAAGAATTTAAACATATAATAAAAACTGTTGTTTTGTTTTACTTTTTATTATATCCCCCATTTATTTTTCTGTCATTGTATAAAAAATTATTGTAATAAAAAATTTGTTTTTAGTTCATGCTAGGAACACAACTGGTACGAACGACGAATTTCGTCCACGCAGAGTTTGATGCGTAAATTCGCCAGAGAGAGAGAAAATTTGTATTTCATAGTTCGTCGGTGTACAAAATAGAAATAAATCTATCGCAGAGTTCGTCACGCTCTACAAATTTTGTTTTATGGAGGAGTTGTGTTAATTTTAAGATGAACAAATATATTTTATCTTCCATGACAAAAGTTCGCAACGAAAACTTCGTCTTCGTCCCAATTGTGTTCCCAGTTTGATTCGTGAGTTTCATTGCAAAATATTCATGTATGTATGTGATGTGTGAGGAATGCAGAGTCTGTAACAACTTCCCTTAAGTTATCTTTTTATTTTCATAATTATTACAACCTTCAATTCTAGGAATTAAAGATTAATAAACTATTTTCCAAGAATATATAAATTTTTTGAAGATTTTTATATTCCACGTATTTTAATTTTATACAAAATTTCGCATATAACACAAACTTGCTTTTCATGATTCACTAATTTATTTTGTATTATTAACATTGTGTTTCTTAAATTTACGAAAAAAAAATTTGAAATACAAAATTTTGTTTGCGGACAACAAATATTTCGTAAAATTAAGAAATATCACATCTACTACATATCTACGAAGCATTTCGTACCCTAAAATCAACGAATATTTCCTAAAATTAACCACATTTTTCTAAAAACCTAAAAATATATAAAATTATGTTTTAAATAAAATAATTAATGTTGTATAATATTGACGATAAACGACAAATGTGTCAGCGCTGTGGCTAAAAATCTATTAAAGGATTACGGTACTTGTTGACGCATAATTCTATTGGCTGAAAAATATAAGGAAAAAAACAAGCAAAAAAACTGGGAAAACATCACAGTGGAACAAATTATAATTTTTCTACATAATTTTTCTACACATTTTAAATAAAAATACGTATTTAAAATGTCCGGCTCTAAATCTTTGACAGAAAAAATGTTTATTTCACCATTATAAAACTTGATGTGTCATACATTCAACATAAACTGTTATGTGTTAAAATAAAAAACTATTTTATTAGAAATGCTCTTGAAGCTGAACAATAAAATGAGTTATGTGTAGTTTTTGAGGCACTTCCGCTATACCTCTCAAATCTACAATTATTTAAGATTAATTTTAGGTGTTTTTTCCTAATAGTTTTTAGGAATCGATTTCAAGTTAAATAAATTATAACTTGAATACAAAATAAAGTTAGGGCACGGTGAAAAAATACTTGTGGTTAAATAAACGAGTGAACACTTTGAATATTACTTTGCAAGTGAATATGTATTTTCAATTTCAGTTATTTTCTTATATCTATGTACATAATCATTCCAGAATTACAGCTAATATTATATATATATGTAATATTACATGGTATTATATGTATGTATGTATTATATGTATTGTATGTATGTATGTATTATATTTATTATTAGGGCAATTCATATTTTAATTATTATTAGTAAGTATTATAAATTTATTATTATTATTATTATTATTATTATTATTATTATTATTATTATTATTATTATTACGGCGCAACATTCCGGCCCCATTGAAGGACTGGAAGTCTTCAAACATATGGTAGAGGAGCCAATTTATGTATTGGGCGTTTATAGACGCCGCTTCTTGTTTTGACCTCCGCCACCCTGACCTTGCCGTCGGCGCCTTCGGTGACGCTCACGACTCTCCCGGTCAACCAGTGTTGTGGCGGGCAATTGTCTTCGTGGATTATTACCACTTGACCTGCCTTCAGGTTGGGCATATCTTGGTGCCACTTGGCCTTGCCTTGAAGACCTCGGATGTAGTCTTGCGACCAAGCCTGCCAAAATGTCCGCTTGAGTCCGCAAAGCAGACGCCATCGCTTCCATAACCTCTGCTCGTTGACCATCGCGCCTCCTGCGGATTCTTGCGGCAGCGAACGCAGATCCTCTCCTATTATCAGGTGCGCTGGAGTTAGCGCTTCTCCGTCGTTGGGGTCTGGAGACAGCGGTGCTATGGGCCGACTGTTGAGCACCGCCTCTACTTCTGCAAGCATTGTCCCCATCTCTTCTTGCGTGAGTGACGCGTTGCCCACGGCTCGCAGAAGTAGGAACTTCGATTGCTTCACGGCGGCTTCCCAGAGCCCTCCGAAGTGAGGCGCCCGAGGTGGTATGAAGCTGAACTTCACCCCGGACGACGCTGCGTACGATCCTGCGGCTTGCTGCAGCTCCTTCAGCACCCGGTTGGCTCCGATGAAATTCGTCGCGTTGTCGCACGACACCTCTTTGGGTAGACCTCTCCTGGCAGCAAACCTTTTGAAAGAAAGAAGAAACGAATCAGTAGACAAGTCGGATACTAATTCTGAATGTACCGCTTTCGAAGTGAAACACACGAAAACCGCTATATACATTTTTAATGGTGGTCGACCACGAATTCTCAATGAAACATTGACCGGACCACAAAAGTCTACGCCGACAATTAAAAATGGTCGAGTAGCTCTCACTCTATTAGTGGGCAAATTGCCCATTATTTGGGACATTAGCTTTGGTTTATAGCGGAAGCAATGTACACAATTACGAACTATTCGATTGCATTCTTCTTTCGCATTAATAAGCCAGATATTTTCTCGCGAAAGAGCTATTAGGGCTTTTGTGCCAGCATGACAATTTTCGAAATGCAAGTTTCGCAAATAAAGTGTGACAAAGCTATTATTTTTCGGTAATAAAAGTGGGAATTTAGTATTATATTTCAACTTTGCGTTAAGTAATCTCCCACCTACCCTTAATAGTGAAAAAGTTCGTTTCTCTTCAGTAAACGTATGAATAAATGGTGTCAATCTTTGGATATTTGATGGTAAGACCTGAGACTTCTGTAACTTAGATATCTCCTCAGAAAATTTCGATTTCTGGATTATCTCTACAAGTCGATAGAATGACCATTTTAATTCAACGGCAGTAGGTATAGAACTTTTATTTATTTTACGTTTCTTTAAACCATCAACGAATCTAAAGACGTATGAAGTTATTCGAATCAATTTTTTGTATGATGAATATTTTTCAAAAAGATCCAATAAAAAGTTTTGAGGATCCTCTACTGCAAGAAACACATGAGTTTTTCTTGTTTCTGATAATTTTTGATTCTCTGTTAACTCGAAGTGTTTGTTAACAGGCCAATGGGAACTATCATTTAGTAAAAATGAAGGTCCTTCAAACCAAATAGAATTTTTTAGTTCATGAACATCACATCCTCTTGATACAATATCAGCTGGATTCTCCTTAGTTGGCACATGACGCCATGAAATTTGCTCTGACCATTCCTGGACTTCCGCCACACGATTTGAAACGAAAGTGGCAAGTGAGGATGGATGCGTCTTAATCCAATGTAGCGTTATTTCTGAATCTGTCCAGAAAGTAACACTTTCGATTTCAAATTTGATCATACACTTAATTCGATTCCACAACTTAGCCAACAAGTGTGCAGCACATAACTCAAGTCTCGGAAGAGATTTAGTCTTGAGTGGAGCAACTTTAGACTTCGCAGTCAGTAGTCTTGAAACAGGACCATCTGAATCGGAGCTTCTAATGTAAATGCAACAACCATATGCTCGCATTGAAGCATCAGCAAAGCCATGAATTTGAAGTTTTGCTGTCGACGTTGTGTTTACGAATCTTGGGATTGTAATTGAATCAATTTCCAGTAAATTAGATTTGAAATTTTCCCATGAAGTATTTAGTCTCATGGGAATTGATTCATCCCAGTCAAGTTTTTGAATCCAAAGTTCTTGTAATAATATTTTAGATTTTGTTACTAATGGGCATAATAGTCCGAGAGGGTCGAATAATCGAGAAGAAACTGAGAGTATGTTTCTTTTTGTAGCTTTCAATTCTTGAAAATTATCTTCCAAATGAAACTTAAATGTATCATTCTTCGGAACCCAATGTATGCCCAGCGCCTTAGAGGAATCGGAATCGTTTTGTAAAAGTTTTTCATTTTGTAGAGAGTTTATGAATTCCGGATGATTTGAGACCCATTTCGTAAGATTAAAACCAGCTGAACTCAAAATTTCAGTCGCCTGGTTACGAATAACAATTAGGTCTTGGTAGCTCTCAGCACCAGTAAGCAAATCATCGACGTAAAAATCACTGCGAATAACTTTTGAACCAATAGGCAAAGTCTCTTTGTACAAATCGCTTAAGTGAATCAAACATCTGATGGCCAAAAAAGGTGCAGAAGCTGTGCCATAAGTAACTGTGTTAAGTCGAAACACTTTTATATCATCAAATGGATTTTCTCTCCAAAGGATTAATTGAAAATTTCTATCATTATCATCAACCAAGACTTGACGATACATTTTCTCAATATCTGCAGTGATTGCGTATTTGTGAAGTCGAAAACGGATTAATGTAGAATACAATTCTTCTTGAACTGTAGGACCAACCATTAACAATTCATTAAGTGATACATGCGAAGAAGTTCTACTTGAAGCATCAAAAACTACTCGAAGTTTAGTAGTTGTACTCTGAGGCCGCAAAACACATTGATGTGGAATGAAATAATGAGGAGTTATTGGCATTTTGTCTACAAAAGACATGTGACCTAAATTAAAATACTCTTTCATAAAATCATGATACATTTGCCTCATGGTATCGTCTTTGGATAATCTTCGTTCCAATGAAAGAAATCGTCGCTTGGCAGTTTCAAAAGAAGATCCTAACAGTTTTGTATCAGATTTGAAAGGTAAGGAGACTTCAAATCGTCCTGACGTTAATCGTCGCACAGTATTTTTAAAATTGTCCTCACATTGTTGCTGTTCCTCTGAGTATATTTTTGTCCATTCGTTTGGAAGCTCTTCTAACTCCCAGAATTTTTTAACAATTGAATCAATATTGCTCTCGTTTTCTATAGCAGAACTTAAATGAAAAACGTTACTATTTTTTGAGCCCTTTGATTGATTGTATTTTCCAGTTACAATCCAACCAAGCGAAGTTTTTTGAATAATTGGAAGGCTCGGGCCAAATTTGATTTGACCTACACACATTAAATCAAAAAAGTTTTCAGCGCCAATTAACAGATCAATTTTTTGTGGTTTGTAAAAATAAGGATCAGCTAATTCAACATTTTTAGGAATATTTAAAATATTTGCTTTTAATTTGTGATCAGGTTGTAAATTTGTTATCGAACTTAATACCCAAAATTTTGAAGTAAATTGAGTAGAATTAACCCTCGACGTGACATTTAATTCAACACAAGACTTTGAACATGAATTTGTGTCGCTAATACCATTCAAACTTAATCTGCCTCCTTCTCTTTTTAATCTTAGTAGCTGTGCAAGTTCCTCAGTAATCAAATTTGGTTGAGAACCGGAGTCTAAAAGAGCTCTAGCTGGTATTAATTGACCAGAACTATTACGTACTCTCACCACAGCTGTTGCAAGAATGATTCTTTCATCCGATGATGAATAATTGACAGCAGCGTGGGAAGTAGATGGCTCTTCAGAGAGGCTACTTACATTAGAAGAACTTGTTGTATATTTATGTAGTAAGGAATGATGAGAACCACTACATACTCTACATTTAGAAGACGAGCATCTCGCTACTGTATGGCCTGTTTTCAAGCAATTAATACATGCTGGCACAGATTTTATGAAGTCAAATCTTTTATTGACAGGCTCAGCACTGAATGAAGGGCAATTAGTTATTACATGTTGTGCAGATTTGCAAAACAAACATTTATCAGCAGATTTATTTATTTTTGTGCAATTTAATGATGTCCTAGTATTTTTATTATTTGAAGATTCAGTTTTATTTTTGTTAAACCTCGGTCTTGAACTTGAAGATTCATCAGCAGAAATATGCTGGTAGCGTTTGTTCAAGGCGGCTTCACAGTCTGACCATAATGGGAGTCTTTCAAAGTCAAGTTGTTCTTCCCATTTTGATCTTGTGACTGGATCTACTTTTGACATCACTAAATGTATTAAAATAGCATTAGTTATTTTCTTGTCATCGCCTATTGACAAGAGAGAATCATATATTGCCGACACTGTATCAATCATGCTTCGCAAAGCAGAAGCCGAAGGTTTTGTGATTTCTGGTAAATCAAAAAGTTTCGATATATTATCGAAAAATATGAGACATTCATTGTCATATACCTTCTTCAAACTGGCTAAAGCTTTGGGATAATTTTCCTCGGAAATCTGAAAAGCTTTCACAGTACCTAAAGCTGAATCGGATAAGCATGATATCAAATGATTAAATTTCTCAATATCTGTCAACGTCGGATCATTATGTACCAAATTTTCAAACAAACTCATAAAATTCTTATATTCCGCGTATTTCCCAGTAAATTTTGGTAGCCTCATATTTGGAAGCCTGGAATGATGAGCTTGTACGCTGAAAGAAGTTTCAGGTATATTTGGCTGCCTATTTTTATTTAAAATGGTTACAAATAATGATTTTGTAGTGACACAAATATCCTCAAGCTCAGCTCTGTCGTCATTATCAGGATCTAAATTATCCACATCAGACTGAAGCGTCATGGCTTGGTCAATATAATCCCTTAGAATGTCTAATCGACATTCCAGTTCAACAGGATTAAACGAAATAGTCTTCTCTAATATAGACTGTCGAATCCTTTCAATATGTTTTACAACTTTTGATTTTTTAGAAATTAGCTTTTCTAATGTCTCCACTTCGGAAGGACACTCTTGGCGCTTCTTGTCTTGGCGCTTCTTAGTTGCCATATTTTTATTAATTTTTTTTTGTTTAAATTTTAATTAATTTATAAAATTCAAAACAGTATGGTTAAATTGAATTACCTTATCAATTTAACTTACTTTTATCCAATATGTTATTTTCTCGCCGGATACACAATATTCGGAAATTAAATCTTCATGTAGATTACTCTTTTATTCACAAATACTTAATTTAATCAATGTTCCGAAATTAAAAATAATTTATTTAATTTTCGTAAAAACCACTTTTTACAGCCTTTGGTAAATTGAAATATTTATTTACCAAGTAAAATCGCTTTTAATTTAATTTAATACTGCAGATAAATATATAAAACGAAGTATGAACACACTTTGATATTATTATTTACTAATTATATGTAATTAGATTTTCGAAGCTAGTGTGAACACACCAACGACCCTGTAATTTGTATTTATATGAAAACTAACTTTTCGACGCTAGTGTAAATGGGGTTCACTGTTACAGCTGTTGTAATGTGAATTATTACAAGTGGTATAGGAACAACCGGAATGGAACACTGATGTTAATAAATTTATGAAAAGCGAATAAAAGGACAGAATAAAAGTGACAATTTTATTATTTAATTTATTTAAAATAAATAAAATTAGCACTCGCGAATAGTTTTGTGTATTTTTAAACGTAAATAAAATTATTTTAACGCGATGAAAGTGCCGACGGTAAGTAGAAATAATTATTAGATTTTCTCTCAGTAATGAAGAGAACGAACTATGTATGCATGAATATTTGTTAATTATAACAATAAAAACACTCGCGATATGTTTCACTTTTAAGGGTGGATTTAATTTAATAATAATATTAAATAAATAAATTGTTTCACAAATGTTGAAGTGTAAAAAATATTCTTTGTGTTCGACTTGCAAAGCGATTTGAATTTTTGATTAATTTACAAAAATCTCTTAAATTTGATTAACTTACAAATTCAAGGGTAAAATAACACAAATATTTTTTACACTTATTACCTGTTGCTCAGAATTGTCGGAATTACTCCCCTGGTTTTGTTCAGCTCTGCAAAGAATACAGCGGCAACGGGGCATCTGGACAAGACTTCTAGGTGATGAGTTGACCAAATATGTGGAACAATGTTGATGAAGATAATTTTGTAGTTGTTGTTGTTTGTGCATGTGAGTTTAACTTTCGTTTTAACTAACACTGCACTTGTTTGAATGTTTGTTTGTTTAATTGTTTGTTTCTTTGTTTGTGTGTTTATGTTTATGCACTTTGAGTAACACTTCACACTTTTAATTGTTTTATTTTATTTTAATTTTAAGTAATTTATAAAATTAAAACACTATTATTAAATTGAATTATTTTATCAATTATTATTTTTCACTAGTCCCTGCTCGGGCGCCAAAATGTTTTTTCCTAATAGTTTTTAGGAATCGATTTCAAGTTAAATAAATTATAACTTGAATACAAAATAAAGTTAGGGCACGGTGAAAAAATACTTGTGGTTAAATAAACGAGTGAACACTTTGAATATTACTTTGCAAGTGAATATGTATTTTCAATTTCAGTTATTTTCTTATATCTATGTACATAATCATTCCAGAATTACAGCTAATATTATATATATATGTAATATTACATGGTATTATATGTATGTATGTATTATATGTATTGTATGTATGTATGTATTATATTTATTATTAGGGCAATTCATATTTTAATTATTATTAGTAAGTATTATAAATTTATTATTATTATTATTATTATTATTATTATTATTATTATTATTATTCTTATTATTATTACGGCGCAACATTAGGAAATACTTATATAAAAACATTTACAGGTTTCAAAATAACACAGTTTTTTTGCTCTCCGGAAAACAAACCTGATTTTGTCGGAGAAACGATGATATCTATATCTCTTTAGTGCTTTAAACTTATTTTTTAGTTATTGTAATAGAAATTTTTCTATTTTTTATAATATTTTTATATCAGTTTTCTTGTTAAATAAGTTCTTTTTTCAAATAGGGACTGTGATGTTTTTTTAATGAAATGAAAACTTGTTATGTTCGATCTTTTTTATCTTTGCTATAACTCTACTATATACATGTTCCTTAATATTTGATTTTTTTTAATATATGAGTGGGTTTCATAAAAGTTAAACATATTGGGCCTGATAACGAGTATCGTATTTCGACTACGACTACGAAGATTTCGTAATAGATTAAAGAAAAAATCTTGCAATGTTCTTTAGTCTACTACAAAATCGTCGTAGCCGAAGTCGTAATACGACACTCGAAATAAGGCCCAATTACATTGAGTACATCTGTTTATATAAATTAAGTGCTTTTCATAGTTGCAGTGCTATTAGAAATTTAAAAGTTGATAGCACTGTCCCAATTATAGAAAATTGAGAGTATGACCACCGCCAGTGCTGTCGGATGTAACCATTTGTCTCTAAAATCGCCAAAAGCTTTGTTTTAAAATAAAAATTTTGACGAGCCTTTTGTTCATTTATATATTTCAACTCATTTGCGATTATTTTAGCTAAACACACATATGCAATTTAAACAATGTAGATTAATGTTAAAAACATGGAAAATTTTACACAAGGAAGGTTTTCTACAACATAAAATAATTAATGAAAAGAGATTTGTTTTCTATATCTAAACTGTGGTTTTTATAAAACATAGTGGGGAAAACTTCCTTTTATTAATTTGGAACTAGCATTTTGGATAATGATGCATCAATAGCCTTATGCATCATGATAAGGATATAAATAACTGAAAATAAGATTCATATTGATGTAATTCATTTTTAGTATATATACTCCAGTATGTTTGTATGTATGTCTGTTTTATAAATGAAATACACTCCAAAATAGTCCATGCTTAAAAATACGAAACACTTTTTCGTAATTTAATTTTTGTACAATAAACTAAAAATTTTTAAATTTTACTACAATATTTGTAGCTTTGCAGGATAAAGGCCATTTTTCACTATCATACAAAGTCGTGCGATCTACTAAAAAAGTACAACCCTTGTGTGATGAATTCTTGTCTTTTGAAATATTTTATAAACTCCATCATATCAGGGTTGTATTTATTCGTAGATCGCACCACTTTGTATGATAGTGTATCACGGCCTTAACAAGTTTCATAATTTTACGAATGTCGTTAAGATACAAAAACGATTTCCTACAATTATTTTCATATATAGTACCACATTTTTCGTTTATTTCATTGAATTTAGGAAGAAATAAAACATTCTTATAATTGGAAATTTCATGAAACAAATAAATTTTGTTTTGTTATCATTTTGTTTACAGTACAAAATTATTCTTAAGCCTACACAAGTTTCGTGAATTTTAGAAAAAAGAATTTAAACATATAATAAAAACTGTTGTTTTGTTTTACTTTTTATTATATCCCCCATTTATTTTTCTGTCATTGTATAAAAAATTATTGTAATAAAAAATTTGTTTTTAGTTCATGCTAGGAACACAACTGGTACGAACGACGAATTTCGTCCACGCAGAGTTTGATGCGTAAATTCGTCGTGTGAAACATAACAACGACGAATTTACTCAACGAATTCAGCTGTTATAATTTATAAAGTTGTTTGAAGCATTTACAAAGCCAGAGAGAGAGAAAATTTGTATTTCATAGTTCGTCGGTGTACAAAATAGAAATAAATCTATCGCAGAGTTCGTCACGCTCTACAAATTTTGTTTTATGGAGGCGTTGTGTTAATTTTAATATGAACAAATATATTTTATTTTCCATGACAAAAGTTCGCAACGAAAACTTCGTCTTCGTCCCAATTGTGTTCCCAGTTTGATTCGTGAGTTTCATTGCAAAATATTCATGTATGTATGTGATGTGTGAGGAATGCAGAGTCTGTAACAACTTCCCTTAAGTTATCTTTTTATTTTCATAATTAGTACAACCTTCAATTCTAGGAATTAAAGATTAATAAACTATTTTCCAAGAATATATAAATTTTTTGAAGATTTTTATATTCCACGTATTTTAATTTTATACAAAATTTCGCATATAACACAAACTTGCTTTTCATGATTCACTAATTTATTTTGTATTATTAACATTGTGTTTCTTAAATTTACGAAAAAAAAATTTGAAATACAAAATTTTGTTTGCGGACAACAAATATTTCGTAAAATTAAGAAATATCACATCTACTACATATCTACGAAGCATTTCGTACCCTAAAATCAACGAATATTTCCTAAAATTAACCACATTTTTCTAAAAACCTAAAAATATATAAAATTATGTTTTAAATAAAATAATTAATGTTGTATAATATTGACGATAAACGACAAATGTGTCAGCGCTGTGGCTAAAAATCAATCTGACAGCACTGGCTAGCATCGATCAGGTATGATACAGCCATGTATGTATGCATCTATTAAAGGATTACGGTACTTTTTGATGCATAATTCATTGCTATTGGCTGAAAAATATAAGGAAAAAAACAAGCAAAAAAAAAACTGGGAAAACATCACAGTGGAACAAATTATAATTTTTCTACATAATTTTTCTACACATTTTAAATAAAAATACATATTTAAAATGTCCGGCTCTAAATCTTTGACAGAAAAAATGTTTATTTCACCATTATAAAACTTGATGTGTCATACATTCAACATAAACTGTTATGTGTTAAAATAAAAAACTATTTTATTAGAAATGCTCTTGAAGCTGAACAATAAAATGAGTTATGTGTAGTTTTTGAGGCACTTCCGCTATACCTCTCAAATCTACAATTATTTAAGATTAATTTTTGGAAATACTTATATAAAAACATTTACAGGTTTCAAAATAACACAGTTTTTTTGCTCTCCGGAAAACAAACCTGATTTTGTCGGAGAAACGATGATATCTATATATCTTTAGTGCTTTAAACTTATTTTTTACTTATTGTAATATCTTAGCTAAACACACATATGCAATTTAAACAATGTAGATTAATGTTAAAAACATGGAAAATTTTACATAAGGAAGGTTTTCTACAACATAAAATAATTAATGAAAAGAGATTTGTTTTCTATATCTAAAGTGTGGTTTTTATAAAACATAGTGGGGAAAACTTCCTTTTATTAATTTGGAACTAGCATTTTGGATAATGATGCATCAATAGCCTTATGCATCGTGATAAGGATATAAATAACTGAAAATAAGATTCATATTGATGTAATTCATTTTTAGTATATATACTCCAGTATGTTTGTATGTACATATGTCTGTTTTATAAATGAAATACACTCCAAAATAGTCCATGCTTAAAAATACGAAACACTTTTTCGTAATTTAATTTTTGTACAATAAACTAAAAATTTTTAAATTTTACTACAATATTTGTAGCTTTGCAGGATAAAGGCCATTTTTCACTATCATACAAAGTCGTGCGATCTACTAAAAAAGTACAACCCTTGTGTGATGAATTCTTGTCTTTTGAAATATTTTATAAACTCCATCATATCAGGGTTGTATTTATTCGTAGATCGCACCACTTTGTATGATAGTGTATCACGGCCTTAACAAGTTTCATAATTTTACGAATGTCGTTAAGATACAAAAACGATTTCCTACAATTATTTTCATATATAGTACCACATTTTTCGTTTATTTCATTGAATTTAGGAAGAAATAAAACATTCTTAAAATTGGAAATTTCATGAAACAAATAAATTTTGATTTGTTATCATTTTGTTTACAGTACAAAATTATTCTTAAGCCTACACAAGTTTCGTGAATTTTAGAAAAAACAATTTAAACATATAATAAAAACTGTTGTTTTGTTTTACTTTTTATTATATCCCCCATTTATTTTTCTGTCATTGTATAAAAAATTATTGTAATAAAAAATTTGTTTTTAGTTCATGCTAGGAACACAACTGGTACGAACGACGAATTTCGTCCACGCAGAGTTTGATGCGTAAATTCGCCAGAGAGAGAGAAAATTTGTATTTCATAGTTCGTCGGTGTACAAAATAGAAATAAATCTATCGCAGAGTTCGTCACGCTCTACAAATTTTGTTTTATGGAGGAGTTGTGTTAATTTTAAGATGAACAAATATATTTTATTTTCCATGACAAAAGTTCGCAACGAAAACTTCGTCTTCGTCCCAATTGTGTTCCCAGTTTGATTCGTGAGTTTCATTGCAAAATATTCATGTATGTATGTGATGTGTGAGGAATGCAGAGTCTGTAACAACTTCCCTTAAGTTATCTTTTTATTTTCATAATTATTACAACCTTCAATTCTAGGAATTAAAGATTAATAAACTATTTTCCAAGAATATATAAATTTTTTGAAGATTTTTATATTCCACGTATTTTAATTTTATACAAAATTTCGCATATAACACAAACTTGCTTTTCATGATTCACTAATTTATTTTGTATTATTAACATTGTGTTTCTTAAATTTACGAAAAAAAAAATTTGAAATACAAAATTTTGTTTGCGGACAACAAATATTTCGTAAAATTAAGAAATATCACATCTACTACATATCTACGAAGCATTTCGTACCCTAAAATCAACGAATATTTCCTAAAATTAACCACATTTTTCTAAAAACCTAAAAATATATAAAATTATGTTTTAAATAAAATAACACTGTGATACAAAAAAAATATTCAGGGATTCTAATGTACCAATTCTATTTTGTTGGAGTCCATGGATGACGAAAATACCTTTGGTTTTTTTAGGTCACTTCATAAACTGATTTTATAACGGTAAATGTAGTGAAAAACGGGGTTTCTTAGATTTTCAGTTGTAACTTCTTTGTTTTCCAACGGATTTCTTTTTTAACTTTTCGTTGGTTAAAAGGCTCGAATATTATCTTTCAATAAAGATATAGTTTTTGTAAATCGACTAAGAAATGGCTAAGTTACAGTCGTTGAAGTGTACAAAAAATCCATTAAAAAGTATTCTTTTGTAACTCATAAGCAACTTATAGCCTGAGGAAAACAAAAGAATACTTTTTTAATTGGTTTTTTGTACACTTCAACGACTGTAACTTAGCCATTTCTTAGTCGATTTACAAAAAATATATCTTTATTGAAAGATAATATTCGAGCCTTTTAACCAACGAAAAGTTAAAAGAAATCCGTTGGGAAACAAAGAAGTTACAACTGTTTAAAACTGAAAAGCTAAGAAACCCCGTTTTTCACTACATTTACCGTTATAGAATCACTTTATGAAGTGACCTAAAAAAACCAACGGTATTTTCGTCATCCATGGACTCCAAGAAAATAGAATTGGTACATTAGAATCCCTGAATATTTTTTTTCTCAACTTTTGTAGCACAGTGTAATTAATGTTGTATAATATTGACGATAAACGACAAATGTGTCAGCGCTGTGGCTAAAAATCAATCTGACAGCACTGGCTAGCATCGATTAGGTATGATACAGACATGTATGTATGCATCTATTAAAGGATTACGGTACTTGTTGACGCATAATTCATTGCTATTGGCTGAAAAATATAAGGAAAAAAACAAGCAAAAAAAACTGGGAAAACATCACAGTGGAACAAATTATAATTTTTCTACATAATTTTTCTACACATTTTAAATAAAAATACGTATTTAAAATGTCCGGCTCTAAATCTTTGACAGAAAATATGTTTATTTCACCATTATAAAACTTGATGTGTCATACATTCAACATAAACTGTTATGTGTTAAAATAAAAAACTATTTTATTAGAAATGCTCTTGAAGCTGAACAATAAAATGAGTTATGTGTAGTTTTTGAGACACTTCCGCTATACCTCTCAAATCTACAATTATTTAAGATTAATTTTAGGAAATACTTATATAAAAACATTTACAGGTTTCAAAATAACACAGTTTTTTTGCTCTCCGGAAAACAAACCTGATTTTGTCGGAGAAACGATGATATCTATATCTCTTTAGTACTTTAAACTTATTTTTTACTTATTGTAATAGAAATTTTTCTATTTTTTATAATATTTTTATATCAGTTTTCTTGTTAAATAAGTTCTTTTTTCAAATAGGGACTGTGATGTTTTTATGAAATGAAAACTTGTTATGTTCGATCTTTTTTATCTTTGCTATAACTCTACTATATACATGTTCCTTCATATTTGATTTTTTTAATATATGAGTGGGTTTCATAAAAGTTAAACATATTGGGCCTGATAACGAGTATCGTATTTCGACTACGACTACGAAGATTTCGTAATAGATTAAAGAAAAAATCTTGCAATGTTCTTTAGTCTACTACAAAATCGTCGTAGCCGAAGTCGTAATACGACACTCGAAATAAGGCCCAATTACATTGAGTACATCTGTTTATATAAATTAAGTGCTTTTCATAGTTGCAGTGCTTTTCGAAATTTAAAAGTTGATAGCACTGTCCCAATTATAGAAAATTGAGAGTATGACCACCGCCAGTGCTGTCGGATGTAACCATTTGTCTCTAAAATCGCCAAAAGCTTTGTTTTAAAATAAAAATTTTGACGAGCCTTTTGTTCATTTATATATTTCAACTCATTTGCGATTATTTTAGCTAAACACACATATGCAATTTAAACAATGTAGATTAATGTTAAAAACATGGAAAATTTTACACAAGGAAGGTTTTCTACAACATAAAATAATTAATGAAAAGAGATTTGTTTTCTATATCTAAAGTGTGGTTTTTATAAAACATAGTGGGGAAAACTTCCTTTTATTAATTTGGAACTAGAATTTTGGATAATGATGCATCAATAGCCTTATGCATCATGATAAGGATATAAATAACTGAAAATAAGATTCATATTGATGTAATTCATTTTTAGTATATATACTCCAGTATGTTTGTATGTATGTCTGTTTTATAAATGAAATACACTCCAAAATATTCCATGTTTAAAAATACGAAACACTTTTTCGTAATTTAATTTTTGTACAATAAACTAAAAATTTTTAAATTTTACTACAATATTTGTACCTTTGCAGGATAAAGGCCATTTTTCACTATCATACAAAGTCGTGCGATCTACTAAAAAAGTACAACCCTTGTGTGATGAATTCTTGTCTTTTGAAATATTTTATAAACTCCATCATATCAGGGTTGTATTTATTCGTAGATCGCACCACTTTGTATGATAGTGTATCACGGCCTTAACAAGTTTCATAATTTTACGAATGTCGTTAAGATACAAAAACGATTTCCTACAATTATTTTCATATATAGTACCACACACATTTTTCGTTTATTTCATTGAATTTAGGAAGAAATAAAACATTCTTATAATTGGAAATTTCATGAAACAAATAAATTTTGTTTTGTTATCATTTTGTTTACAGTACAAAATTATTCTTAAGCCTACACAAGTTTCGTGAATTTTAGAAAAAAGAATTTAAACATATAATAAAAACTGTTGTTTTGTTTTACTTTTTATTATATCCCCCATTTATTTTTCTGTCATTGTATAAAAAATTATTGTAATAAAAAATTTGTTTTTAGTTCATGCTAGGAACACAACTGGTACGAACGACGAATTTCGTCCACGCAGAGTTTGATGCGTAAATTCGCCAGAGAGAGAGAAAATTTGTATTTCATAGTTCGTCGGTGTACAAAATAGAAATAAATCTATCGCAGAGTTCGTCACGCTCTACAAATTTTGTTTTATGGAGGTGTTGTGTTAATTTTCATATGAACAAATATATTTTATTTTCCATGACAAAAGTTCGCAACGAAAACTTCGTCTTCGTCCCAATTGTGTTCCCAGTTTGATTCGTGAGTTTCATTGCAAAATATTCATGTATGTATGTGATGTGTGAGGAATGCAGAGTCTGTAACAACTTCCCTTAAGTTATCTTTTTATTTTCATAATTATTACAACCTTCAATTCTAGGAATTAAAGATTAATAAACTATTTTCCAAGAATATATAAATTTTTTGAAGATTTTTATATTCCACGTATTTTAATTTTATACAAAATTTCGCATATAACACAAACTTGCTTTTCATGATTCACTAATTTATTTTGTATTATTAACATTGTGTTTCTTAAATTTACGAAAAAAAAATTTGAAATACAAAATTTTGTTTGCGGACAACAAATATTTCGTAAAATTAAGAAATATCACATCTACTACATATCTACGAAGCATTTCGTACCCTAAAATCAACGAATATTTCCTAAAATTAACCACATTTTTCTAAAAACCTAAAAATATATAAAATTATGTTTTAAATAAAATAATTAATGTTGTATAATATTGACGATAAACGACAAATGTGTCAGCGCTGTGGCTAAAAATCAATCTGACAGCACTGGCTAGCATCGATCAGGTATGATACAGACATGTATGTATGCATCTATTAAAGGATTACGGTACTTGTTGACGCATAATTCATTGCTATTGGCTGAAAAATATAAGGAAAAAAACAAGCAAAAAAAAACTGGGAAAACATCACAGTGGAACAAATTATAATTGTTCTACATAATTTTTCTACACATTTTAAATAAAAATACGTATTTAAAATGTCCGGCTCTAAATCTTTGACAGAAAAAATGTTTATTTCACCATTATAAAACTTGATGTGTCATACATTCAACATAAACTGTTATGTGTTAAAATAAAAAGCTATTTTATTAGAAATGCTCTTGAAGCTGAACAATAAAATGAGTTATGTGTAGTTTTTGAGGCACTTCCGCTATACCTCTCAAATCTACAATTATTTAAGATTAATTTTAGGAAATACTTATATAAAAACATTTACAGGTTTCAAAATAACACAGTTTTTTTGCTCTCCGGAAAACAAACCTGATTTTGTCGGAGAAACGATGATATCTATATCTCTTTAGTGCTTTAAACTTATTTTTTACTTATTGTAATAGAAATTTTTCTATTTTTTATAATATTTTTATATCAGTTTTCTTGTTAAATAAGATCTTTTTTCAAATAGGGACTGTGATGTTTTTATGAAATGAAAACTTGTTATGTTCAATCTTTTTTATCTTTGCTATAACTCTACTATATACATGTTCCTTAATATTTGATTTTTTTTAATATATGAGTGGGTTTCATAAAAGTTAAACATATTGGGCCTCATAACGAGTATCGTATTTCGACTACGACTACGAAGATTTCGTAATAGATTAAAGAAAAAATCTTGCAATGTTCTTTAGTCTACTACAAAATCGTCGTAGCCGAAGTCGTAATACGACACTCGAAATAAGGCCCAATTACATTGAGTACATCTGTTAATATAAATTAAGTGCTTTTCATAGTTGCAGTGCTTTTCGAAATTTAAAAGTTGATAGCACTGTCCCAATTATAGAAATTTGAGAGTATGACCACCGCCAGTGCTGTCGGATGTAACCATTTGTCTCTAAAATCGCGAAAAGCTTTGTTTTAAAATAAAAATTTTGACGAGCCTTTTGTTCATTTATATATTTCAACTCATTTGCGATTATTTTAGTTAAACACACATATGCAATTTAAACAATGTAGATTAATGTTAAAAACATGGAAAATTTTACACAAGGAAGGTTTTCTACAACATAAAATAATTAATGAAAAGAGATTTGTTTTCTATATCTAAAGTGTGGTTTTTATAAAACATAGTGGGGAAAACTTCCTTTTATTAATTTGGAACTAGCATTTTGGATAATGATGCATCAATAGCCTTATGCATCATGATAAGGATATAAATAACTGAAAATAAGATTCATATTGATGTAATTCATTTTTAGTATATATACTCCAGTATGTTTGTATGTATGTCTGTTTTATAAATGAAATACACTCCAAAATAGTCCATGCTTAAAAATACGAAACACTTTTTCGTAATTTAATTTTTGTACAATAAACTAAAAATTTTTAAATTTTACTACAATATTTGTAGCTTTGCAGGATAAAGGCCATTTCTCACTATCATACAAAGTCGTGCGATCTACTAAAAAAGTACAACCCTTGTGTGATGAATTCTTGTCTTTTGAAATATTTTATAAACTCCATCATATCAGGGTTGTATTTATTCGTAGATCGCACCACTTTGTATGATAGTGTATCACGGCCTTAACAAGTTTCATAATTTTACGAATGTCGTTAAGATACAAAAACGATTTCCTACAATTATTTTCATATATAGTACCACATTTTTCGTTTATTTCATTGAATTTAGGAAGAAATAAAACATTCTTAAAATTGGAAATTTCATGAAACAAATAAATTTTGTTTTGTTATCATTTTGTTTACAGTACAAAATTATTCTTAAGCCTACACAAGTTTCGTGAATTTTAGAAAAAACAATTTAAACATATAATAAAAACTGTTGTTTTGTTTTACTTTTTATTATATCCCCCATTTATTTTTCTGTCATTGTATAAAAAATTATTGTAATAAAAAATTTGTTTTTAGTTCATGCTAGGAACACAACTGGTACGAACGACGAATTTCGTCCACGCAGAGTTTGATGAGTAAATTCGTCGTGTGAAACACAACAACGACGAATTTACTCAACGAATTCAGCTGTTATAATTTATAAAGTTGTTTGATTACAAAGCCAGAGAGAGAGAAAATTTGTATTTCATAGTTCGTCGGTGTACAAAATAGAAATAAATCTATCGCAGAGTTCGTCACGCTCTACAAATTTTGTTTTATGGAGGTGTTGTGTTAATTTTCATATGAACAAATATATTTTATTTTCCATGACAAAAGTTCGCAACGAAAACTTCGTCTTCGTCCCAATTGTGTTCCCAGTTTGATTCGTGAGTTTCATTGCAAAATATTCATGTATGTATGTGATGTATGAGGAATGCAGAGTCTGTAACAACTTCCCTTAAGTTATCTTTTTATTTTCATAATTATTACAACCTTCAATTCTAGGAATTAAAGATTAATAAACTATTTTCCAAGAATATATAAATTTTTTGAAGATTTTTATATTCCACGTATTTTAATTTTATACAAAATTTCGCATATAACACAAACTTGCTTTTCATGATTCACTAATTTATTTTGTATTATTAACATTGTGTTTCTTAAATTTACGAAAAAAAATTTGAAATACAAAATTTTGTTTGCGGACAACAAATATTTCGTAAAATTAAGAAATATCACACCTACTACATATCTACGAAGCATTTCGTACCCTAAAATCAACGAATATTTCCTAAAATTAACCACATTTTTCTAAAAACCTAAAAATATATAAAATTATGTTTTAAATAAAATAACACTGTGATACACAAAAAATATTCAGGGATTCTAATGTACCAATTCTATTTTGTTGGAGTCCATGGATGACGAAAATACCTTTGGTTTTTTTAGGTCACTTCATAAACTGATTTTATAACGGTAAATGTAGTGAAAAACGGGGTTTCTTAGATTTTCAGTTGTAACTTCTTTGTTTTCCAACGGATTTCTTTTAACTTTTCGTTGGTGAAAAGAATCGAATATTATCTTTCAATAAAGATATAGTTTTTGTAAATCGACTAAGAAATGGCTAAGTTACAGTCGTTGAAGTGTACAAAAAATCCATTAAAAAGTATTCTTTTGTAACTCATAAGCAACTTATAGCCTGAGGAAAACAAAAGAATACTTTTTTAATTGGTTTTTTGTACACTTCAACGACTGTAACTTAGCCATTTCTTAGTCGATTTACAAAAAATATATCTTTATTGAAAGATAATATTCGAGCCTTTTAACCAACGAAAAGTTAAAAGAAATCCGTTGGGAAACAAAGAAGTTACAACTGTTTAAAACTGAAAAGCTAAGAAACCCCGTTTTTCACTACATTTACCGTTATAGAATCACTTTATGAAGTGACCTAAAAAAACCAACGGTATTTTCGTCATCCATGGACTCCAACAAAATAGAATTGGTACATTAGAATCCCTGAATAATTTTTTTTCTCAACTTTTGTAGTACAGTGTAATTAATGTTGTATAATATTGACGATAAACGACAAATGTGTCAGCGCTGTGGCTAAAAATCAATCTGACAGCACTGGCTAGCATCGATTAGGTATGATACAGACATGTATGTATGCATCTATTAAAGGATTACGGTACTTGTTGACGCATAATTCATTGCTATTGGCTGAAAAATATAAGGAAAAAAACAAGCAAAAAAAAACTGGGAAAACATCACAGTGGAACAAATTATAATTTTTCTACATAATTTTTCTACACATTTTAAATAAAAATACGTATTTAAAATGTCCGGCTCTAAATCTTTGACAGAAAAAATGTTTATTTCACCATTATAAAACTTGATGTGTCATACATTCAACATAAACTGTTATGTGTTAAAATAAAAAACTATTTTATTAGAAATGCTCTTGAAGCTGAACAATAAAATGAGTTATGTGTAGTTTTTGAGGCACTTCCGCTATACCTCTCAAATCTACAATTATTTAAGAGTAATTTTAGGAAATACTTACATAAAAACATTTACAGGTTTCAAAATAACACCGTTTTTTTGCTCTCCGGAAAACAAACCTGATTTTGTCGGAGAAACGATGATATCTATATCTCTTTAGTGCTTTAAACTTATTTTTTACTTATTGTAATAGAAATTTTTCTATTTTTTATAATATTTTTATATCAGTTTTCTTGTTAAATAAGATCTTTTTTCAAATAGGGACTGTGATGTTTTTATGAAATGAAAACTTGTTATGTTCAATCTTTTTTATCTTTGCTATAACTCTACTATATACATGTTCCTTAATATTTGATTTTTTTTAATATATGAGTGGGTTTCATAAAAGTTAAACATGTTGGGCCTGATAACGAGTATCGTATTTCGACTACGACTACGAAGATTTCGTAATAGATTAAAGAAAAAATTTGCAATGTTCTTTAGTCTACTACAAAATCGTCGTAGCCGAAGTCGTAATACGACACTCGAAATAAGGCTCAATTACATTGAGTACATCTGTTTATATAAATTAAGTGCTTTTCATAGTTGCAGTGCTTTTCGAAATTTAAAAGTTGATAGCACTGTCCCAATTATAGAAAATTGAGAGTATGACCACCGCCAGTGCTGTCGGATGTAAACATTTGTCTCTAAAATCGCCAAAAGCTTTGTTTTAAAATAAAAATTTTGACGAGCCTTTTGTTCATTTATATATTTCAACTCATTTGCGATTATTTTAGTTAAACACACATATGCAATTTAAACAATGTAGATTAATGTTAAAAACATGGAAAATTTTACACAAGGAAGGTTTTCTACAACATAAAATAATTAATGAAAAGAGATTTGTTTTCTATATCTAAAGTGTGGTTTTTATAAAACATAGTGGGGAAAACTTCCTTTTATTAATTTGGAACTAGCATTTTGGATAATGATGCATCAATAGCCTTATGCATCATGATAAGGATATAAATAACTGAAAATAAGATTCATATTGATGTAATTCAGTATGTTTGTATGTATGTCTGTTTTATAAATGAAATACACTCCAAAATAGTCCATGCTTAAAAATACGAAACACTTTTTCGTAATTTAATTTTTGTACAATAAACTAAAAATTTTTAAATTTTACTACAATATTTGTAGTTTTGCAGGATAAAAGCTAAAGTAAGTTGTAAGTTGCAGGATCTACTAAAAAAGTACAACCCTTGTGTGATGAATTCTTGTCTTTTGAAATATTTTATAAACTCCATCATATCAGGGTTGTATTTATTCGTAGATCGCACCACTTTGTATGATAGTGTATCACGGCCTTAACAAGTTTCATAATTTTACGAATGTCGTTAAGATACAAAAATGATTTCCTACAATTTTCATATATAGTACCACATTTTTCGTTTATTTCATTGAATTTAGGAAGAAATAAAACATTCTTATAATTGGAAATTTCATGAAACAAATAAATTTTGTTTCGTTATCATTTTGTTTACAGTACAAAATTATTCTTAAGCCTACACAAGTTTCGTGAATTTTAGAAAAAACAATTTAAACATATAATAAAAACTGTTGTTTTGTTTTACTTTTTATTATATCCCCCATTTATTTTTCTGTCATTGTATAAAAAATTATTGTAATAAAAAATTTGTTTTTAGTTCATGCTAGGAACACAACTGGTACGAACGACGAATTTCGTCCACGCAGAGTTTGATGCGTAAATTCGTCGTGTGAAACATAACAACGACGAATTTACTCAACGAATTCAGCTGTTATAATTTATAAAGTTGTTTGAAGCATTTACAAAGCCAGAGAGAGAGAAAATTTGTATTTCATAGTTCGTCGGTGTACAAAATAGAAATAAATCTATCGCAGAGTTCGTCACGCTCTACAAATTTTGTTTTATGGAGGCGTTGTGTTAATTTTAATATGAACAAATATATTTTATTTTCCATGACAAAAGTTCGCAACGAAAATTTCGTCTTCGTCCCAATTGTGTTCCCAGTTTGATTCGTGAGTTTCATTGCAAAATATTCATGTATGTATGTGATGTGTGAGGAATGCAGAGTCTGTAACAACTTCCCTTAAGTTATCTTTTTATTTTCATAATTAGTACAACCTTCAATTCTAGGAATTAAAGATTAATAAACTATTTTCCAAGAATATATAAATTTTTTGAAGATTTTTATATTCCACGTATTTTAATTTTATACAAAATTTCGCATATAACACAAACTTGCTTTTCATGATTCACTAATTTATTTTGTATTATTAACATTGTGTTTCTTAAATTTACGAAAAAAAAATTTGAAATACAAAATTTTGTTTGCGGACAACAAATATTTCGTAAAATTAAGAAATATCACATCTACTACATATCTACGAAGCATTTCGTACCCTAAAATCAACGAATATTTCCTAAAATTAACCACATTTTTCTAAAAACCTAAAAATATATAAAATTATGTTTTAAATAAAATAATTAATGTTGTATAATATTGACGATAAACGACAAATGTGTCAGCGCTGTGGCTAAAAATCAATCTGACAGCACTGGCTAGCATCGATCAGGTATGATACAGACATGTATGTATGCATCTATTAAAGGATTACGGTACTTGTTGACGCATAATTCCTTGCTTTTGGCTGAAAAATACAGTATTTTTCGGTTAATTGCACATCAAAATTTGCACAACTTTTTGTTCAATTAACCGGGGAACCAATTATCCGATACCCGCTTAATTGAACAATTCGTTCAATTACAAGAATCCCGTTTAATTGAACAGTTTGTTCAATTACAGAAATCACGCATAATTGGAACTACATACTAATGAATTAAAAGAAATCACATATGTGCACTTTAAGTTTTTCGAAATAATTTTTTTACCTTAAACGAAAAAAATGCAAGTACATAACAGAAAAAAATTTACATATGTACTATATGTGTATACGCAGGTATTTATTATTGTAGGTACATATGTACTATTAAATGCACTATTTATGTGCACATTAATTTTACAAAAAAATAAAATTTATAAACTAAAAAACAATTCATATATTGGTTTAAAAAAAAAAACATAGACTTAAAGAATAAAAACAATTCATATGCATATATGTATGTAAATACAGCTCTTTCATTCACGTAAGTATTAAAATATTACATAGTGCTTAAAAAATAACAAAAGGAACAAATAAATTCATGTTGTACATATTTACACTTTTCGAGATCATTGTTTAAAAAAGAAAAATAAACATGTTGTTTACATTTTAAAAGAATTAATTGAAAAAGTCTGTAATTTTTGTTTGTGTATTTTTTAATTTATTTGAGATAATATAAGACTCCATATTATCTAACTCACATAGGAACTTGTTTTCGGTACAAAAAAATGTCTGAAGTTCTTGTATGTATTTTAAAGCTTCTAGAACTGATGGAGGTTTTGGATTACCATGTTCTTGCTCTTCTTCCTCAACATCAGCCCCATCCAAAATATTTTCAATAATTTCCATATCAGTAAGCACTCCATTACATTCTTCGTTGTCGTCACATGTTACGAATTCTTCAAATTCTTCTCTTAAATTGTCCGCTATTTCAAACTCATCGGAACTTTCAGTTTCCTCATTTTCTTCTTCGGGGGACGTCTTCACTAATTTCGCCTGTAAAATTATACCTAGCATAACTAAAATGTACAATAACAAAATCCAATAGTTTAATACCTTTTTAAAACAATTTTTAATAGACGTTGGTTTAACCATCCAAAAACTGCGCTTTGTCATATGCATTGCATGTAGAATATTAATTGACTTTGAAAACTCTTCAACTGTTTTCCCTAGCTCCATAGCTACAATCTGTTTTCTAACAATATTCTGTCTATAATATGACTTGAAGGCATGAATTATACCCTGATCTAGGGGCTGGGTTATTGCTGTAGTATTTGCTGGTAAAAACTGTAGATTTATGTGCTTTAAATTTTGGGGCTTCTTGTGGCAAGATGCATTATCTACAAACAGAACAATGTTTCGTTTCTGTGAAGCCATTTCTTCTTCTAAATTAAGTATAATTTCGCTCCATAGATCTGCTGTCATCCATGCTTTTTGATTCGAATAGTATTTTAAGGGCAATACTTTATTTTTCAAGCAACGTGGGTTTTTAGCCTTTCCGATTATAATAACTTTTTTGTATTCACCCGTGGCATTGCATATAAAAAGTAATGTTACGCGCTCCTTAGATGACTTGAATCCAGTGTTACGGTATCCCTGTTTGCAAAGGCTTTTTGGAGGCAATGCTTTGAAAAATAAAGCGCTCTCATCCGCGTTGAAAATGTCGGCCTCATCGTATTCTGATAATATATTTGGTGCAACTGAACTTAAAAAATCTTCTGCCGCATTTGAATCCGCAGATTTTTGCTCCCCATGTATTTTTCTGAGCTTAATTCCTTGCCGCTGTTGCCAGCGCCATAACCAACCTGTTGATGGGGTAAAATCACAATTCATTTGTTGAGCCAACTGCTGCGCTTTTTCCATCAACATGTTTGTTGAAATCACTGCACCAGATGATTGCATTTGTTGGAACCAAATTTGAAGCGCTCGTTCAACGTCAATATTGTTTCCATGCCGTTCACGCTTGCTTGACAATTTGCACTTGGAGGCTTTTGATTTTATTTCGAACTCATTTCGCAAAATTCTATTCAATGTGGTAAGAGAGCACCCATACTTTTTGCACAGCTCAGACTTCTGCTTGCATTTATCTTCAGATAAAATTTTAAGCTTATCCTTAAGTGTAAGGGTTACGTATCGTTTTCCAATCATAGTCTACAAAAATTAACAATAAGATAAAATTAATTTCCAATGTTATTGTCAAATACAAAATTAAACACTTACGCTTTCTCACGGTTTTTCCTTAGCAATAAACATATGTTTTCAATTAGTAGAGATGCCACCCAGTGTTTTTCACAAATGATGTCAAATATGTATGTGCAAAAATGCCAGGTTATTTTTCAATAATAATGCAATTAACCGGGTAAAAGTAAGAGGAAATTTATTTTTGATGACATGAATTTTGAACCAATTAAGCGGGAAAATCAATTAACCGAGTTCAATTATCCGAGGAAATGTACATGTGTTTTCGTATGCAATATTTTTTTGCCCGATCATGTGGTTCAATTAAGCGTGGAAACCAATTAACCGTAGGGTCAATTAACCGAAAAATACTGTATAAGGAAAAAAAACAAACAAAAAAAAAACGGGAAAACATCACAGTGGAACAAATTATAATTTTTCTACATAATTTTTCTACACATTTTAAATAAAAATACGTATTTAAAATGTCCGGCTCTAAATCTTTGACAGAAAAAATGTTTATTTCACCATTATAAAACTTGATGTGTCATACATTCAACATAAACTGTTATGTGTTAAAATAAAAAACTATTTTACTAGAAATGCTCTTGAAGCTGAACAATAAAATGAGTTATGTGGAGTTTTTGAGGCACTTCCGCTATACCTCTCAAATCTACAATTATTTAAGATTAATTTTAGGAAATACTTACATAAAAACATTTACAGGTTTCAAAATAACACAGTTTTTTGCTCTCCGGAAAACAAACCAGATTTTGTCGGAGAAACGATGATATCTATATCTCTTTAGTGCTTTAAACTTATTTTTTACTTATTGTAATAGAAATTTTTCTATTTTTTATAATATTTTTATATCAGTTTTCTTGTTAAATAAGTTCTTTTTTCAAATAGGGACTGTGATGTTTTATGAAATGAAAACTTGTTATGTTCGATCTTTTTTATCTTTGCTATAACTCTACTATATACATGTTCCTTAATATTTGATTTTTTTTAATATATGAGTGGGTTTCATAAAAGTTAAACATATTGGGCCTGATAACGAGTATCGTATTTCGACTACGACTACGAAGATTTCGTAATAGATTAAAGGAAAAATCTTGCAATGTTCTTTAGTCTACTACAAAATCGTCGTAGCCGAAGTCGTAATACGACACTCGAAATAAGGCCCAATTACATTGAGTACATCTGTTTATATAAATTAAGTGCTTTTCATAGTTGCAGTGCTTTTCGAAATTTAAAAGTTGATAGCACTGTCCCAATTATAGAAAATTGAGAGTATGACCACCGCCAGTGCTGTCGGATGTAACCATTTGTCTCTAAAATCGCCAAAAGCTTTGTTTTAAAATAAAAATTTTGACGAGCCTTTTGTTCATTTATATATTTCAACTCATTTGCGATTATTTTAGTTAAACACACATATGCAATTTAAACAATGTAGATTAATGTTAAAAACATGGAAAATTTTACACAAGGAAGGTTTTCTACAACATAAAATAATTAATGAAAAGAGATTTGTTTTCTATATCTAAAGTGTGGTTTTTATAAAACATAGTGGGGAAAACTTCCTTTTATTAATTTGGAACTAGCATTTTGGATAATGATGCATCAATAGCCTTATGCATCATGATAAGGATATAAATAACTGAAAATAAGATTCATATTGATGTAATTCATTTTTAGTATATATACTCCAGTATGTTTGTATGTATGTCTGTTTTATAAATGAAATACACTCCAAAATAGTCCATGCTTAAAAATACGAAACACTTTTTCGTAATTTAATTTTTGTACAATAAACTAAAAATTTTTAAATTTTACTACAATATTTGTAGCTTTGCAGGATAAAGGCCATTTTTCACTATCATACAAAGTCGTGCGATCTACTAAAAAAGTACAACCCTTGTGTGATGAATTCTTGTCTTTTGAAATATTTTATAAACTCCATCATATCAGGGTTGTATTTATTCGTAGATCGCACCACTTTGTATGATAGTGTATCACGGCCTTAACAAGTTTCATAATTTTACGAATGTCGTTAAGATACAAAAACGATTTCCTACAATTATTTTCATATATAGTACCACATTTTTCGTTTATTTCATTGAATTTAGGAAGAAATAAAACATTCTTATAATTGGAAATTTCATGAAACAAATAAATTTTGTTTTGTTATCATTTTGTTTACAGTACAAAATTATTCTTAAGCCTACACAAGTTTCGTGAATTTTAGAAAAAACAATTTAAACATATAATAAAAACTGTTGTTTTGTTTTACTTTTTATTATATCCCCCATTTATTTTTCTGTCATTGTATAAAAAATTATTGTAATAAAAAATTTGTTTTTAGTTCATGCTAGGAACACAACTGGTACGAACGACGAATTTCGTCCACGCAGGGTTTGATGCGTAAATTCGCCAGAGAGAGAGAGAAAATTTGTATTTCATAGTTCGTCGGTGTACAAAATAGAAATAAATCTATCGCAGAGTTCGTCACGCTCTACAAATTTTGTTTTATGGAGGCGTTGTGTTAATTTTAATATGAACAAATATATTTTATTTTCCATGACAAAAGTTCGCAACGAAAACTTCGTCTTCGTCCCAATTGTGTTCCCAGTTTGATTCGTGAGTTTCATTGCAAAATATTCATGTATGTATGTGATGTGTGAGGAATGCAGAGTCTGTAACAACTTCCCTTAAGTTATCTTTTTATTTTCATAATTAGTACAACCTTCAATTCTAGGAATTAAAGATTAATAAACTATTTTCCAAGAATATATAAATTTTTTGAAGATTTTTATATTCCACGTATTTTAATTTTATACAAAATTTCGCATATAACACAAACTTGCTTTTCATGATTCACTAATTTATTTTGTATTATTAACATTGTGTTTCTTAAATCTACGAAAAAAAAATTTGAAATACAAAATTTTGTTTGCGGACAACAAATATTTCGTAAAATTAAGAAATATCACATCTACTACATATCTACGAAGCATTTCGTACCCTAAAATCAACGAATATTTCCTAAAATTAACCACATTTTTCTAAAAACCTAAAAATATATAAAATTATGTTTTAAATAAAATAATTAATGTTGTATAATATTGACGATAAACGACAAATGTGTCAGCGCTGTGGCTAAAAATCAATCTGACAGCACTGGCTAGCATCGATCAGGTATGATACAGACATGTATGTATGCATCTATTAAAGGATTACGGTACTTGTTGACGCATAATTCCTTGCTATTGGCTGAAAAATATAAGGAAAAAAAACAAGCAAAAAAAAAACGGGAAAACATCACAGTGGAACAAATTATAATTTTTCTACATAATTTTTCTACACATTTTAAATAAAAATACGTATTTAAAATGTCCGGCTCTAAATCTTTGACAGAAAAAATGTTTATTTCACCATTATAAAACTTGATGTGTCATACATTCAACATAAACTGTTATGTGTTAAAATAAAAAACTATTTTACTAGAAATGCTCTTGAAGCTGAACAATAAAATGAGTTATGTGGAGTTTTTGAGGCACTTCCGCTATACCTCTCAAATCTACAATTATTTAAGATTAATTTTAGGAAATACTTACATAAAAACATTTACAGGTTTCAAAATAACACAGTTTTTTGCTCTCCGGAAAACAAACCAGATTTTGTCGGAGAAACGATGATATCTACATATATCTCTTTAGTGCTTTAAACTTATTTTTTACTTATTGTAATAGAAATTTTTCTATTTTTTATAATATTTTTATATCAGTTTTCTTGTTAAATAAGTTCTTTTTTCAAATAGGGACTGTGATGTTTTATGAAATGAAAACTTGTTATGTTCGATCTTTTTTATCTTTGCTATAACTCTACTATATACATGTTCCTTAATATTTGATTTTTTTTAATATATGAGTGGGTTTCATAAAAGTTAAACATATTGGGCCTGATAACGAGTATCGTATTTCGACTACGACTACGAAGATTTCGTAATAGATTAAAGGAAAAATCTTGCAATGTTCTTTAGTCTACTACAAAATCGTCGTAGCCGAAGTCGTAATACGACACTCGAAATAAGGCCCAATTACATTGAGTACATCTGTTTATATAAATTAAGTGCTTTTCATAGTTGCAGTGCTTTTCGAAATTTAAAAGTTGATAGCACTGTCCCAATTATAGAAAATTGAGAGTATGACCACCGCCAGTGCTGTCGGATGTAACCATTTGTCTCTAAAATCGCCAAAAGCTTTGTTTTAAAATAAAAATTTTGACGAGCCTTTTGTTCATTTATATATTTCAACTCATTTGCGATTATTTTAGTTAAACACACATATGCAATTTAAACAATGTAGATTAATGTTAAAAACATGGAAAATTTTACACAAGGAAGGTTTTCTACAACATAAAATAATTAATGAAAAGAGATTTGTTTTCTATATCTAAAGTGTGGTTTTTATAAAACATAGTGGGGAAAACTTCCTTTTATTAATTTGGAACTAGCATTTTGGATAATGATGCATCAATAGCCTTATGCATCATGATAAGGATATAAATAACTGAAAATAAGATTCATATTGATGTAATTCATTTTTAGTATATATACTCCAGTATGTTTGTATGTATGTCTGTTTTATAAATGAAATACACTCCAAAATAGTCCATGCTTAAAAATACGAAACACTTTTTCGTAATTTAATTTTTGTACAATAAACTAAAAATTTTTAAATTTTACTACAATATTTGTAGCTTTGCAGGATAAAGGCCATTTTTCACTATCATACAAAGTCGTGCGATCTACTAAAAAAGTACAACCCTTGTGTGATGAATTCTTGTCTTTTGAAATATTTTATAAACTCCATCATATCAGGGTTGTATTTATTCGTAGATCGCACCACTTTGTATGATAGTGTATCACAGCCTTAACAAGTTTCATAATTTTACGAATGTCGTTAAGATACAAAAACGATTTCCTACAATTATTTTCATATATAGTACCACATTTTTCGTTTATTTCATTGAATTTAGGAAGAAATAAAACATTCTTATAATTGGAAATTTCATGAAACAAATAAATTTTGTTTTGTTATCATTTTGTTTACAGTACAAAATTATTCTTAAGCCTACACAAGTTTCGTGAATTTTAGAAAAAACAATTTAAACATATAATAAAAACTGTTGTTTTGTTTTACTTTTTATTATATCCCCCATTTATTTTTCTGTCATTGTATAAAAAATTATTGTAATAAAAAATTTGTTTTTAGTTCATGCTAGGAACACAACTGGTACGAACGACGAATTTCGTCCACGCAGAGTTTGATGCGTAAATTCGTCGTGTGAAACACAACAACGACGAATTTACTCAACGAATTCAGCTGTTATAATTTATAAAGTTGTTTGAAGCATTTACAAAGCCAGAGAGAGAGAAAATTTGTATTTCATAGTTCGTCGGTGTACAAAATAGAAATAAATCTATCGCAGAGTTCGTCACGCTCTACAAATTTTGTTTTATGGAGGCGTTGTGTTAATTTTAATATGAACAAATATATTTTATTTTCCATGACAAAAGTTCGCAACGAAAACTTCGTCTTCGTCCCAATTGTGTTCCCAGTTTGATTCGTGAGTTTCATTGCAAAATATTCATGTATGTATGTGATGTGTGAGGAATGCAGAGTCTGTAACAACTTCCCTTAAGCTATCTTTTTATTTTCATAATTATTACAACCTTCAATTCTAGGAATTAAAGATTAATAAACTATTTTCCAAGAATATATAAATTTTTTGAGGATTTTTATATTCCACGTATTTTAATTTTATACAAAATTTCGCATATAACACAAACTTGCTTTTCATGATTCACTAATTTATTTTGTATTATTAACATTGTGTTTCTTAAATTTACGAAAAAAAAATTTGAAATACAAAATTTTGTTTGCGGACAACAAATATTTCGTAAAATTAAGAAATATCACATCTACTACATATCTACGAAGCATTTCGTACCCTAAAATCAACGAATATTTCCTAAAATTAACCACATTTTTCTAAAAACCTAAAAATATATAAAATTATGTTTTAAATAAAATAATTAATGTTGTATAATATTGACGATAAACGACAAATGTGTCAGCGCTGTGGCTAAAAATCAATCTGACAGCACTGGCTAGCATCGATCAGGTATGATACAGACATGTATGTATGCATCTATTAAAGGATTACGGTACTTGTTGACGCATAATTCCTTGCTATTGGCTGAAAAATATAAGGAAAAAAACAAGCAAAAAAAAAACGGGAAAACATCACAGTGGAACAAATTATAATTTTTCTACATAATTTTTCTACACATTTTAAATAAAAATACGTATTTAAAATGTCCGGCTCTAAATCTTTGACAGAAAAAATGTTTATTTCACCATTATAAAACTTGATGTGTCATACATTCAACATAAACTGTTATGTGATAAAATAAAAAACTATTTTATTAGAAATGCTCTTGAAGCTGAACAATAAAATGAGTTATGTGTAGTTTTTGAGGCACTTCCGCTATACCTCTCAAATCTACAATTATTTGAGATTAATTTTAGGAAATACTTATATAAAAACATTTACAGGTTTCAAAATAACACCGTTTTTTTTTGCTCTCCGGAAAACAAACCTGATTTTGTCGGAGAAACGATGATATCTATATCTCTTTAGTGCTTTAAACTTATTTTTTACTTATTGTAATAGAAATTTTTCTATTTTTTATAATATTTTTATATCAGTTTTCTTGTTAAATAAGATCTTTTTTCAAATAGGGACTGTGATGTTTTTATGAAATGAAAACTTGTTATGTTCAATCTTTTTTATCTTTGCTATAACTCTACTATATACATGTTCCTTAATATTTGATTTTTTTTAATATATGAGTGGGTTTCATAAAAGTTAAACATATTGGGCCTTATAACGAGTATCGTATTTCGACTACGACTACGAAGATTTCGTAATAGATTAAAGAAAAAATCTTGCAATGTTCTTTAGTCTACTACAAAATCGTCGTAGCCGAAGTCGTAATACGACACTCGAAATAAGGCCCAATTACATTGAGTACATCTGTTAATATAAATTAAGTGCTTTTCATAGTTGCAGTGCTTTTCGAAATTTAAAAGTTGATAGCACTGTCCCAATTATAGAAAATTGAGAGTATGACCACCGCCAGTGCTGTCGGATGTAACCATTTGTCTCTAAAATCGCCAAAAGCTTTGTTTTAAAATAAAAATTTTGACGAGCCTTTTGTTCATTTATATATTTCAACTCATTTGCGATTATTTTAGTTAAACACACATATACAATTTAAACAATGTAGATTAATGTTAAAAACATGGAAAATTTTACACAAGGAAGGTTTTCTACAACATAAAATAATTAATGAAAAGAGATTTGTTTTCTATATCTAAAGTGTGGTTTTTATAAAACATAGTGGGGAAAACTTCCTTTTATTAATTTGGAACTAGAATTTTGGATAATGATGCATCAATAGCCTTATGCATCATGATAAGGATATAAATAACTGAAAATAAGATTCATATTGATGTAATTCATTTTTAGTATATATACTCCAGTATGTTTGTATGTATGTCTGTTTTATAAATGAAATACACTCCAAAATAGTCCATGCTTAAAAATACGAAACACTTTTTCGTAATTTAATTTTTGTACAATAAACTAAAAATTTTTAAATTTTACTACAATATTTGTAGCTTTGCAGGATAAAGGCCATTTTTCACTATCATACAAAGTCGTGCGATCTACTAAAAAAGTACAACCCTTGTGTGATGAATTCTTGTCTTTTGAAATATTTTATAAACTCCATCATATCAGGGTTGTATTTATTCGTAGATCGCACCACTTTGTATGATAGTGTATCACGGCCTTAACAAGTTTCATAATTTTACGAATGTCGTTAAGATACAAAAACGATTTCCTACAATTATTTTCATATATAGTACCACATTTTTCGTTTATTTCATTGAATTTAGGAAGAAATAAAACATTCTTATAATTGGAAATTTCATGAAACAAATAAATTTTGTTTTGTTATCATTTTGTTTACAGTACAAAATTATTCTTAAGCCTACACAAGTTTCGTGAATTTTAGAAAAAACAATTTAAACATATAATAAAAACTGTTGTTTTGTTTTACTTTTTATTATATCCCCCATTTATTTTTCTGTCATTGTATAAAAAATTATTGTAATAAAAAATTTGTTTTTAGTTCATGCTAGGAACACAACTGGTACGAACGACGAATTTCGTCCACGCAGAGTTTGATGCGTAAATTCGTCGTGTGAAACACAACAACGACGAATTTACTCAACGAATTCAGCTGTTATAATTTATAAAGTTGTTTGAAGCATTTACAAAGCCAGAGAGAGAGAAAATTTGTATTTCATAGTTCGTCGGTGTACAAAATAGAAATAAATCTATCGCAGAGTTCGTCACGCTCTACAAATTTTGTTTTATGGAGGCGTTGTGTTAATTTTAATATGAACAAATATATTTTATTTTCCATGACAAAAGTTCGCAACGAAAACTTCGTCTTCGTCCCAATTGTGTTCCCAGTTTGATTCGTGAGTTTCATTGCAAAATATTCATGTATGTATGTGATGTGTGAGGAATGCAGAGTCTGTAACAACTTCCCTTAAGCTATCTTTTTATTTTCATAATTATTACAACCTTCAATTCTAGGAATTAAAGATTAATAAACTATTTTCCAAGAATATATAAATTTTTTGAGGATTTTTATATTCCACGTATTTTAATTTTATACAAAATTTCGCATATAACACAAACTTGCTTTTCATGATTCACTAATTTATTTTGTATTATTAACATTGTGTTTCTTAAATTTACGAAAAAAAAATTTGAAATACAAAATTTTGTTTGCGGACAACAAATATTTCGTAAAATTAAGAAATATCACATCTACTACATATCTACGAAGCATTTCGTACCCTAAAATCAACGAATATTTCCTAAAATTAACCACATTTTTCTAAAAACCTAAAAATATATAAAATTATGTTTTAAATAAAATAATTAATGTTGTATAATATTGACGATAAACGACAAATGTGTCAGCGCTGTGGCTAAAAATCAATCTGACAGCACTGGCTAGCATCGATCAGGTATGATACAGACATGTATGTATGCATCTATTAAAGGATTACGGTACTTGTTGACGCATAATTCATTGCTATTGGCTGAAAAATATAAGGAAAAAACAAGCAAAAAAACTGGGAAAACATCACAGTGGAACAAATTATAATTTTTCTACATAATTTTTCTACACATTTTAAATAAAAATACGTATTTAAAATGTCCGGCTCTAAATCTTTGACAGAAAAAATGTTTATTTCACCATTATAAAACTTGATGTGTCATACATTCAACATAAACTGTTATGTGATAAAATAAAAAACTATTTTATTAGAAATGCTCTTGAAGCTGAACAATAAAATGAGTTATGTGTAGTTTTTGAGGCACTTCCGCTATACCTCTCAAATCTACAATTATTTGAGATTAATTTTAGGAAATACTTATATAAAAACATTTACAGGTTTCAAAATAACACCGTTTTTTTTGCTCTCCGGAAAACAAACCTGATTTTGTCAAAGAAACGATGATATCTATATCTCTTTAGTGCTTTAAACTTATTTTTTACTTATTGTAATAGAAATTTTTCTATTTTTTATAATATTTTTATATCAGTTTTCTTGTTAAATAAGATCTTTTTTCAAATAGGGACTGTGATGTTTTTATGAAATGAAAACTTGTTATGTTCAATCTTTTTTATCTTTGCTATAACTCTACTATATACATGTTTCTTAATATTTGATTTTTTTTAATATATGAGTGGGTTTCATAAAAGTTAAACATATTGGGCCTTATAACGAGTATCGTATTTCGACTACGACTACGAAGATTTCGTAATAGATTAAAGAAAAAATCTTGCAATGTTCTTTAGTCTACTACAAAATCGTCGTAGCCGAAGTCGTAATACGACACTCGAAATAAGGCCCAATTACATTGAGTACATCTGTTAATATAAATTAAGTGCTTTTCATAGTTGCAGTGCTTTTCGAAATTTAAAAGTTGATAGCACTGTCCCAATTATAGAAAATTGAGAGTATGACCACCGCCAGTGCTGTCGGATGTAACCATTTGTCTCTAAAATCGCCAAAAGCTTTGTTTTAAAATAAAAATTTTGACGAGCCTTTTGTTCATTTATATATTTCAACTCATTTGCAATTATTTTAGTTAAACACACATATGCAATTTAAACAATGTAGATTAATGTTAAAAATATGGAAAATTTTACACAAGGAAGGTTTTCTACAACATAAAATAATTAATGAAAAGAGATTTGTTTTCTATATCTAAAGTGTGGTTTTTATAAGACATAGTGGGGAAAACTTCCTTTTATTAATTTGGAACTAGCATTTTGGATAATGATGCATCAATAGCCTTATGCATCATGATAAGGATATAAATAACTGAAAATAAGATTCATATTGATGTAATTCAGTATGTTTGTATGTATGTCTGTTTTATAAATGAAATACACCCTAAAATATAAAACTGGTCCCAGTTTCTCAACATTCACATGTGAAATATCTTGGTATACACCTTGATCGACGACTTACATGGAAACACCACATTGATTCTAAGTTAACTCAAATGAAACTTAAACTAACTCAGGTACATTGGCTGATTGGTCGAAATTCAACACTTAGCCTAGACTGTAAACTTTTAATATACAAGTCGCTTTTAAAGCCAATATGGTGCTACGGAATTCAACTATGGGGCACTGCTTCAGCTTCAAATGTAGAGAAAATTCAACGCAGGCAAAATAAAATTTTACGCATGATAACATCGGCTCCATGGTACATCAAAAATTCAAATATACATCGTGATTTGAATATGCCACTAGTGACTGAAGAAATTGCAAAATACGCTGGCAAATATTTAACAAAACTCGAGTCACATCCTAATCCGCTTGCCCGTAATATTTTGAACTTTACTGGACACATCCGCCTAAAAAAGAGGGACACAATGGCTCTTATTCACAGCACTCCAGATGGGACTTCTTGAAAATACTTTTATTTTTTTTTTCCTTTTGATTATCACTACTTACATATGTATTATATATAACTACTACTAAGCTTATGTCCGACATTGGTCGGGCCTAATTATATTTTTTAGATTTAAGATTTGAATACTTATTGTTAGTTCATATATGAAGATACAATAAATAAAAATTCATGCATAAAAAAAAAAAAAAAACTCCAAAATAGTCCATGCTTAAAAATACGAAACACTTTTTCGTAATTTAATTTTTGTACAATAAACTAAAAATTTTTAAATTTTACTACAATATTTGTAGCTTTGCAGGATAAAAGCTAAAGTAAGTTTTAAGTTGCAGGATCTACTAAAAAAGTACAACCCTTGTGTGATGAATTCTTGTCTTTTGAAATATTTTATAAACTCCATCATATCAGGGTTGTATTTATTCGTAGATCGCACCACTTTGTATGATAGTGTATCACGGCCTTAACAAGTTTCATAATTTTACGAATGTCGTTAAGATACAAAAACGATTTCCTACAATTATTTTCATATATAGTACCACATTTTTCGTTTATTTCATTGAATTTAGGAAGAAATAAACATTCTTATAATTGGAAATTTCATGAAACAAATAAATTTTGTTTTGTTATCATTTTGTTTACAGTACAAAATTATTCTTAAGCCTACACAAGTTTCGTGAATTTTAGAAAAAACAATTTAAACATATAATAAAAACTGTTGTTTTGTTTTACTTTTTATTATATCCCCCATTTATTTTTCTGTCATTGTATAAAAAATTATTGTAATAAAAAATTTGTTTTTAGTTCATGCTAGGAACACAACTGGTACGAACGACGAATTTCGTCCACGCAGAGTTTGATGCGTAAATTCGTCGTGTGAAACACAACAACGACGAATTTACTCAACGAATTCAGCTGTTATAATTTATAAAGTTGTTTGAAGCATTTACAAAGCCAGAGAGAGAGAAAATTTGTATTTCATAGTTCGTCGGTGTACAAAATAGAAATAAATCTATCGCAGAGTTCGTCACGCTCTACAAATTTTGTTTTATGGAGGCGTTGTGTTAATTTTAATATGAACAAATATATTTTATTTTCCATGACAAAAGTTCGCAACGAAAACTTCGTCTTCGTCCCAATTGTGTTCCCAATTTGATTCGTGAGTTTCATTGCAAAATATTCATGTATGTATGTGATGTGTGAGGAATGCAGAGTCTGTAACAACTTCCCTTAAGTTATCTTTTTATTTTCATAATTATTACAACCTTCAATTCTAGGAATTAAAGATTAATAAACTATTTTCCAAGAATATATAAATTTTTTGAAGATTTTAATATTCCACGTATTTTAATTTTATACAAAATTTCGCATATAACACAAACTTGCTTTTCATGATTCACTAATTTATTTTGTATTATTAACATTGTGTTTTTTAAAATTTCGAAAAAAAAAATTTGAAATACAAAATTTTGTTTGCGGACAACAAATATTTCGTAAAATTAAGAAATATCACATCTACTACATATCTACGAAGCATTTCGTACCCTAAAATCAACGAATATTTCCTAAAATTAACCACATTTTTCTAAAAACCTAAAAATATATAAAATTATGTTTTAAATAAAATAATTAATGTTGTATAATATTGACGATAAACGACAAATGTGTCAGCGCTGTGGCTAAAAATCAATCTGACAGCACTGGCTAGCATCGATCAGGTATGATACAGACATGTATGTATGCATCTATTAAAGGATTACGGTACTTTTTGATGCATAATTCATTGCTATTGGCTGAAAAATATAAGGAAAAAACAAGCAAAAAAAAACTGGGAAAACATCACAGTGGAACAAATTATAATTTTTCTACATAATTTTTCTACACATTTTAAATAAAAATACATATTTAAAATGTCCGGCTCTAAATCTTTGACAGAAAAAATGTTTATTTCACCATTATAAAACTTGATGTGTCATACATTCAACATAAACTGTTATGTGATAAAATAAAAAACTATTTTATTAGAAATGCTCTTGAAGCTGAACAATAAAATGAGTTATGTGTAGTTTTTGAGGCACTTCCGCTATACCTCTCAAATCTACAATTATTTAAGATTAATTTTTGGAAATACTTATATAAAAACATTTACAGGTTTCAAAATAACACAGTTTTTTTTTGCTCTCCGGAAAACAAACCTGATTTTGTCGGAGAAACGATGATATCTATATATCTTTAGTGCTTTAAACTTATTTTTTACTTATTGTAATAGAAATTTTTCTATTTTTTATAATATTTTTATATCAGTTTTCTTGTTAAATAAGTTCTTTTTTCAAATAGGGACTGCGATGTTTTTATGAAATGAAAACTTGTTATGTTCGATCTTTTTTATCTTTGCTATAACTCTACTATATACATGTTCCTTAATATTTGATTTTTTTTAATATATGAGTGGGTTTCATAAAAGTTAAACATATTGGGCCTTATAACGAGTATCGTATTTCGACTACGACTACGAAGATTTCGTAATAGATTAAATAAAAAATCTTGCAATGTTCTTTAGTCTACTACAAAATCGTCGTAGCCGAAGTCGTAATACGACACTCGAAATAAGGCCCAATTACATTGAGTACATCTGTTTATATAAATTAAGTGCTTTTCATAGTTGCAGTGCTTTTCGAAATTTAAAAGTTGATAGCACTGTCCCAATTATAGAAAATTGAGAGTATGACCACCGCCAGTGCTGTCGGATGTAACCATTTGTCTCTAAAATCGCCAAAAGCTTTGTTTTAAAATAAAAATTTTGACGAGCCTTTTGTTCATTTATATATTTCAACTCATTTGCGATTATCTTAGCTAAACACACATATGCAATTTAAACAATGTAGATTAATGTTAAAAACATGGAAAATTTTAAATAAGGAAGGTTTTCTACAACATAAAATAATTAATGAAAAGAGATTTGTTTTCTATATCTAAAGCAATGATAAGCAAACACATACATATGTAATGTAAAAGAGAGCAAATTCCATGCTTGTACGAATGTACGTGTAAAAAAGAGCATAACAAAGTGCCCACGGGCGGCCTTTTGGTGATCAATGATCTAAAGTGTGGTTTTTATAAAACATAGTGGGGAAAACTTCCTTTTATTAATTTGGAACTAGCATTTTGGATAATAATGCATCAATAGCCTTATGCATCATGATAAGGATATAAATAACTGAAAATAAGATTCATATTGATGTAATTCCCAATTACATTGAGTACATCTGTAGTAGTAGGGAACTGCGGGTCCCACACCAATTAAAATTTTGAAATTTTAAAATTTTAATTACCCAAATTTTAAAATTCTTGGAAATATGTGAAATTTGATACCTTGAGTTTCCGGCGGCACGCTTTGATGTTTTTTTGTTTACATTAGGAATTTTTTGTTTACATTAGGAGTTTTTTGTTTACATTAACCCTTGTGGGAACGGGTGATTTTTTTTGAGGTTACATTAATTGTGTGAACGGGTGATTTTGTTTTTTGTGGGAATACGTTAAGTGGGTTCATAGGTTGGAGGTTTTTCTTTTTGTAATGTATGTATATATATGATTACGGGAAAATCATGAATATGATTTTTCCTAATACTAATGGGGGTGAAATAGTGAAAATTAATTTTTCCTAATGCCGACGGCAATACATGAATATTTTTCCTAATGCCTACGATAAAACATGAATATTATTTTTTTCAAATGCCGACGGCAAAATATGATTATTATTTTTTTTCAAATGCCGACGGGAAAATGATTTTTCATAATTCCGACAGGAAAAATATAAAAGTTATTTCTAATGCTAACACAGGAGTTAAAGGCTGGCCGTGATTTGGGTGGGTGGGGTTGTTGTCGTAATACATAACCGAGGGAGTTTATGGATGTGTCTGTCTGTCTGTCTGTCCGTCCGTCTGTCTGTTGTGCGAGGCTGTGATTGGCCGGGGGAGCGTGGTGTAGTTGAGGTAGATGGATTGAGTGTATGTGTGTATACCTGTCTGTTGGAATTTGTGTGAGGGTGTGATTGACAAGGGGCGGGGTGTAGTTGAGGTAGATCGACTGCGTTTATGCAGGTGTTGCTAGTCTGTAGGAATTCAAGGCTTATAGTGATTTGGGGTAGGTGAGGGTGTTGTTGTACGAGTAGTATGTATCCATGGGAATTTGTGGATGTGTCTGTCCGGAGGAATTTAAGCGAGGCTGTTATTGGGAGGGGGTGTGGTGTAGTTGAGGTTGATCGACTGCGTGTATGTATGTCTATATGTTTGTAGGAGCTTAAGACTGATCGTGATTTAAGAGAGGTGAGGATGTTGTTGTAATATGTAGGAATCTGTATGTATGTATGTCTGTGAAAATTTAAGGCTGATCATGATTTAGGGTAGGTGAGGTTGGTGCAGTAATATGTCTGTGTGTATGTACATATGTTTGTAGGAGTTTAATGCTATTAGTGATTTGAGGATAGGTGAGGGTGTTGTCGTACGAGTGATATGTATGCGTGGGAATCTGTAAGCATGTTCGTAGAAGTTTAAGGCTGATCGTGATTTGTGTTGTTGTCAGTGTTGTTTGTAGGAATGACCGTGAGAATTTTTGTATGTATATCTGTAGGAATTTAAGGTTGGCCGTGTTTTGTGAGGGGTGGTGTGTTGTTGAAATAATTTGAATTTTTTTTAGATGAAATCTGGTACATGTGTGTGTGTGTGCGTGTGTGTGCGTATGATTTTCTCACGCTACTAGTTTTATGTACGCAGAAATAAATTGTATTCAATATCGAGATTTGGTTCTATAAAATGTTTTCATATATCTGATACATATATATAAGTATATTTTCATACTCAAGATTGCTGGGTATTTTGTCATGCTTAAAATTGTCCAGCTTTAAAGTCTGCCTGCGAGAAATTTGTTTATATTACAGATTTTGTTTATTTAACTACGTCCGGCTTCTTTCGCTGAACTTCTTTTCATACGATCATGGGGATTTATAGTTTATCTGTCCATAATAAGGTCGTTTAGCTTGGGCATGTGCTCTGACTGAATGGTTTGCGTTGTTCATATATTTTTATGATGTAGATATGTAAGTGTGATTGTCAAGATCTAATGAATACTTGAGTATTGATAAGAAATTTGATATTATGTGTACATACATATCTACAAATTGATTTTATGTATGTATGCGGTCTTTTGTTGATGTTGTAAATATTCGCCGGGTCTTTTATGTATAGATGTCAAACATCTTCATAGTTTTTTTTATTTTTTTATTTGAAATTAAAAAACGTTGATTTAATTTTTATCTGTATTTACTTCAAAGTTTGTGAGGATTTTCTGTTTTAAGTAAAACTTAATTCCTTAAGATACATACTTTAGACTAATAGTAACTATAATAGAAATATTTCCTATAAAGTTGGTGCAGCTTATAGTCATTCGTAGAAATATTTTGATATAAATTTTTTCCAACCATCGTCTTTTTTCTTCACCTTTTACATAAATCTTAGAACATCTTGCATTGCCTTTTATACATTTATAAACATTTTTAAATCAAACTGATCCAGCAGTCCAGCTTATGTAGCGATAGTTTTTTGTTAGCCAGCTTGCTTCTTTTTTTTTATTGATTATTGAGTTTCATAATGAAGTTATTATATTCGTAATTGTTGAAAACAATCGCTACTTCTTTTCCAATAAATTTATTTGAATTACTTTTGAAACCTTGTACGTCTATAAAAATTATGTTGTTTTCCATATTACTCAATTTATAAGACTTTTCGAACTTGTCCTTTGATGGGTATATATTCTATTATACGATCATGAATAAGAATACAGGAAGCTGATTTCTTTGCTTACTATTTCAAATTAAAATTTTATTCAATTGCCTCGCTATTGAATAAAAGGAGCGTTTATCTTAAACTCTGGTACAGGTAGAAACGCATGAGATTCTTTCATATACTACCTTTGCTGGAATCTTAGATACATATATTAACTATATAGAATTGCATTACGGTTATTTTTAAATTTTATGTTAGGATTATCATCATATGGATGTGAGACTGAACTTAAATGTACTTTTAAATTAGTTAATTCATAATGAACAATCTTATTTTCTTCTTGAATAGCGATCAACAGAAAACGAAGTCGTTTTCTTACAATTTCGGTTTAACCTCTCAACTGGTCCTCTAGTATACAATATGACTTTGTATGTCAGCATTTCTGTCTCCTCTTTGTTAGCGTTAGGGATAATTAAATTTTAAACTTTTTATTCTTCAAATTGTGTTACTTCATACTGATAATATGTTTAAGTACATTAATAATGTACGAGTATATGTTTATTTTATGACGGGTGAGCGCCTATGGCTTTTATTTGATGTTCTGGATGAAGTGATTTTTTTTCTCATTTTATTAAAGTTTAGCGTATTGCGTATATATTTCTAATATATTTAAGTGAGCTTTTTGTATCTGTCAGACAGAATGAACGTATCAATTGGTCAGTCAGTCTTTCTTTTTATTAATTTTTTCTTCTAATGTCACTACTATTTCTTCAGATTTTACTAGTTGAAATAGAGAATATTTGTGTAATTTTTAAATGTATTAATATATACATACATATAGGTAAATATATGTATGTACGTAGAAATTAGTTCATATACAAAGAAATACATCTTTAATAATCAACTATTCTAGAAAATCGATCTAAAATAACTCATTTACCTCCATCATCAACTCACCGTCAATATTTTCATAAAGTGTTAGAATATCTATGTTTGGGAGAATTTTTACTTCAAGTGTTTCTATATAAGATTTGGTGTTTGACCCCTTGACGTTATTGTGGTTAACGTAGACTGCGTTGTATCGCATTCAGATGTAATCATTTCTCACTTAGAAAAGGTCCTCATCACCATCAATCATACCTGTATACAATTCATTCATGAGTGGAGTTGATCCAGATACAATTGCTGTCTACAAATTAATGATTAGAAAATAGCTTTCTCATCACCTTCTAACAAGTTTAATATTTTGCTAGCATGCATGCTTTAGCATGCTTCTATCGATAGTGACGCGAGAGTCCGACATTTAGTGCTGTTTTAATTAAAAATCTATAATATTAGAGTTACGAATTCACTCTTTTGAATTTTTAACAAAGTAGATACATATCTATTTCATTTGCCACAAAGTCTTAAAATTTCTTTCCTTATAAAAGTATGACGTGAGGAATTTTTTGAAATTATACATGCTTCGGCATGCTTCCAATATTTTTTTCGGTAAATTTATTTCATATTCATACAGATACAGATATAAAGTAAGATCTGTTTACTTTCAATTTTACAATTTATGCATGCTTCAGCATGATTCTAGTTGAAGTCTGTATTTATTTAGTAAGTTTGTTTGATACCCATTCATACACATGTACATTGTTAGATTGGATATCAAAGTACAATTTCCTTATTTTATCTAGAAATGAACAGAGTGAATATCTATTATAATAACCATATTCACATTTTAAAATTTTGTGTGCTAGAGCTTTCGAAATGGAAAATGTACACCTTTAACTATAAAAAGTGATAATATGATGTGTTTCTGAATATTTTGAACTCTTAAGTTTTCACAATATTTCATACAGACCATCAAGTTTAGAGAATTGTAGTATATTAAGCTATTTATCTTCCCTGAGACCTAACATTCCGAATCAATCCTTCAAAAAACCAATACAAATTAGATTTTTGCTTTTTAATTTTATTTAGATTTTCATTGAATTTCAACGTTTTCTACCTCTTCAAATTACTGTATACTGTATTTTGCACCTTTTTCTCATTCGTTGAGTTAACTTTAATCGCAAATATTTTAATGATGAGATGAACTTTTCTATTGTAGGCATTAAGTAAATCTTTGTGTATATCAATCCACTTATATGAACCATTATAGCTAAATTCTTAACACACAATTCCTTTTAATGATCTATTTATTTATTCTACTATTGATGCTTTCATATTATAAAATTTTTAATCCTCTGTTTATACATGAATTTTGCAGTGTTTATTAAAAATTCTTTACCAACATCTATTTGTATTTTTTTGTTTTGATACTCATATCATTGCAAAAATATTTTCCATTACCTTGGTTTTTTTTCGAGTGCAGCTTTTATTTTCAACGATACTCACCATATAAATTTTGAGAATGTGTCAGTTACAGTCAGCAAAAATCAATAATTTCTATTTTCTCTAGAATAGCTACCCACTTCACCTAAATCAGCTCCATAAAAGATCATCTATTCCATTCATTACATCACCACAATACACAAACAATTTTATAAATTTATTATGGATTACGTTTACTAAATTTCTTTTTAAGGACATTGAGTTGTTTTACAGTTTTTCGGAGAGTGTTGTGATCTACTTGATACATTTTCAGCTATTTATACTAAAATGTAGTTAATTTTCCAATCCATAAATTTTATCGCTCAGCTGTTCAATTTGTTTGTCAAAAGATGATTTAATTTTTAGAATGTCTTTTTCAATTTTATACCTATCTTCTATCGATAATTTTATTTCACACCCCACTCCATCGATTTGCATTTGAATATATCCTTGAATTATATTAATGCCTTAAGCTTTATTATTAATTCATCCTTTAGTTTCTCGATTTGAGTTTCCAGAAACAATCTACTGATAACATTATTCTCCGTCAGTAAATGATGATGATTCTCTATGTATACATTGGTAGAAATTATATATTTTATTTAACTTTCAAAATCAAATTTGTCATAGTATTTACACGTTTTATTAATCATTAAAGAAAATAAACCCACTTTTAACCCCCTTATTTGACCATCAACTTGTATTTTATCTTCATACAGTTTTAGATTTCTATCATCAAATTTCCATTATTGAAATCTTTAGGTGACCCATAGTTTGTATCTAATTCATTTCTTCTTTCCAAGACTAATAAGTCAATATAAGTGTCTTCGGAATTGGAAGTCTGTGAGTAAAAATCACCTTCATAATAGTCACCACCATTTTCAGTATTAACATCATTAAATAAGATGGTATTATCAAATATTGTTCCTTATGCTAGGTTCTTTGGTATACTTGTCTCTATCTTGACTAATGGTTTTTCAGGTCTTAAACTTGTATTATTTTCAACTTCTGTCTTCATTTTATTTTCTTCTTTAATGGGAATTCTTTAAATTTTTTTAGAACTATTTATGAATTTGAGTGGTTCTGTTATAGGTTTAAATGTATCTCTTAGTTGTTCATGTGTATCTATTTCACCAGTTTTTATACTACGATGCTTTTTCTTCAAGACATTTCTTGTCAACACCAACTGTTTTAAAATTTTCTCATCCATGTTTAATAAATAAAAGGTATCAGCTATTAGATTAGATATCAGCTATTAGATCAGCTTATCAGGAGCTGGTCTGGTTTTCAGATCAGCTTTTCAGGACCTGGTCTGGTTTTCAGATCAGCTTTTCAGGACCTGGTCTGGTTTTCAGATCAGCTTTTCAGGACCTGGTCTGGTTTTCAGATCAGCTTTTCAGGACCTGGTCTGGTTTTCAGATCAGCTTTTCAGGATCTGGTCTGGTTTTCAGATCAGCTTTTCAGGACCTGGTCTGGTTTTCAGATCAGCTTTTCAGGACCTGGTCTGGTTTTCAGATCAGCTTATCAGGACCTGGTCTGGTTTTCAGATCAGCTTTTCAGGACCTGGTCTGGTTTTCAGATCAGTTTTTTAGGACCTGGTCTGGTTTTCAGATCAGCTTATCAGGACCTGGTCTGGTTTTCAGATCAGCCTATCAGGTATCAGATGAGGTTATAGCAAATAGATGTATCAAGTTTCAGGTCAGATGAAATAACTAAAGTCAATCCTTTATGAGCAGTAATTTATATAGTTATGAAATAGCCAAATTGTTTTCTAAAACGAACATCATTTAATTTATCATCAAAAATCCATATTTATCCTTCCAACACTATACAAATTTCTTGAAACTTTTCAAAATTCATATTACTGACAACATGATCCCTATAGACGAGCTTAATATTTTTCTCATCTTGCTTAAACATTATAATAACATTTGCATTGTCTCTTGTTAAATGCTTACAGCCGTATTCATAAAAATTTTAAACAGCATTTTGAATGTTGTTTAAGCAAAATTCGCTAAATTTTAGCTTAAAAACGTTTTTTAATTTAAACCTTGTTTAATTCACCAAATCCTAAAAATTAACTGCACCCATACTTAAAATAATTTTGAGTTAACGTCGTTGTAATTTTGCTTCATGTTTATTTGCATTTTTAACTTTGCCTATATGTATGTATGTACATATGTATGCATGTATGTATTTATGTATGTTTTATGTTATACGTTGGGCACAAGTAGAATGAGTCATCATTCTTCTGTCGCCCCATACAAAAATATACACGTACATATGTATGTATATTATTCTGCTTTTCACATGCAGCATCAGCAAATATCATACTTGAAATTCTTTAAGCTTCAATACGTCAAAAAAAATAAATGTATAATATACTATTCTTTTAATTATGAAATTAACTTCTTCAGATAATCATATTCGACTTGGTATAGATAATTTTGGTATAAATATATGTTTTTAAACCTGAGATAGTAGTAGCGAACTGGGGCTCCTGCGTAGATTAAAATTTTAAAGACCGACAAAGGACCCCCACAAATTATTACAAACCCCCAATTTCCTGACAGACTCGAATTCCCATAGACAGACAGACATGAACAAATTTTTCGTCGGCTTTAGAAACATTTTATTTTCACGTTTTTCCCGTCCACATTATGAAAAATCAATTTCATGATTTTCCGTTGGAATTATGAAAAATCATTTTCATGATTTTCCCGTAGACATTACAAAAATATTTATTTCCACGTTTTACCCGTCAGATTTACATAAATATTTATTTTCACATTTTTACAGTCCACCTTACGAAAAATCATTTTCACATAAAACGGACTTATTAATCCACCCTCGTATGTAGAAAACAAAAAAAAAAAACAAAAACAAAATAAAAAAAGTTAATGTAAACAAAAAAAAAAAAAAAAAAATTGGACGGTCTTACTGATCCACCCTCGTAGGGTATCAAATTTCACAAATTTCCAAGAATTTTAAAATTTTAAAATTTTAATTACCCAAATTTCAAATTTTAATCGGCGCCCGGAGTGACAGTTAAAATTTGAAATACAAAATTTTGTTTGCGGACAACAAATATTTCGTAAAATTAAGAAATATCACATCTACTACATATCTACGAAGCATTTCGTACCCTAAAATCAACGAATATTTCCTAAAATTAACCACATTTTTCTAAAAACCTAAAAATATATAAAATTATGTTTTAAATAAAATAATTAATGTTGTATAATATTGACGATAAACGACATATGTGTCAGCGCTGTGGCTAAAAATCAATCTGACAGCACTGGCTAGCATCGATCAGGTATGATACAGACATGTATGTATGCATCTATTAAAGGATTACGGTACTTTTTGATGCTTAATTCATTGCTATTGGCTGAAAAATATAAGGAAAAAACAAGCAAAAAAAACTGGGAAAACATCACAGTGGAACAAATTATAATTTTTCTACATAATTTTTCTACACATTTTAAATAAAAATACATATTTAAAATGTCCGGCTCTAAATCTTTGACAGAAAAAATGTTTATTTCACCATTATAAAACTTGATGTGTCATACATTCAACATAAACTGTTATGTGTTAAAATAAAAAACTATTTTATTAGAAATGCTCTTGAAGCTGAACAATAAAATGAGTTATGTGTAGTTTTTGAGGCACTTCCGCTATACCTCTCAAATCTACAATTATTTAAGATTAATTTTTGGAAATACTTATATAAAAACATTTACAGGTTTCAAAATAACACAGTTTTTTTGCTCTCCGGAAAACAAACCTGATTTTGTCGGAGAAACGATGATATCTATATATCTTTAGTGCTTTAAACTTATTTTTTACTTATTGTAATAGACATTTTTCTATTTTTTATAATATTTTTATATCAGTTTTCTTGTTAAATAAGTTCTTTTTTCAAATAGGGACTGTGATGTTTTTATGAAATGAAAACTTGTTATGTTCGATCTTTTTTATCTTTGCTATAACTCTACTATATACATGTTCCTTCATATTTGATTTTTTTAATATATGAGTGGGTTTCATAAAAGTTAAACATATTGGGCCTTATAACGAGTATCGTATTTCGACTACGACTACGAAGATTTCGTAATAGATTAAATAAAAAATCTTGCAATGTTCTTTAGTCTACTACAAAATCGTCGTAGCCGAAGTCGTAATACGACACTCGAAATAAGGCCCAATTAAATTAAATTAAATTAAATTAAGTGCTTTTCATAGTTGCAGTGCTTTTCGAAATTTAAAAGTTGATAGCACTGTCCCAATTATAGAAAATTGAGAGTATGACCACCGCCAGTGCTGTCGGATGTAACCATTTGTCTCTAAAATCGCCAAAAGCTTTGTTTTAAAATAAAAATTTTGACGAGCCTTTTGTTCATTTATATATTTCAACTCATTTGCGATTATCTTAGCTAAACACACATATGCAATTTAAACAATGTAGATTAATGTTAAAAACATGGAAAATTTTACATAAGGAAGGTTTTCTACAACATAAAATAATTAATGAAAAGAGATTTGTTTTCTATATCTAAAGTGTGGTTTTTATAAAACATAGTGGGGAAAACTTCCTTTTATTAATTTGGAACTAGCATTTTGGATAATAATGCATCAATAGCCTTATGCATCATGATAAGGATATAAATAACTGAAAATAAGATTCATATTGATGTAATTCCCAATTACATTGAGTACATCTGTAGTACTAGGGAACTGCGGGTCCCACACCAATTAAAATTTTGAAATTTTAAAATTTTAATTACCCAAATTTTAAAATTCTTGGAAATATGTGAAATTTGATACCTTGAGTTTCCGGCGGCACGCTTTGATGTTTTTTTGTTTACATTAGGAATTTTTTGTTTACATTAGGAGTTTTTTGTTTACATTAACCCTTGTGGGAACGGGTGATTTTTTTTGAGGTTACATTAATTGTGTGAACGGGTGATTTTGTTTTTTGTGGGAATACGTTAAGTGGGTTCATAGGTTGGAGGTTTTTCTTTTTGTAATGTATGTATGTATATGATTACGGGAAAATCATGAATATGATTTTTCCTAATACTAATGGGGGTGAAATAGTGAAAATTAATTTTTCCTAATGCCGACGGCAATACATGAATATTTTTCCTAATGCCTACGATAAAACATGAATATTATTTTTTTCAAATGCCGACGGCAAAATATGATTATTATTTTTTTTCAAATGCCGACGGGAAAATGATTTTTCATAATTCCGACAGGAAAAATATAAAAGTTATTTCTAATGCTAACACAGGAGTTAAAGGCTGGCCGTGATTTGGGTGGGTGGGGTTGTTGTCGTAATACATAACCGAGGGAGTTTATGGATGTGTCTGTCTGTCTGTCTGTCCGTCCGTCTGTCTGTTGTGCGAGGCTGTGATTGGCCGGGGGAGCGTGGTGTAGTTGAGGTAGATGGATTGAGTGTATGTGTGTATACCTGTCTGTTGGAATTTGTGTGAGGGTGTGATTGACAAGGGGCGGGGTGTAGTTGAGGTAGATCGACTGTGTTTATGCAGGTGTTGCTAGTCTGTAGGAATTCAAGGCTTATAGTGATTTGGGGTAGGTGAGGGTGTTGTTGTACGAGTAGTATGTATCCATGGGAATTTGTGGATGTGTCTGTCCGGAGGAATTTAAGCGAGGCTGTTATTGGGAGGGGGTGTGGTGTAGTTGAGGTTGATCGACTGCGTGTATGTATGTCTATATGTTTTTTAGGAGCTTAAGGCTGATCGTGATTTAAGAGAGGTGAGGATGTTGTTGTAATATGTAGGAATCTGTATGTATGTATGTCTGTGAAAATTTAAGGCTGATCATGATTTAGGGTAGGTGAGGTTGGTGTAGTAATATGTCTGTGTGTATGTACATATGTTTGTAGGAGTTTAATGCTATTAGTGATTTGAGGATAGGTGAGGGTGTTGTCGTACGAGTGATATGTATGCGTGGGAATCTGTAAGCATGTTCGTAGAAGTTTAAGGCTGATCGTGATTTGTGTTGTTGTCAGTGTTGTTTGTAGGAATGACCGTGAGAATTTTTGTATGTATATCTGTAGGAATTTAAGGTTGGCCGTGTTTTGTGAGGGGTGGTGTGTTGTTGAAATAATTTGAATTTTTTTTAGATGAAATCTGGTACATGTGTGTGTGTGTGCGTGTGTGTGCGTATGATTTTCTCACGCTAGTAGTTTTATGTACGTAGAAATAAATTGTATTCAATATCGAGATTTGGTTCTATAAAATGTTTTCATATATCTGATACATATATATAAGTATATTTTCATACTCAAGATTGCTGGGTATTTTGTCATGCTTAAAATTGTCCAGCTTTAAAGTCTGCCTGCGAGAAATTTGTTTATATTACAGATTTTGTTTATTTAACTACGTCCGGCTTCTTTCGCTGAACTTCTTTTCATACGATCATGGGGATTTATAGTTTATCTGTCCATAATAAGGTCGTTTAGCTTGGGCATGTGCTCTGACTGAATGGTTTGCGTTGTTCATATATTTTTATGATGTAGATATGTAAGTGTGATTGTCAAGATCTAATGAATACTTGAGTATTGATAAGAAATTTGATATTATGTGTACATACATATCTACAAATTGATTTTATGTATGTATGCGGTCTTTTGTTGATGTTGTAAATATTCGCCGGGTCTTTTATGTATAGATGTCAAACATCTTCATAGTTTTTTTTATTTTTTTATTTGAAATTAAAAAACGTTGATTTAATTTTTATCTGTATTTACTTCAAAGTTTGTGAGGATTTTCTGTTTTAAGTAAAACTTAATTCCTTAAGATACATACTTTAGACTAATAGTAACTATAATAGAAATATTTCCTATAAAGTTGGTGCAGCTTATAGTCATTCGTAGAAATATTTTGATATAAATTTTTTCCAACCATCGTCTTTTTTCTTCACCTTTTACATAAATCTTAGAACATCTTGCATTGCCTTTTATACATTTATAAACATTTTTAAATCAAACTGATCCAGCAGTCCAGCTTATGTAGCGATAGTTTTTTGTTAGCCAGCTTGCTTCTTTTTTTTTATTGATTATTGAGTTTCATAATGAAGTTATTATATTCGTAATTGTTGAAAACAATCGCTACTTCTTTTCCAATAAATTTATTTGAATTACTTTTGAAACCTTGTACGTCTATAAAAATTATGTTGTTTTCCATATTACTCAATTTATAAGACTTTTCGAACTTGTCCTTTGATGGGTATATATTCTATTATACGATCATGAATAAGAATACAGGAAGCTGATTTCTTTGCTTACTATTTCAAATTAAAATTTTATTCAATTGCCTCGCTATTGAATAAAAGGAGCGTTTATCTTAAACTCTGGTACAGGTAGAAACGCATGAGATTCTTTCATATACTACCTTTGCTGGAATCTTAGATACATATATTAACTATATAGAATTGCATTACGGTTATTTTTAAATTTTATGTTAGGATTATCATCATATGGATATGAGACTGAACTTAAATGTACTTTTAAATTAGTTAATTCATAATGAACAATCTTATTTTCTTCTTGAATAGCGATCAACAGAAAACGAAGTCGTTTTCTTACAATTTCGGTCTAACCTCTCAACTGGTCCTCTAGTATACAATATGACTTTGTATGTCAGCATTTCTGTCTCCTCTTTGTTAGCGTTAGGGATAATTAAATTTTAAACTTTTTATTCTTCAAATTGTGTTACTTCATACTGATAATATGTTTAAGTACATTAATAATGTACGAGTATATGTTTATTTTATGACGGGTGAGCGCCTATGGCTTTTATTTGATGTTATGGATGAAGTGATTTTTTTTCTCATTTTATTAAAGTTTAGCGTATTGCGTATATATTTCTAATATATTTAAGTGAGCTTTTTGTATCTGTCAGACAGAATGAACGTATCAATTGGTCAGTCAGTCTTTCTTTTTATTAATTTTTTCTTCTAATGTCACTACTATTTCTTCAGATTTTACTAGTTGAAATAGAGAATATTTGTGTAATTTTTAAATGTATTAATATATACATACATATAGGTAAATATATGTATGTACGTAGAAATTAGTTCATATACAAAGAAATACATCTTTAATAATCAACTATTCTAGAAAATCGATCTAAAATAACACATTTACCTCCATCATCAACTCACCGTCAATATTTTCATAAAGTGTTAGAATATCTATGTTTGGGAGAATTTTTACTTCAAGTGTTTCTATATAAGATTTGGTGTTTGACCCCTTGACGTTATTGTGGTTAACGTAGACTGCGTTGTATCGCATTCAGATGTAATCATTTCTCACTTAGAAAAGGTCCTCATCACCATCAATCATACCTCTATACAATTCATTCATGAGTGGAGTTGATCCAGATACAATTGCTGTCTACAAATTAATGATTAGAAAATAGCTTTCTCATCACCTTCTAACAAGTTTAATATTTTGCTAGCATGCATGCTTTAGCATGCTTCTATCGATAGTGACGCGAGAGTCCGGCATTTAGTGCTGTTTTAATTAAAAATCTATAATATTAGAGTTACGAATTCACTCTTTTGAATTTTTAACAAAGTAGATACATATCTATTTCATTTGCCACAAAGTCTTAAAATTTCTTTCCTTATAAAAGTATGACGTGAGGAATTTTTTGAAATTATACATGCTTCGGCATGCTTCCAATATTTTTTTCGGTAAATTTATTTCATATTCATACAGATACAGATATAAAGTAAGATCTGTTTACTTTCAATTTTACAATTTATGCATGCTTCAGCATGATTCTAGTTGAAGTCTGTATTTATTTAGTAAGTTTGTTTGATACCCATTCATACAGATGTACATTGTTAGATTGGATATCAAAGTACAATTTCCTTATTTTATCTAGAAATGAACAGAGTGAATATCTATTATAATAACCATATTCACATTTTAAAATTTTGTGTGCTAGAGCTTTCGAAATGGAAAATGTACACCTTTAACTATAAAAAGTGATAATATGATGTGTTTCTGAATATTTTGAACTCTTAAGTTTTCACAATATTTCATACAGACCATCAAGTTTAGAGAATTGTAGTATATTAAGCTATTTATCTTCCCTGAGACCTAACATTCCGAATCAATCCTTCAAAAAACCAATACAAATTAGATTTTTCCTTTTTAATTTTATTTAGATTTTCATTGAATTTCAACGTTTTCTACCTCTTCAAATTACTGTATACTGTATTTTGCACCTTTTTCTCATTCGTTGAGTTAACTTTAATCGCAAATATTTTAATGATGAGATGAACTTTTCTATTGTAGGCATTAAGTAAATCTTTGTGTATATCAATCCACTTATATGAACCATTATAGCTAAATTCTTAACACATAATTCCTTTTAATGATCTATTTATTTATTCTACTATTGATGCTTTCATATTATAAAATTTTTAATCCTCTGTTTATACATGAATTTTGCAGTGTTTATTAAAAATTCTTTACCAACATCTATTTGTATTTTTTTGTTTTGATACTCATATCATTGCAAAAATATTTTCCATTACCTTGGTTTTTTTTCGAGTGCAGCTTTTATTTTCAACGATACTCACCATATAAATTTTGAGAATGTGTCAGTTACAGTCAGCAAAAATCAATAATTTCTATTTTCTCTAGAATAGCTACCCACTTCACCTAAATCAGCTCCATAAAAGATCATCTATTCCATTCATTACATCACCACAATACACAAACAATTTTATAAATTTATTATGGATTACGTTTACTAAATTTCTTTTTAAGGACATTGAGTTGTTTTACAGTTTTTCGGAGAGTGTTGTGATCTACTTGATACATTTTCAGCTATTTATACTAAAATGTAGTTAATTTTCCAATCCATAAATTTTATCGCTCAGCTGTTCAATTTGTTTGTCAAAAGATGATTTAATTTTTAGAATGTCTTTTTCAATTTTATACCTATTCTTCCATCGATTTGCATTTGAATATATCATTGAATTATATTAATGCCTTAAGCTTTATTATTAATTCATCCTTTAGTTTCTCGATTTGAGTTTCCAGAAACAATTTACTGATAACATTATTCTCCGTCAGTAAATGATGATGATTCTCTATGTATGCATTGGTAGAAATTATATATTTTATTTAACTTTCAAAATCAAATTTGTCATAGTATTTACACGTTTTATTAATCATTAAAGAAAATAGACCCACTTTTAACCCCCTTATTTGACCATCAACTTGTATTTTATCTTCATACAGTTTTAGATTTCTATCATCAAATTTCCATTCATTATTGAAATCTTTAGGTGACCCATAGTTTGTATCTAATTCATTTCTTCTTTCCAAGACTAATAAGTCAATATAAGTGTCTTCGGAATTGGAAGTCTGTGAGTAAAAATCACCTTCATAATAGTCACCACCATTTTCAGTATTAACATCATTAAATAAGATGGTATTATCAAATATTGTTCCTTATGCTAGGTTCTTTGGTATACTTGTCTCTATCTTGACTAATGGTTTTTCAGGTCTTAAACTTGTATTATTTTCAACTTCTGTCTTCATTTTATTTTCTTCTTTAATGGGAATTCTTTAAATTTTTTTAGAACTATTTATGAATTTGAGTGGTTCTGTTATAGGTTTAAATGTATCTCTTAGTTGTTCATGTGTATCTATTTCACCAGTTTTTATACTACGATGCTTTTTCTTCAAGACATTTCTTGTCAACACCAACTGTTTTAAAATTTTCTCATCCATGTTTAATAAATAAAAGGTATCAGCTATTAGATCAGCTTATCAGCTATTAGATTAGATATCAGCTATTAGATCAGCTTATCAGGAGCTGGTCTGGTTTTCAGATCAGCTTTTCAGGACCTGGTCTGGTTTTCAGATCAGCTTTTCAGGACCTGGTCTGGTTTTCAGATCAGCTTTTCAGGACCTGGTCTGGTTTTCAGATCAGCTTTTCAGGACCTGGTCTGGTTTTCAGATCAGCTTATCAGGACCTGGTCTGGTTTTCAGATCAGCTTTTCAGGACCTGGTCTGGTTTTCAGATCAGTTTTTTAGGACCTGGTCTGGTTTTCAGATCAGCTTATCAGGACCTGGTCTGGTTTTCAGATCAGCCTATCAGGTATCAGATGAGGTTATAGCAAATAGATGTATCAAGTTTCAGGTCAGATGAAATAACTAAAGTCAATCCTTTATGAGCAGTAGTTTATATAGTTATGAAATAGCCAAATTGTTTTCTAAAACGAACATCATTTAATTTATCATCAAAAATCCATATTTATCCTTCCAACACTACACAAATTTCTTGAAACTTTTCAAAATTCATATTACTGACAACATGATCCCTATAGACGAGCTTAATATTTTTCTCATCTTGCTTAAACATTATAATAACATTTGCATTGTCTCTTGTTAAATGCTTACAGCCGTATTCATAAAACTTTTAAACAGCATTTTGAATGTTGTTTAAGCAAAATTCGCTAAATTTTAGCTTAAAAACGTTTTTTAATTTAAACCTTGTTTAATTCACCAAATCCTAACAATTAACTGCACCCATACTTAAAATAATTTTGAGTTAACGTCGTTGTAATTTTGCTTCATGTTTATTTGCATTTTTAACTTTGCCTATATGTATGTATGTACATATGTATGCATGTATGTATTTATGTATGTTTTATGTTATACGTTGGGCACAAGTAGAATGAGTCATCATTCTTCTGTCGCCCCATACAAAAATATACACGTACATATGTATGTATATTATTCTGCTTTTCACATGCAGCATCAGCAAATATCATACTTGAAATTCTTTAAGCTTCAATACGTTAAAAAAAATAAATGTATAATATACTATTCTTTTAATTATGAAATTAACTTCTTCAGATAATCATATTCGACTTGGTATAGATAATTTTGGTATAAATATATGTTTTTAAACCTGAGATAGTAGTAGAGAACTGGGGCTCCTGCGTAGATTAAAATTTTAAAGACCGACAAAGGACCCCCAGAAATTATTACAAACCCCCAATTTCCTGACAGACTCGAATTCCCATAGACAGACAGACATGAACAAATTTTTCGTCGGCTTTCGAAACATTTTATTTTCACGTTTTTCCCGTCCACATTATGAAAAATCAATTTCATGATTTTCCGTTGGAATTATGAAAAATCATTTTCATGATTTTCCCGTAGACATTACAAAAATATTTATTTCCACGTTTTACCCGTCAGATTTACATAAATATTTATTTTCACATTTTTACAGTCCACCTTACGAAAAATCATTTTCACATAAAACGGACTTATTAATCCACCCTCGTATGTAGAAAACAAAAAAAAAAAACAAAAACAAAATAAAAAAAGTTAATGTAAACAAAAAAAAAAAAAAAAAATTGGATGGTCTTATTGATCCACCCTCGTAGGGTATCAAATTTCACAAATTTCCAAGAATTTTAAAATTTTAAAATTTTAATTACCCAAATTTCAAATTTTAATCGGCGCCCGGAGTGACAGTTCACTACTACTATCTCAGGTTTAAAAACATATATTTATACCAAAATTATCTATACCAAGTCGAATATGATTATCTGAAGAAGTTAATTTCATAATTAAAAGAATAGTATATTATACATTTATTTTTTTTTGACGTATTGAAGCTTAAAGAATTTCAAGTATGATATTTGCTGATGCTGCATGTGAAAAGCAGAATAATATACATACATATGTACGTGTATATTTTGGTATGGGGCGACAGAAGAATGATGACTCATTCTACTTGTGCCCAACGTATAACATAAAACATACATAAATACATACATGCATACATACATATGTACATACATACATATAGGCAAAGTTAAAAATGCAAATAAACATGAAGCAAAATTACAACGACGTTAACTCAAAATTATTTTAAGTATGGGTGCAGTTAATTTTTAGGATTTGGTGAATTAAACAAGGTTTAAATTAAAAAACGTTTTTAAGCTAAAATTTAGCGAATTTTGCTTAAACAACATTCAAAATGCTGTTTAAAATTTTTATGAATACGGCTGTAAGCATTTAACAAGAGACAATGCAAATGTTATTATAATGTTTAAGCAAGATGAGAAAAATATTAAGCTCGTCTATAGGGATCATGTTGTCAGTAATATGAATTTTGAAAAGTTTCAAGAAATTTGTATAGTGTTGGAAGGATAAATATGGATTTTTGATGATAAATTAAATGATGTTCGTTTTAGAAAACAATTTGGCTATTTCATAACTATATAAATTACTGCTCATAAAGGATTGACTTTAGTTATTTCATCTGACCTGAAACTTGATACATCTATTTGCTATAACCTCATCTGATACCTGATAGGCTGATCTGAAAACCAGACCAGGTCCTGATAAGCTGATCTGAAAACCAGAACAGGTCCTAAAAAGCTGATCTGAAAACCAGACCAGGTCCTAAAAAGCTGATCTGAAAACCAGACCAGGTCCTGAAAAGCTGATCTGAAAACCAGACCAGGTCCTGAAAAGCTGATCTGAAAACCAGACCAGGTCCTGAAAAGCTGATCTGAAAACCAGACCAGGTCCTGAAAAGCTGATCTGAAAACCAGAACAGGTCCTGAAAAGCTGATCTGAAAACCAGACCAGGTCCTGAAAAGCTGATCTGAAAACCAGACCAGCTCCTGATAAGCTGATCTAATAGCTGATATCTAATCTAATAGCTGATAAGCTGATCTAATAGCTGATACCTTTTATTTATTAAACATGGATGAGAAAATTTTAAAACAGTTGGTGTTGACAAGAAATGTCTTGAAGAAAAAGCATCGTAGTATAAAAACTGGTGAAATAGATACACATGAACAACTAAGAGATACATTTAAACCTATAACAGAACCACTCAAATTCATAAATAGTTCTAAAAAAATTTAAAGAATTCCCATTAAAGAAGAAAATAAAATGAAGACAGAAGTTGAAAATAATACAAGTTTAAGACCTGAAAAACCATTAGTCAAGATAGAGACAAGTATACCAAAGAACCTAGCATAAGGAACAATATTTGATAATACCATCTTATTTAATGATGTTAATACTGAAAATGGTGGTGACTATTATGAAGGTGATTTTTACTCACAGACTTCCAATTCCGAAGACACTTATATTGACTTATTAGTCTTGGAAAGAAGAAATGAATTAGATACAAACTATGGGTCACCTAAAGATTTCAATAATGAATGGAAATTTGATGATAGAAATCTAAAACTGTATGAAGATAAAATACAAGTTGATGGTCAAATAAGGGGGTTAAAAGTGGGTTTATTTTCTTTAATGATTAATAAAACGTGTAAATACTATGACAAATTTGATTTTGAAAGTTAAATAAAATATATAATTTCTACCAATGCATACATAGAGAATCATCATCATTTACTGACGGAGAATAATGTTATCAGTAGATTGTTTCTGGAAACTCAAATCGAGAAACTAAAGGATGAATTAATAATAAAGCTTAAGGCATTAATATAATTCAAGGATATATTCAAATGCAAATCGATGGAAGAATAGGTATAAAATTGAAAAAGACATTCTAAAAATTAAATCATCTTTTGACAAACAAATTGAACAGCTGAGCGATAAAATTTATGGATTGGAAAATTAACTACATTTTAGTATAAATAGCTGAAAATGTATCAAGTAGATCACAACACTCTCCGAAAAACTGTAAAACAACTCAATGTCCTTAAAAAGAAATTTAGTAAACGTAATCCATAATAAATTTATAAAATTGTTTGTGTATTGTGGTGATGTAATGAATGGAATAGATGATCTTTTATGGAGCTGATTTAGGTGAAGTGGGTAGCTATTCTAGAGAAAATAGAAATTATTGATTTTTGCTGACTGTAACTGACACATTCTCAAAATTTATATGGTGAGTATCGTTGAAAATAAAAGCTGCACTCGAAAAAAAACCAAGGTAATGGAAAATATTTTTGCAATGATATGAGTATCAAAACAAAAAAATACAAATAGATGTTGGTAAAGAATTTTTAATAAACACTGCAAAATTCATGTATAAACAGAGGATTAAAAATTTTATAATATGAAAGCATCAATAGTAGAATAAATAAATAGATCATTAAAAGGAATTGTGTGTTAAGAATTTAGCTATAATGGTTCATATAAGTGGATTGATATACACAAAGATTTACTTAATGCCTACAATAGAAAAGTTCATCTCATCATTAAAATATTTGCGATTAAAGTTAACTCAACGAATGAGAAAAAGGTGCAAAATACAGTATACAGTAATTTGAAGAGGTAGAAAACGTTGAAATTCAATGAAAATCTAAATAAAATTAAAAAGGAAAAATCTAATTTGTATTGGTTTTTTGAAGGATTGATTCGGAATGTTAGGTCTCAGGGAAGATAAATAGCTTAATATACTACAATTCTCTAAACTTGATGGTCTGTATGAAATATTGTGAAAACTTAAGAGTTCAAAATATTCAGAAACACATCATATTATCACTTTTTAAAGTTAAAGGTGTACATTTTCCATTTCGAAAGCTCTAGCACACAAAATTTTAAAATGTGAATATGGTTATTATAATAGATATTCACTCTGTTCATTTCTAGATAAAATAAGGAAATTGTACTTTGATATCCAATCTAACAATGTACATGTGTATGAATGGGTATCAAACAAACTTACTAAATAAATACAGACTTCAACTAGAATCATGCTGAAGCATGCATAAATTGTAAAATTGAAAGTAAACAGATCTTACTTTATATCTGTATCTGTATGAATATGAAATAAATTTACCGAAAAAAATATTGGAAGCATGCCGAAGCATGTATAATTTCAAAAAATTCCTCACGTCATACTTTTATAAGGAAAGAAATTTTAAGACTTTGTGGCAAATGAAATAGATATGTATCTACTTTGTTAAAAATTCAAAAGAGTGAATTCGTAACTCTAATATTATAGATTTTTAATTAAAACAGCACTAAATGCCGGACTCTCGCGTCACTATCGATAGAAGCATGCTAAAGCATGCATGCTAGCAAAATATTAAACTTGTTAGAAGGTGATGAGAAAGCTATTTTCTAATCATTAATTTGTAGACAGCAATTGTATCTGGATCAACTCCACTCATGAATGAATTGTATAGAGGTATGATTGATGGTGATGAGGACCTTTTCTAAGTGAGAAATGATTACATCTGAATGCGATACAACGCAGTCTACGTTAACCACAATAACGTCAAGGGGTCAAACACCAAATCTTATATAGAAACACTTGAAGTAAAAATTCTCCCAAACATAGATATTCTAACACTTTATGAAAATATTGACGGTGAGTTGATGATGGAGGTAAATGTGTTATTTTAGATCGATTTTCTAGAATAGTTGATTATTAAAGATGTATTTCTTTGTATATGAACTAATTTCTACGTACATACATATATTTACCTATATGTATGTATATATTAATACATTTAAAAATTACACAAATATTCTCTATTTCAACTAGTAAAATCTGAAGAAATAGTAGTGACATTAGAAGAAAAAATTAATAAAAAGAAAGACTGACTGACCAATTGATACGTTCATTCTGTCTGACAGATACAAAAAGCTCACTTAAATATATTAGAAATATATACGCAATACGCTAAACTTTAATAAAATGAGAAAAAAAATCACTTCATCCAGAACATCAAATAAAAGCCATAGGCGCTCACCCGTCATAAAATAAACATATACTCGTACATTATTAATGTACTTAAACATATTATCAGTATGAAGTAACACAATTTGAAGAATAAAAAGTTTAAAATTTAATTATCCCTAACGCTAACAAAGAGGAGACAGAAATGCTGACATACAAAGTCATATTGTATACTAGAGGACCAGTTGAGAGGTTAGACCGAAATTGTAAGAAAACGACTTCGTTTTCTGTTGATCGCTATTCAAGAAGAAAATAAGATTGTTCATTATGAATTAACTAATTTAAAAGTACATTTAAGTTCAGTCTCATATCCATATGATGATAATCCTAACATAAAATTTAAAAATAACCGTAATGCAATTCTATATAGTTAATATATGTATCTAAGATTCCAGCAAAGGTAGTATATGAAAGAATCTCATGCGTTTCTACCTGTACCAGAGTTTAAGATAAACGCTCCTTTTATTCAATAGCGAGGCAATTGAATAAAATTTTAATTTGAAATAGTAAGCAAAGAAATCAGCTTCCTGTATTCTTATTCATGATCGTATAATAGAATATATACCCATCAAAGGACAAGTTCGAAAAGTCTTATAAATTGAGTAATATGGAAAACAACATAATTTTTATAGACGTACAAGGTTTCAAAAGTAATTCAAATAAATTTATTGGAAAAGAAGTAGCGATTGTTTTCAACAATTACGAATATAATAACTTCATTATGAAACTCAATAATCAATAAAAAAAAAGAAGCAAGCTGGCTAACAAAAAACTATCGCTACATAAGCTGGACTGCTGGATCAGTTTGATTTAAAAATGTTTATAAATGTATAAAAGGCAATGCAAGATGTTCTAAGATTTATGTAAAAGGTGAAGAAAAAAGACGATGGTTGGAAAAAATTTATATCAAAATATTTCTACGAATGACTATAAGCTGCACCAACTTTATAGGAAATATTTCTATTATAGTTACTATTAGTCTAAAGTATGTATCTTAAGGAATTAAGTTTTACTTAAAACAGAAAATCCTCACAAACTTTGAAGTAAATACAGATAAAAATTAAATCAACGTTTTTTAATTTCAAATAAAAAAATAAAAAAAAACTATGAAGATGTTTGACATCTATACATAAAAGACCCGGCGAATATTTACAACATCAACAAAAGACCGCATACATACATAAAATCAATTTGTAGATATGTATGTACACATAATATCAAATTTCTTATCAATACTCAAGTATTTATTAGATCTTGACAATCACACTTACATATCTACATCATAAAAATATATGAACAACGCAAACCATTCAGTCAGAGCACATGCCCAAGCTAAACGACCTTATTATGGACAGATAAACTATAAATCCCCATGATCGTATGAAAAGAAGTTCAGCGAAAGAAGCCGGACGTAGTTAAATAAACAAAATCTGTAATATAAACAAATTTCTCGCAGGCAGACTTTAAAGCTGGACAATTTTAAGCATGACAAAATACCCAGCAATCTTGAGTATGAAAATATACTTATATATATGTATCAGATATATGAAAACATTTTATAGAACCAAATCTCGATATTGAATACAATTTATTTCTACGTACATAAAACTACTAGCGTGAGAAAATCATACGCACACACACGCACACACACACACATGTACCAGATTTCATCTAAGAAAAATTCAAATTATTTCAACAACACACCACCCCTCACAAAACACGGCCAACCTTAAATTCCTACAGATATACATACAAAAATTCTCACGGTCATTCCTACAAACAACACTGACAACAACACAAATCACGATCAGCCTTAAACTTCTACGAACATGCTTACAGATTCCCACGCATACATATCACTCGTACGACAACACCCTCACCTATCCTCAAATCACTAATAGCATTAAACTCCTACAAACATATGTACATACACACAGACATATTACTACACCAACCTCACCTACCCTAAATCATGATCAGCCTTAAATTTTCACAGACATACATACATACAGATTCCTACATATTACAACAACATCCTCACCTCTCTTAAATCACGATCAGCCTTAAGCTCCTACAAACATATAGACATACATACACGCAGTCGATCAACCTCAACTACACCACACCCCCTCCCAATAACAGCCTCGCTTAAATTCCTCCGGACAGACACATCCACAAATTCCCATGGATACATACTACTCGTACAACAACACCCTCACCTACCCCAAATCACTATAAGCCTTGAATTCCTACAGACTAGCAACACCTGCATAAACACAGTCGATCTACCTCAACTACACCCCGCCCCTTGTCAATCACACCCTCACACAAATTCCAACAGACAGGTATACACACATACACTCAATCCATCTACCTCAACTACACCACGCTCCCCCGGCCAATCACAGCCTCGCACAACAGACAGACGGACGGACAGACAGACAGACAGACACATCCATAAACTCCCTCGGTTATGTATTACGACAACAACCCCACCCACCCAAATCACGGCCAGCCTTTAACTCCTGTGTTAGCATTAGAAATAACTTTTATATTTTTCCTGTCGGAATTATGAAAAATCATTTTCCCGTCGGCATTTGAAAAAAAATAATAATCATATTTTGCCGTCGGCATTTGAAAAAAATAATATTCATGTTTTATCGTAGGCATTAGGAAAAATATTCATGTATTGCCGTCGGCATTAGGAAAAATTAATTTTCACTATTTCACCCCCATTAGTATTAGGAAAAATCATATTCATGATTTTCCCGTAATCATATACATACATACATTACAAAAAGAAAAACCTCCAACCTATGAACCCACTTAACGTATTCCCACAAAAAACAAAATCACCCGTTCACACAATTAATGTAACCTCAAAAAAAATCACCCGTTCCCACAAGGGTTAATGTAAACAAAAAACTCCTAATGTAAACAAAAAATTCCTAATGTAAACAAAAAAACATCAAAGCGTGCCGCCGGAAACTCAAGGTATCAAATTTCACATATTTCCAAGAATTTTAAAATTTGGGTAATTAAAATTTTAAAATTTCAAAATTTTAATTGGTGTGGGACCCGCAGTTCCCTATCTGCTTATATAAATTAAGTGCTTTTCATAGTTGCAGTGCTTTTCGAAATTTAAAAGTTGATAGCACTGTCCCAATTATAGAAAATTGAGAGTATGACCACCGGCAGTGCTGTCGGATGTAACCATTTGTCTCTAAAATCGCCAAAAGCTTTGTTTTAAAATAAAAATTTTTACGAGCCTTTTGTTCATTTACATATATATTTCAACTCATTTGCGATTATTTTAGCTAAACACACATATGCAATTTAAACAATGTAGATTAATGTTAAAAACATGGAAAATTTTACACAAGGAAGGTTTTCTACAACATAAAATAATTAATGAAAAGAGATTTGTTTTCTATATCTAAAGTGTGGTTTTTATAAAACATAGTGGGGAAAACTTCCTTTTATTAATTTGGAAGTAGCATTTTGGATAATGATGCATCAATAGCCTTATGCATCATGATAAGGATATAAATAACTGAAAATAAGATTCATATTGATGTAATTCAGTCTGTTTGTATGTATGTCTGTTTTATAAATGAAATACACTCCCAAATATTCCATGCTTAAAAATATATATATATTCCACGTATTTTAATTTTATACAAAATTTCGCATATAACACAAACTTGCTTTTCATGATTCACTAATTTATTTTGTATTATTAACATTGTGTTTCTTAAATTTACGAAAAAAAAAATTTGAAATACAAAATTTTGTTTGCGGACAACAAATATTTCGTATTTAATTCTAGGAATTAAAGATTAATAAACTATTTTCCAAGAATATATAAATTTTTTGAAGATTTATATATTCCACGTATTTTAATTTTATACAAAATTTCGCATATAATACAAACTTGCTTTTCATGATTCACTAATTTATTTTGTATTATTAACATTGTGTTTCTTAAATTTACGAAAAAAAAAAATTTGAAATACAAAATTTTGTTTGCGGACAACAAATATTTCGTAAAATTAAGAAATATCACATCTACTACATATCTACGAAGCATTTCGTACCCTAAAATCAACGAATATTTCCTAAAATTAACCACATTTTTCTAAAAACCTAAAAATATATAAAATTATGTTTTAAATAAAATAATTAATCAGTATTTATTTTTATTGACCTTTTTTTATATATGTAGTTTAAGTATATTCTTAAATGGGCTTTTTAGGTCAGCGAATTAAAATAAACGATTATTTATTTTTGTTAATTATTTCATCCGACGTTTCGTTGGAAAATCCCAACTTCATCAGGGATGTTTTTATTTATTAATCTGGTAACCTTGTGTAACAGAAAATATAAAAACAGCAATTTTAGAAACTTATCATTATAAAATTGTTTTTGTGGTAGTTACATACAGCATATATTTTGTAATCATAATTATTATTAAGAACAATCATTACTTACATATAATAATATTTTGAAAATTATTATTGTTTTCCCTAATTTGTATTTAACATAAACAGCATTACATAAAATACAAAAACTCGAAAAACAAACGTCATATACAAAACATACAACATGAAAATAACGACACCGTTCTTAATATTAATATCACAGTAAAACTAAAATAAAATAATAGAGTAGTTGGCATTTGTATTGTCTTTGTCTTCCTTCTTGTTAATTGCACTATTCCCTTTTTGTTGTATCCTGAGGCTTTCAAGTGTATATCTTTTATTCTCTCGTCTCTCTTTGTCCAGTATTTTTACATTCGTCAAGTCAGCTTTATGATTTTTCTCCGTGCAGTGTTGTGATAGTGCGGTTGAATGTTTTTGTTTTTTAATATCTGTTTCGTGTTCACTCGTTCTTATGCTTAAACTTCTCTTTGTTGTTCCTATATAAACTTTACCACAGTTATCAGATGCATTTCCTAGACATTTAATTTGGTACACAACATTACTCTGATCTTTTTTGTCCACTTTTGTTTTTGTGAATAAATTATTTATCGTCTTGTTTGCTCTATATGCCATTGTAATTTCCTTGTTGTTTATTAGTGTTCTCATTTGTTTATTTTCTGTAAGCCTAGGAATGTATGGAATGCTATAAAATTTGACGTTGCCAGATGAGTTTATTTCTTTATTTTTATCCCCATATTTTGCTTTTTCTATTAAATTGTTTATTAAATATATCGGGTAGCTATTATTTAAAAGTAGTTGTCTTATTTTTTGCATATTTTTATTTTTAAATTGCTCATCACTAATTTCCAATACTTTCTTAATTAAATTCAAGGCAGTATTTGTTTTTTGTTGCATAGGCTGTGTCGAATGGAAGTTTATAAGGCGCCCTGATGCAATCGATTTTGTGTACCAATCTGTTATAATCCTATTGTCTTTTTTATATATTTTCAAATCTAAATATGGTATGCAGTTATTTTCTTGTTTTTCGATTGTAAACTTTAGTTTTGTATGATAACTATTGAAAGTGTTTAATATAATTTCTTCGTCGCTTTTTCTTATTACCGCAAATAAATCATCTACGTATTTTGTTATATATTTTATGTTGATGTTCTTTTCTTTTAGTTCTTCAATTGTTGTCTCTAGTAATTTATCTAAAACTATATCTGCTATAGTCGGGGAGAGTGGGTTACCCATGGGCATACCATATGTTTGGTTGTAAACTTTTCCATCATAAATAAAATAGTTATTTTCACGAAGACAGAAAAGTAATATTTTTAAAAATATTGGTTTCGGAATTTTTGTAACTTTTTGCAATACGGTCCATTGTTTCATTATATTGTTGTTGTTGATAGCCAGGTGGATTGGAATATTAGTGAAGAGTGATACGACGTCCAGTGATATTAAAATTTCATCATCCTCAACTATTATGTCCTTAAGATTCTTCTTTAATTCTAGGGAGTTTTTAATATTATATTTTTCTTTTATAAGTTGTTTCAAAATGTTGCCAATATATTTTGAAAGGTTGTAGCACGGTACTTCAATTGATGCAGAAATTGGTCGTAATGTCATATCTGGTTTGTGAATTTTTGGTAAACCGTACAATCGAGGTGCTGTGGCAGAATTTGACGTTAATTTAATTTTTTCATACTTTGTTATAATATTTTGTTTGTAAAGATCTAGTATTATTCTGTTATTTTCTCTTTGTAGTTTTTGGGTAGGATCAAATCTCATTACTTTATAGGTTGTCTGGTCTTCTAATAGTTTCTGCATTCCTCTGTTATAACTTTCTTTATACATAATGACTGTCTTATTACCTTTATCTGCTTTCGTTATTATTATGTCTTTTCTATTTTTCAGAAAACTTTTTGTCTTTTCAAAAATATTGAGTATAAACTTCTCTTTCAGATTGTATGTAACTACCACAAAAACAATTTTATAATGATAAGTTTCTAAAATTGCTGTTTTTATATTTTCTGTTACACAAGGTTACCAGATTAATAAATAAAAACATCCCTGATGAAGTTGGGATTTTCCAACGAAACGTCGGATGAAATAATTAACAAAAATAAATAATCGTTTATTTTAATTCGCTGACCTAAAAAGCCCATTTAAGAATATACTTAAACTAAATATATAAAAAAAAGGTCAATAAAAATAAATACTGAATATTTGATATTATCGGAGGGCCCGCCGACTACAGAAACCATTATAATGGAAAACAGACAACATAACTTTTTCACACACATGAAACTAAAGTACAATAAAGAGACCTGCATATTACTGAAAAATTATTGTAAAGAAATCAATAGATTAGCGAAACAACATGAAAGACTTATATATTTACTACAATGCAGAAAAAATGGAATAATCCCGACACATTTGAGTAATTCCACCCAAAACACAAAACAACTTTTCACTTCTTCCACTATCTCAAAAGAACTAAATAATATTGAACAAAAATTCCACATAAAGATTCTTAATTTAGAAATAAAAGAAACCAACATAAATATTACCAATATAAAAAGAAAAAAGAGCAATATGGAGAATAATTTAAGATTTAAAATTAGCTTCGAAGATTTCGAAAAATTTATTGAAAATCAGAGAGAAAGGTACAAGAAAATTACATTGGCTTATAAAGAGACGCTTTTGGAAAAAATTAAAAAACTTCAAGAGAGACAGCTAGAGAAGTACAACCTCATATACAATCCAGATTGGATAGTCAATACGACGAACGTTCAACTCAGCGAAGACAGCAAGTGGTTACTCTCACTGGGAGCCAAATTTACTCTTCCTGTAAATAGAGCTAATTTTTCAACAATCGATCTAATTGCTGACATTGAACAATGGGTACAAACTTTGGACGACGATAGGGAAAAGGAAATAGCCAGAACAAGAATAGCTAACAGAATTTTAACATACAAAAGAACAGCTAAAAACAATCTGAAAGAGAAGTTTATACTCAATATTTTTGAAAAGACAAAAAGTTTTCTGAAAAATAGAAAAGACATAATAATAACGAAAGCAGATAAAGGTAATAAGACAGTCATTATGTATAAAGAAAGTTATAACAGAGGAATGCAGAAACTATTAGAAGACCAGACAACCTATAAAGTAATGAGATTTGATCCTACTCAAAAACTACAAAGAGAAAATAACAGAATAATACTAGATCTTTACAAACAAAATATTATAACAAAGTATGAAAAAATTAAATTAACGTCAAATTCTGCCACAGCACCTCGATTGTACGGTTTACCAAAAATTCACAAACCAGATATGACATTACGACCAATTTCTGCATCAATTGAAGTACCGTGCTACAACCTTTCAAAATATATTGGCAACATTTTGAAACAACTTATAAAAGAAAAATATAATATTAAAAACTCCCTAGAATTAAAGAAGAATCTTAAGGACATAATAGTTGAGGATGATGAAATTTTAATATCACTGGACGTCGTATCACTCTTCACTAATATTCCAATCCACCTGGCTATCAACAACAACAATATAATGAAACAATGGACCGTATTGCAAAAAGTTACAAAAATTCCGAAACCAATATTTTTAAAAATATTACTTTTCTGTCTTCGTGAAAATAACTATTTTATTTATGATGGAAAAGTTTACAACCAAACATATGGTATGCCCATGGGTAACCCACTCTCCCCGACTATAGCAGATATAGTTTTAGATAAATTACTAGAGACAACAATTGAAGAACTAAAAGAAAAGAACATCAACATAAAATATATAACAAAATACGTAGATGATTTATTTGCGGTAATAAGAAAAAGCGACGAAGAAATTATATTAAACACTTTCAATAGTTATCATACAAAACTAAAGTTTACAATCGAAAAACAAGAAAATAACTGCATACCATATTTAGATTTGAAAATATATAAAAAAGACAATAGGATTATAACAGATTGGTACACAAAATCGATTGCATCAGGGCGCCTTATAAACTTCCATTCGACACAGCCTATGCAACAAAAAACAAATACTGCCTTGAATTTAATTAAGAAAGTATTGGAAATTAGTGATGAGCAATTTAAAAATAAAAATATGCAAAAAATAAGACAACTACTTTTAAATAATAGCTACCCGATATATTTAATAAACAATTTAATAGAAAAAGCAAAATATGGGGATAAAAATAAAGAAATAAACTCATCTGGCAACGTCAAATTTTATAGCATTCCATACATTCCTAGGCTTACAGAAAATAAACAAATGAGAACACTAATAAACAACAAGGAAATTACAATGGCATATAGAGCAAACAAGACGATATATAATTTATTCACAAAAACAAAAACAAAAGTGGACAAAAAAGATCAGAGTAATGTTGTGTACCAAATTAAATGTCTAGGAAATGCATCTGATAACTGTGGTAAAGTTTATATAGGAACAACAAAGAGAAGTTTAAGCATAAGAACGAGTGAACACGAAACAGATATTAAAAAACAAAAACATTCAACCGCACTATCACAACACTGCACGGAGAAAAATCATAAAGCTGACTTGACGAATGTAAAAATACTGGACAAAGAGAGACGAGAGAATAAAAGATATACACTTGAAAGCCTCAGGATACAACAAAAAGGGAACAGTGCAATTAACAAGAAGGAAGACAAAGACAATATAAATGCCAACTACTATATTATTTTATTTTAGTTTTACTGTGATATTAATATTAAGAACGGTGTCGTTATTTTCATGTTGTATGTTTTGTATATGACGTTTGTTTTTCGAGTTTTTGTATTTTATGTAATGCTGTTTATGTTAAATACAAATTAGGGAAAACAATAATAATTTTCAAAATATTATTATATGTAAGTAATGATTGTTCTTAATAATAATTATGATTACAAAATATATGCTGTATGTAACTACCACAAAAACAATTTTATAATGATAAGTTTCTAAAATTGCTGTTTTTATATTTTCTGTTACACAAGGTTACCAGATTAATAAATAAAAACATCCCTGATGAAGTTGGGATTTTCCAACGAAACGTCGGATGAAATAATTAACAAAAATAAATAATCGTTTATTTTAATTCGCTGACATAAAAAGCCCATTTAAGAATATACTTAAACTAAATATATAAAATAATTAATGTTGTATAATATTGACGATAAACGACAAATGTGTCAGCGCTGTGGCTAAAAATCAATCTGACAGCACTGGCTAGCATCGATCAGGTATGATACAGACATGTATGTATGCATCTATTAAAGGATTACGGTACTTGTTGACGCATAATTCATTGCTATTGGCTGAAAAATATAAGGAAAAAAACAAGCAAAAAAACTGGGAAAACATCACAGTGGAACAAATTATAATTTTTCTACATAATTTTTCTACACATTTTAAATAAAAATACGTATTTAAAATGTCCGGCTCTAAATCTTTGACAGAAAAAATGTTTATTTCACCATTATAAAACTTGATGTGTCATACATTCAACATAAACTGTTATGTGTTAAAATAAAAAACTATTTTATTAGAAATGCTCTTGAAGCTGAACAATAAAATGAGTTATGTGTAGTTTTTGAGGCACTTCCGCTAAATCTCTCAAATCTACAATTATTTAAGATTAATTTTAGGAAATACTTATATAAAAACATTTACAGGTTTCAAAATAACACAGTTTTTTTGCTCTCCGGAAAACAAACCTGATTTTGTCGGAGAAACGATGATATCTACATATATCTCTTTAGTGCTTTAAACTTATTTTTTACTTATTGTAATAGAAATTTTTCTATTTTTTTATAATATTTTTATATCAGTTTTCTTGTTAAATAAGTTCTTTTTTCAAATAGGGACTGTGATGTTTTTATGAAATGAAAACTTGTTATGTTCGATCTTTTTTATCTTTGCTATAACTCTACTATATACATGTTCCTTAATATTTGATTTTTTTTAATATATGAGTGGGTTTCATAAAAGTTAAACATATTGGGCCTGATAACGAGTATCGTATTTCGACTACGACTACGAAGATTTCGTAATAGATTAAAGAAAAAATCTTGCAATGTTCTTTAGTCTACTACAAAATCGTTGTAGCCGAAGTCATAATACGACACTCGAAATAAGGCCCAATTACATTGAGTACATCTGTTTATATAAATTAAGTGCTTTTCATAGTTGCAGTGCTTTTCGAAATTTAAAAGTTGATAGCACTGTCCCAATTATAGAAAATTGAGAGTATGACCACCGCCAGTGCTGTCGGATGTAACCATTTGTCTCTAAAATCGCCAAAAGCTTTGTTTTAAAATAAAAATTTTGACGAGCCTTTTGTTCATTTATATATTTCAACTCATTTGCGATTATTTTAGCTAAACACACATACATATGCAATTTAAACAATGTTCATAGCAGGGAACTTGTGGTGATGAAACTATGGGCCGTGATGATGAAACTATGGGCCATAGTTTCATCACCACAAGTTCCCTGCTATGAACTTAGTAAGTATATGGGAAAGATACTTAAAAATATAATATCAGACACATACAACATAAAAAATTCATTACAATTGAAAAACCAACTGCAAAATATACAAATAGATGAACACGACTCACTAATATCACTTGATGTAATCTCCCTCTTTACTAACATTCCAATACACACAGCTATAAGCAACATAATGAATAAATGGGATAAAATAAAAACAGTCACCACAATTCCTAACAAAACATGTAGATGACATCTTAGCGGTTATAAACATTAATGACAAAGATGATATTTTAAAAACGTTCAACGAATATCATCCGAAAATTAAATTCACAATGGAAACGGAAGAAAATAAACAAATCGCATATCTCGACACCAAATTATACAGAGGTAATAGCAAAATAATATTTGATTGGTATACAAAAGATACATCATCAGGGAGAATAATAAATTTTAATGCGACGCAACCAAGAAGCCAAATAATAAATACAGCGAAAAATTTCGTCCACAGGGTCTTGGATATTAGTGACAAGCAATTCCACGCGAATAATATCAAAAAAATTACCACAATTCTTAAAAATAATAGTTTCCCCCAAAAACTAATAGAATCCTGCATATCATCCTATAAACCCGAACATAATAACAGATCTGAAAACCCTATCACAGACAAACGGTTTTGCAGTATTAAATATATACCCGGCCTTACAGACAGCAGAAATATAAAAACAACAATAGACAACAATAACATATGTTTTGCTTACAAACCAAATAAAATCCTAAACACAATTTTCACTAAAACAAAAACACCAATAGAAAAACTACAACAAAGCAATGTTGTATATGAGATACCTTGCAAAGGTAATGATCAAAATGTCTGTAATCTTGTTTACATTGGAACAACAAAGAGGAACTTAATAACTAGAGTTAATGAACATCAAGCTGATATTAATAAAAACAAGGAAAGTACTGCATTATCACAGCATATACTTAATACAAAACACAAACCTGATTTTGACAATATAAAAATACTGGACAAAGTAAACAGTGATAGAAAAAGATATGTGACAGAAAGTTTACGAATTCAACAAAAAATAAATAAAACGATGAACATCAAAGAAGACACTGATAATTTGAGCGCGAATTATAAACTGGCAATAAAACAATCAATCTAATTGGGAAAAAATGTTTTTTAAAATTAAAATTCTTATTATATTTATAAAAAAGTGTTAATGTGACATATTTATATGTATACATACGTATCATGAAGAAATTTTAATGTGATATTTTAAGACATAGTAAGTTTCTTTCATATTTGTTAAAAATTTTTTCATGTACATATATTTAGAATATTGTTGTTGTTTTTTCTTTATTTAACTAAATAGACAACATCCCTTGAAAAAGTGAACATACAATTCACGAAACGTCGGGAAATATGGAATAAATATTTGCATTTTTATTTACATAAAAGATGGTAGGCCTAATAGCTGAAGTATATAACACAACAAAACATAAAATTTCGATTGGCCAAAAATAATAATTACAAAATAAAAATTTTTAAATTTTACTACAATATTTGTAGCTTTGCAGGATAAAGGCCATTTTTCACTATCATACAAAGTCGTGCGATCTACTAAAAAAGTACAACCCTTGTGTGATGAATTCTTGTCTTTTGAAATATTTTATAAACTCCATCATATCAGGGTTGTATTTATTCGTAGATCGCACCACTTTGTATGATAGTGTATCACGGCCTTAACAAGTTTCATAATTTTACGAATGTCGTTAAGATACAAAAACGATTTCCTACAATTATTTTCATATATAGTACCACATTTTTCGTTTATTTCATTGAATTTAGGAAGAAATAAAACATTCTTATAATTGGAAATTTCATGAAACAAATAAATTTTGTTTTGTTATCATTTTGTTTACAGTACAAAATTATTCTTAAGCCTACACAAGTTTCGTGAATTTTAGAAAAAACAATTTAAACATATAATAAAAACTGTTGTTTTGTTTTACTTTTTATTATATCCCCCATTTATTTTTCTGTCATTGTATAAAAAATTATTGTAATAAAAAATTTGTTTTTAGTTCATGCTAGGAACACAACTGGTACGAACGACGAATTTCGTCCACGCAGAGTTTGATGCGTAAATTCGTCGTGTGAAACACAACAACGACGAATTTACTCAACGAATTCAGCTGTTATAATTTATAAAGTTGTTTGAAGCATTTACAAAGCCAGAGAGAGAGAAAATTTGTATTTCATAGTTCGTCGGTGTACAAAATAGAAATAAATCTATCGCAGAGTTCGTCACGTTCTACAAATTTTGTTTTATGGAGGTGTTGTGTTAATTTTCATATGAACAAATATATTTTATTTTCCATGACAAAAGTTCGCAACGAAAACTTCGTCTTCGTCCCAATTGTGTTCCCAGTTTGATTCGTGAGTTTCATTGCAAAATATTCATGTATGTATGTGATGTGTGAGGAATGCAGAGTCTGTAACAACTTCCCTTAAGTTATCTTTTTATTTTCATAATTATTACAACCTTCAATTCTAGGAATTAAAGATTAATAAACTATTTTCCAAGAATATATAAATTTTTTGAAGATTTTTATATTCCACGTATTTTAATTTTATACAAAATTTCGCATATAACACAAACTTGCTTTTCATGATTCACTAATTTATTTTGTATTATTAACATTGTGTTTCTTAAATTTACGAAAAAAAAAATTTGAAATACAAAATTTTGTTTGCGGACAACAAATATTTCGTAAAATTAAGAAATATCACATCTACTACATATCTACGAAGCATTTCGTACCCTAAAATCAACGAATATTTCCTAAAATTAACCACATTTTTCTAAAAACCTAAAAATATATAAAATTATGTTTTAAATAAAATAACACTGTGATACAAAAAAAATATTCAGGGATTCTAATGTACCAATTCTATTTTGTTGGAGTCCATGGATGACGAAAATACCTTTGGTTTTTTTAGGTCACTTCATAAACTGATTTTATAACGGTAAATGTAGTGAAAAACGGGGTTTCTTAGATTTTCAGTTGTAACTTCTTTGTTTTCCAACGGATTTCTTTTAACTTTTCGTTGGTGAAAAGAATCGAATATTATCTTTCAATAAAGATATAGTTTTTGTAAATCGACTAAGAAATGGCTAAGTTACAGTCGTTGAAGTGTACAAAAAATCCATTAAAAAGTATTCTTTTGTAACTCATAAGCAACTTATAGCCTGAGGAAAACAAAAGAATACTTTTTTAATTGGTTTTTTGTACACTTCAACGACTGTAACTTAGCCATTTCTTAGTCGATTTACAAAAAATATATCTTTATTGAAAGATAATATTCGAGCCTTTTAACCAACGAAAAGTTAAAAGAAATCCGTTGGGAAACAAAGAAGTTACAACTGTTTAAAACTGAAAAGCTAAGAAACCCCGTTTTTCACTACATTTACCGTTATAGAATCACTTTATGAAGTGACCTAAAAAAACCAACGGTATTTTCGTCATCCATGGACTCCAACAAAATAGAATTGGTACATTAGAATCCCTGAATATTTTTTTTCTCAACTTTTGTAGCACAGTGTAATTAATGTTGTATAATATTGACGATAAACGACAAATGTGTCAGCGCTGTGGCTAAAAATCAATCTGACAGCACTGGCTAGCATCGATTAGGTATGATACAGACATGTATGTATGCATCTATTAAAGGATTACGGTACTTGTTGACGCATAATTCATTGCTATTGGCTGAAAAATATAAGGAAAAAAAACAAGCAAAAAAAAACTGGGAAAACATCACAGTGGAACAAATTATAATTTTTCTACATAATTTTTCTACACATTTTAAATAAAATACGTATTTAAAATGTCCGGCTCTAAATCTTTGACAGAAAAAATGTTTATTTCACCATTATAAAACTTGATGTGTCAACATAAACTGTTATGTGTTAAAATAAAAAACTATTTTATTAGAAATGCTCTTGAAGCTGAACAATAAAATGAGTTATGTGTAGTTTTTGAGACACTTCCGCTATACCTCTCAAATCTACAATTATTTAAGATTAATTTTAGGAAATACTTATATAAAAACATTTACAGGTTTCAAAATAACATAGTTTTTTTGCTCTCCGGAAAACAAACCTGATTTTGTCGGAGAAACGATGATATCTATATCTCTTTAGTGCTTTAAACTTATTTTTTACTTATTGTAATAGAAATTTTTCTATTTTTTATAATATTTTTATATCAGTTTTCTTGTTAAATAAGTTCTTTTTTCAAATAGGGACTGTGATGTTTTTATGAAATGAAAACTTGGTATGTTCGATCTTTTTTATCTTTGCTATAACTCTACTATATACATGTTCCTTCATATTTGATTTTTTTAATATATGAGTGGGTTTCATAAAAGTTAAACATATTGGGCCTGATAACGAGTATCGTATTTCGACTACGACTACGAAGATTTCGTAATAGATTAAAGAAAAAATCTTGCAATGTTCTTTAGTCTACCACAAAATCGTCGTAGCCGAAGTCGTAATACGACACTCGAATAAGGCCCAATTACATTGAGTACATCTGTTTATATAAATTAAGTGCTTTTCATAGTTGCAGTGCTTTTCGAAATTTAAAAGTTGATAGCACTGTCCCAATTATAGAAAATTGAGAGTATGACCACCGCCAGTGCTGTCGGATGTAACCATTTGTCTCTAAAATCGCCAAAAGCTTTGTTTTAAAATAAAAATTTTGACGAGCCTTTTGTTCATTTATATATTTCAACTCATTTGCGATTATTTTAGCTAAACACACATATGCAATTTAAACAATGTAGATTAATGTTAAAAACATGGAAAATTTTACACAAGGAAGGTTTTCTACAACATAAAATAATTAATGAAAAGAGATTTGTTTTCTATATCTAAAGTGTGGTTTTTATAAAACATAGTGGGGAAAACTTCCTTTTATTAATTTGGAACTAGAATTTTGGATAATGATGCATCAATAGCCTTATGCATCATGATAAGGATATAAATAACTGAAAATAAGATTCATATTGATGTAATTCATTTTTAGTATATATACTCCAGTATGTTTGTATGTATGTCTGTTTTATAAATGAAATACACTCCAAAATATTCCATGCTTAAAAATACGAAACACTTTTTCGTAATTTAATTTTTGTACAATAAACTAAAAATTTTTAAATTTTACTACAATATTTGTACCTTTGCAGGATAAAGGCCATTTTTCACTATCATACAAAGTCGTGCGATCTACTAAAAAAGTACAACCCTTGTGTGATGAATTCTTGTCTTTTGAAATATTTTATAAACTCCATCATATCAGGGTTGTATTTATTCGTAGATCGCACCACTTTGTATGATAGTGTATCACGGCCTTAACAAGTTTCATAATTTTACGAATGTCGTTAAGATACAAAAACGATTTCCTACAATTATTTTCATATATAGTACCACATTTTTCGTTTATTTCATTGAATTTAGGAAGAAATAAAACATTCTTATAATTGGAAATTTCATGAAACAAATAAATTTTGTTTTGTTATCATTTTGTTTACAGTACAAAATTATTCTTAAGCCTACACAAGTTTCGTGAATTTTAGAAAAAAGAATTTAAACATATAATAAAAACTGTTGTTTTGTTTTACTTTTTATTATATCCCCCATTTATTTTTCTGTCATTGTATAAAAAATTATTGTAATAAAAAATTTGTTTTTAGTTCATGCTAGGAACACAACTGGTACGAACGACGAATTTCGTCCACGCAGAGTTTGATGCGTAAATTCGCCAGAGAGAGAGAAAATTTGTATTTCATAGTTCGTCGGTGTACAAAATAGAAATAAATCTATCGCAGAGTTCGTCACGCTCTACAAATTTTGTTTTATGTAGGCGTTGTGTTAATTTTAATATGAACAAATATATTTTATTTTCCATGACAAAAGTTTGCAACGAAAACTTCGTCTTCGTCCCAATTGTGTTCCCAGTTTGATTCGTGAGTTTCATTGCAAAATATTCATGTATGTATGTGATGTGTGAGGAATGCAGAGTCTGTAACAACTTCCCTTAAGCTATCTTTTTATTTTCATAATTATTACAACCTTCAATTCTAGGAATTAAAGATTAATAAACTATTTTCCAAGAATATATAAATTTTTTGAAGATTTATATATTCCACGTATTTTAATTTTATACAAAATTTCGCATATAACACAAACTTGCTTTTCATGATTCACTAATTTATTTTGTATTATTGACATTGTGTTTCTTAAATTTACGAAAAAAAAATTTGAAATACAAAATTTTGTTTGCGGACAACAAATATTTCGTAAAATTAAGAAATATCACATCTACTACATATCTACGAAGCATTTCGTACCCTAAAATCAACGAATATTTCCTAAAATTAACCACATTTTTCTAAAAACCTAAAAATATATAAAATTATGTTTTAAATAAAATAACACTGTACAACAAAATAAAATTTTTTGCTGTCTTTTAGATAAAATTACGCGGACTATATGGATTTCGATGCGTTAAATTCAAATCTGCTGTCAGTTTTGCTCTATCACGTAGAGATTTTTTTTATGGGCGTGGCTAATTTTGGCCCCTAAATTAGTCGGCCATACTAATATATTTTACTATAACTCGAAAACCGCTATTTTGATTTTAATAAATAATAAACCAAAAGACGCGCCACAAAATTTTGTTAAAAAATATTTATAATCATTTTTTACCTATCTTTTATGGTTTCGGAGTTATTCAGAATTAAAAAAGAAAAAAGTTTTTTTTTATGCAAAAATCGCGTAATTTTTTTAAATGAAATTTACAATAAAAAAATCTGAAACTCACAAGTTTCATAGTTTTTACATTTGTCTTAAAACTACATATCCTAGGAATAAAACAAGCTATAAAACGTGAAAATCCAGCAATAAATCTTGATTTTATTCACAATTTAAAGTTCTGTTACCAGCCCGCAATGCCCTTTCAATGGCATTACCAGATGTCAGTGATGGGAAATGAGATTTGCATTTCGGTATCAAAAACAAATTTTTTAGTACTTTTTTGATCCCGAGAGTACCAAAAATTATAATATTTCTTATTTAAATTTTATTAACAAAAAATTATAAGAAATTCATTTACAAAAAAAAGGAACACATAGGTACAAATATACAAATAGGTGTAGCCTGGATTAGACTTAATACTGTTGGAACATAAATCTTGCCTCCGTATTCCATAGCTCGCTAAAGCTAAAGATAAATTCGACCGCTAAAATGTTGAACAAATAGAAAATTTTAAATTTTTGGCGATGACATAAAGCAATAAAACTTCGGCGAATTACATTTTTAAGCCATTACCTGATTTATCAATACCCGTTTGAAAATTACATTCGTAGAAGAAAATTAGATTTAGCTTTAGCGAGTTACAGAATACGATGGCTGTTGATTTATATTTTGTTTTCATGAAATTTTGGTAAAAGAAAATCCTTTGGACATTTACAGCGGAGTGAGGCATGGATAAAATTCCGTAAGCTACTCTCGATATATCAGGAAACATGTATTCATCTAATACGTTTTTATATAAGCCAGTGCTCTATATTGGTTGTTAATATTTCAAATTATTTTTCTTTTCTTTTTTTCTTTTCCCTGGTAACATTTTAATTAAAAGTGGTATCATGATATTGGTTTAACAGATAAAATACTTTCAGGGGGAAACTTACTAAACCAAACTAACATTTTATTGTCAAAGTCCACTTTTGCCCTTAGAACTTAATATAAACTTTTTAAAATTTTCTTTAAACTGATTTAAAACAGTTGTTTCAATAGATCAACTTCTGTGCCACATAAAATATCATTGAATGAAATATTGATATTGATATTTAATTGTGGTTACACTTTTCTAAAAGATCTTTACTAATAAAGCTTCTTTCTATTTGTCGAAAAAACAATTTAATTCTTGGCAAAATATATGAATGTGCGAGTCTTCTGACTGCATTTCTAAGTTGCCCGTGAGAACATCAAATTTCTTAGGGGAGTACTACGGTACTTTTTCATGTCAAACAGTATAAAAAAAGTACGATCGTACCAACTTTCCCATCACTGCCAGATGTAAATGTGACTGCATTTAATGCATTACTCACATTTTTCCATTTTTAGGTACCTGCTTTAAATTGTGAATAAAATCAAGATTTATTGCTGGATTTTCACGTTTTATAGCTTGTTTTATTCCTAGGATATGTGGTTTTAAGAAAAATGTAAAAAATATGAAACTTGTGAGTTTCTGATTTTTTTATTGTAATTTTCATTTAAGAAAATTACGCGATTTTTGCATAAAAAAAAACTTTTTTCTTTTTTAAATTATGAATAACTTCGAAACCATAAAAAATAGGTAAAACATGATTAGTAATATTTTTTAACAAAATTTTGTGGCGCGTCCTTTGGTTTATTATTTATTAAAATCGAAATAGCGGTTTTCGAGTTATAGTAAAATATATTAGTATGGCCGACTAATTTAGGGGCCAAAATTAGCCACGCCCATAAAAAAAATCTCTACGTGATAGAGCAAAACTGACAGCAGATTTGAATTTAACGCATCGAAATCCATATAGTCCGCATACTTTTATCTAAAGGCTATTTTGGCTGTTGTACAGTGTAATTAATGTTGTATAATATTGACGATAAACGACAAATGTGTCAGCGCTGTGGCTAAAAATCAATCTGACAGCACTGGCTAGCATCGATCAGGTATGATACAGACATGTATGTATGCATCTATTAAAGGATTACGGTACTTGTTGACGCATAATTCATTGCTATTGGCTGAAAAATATAAGGAAAAAAACAAGCAAAAAAACTGGGAAAACATCACAGTGGAACAAATTATAATTTTTCTACATAATTTTTCTACACATTTTAAATAAAAATACGTATTTAAAATGTCCGGCTCTAAATCTTTGACAGAAAAAATGTTTATTTCACCATTATAAAACTTGATGTGTCATACATTCAACATAAACTGTTATGTGTTAAAATAAAAAACTATTTTATTAGAAATGCTCTTGAAGCTGAACAATAAAATGAGTTATGTGTAGTTTTTGAGGCACTTCCGCTATACCTCTCAAATCTACAATTATTTAAGATTAATTTTAGGAAATACTTATATAAAAACATTTACAGGTTTCAAAATAACACAGTTTTTTTGCTCTCCGGAAAACAAACCTGATTTTGTCGGAGAAACGATGATATCTACATATATCTCTTTAGTGCTTTAAACTTATTTTTTACTTATTGTAATAGAAATTTTTCTATTTTTTATAATATTTTTATATCAGTTTTCTTGTTAAATAAGTTCTTTTTTCAAATAGGGACTGTGATGTTTTTATGAAATGAAAACTTGTTATGTTCGATCTTTTTTATCTTTGCTATAACTCTACTATATACATGTTCCTTCATATTTGATTTTTTTAATATATGAGTGGGTTTCATAAAAGTTAAACATATTGGGCCTGATAACGAGTATCGTATTTCGACTACGACTACGAAGATTTCGTAATAGATTAAAGAAAAAATCTTGCAATGTTCTTTAGTCTACCACAAAATCGTCGTAGCCGAAGTCGTAATACGACACTCGAAATAAGGCCCAATTACATTGAGTACATCTGTTTATATAAATTAAGTGCTTTTCATAGTTGCAGTGCTTTTCGAAATTTAAAAGTTGATAGCACTGTCCCAATTATAGAAAATTGAGAGTATGACCACCGCCAGTGCTGTCGGATGTAACCATTTGTCTCTAAAATCGCCAAAAGCTTTGTTTTAAAATAAAAATTTTGACGAGCCTTTTGTTCATTTATATATTTCAACTCATTTGCGATTATTTTAGCTAAACACACATATGCAATTTAAACAATGTAGATTAATGTTAAAAACATGGAAAATTTTACACAAGGAAGGTTTTCTACAACATAAAATAATTAATGAAAAGAGATTTGTTTTCTATATCTAAAGTGTGGTTTTTATAAAACATAGTGGGGAAAACTTCCTTTTATTAATTTGGAACTAGAATTTTGGATAATGATGCATCAATAGCCTTATGCATCATGATAAGGATATAAATAACTGAAAATAAGATTCATATTGATGTAATTCATTTTTAGTATATATACTCCAGTATGTTTGTATGTATGTCTGTTTTATAAATGAAATACACTCCAAAATATTCCATGCTTAAAAATACGAAACACTTTTTCGTAATTTAATTTTTGTACAATAAACTAAAAATTTTTAAATTTTACTACAATATTTGTAGCTTTGCAGGATAAAGGCCATTTTTCACTATCATACAAAGTCGTGCGATCTACTAAAAAAGTACAACCCTTGTGTGATGAATTCTTGTCTTTTGAAATATTTTATAAACTCCATCATATCAGGGTTGTATTTATTCGTAGATCGCACCACTTTGTATGATAGTGTATCACGGCCTTAACAAGTTTCATAATTTTACGAATGTCGTTAAGATACAAAAACGATTTCCTACAATTATTTTCATATATAGTACCACATTTTTCGTTTATTTCATTGAATTTAGGAAGAAATAAAACATTCTTATAATTGGAAATTTCATGAAACAAATAAATTTTGTTTTGTTATCATTTTGTTTACAGTACAAAATTATTCTTAAGCCTACACAAGTTTCGTGAATTTTAGAAAAAACAATTTAAACATATAATAAAAACTGTTGTTTTGTTTTACTTTTTATTATATCCCCCATTTATTTTTCTGTCATTGTATAAAAAATTATTGTAATAAAAAATTTGTTTTTAGTTCATGCTAGGAACACAACTGGTACGAACGACGAATTTCGTCCACGCAGAGTTTGATGCGTAAATTCGTCGTGTGAAACACAACAACGACGAATTTACTCAACGAATTCAGCTGTTATAATTTATAAAGTTGTTTGAAGCATTTACAAAGCCAGAGAGAGAGAAAATTTGTATTTCATAGTTCGTCGGTGTACAAAATAGAAATAAATCTATCGCAGAGTTCGTCACGCTCTACAAATTTTGTTTTATGGAGGCGTTGTGTTAATTTTAATATGAACAAATATATTTTATTTTCCATGACAAAAGTTCGCAACGAAAACTTCGTCTTCGTCCCAATTGTGTTCCCTGTTTAATTCGTGAGTTTCATTGCAAAATATTCATGTATGTATGTGATGTATGAGGAATGCAGAGTCTGTAAAAACTTCCCTTAAGTTATCTTTTTATTTTCATAATTATTACAACCTTCAATTCTAGGAATTAAAGATTAATAAACTATTTTCCAAGAATATATAAATTTTTTGAAGATTTTTATATTCCACGTATTTTAATTTTATACAAAATTTCGCATATAACACAAACTTGCTTTTCATGATTCACTAATTTATTTTGTATTATTAACATTGTGTTTCTTAAATTTACGAAAAAAAATTTGAAATACAAAATTTTGTTTGCGGACAACAAATATTTCGTAAAATTAAGAAATATCACATCTACTACATATCTACGAAGCATTTCGCACCCTAAAATCAACGAATATTTCCTAAAATTAACCACATTTTTCTAAAAACCTAAAAATATATAAAATTATGTTTTAAATAAAATAACACTGTGATACAAAAAAAATATTCAGGGATTCTAATGTACCAATTCTATTTTGTTGGAGTCCATGGATGACGAAAATACCTTTGGTTTTTTTAGGTCACTTCATAAACTGATTTTATAACGGTAAATGTAGTGAAAAACGGGGTTTCTTAGATTTTCAGTTGTAACTTCTTTGTTTTCCAACGGATTTCTTTTAACTTTTCGTTGGTGAAAAGAATCGAATATTATCTTTCAATAAAGATATAGTTTTTGTAAATCGACTAAGAAATGGCTAAGTTACAGTCGTTGAAGTGTACAAAAAATCCATTAAAAAGTATTCTTTTGTAACTCATAAGCAACTTATAGCCTGAGGAAAACAAAAGAATACTTTTTTAATTGGTTTTTTGTACACTTCAACGACTGTAACTTAGCCATTTCTTAGTCGATTTACAAAAAATATATCTTTATTGAAAGATAATATTCGAGCCTTTTAACCAACGAAAAGTTAAAAGAAATCCGTTGGGAAACAAAGAAGTTACAACTGTTTAAAACTGAAAAGCTAAGAAACCCCGTTTTTCACTACATTTACCGTTATAGAATCACTTTATGAAGTGACCTAAAAAAACCAACGGTATTTTCGTCATCCATGGACTCCAACAAAATAGAATTGGTACATTAGAATCCCTGAATATTTTTTTTCTCAACTTTTGTAGCACAGTGTAATTAATGTTGTATAATATTGACGATAAACGACAAATGTGTCAGCGCTGTGGCTAAAAATCAATCTGACAGCACTGGCTAGCATCGATTAGGTATGATACAGACATGTATGTATGCATCTATTAAAGGATTACGGTACTTGTTGACGCATAATTCATTGCTATTGGCTGAAAAATATAAGGAAAAAAAACAAGCAAAAAAAAAACTGGGAAAACATCACAGTGGAACAAATTATAATTTTTCTACATAATTTTTCTACACATTTTAAATAAAAATACGTATTTAAAATGTCCGGCTCTAAATCTTTGACAGAAAAAATGTTTATTTCACCATTATAAAACTTGATGTGTCATACATTCAACATAAACTGTTATGTGTTAAAATAAAAAACTATTTTATTAGAAATGCTCTTGAAGCTGAACAATAAAATGAGTTATGTGTAGTTTTTGAGACACTTCCGCTATACCTCTCAAATCTACAATTATTTAAGATTAATTTTAGGAAATACTTATATAAAAACATTTACAGGTTTCAAAATAACACAGTTTTTTTGCTCTCCGGAAAACAAACCTGATTTTGTCGGAGAAACGATGATATCTATATCTCTTTAGTGCTTTAAACTTATTTTTTACTTATTGTAATAGAAATTTTTCTATTTTTTATAATATTTTTATATCAGTTTTCTTGTTAAATAAGTTCTTTTTTCAAATAGGGACTGTGATGTTTTTATGAAATGAAAACTTGGTATGTTCGATCTTTTTTATCTTTGCTATAACTCTACTATATACATGTTCCTTCATATTTGATTTTTTTAATATATGAGTGGGTTTCATAAAAGTTAAACATATTGGGCCTGATAACGAGTATCGTATTTCGACTACGACTACGAAGATTTCGTAATAGATTAAAGAAAAAATCTTGCAATGTTCTTTAGTCTACCACAAAATCGTCGTAGCCGAAGTCGTAATACGACACTCGAATAAGGCCCAATTACATTGAGTACATCTGTTTATATAAATTAAGTGCTTTTCATAGTTGCAGTGCTTTTCGAAATTTAAAAGTTGATAGCACTGTCCCAATTATAGAAAATTGAGAGTATGACCACCGCCAGTGCTGTCGGATGTAACCATTTGTCTCTAAAATCGCCAAAAGCTTTGTTTTAAAATAAAAATTTTGACGAGCCTTTTGTTCATTTATATATTTCAACTCATTTGCGATTATTTTAGCTAAACACACATATGCAATTTAAACAATGTAGATTAATGTTAAAAACATGGAAAATTTTACACAAGGAAGGTTTTCTACAACATAAAATAATTAATGAAAAGAGATTTGTTTTCTATATCTAAAGTGTGGTTTTTATAAAACATAGTGGGGAAAACTTCCTTTTATTAATTTGGAACTAGAATTTTGGATAATGATGCATCAATAGCCTTATGCATCATGATAAGGATATAAATAACTGAAAATAAGATTCATATTGATGTAATTCATTTTTAGTATATATACTCCAGTATGTTTGTATGTATGTCTGTTTTATAAATGAAATACACTCCAAAATATTCCATGCTTAAAAATACGAAACACTTTTTCGTAATTTAATTTTTGTACAATAAACTAAAAATTTTTAAATTTTACTACAATATTTGTACCTTTGCAGGATAAAGGCCATTTTTCACTATCATACAAAGTCGTGCGATCTACTAAAAAAGTACAACCCTTGTGTGATGAATTCTTGTCTTTTGAAATATTTTATAAACTCCATCATATCAGGGTTGTATTTATTCGTAGATCGCACCACTTTGTATGATAGTGTATCACGGCCTTAACAAGTTTCATAATTTTACGAATGTCGTTAAGATACAAAAACGATTTCCTACAATTATTTTCATATATAGTACCACATTTTTCGTTTATTTCATTGAATTTAGGAAGAAATAAAACATTCTTATAATTGGAAATTTCATGAAACAAATAAATTTTGTTTTGTTATCATTTTGTTTACAGTACAAAATTATTCTTAAGCCTACACAAGTTTCGTGAATTTTAGAAAAAAGAATTTAAACATATAATAAAAACTGTTGTTTTGTTTTACTTTTTATTATATCCCCCATTTATTTTTCTGTCATTGTATAAAAAATTATTGTAATAAAAAATTTGTTTTTAGTTCATGCTAGGAACACAACTGGTACGAACGACGAATTTCGTCCACGCAGAGTTTGATGCGTAAATTCGCCAGAGAGAGAGAAAATTTGTATTTCATAGTTCGTCGGTGTACAAAATAGAAATAAATCTATCGCAGAGTTCGTCACGCTCTACAAATTTTGTTTTATGTAGGCGTTGTGTTAATTTTAATATGAACAAATATATTTTATTTTCCATGACAAAAGTTTGCAACGAAAACTTCGTCTTCGTCCCAATTGTGTTCCCAGTTTGATTCGTGAGTTTCATTGCAAAATATTCATGTATGTATGTGATGTGTGAGGAATGCAGAGTCTGTAACAACTTCCCTTAAGCTATCTTTTTATTTTCATAATTATTACAACCTTCAATTCTAGGAATTAAAGATTAATAAACTATTTTCCAAGAATATATAAATTTTTTGAAGATTTATATATTCCACGTATTTTAATTTTATACAAAATTTCGCATATAACACAAACTTGCTTTTCATGATTCACTAATTTATTTTGTATTATTGACATTGTGTTTCTTAAATTTACGAAAAAAAAATTTGAAATACAAAATTTTGTTTGCGGACAACAAATATTTCGTAAAATTAAGAAATATCACATCTACTACATATCTACGAAGCATTTCGTACCCTAAAATCAACGAATATTTCCTAAAATTAACCACATTTTTCTAAAAACCTAAAAATATATAAAATTATGTTTTAAATAAAATAACACTGTACAACAAAATAAAATTTTTTGCTGTCTTTTAGATAAAATTACGCGGACTATATGGATTTCGATGCGTTAAATTCAAATCTGCTGTCAGTTTTGCTCTATCACGTAGAGATTTTTTTTATGGGCGTGGCTAATTTTGGCCCCTAAATTAGTCGGCCATACTAATATATTTTACTATAACTCGAAAACCGCTATTTTGATTTTAATAAATAATAAACCAAAAGACGCGCCACAAAATTTTGTTAAAAAATATTTATAATCATTTTTTACCTATCTTTTATGGTTTCGGAGTTATTCAGAATTTAAAAAAGAAAAGTTTTTTTTTATGCAAAAATCGCGTAATTTTTTTAAATGAAATTTACAATAAAAAAATCTGAAACTCACAAGTTTCATAGTTTTTACATTTGTCTTAAAACTACATATCCTAGGAATAAAACAAGCTATAAAACGTGAAAATCCAGCAATAAATCTTGATTTTATTCACAATTTAAAGTTCTGTTACCAGCCCGCAATGCCCTTTCAATGGCATTACCAGATGTCAGTGATGGGAAATGAGATTTGCATTTCGGTATCAAAAACAAATTTTTTAGTACTTTTTTGATCCCGAGAGTACCAAAAATTATAATATTTCTTATTTAAATTTTATTAACAAAAAATTATAAGAAATTCATTTACAAAAAAAAGGAACACATAGGTACAAATATACAAATAGGTGTAGCCTGGATTAGACTTAATACTGTTGGAACATAAATCTTGCCTCCGTATTCCATAGCTCGCTAAAGCTAAAGATAAATTCGACCGCTAAAATGTTGAAATAGAAAATTTTAAATTTTTGGCGATGACATAAAGCAATAAAACTTCGGCGAATTACATTTTTAAGCCATTACCTGATTTATCAATACCCGTTTGAAAATTACATTCGTAGAAGAAAATTAGATTTAGCTTTAGCGAGTTACAGAATACGATGGCTGTTGATTTATATTTTGTTTTCATGAAATTTTGGTAAAAGAAAATCCTTTGGACATTTACAGCGGAGTGAGGCATGGATAAAATTCCGTAAGCTACTCTCGATATATCAGGAAACATGTATTCATCTAATACGTTTTTATATAAGCCAGTGCTCTATATTGGTTGTTAATATTTCAAATTATTTTTCTTTTCTTTTTTTCTTTTCCCTGGTAACATTTTAATTAAAAGTGGTATCATGATATTGGTTTAACAGATAAAATACTTTCAGGGGGAAACTTACTAAACCAAACTAACATTTTATTGTCAAAGTCCACTTTTGCCCTTAGAACTTAATATAAACTTTTTAAAATTTTCTTTAAACTGATTTAAAACAGTTGTTTCAATAGATCAACTTCTGTGCCACATAAAATATCATTGAATGAAATATTGATATTGATATTTAATTGTGGTTACACTTTTCTAAAAGATCTTTACTAATAAAGCTTCTTTCTATTTGTCGAAAAAACAATTTAATTCTTGGCAAAATATATGAATGTGCGAGTCTTCTGACTGCATTTCTAAGTTGCCCGTGAGAACATCAAATTTCTTAGGGGAGTACTACGGTACTTTTTCATGTCAAACAGTATAAAAAAAATACGATCGTACCAACTTTCCCATCACTGCCAGATGTAAATGTGACTGCATTTAATGCATTACTCACATTTTTCCATTTTTAGGTACCTGCTTTAAATTGTGAATAAAATCAAGATTTATTGCTGGATTTTCACGTTTTATAGCTTGTTTTATTCCTAGGATATGTGGTTTTAAGAAAAATGTAAAAAATATGAAACTTGTGAGTTTCTGATTTTTTTATTGTAATTTTCATTTAAGAAAATTACGCGATTTTTGCATAAAAAAAAACTTTTTTCTTTTTTAAATTATGAATAACTTCGAAACCATAAAAAATAGGTAAAACATGATTAGTAATATTTTTTAACAAAATTTTGTGGCGCGTCCTTTGGTTTATTATTTATTAAAATCGAAATAGCGGTTTTCGAGTTATAGTAAAATATATTAGTATGGCCGACTAATTTAGGGGCCAAAATTAGCCACGCCCATAAAAAAAATCTCTACGTGATAGAGCAAAACTGACAGCAGATTTGAATTTAACGCATCGAAATCCATATAGTCCGCATACTTTTATCTAAAGGCTATTTTGGCTGTTGTACAGTGTAATTAATGTTGTATAATATTGACGATAAACGACAAATGTGTCAGCGCTGTGGCTAAAAATCAATCTGACAGCACTGGCTAGCATCGATCAGGTATGATACAGACATGTATGTATGCATCTATTAAAGGATTACGGTACTTGTTGACGCATAATTCATTGCTATTGGCTGAAAAATATAAGGAAAAAAACAAGCAAAAAAACTGGGAAAACATCACAGTGGAACAAATTATAATTTTTCTACATAATTTTTCTACACATTTTAAATAAAAATACGTATTTAAAATGTCCGGCTCTAAATCTTTGACAGAAAAAATGTTTATTTCACCATTATAAAACTTGATGTGTCATACATTCAACATAAACTGTTATGTGTTAAAATAAAAAACTATTTTATTAGAAATGCTCTTGAAGCTGAACAATAAAATGAGTTATGTGTAGTTTTTGAGGCACTTCCGCTATACCTCTCAAATCTACAATTATTTAAGATTAATTTTAGGAAATACTTATATAAAAACATTTACAGGTTTCAAAATAACACAGTTTTTTTGCTCTCCGGAAAACAAACCTGATTTTGTCGGAGAAACGATGATATCTACATATATCTCTTTAGTGCTTTAAACTTATTTTTTACTTATTGTAATAGAAATTTTTCTATTTTTTATAATATTTTTATATCAGTTTTCTTGTTAAATAAGTTCTTTTTTCAAATAGGGACTGTGATGTTTTTATGAAATGAAAACTTGTTATGTTCGATCTTTTTTATCTTTGCTATAACTCTACTATATACATGTTCCTTCATATTTGATTTTTTTAATATATGAGTGGGTTTCATAAAAGTTAAACATATTGGGCCTGATAACGAGTATCGTATTTCGACTACGACTACGAAGATTTCGTAATAGATTAAAGAAAAAATCTTGCAATGTTCTTTAGTCTACCACAAAATCGTCGTAGCCGAAGTCGTAATACGACACTCGAAATAAGGCCCAATTACATTGAGTACATCTGTTTATATAAATTAAGTGCTTTTCATAGTTGCAGTGCTTTTCGAAATTTAAAAGTTGATAGCACTGTCCCAATTATAGAAAATTGAGAGTATGACCACCGCCAGTGCTGTCGGATGCACGGTTGCCACTTTGGTCCAATTGGACCAAAAATGGTCCTTTTTTCTACGTTTGGTCCACTGGTCCATTTTTTTCTGATTTGGTCCCTTTTATAAAAATGTTTACAATTGTGATACAACCAAATTTTGAGTGTTTCATCACGCCTTTAAAAATTTATTTACGAAAATCAACACTGTTCACATAAAGCGAAAGATTTGATTCGTTGACATCACTTGAAAATATAATCGAATTTTACCAGCAAACAATAGTAAATCTGGCAATACTACCCGTCAGTCAAAAAAAAGCTAAATCTAGGGGGAAAAAGCTAAATTGACAACACTGGTCAATTGTTTCTTTTGTTTACAAATCAGAAATTGACAAATCAACTTCAGTGTAACAAATATTTTATTATAAGTATGTAATTGTTTGTGTAAAAGTAAAACTAGACAATAATTTACCATGGACAAGTAAGTTAAAGAATCATTTGAATGGATAGGAAATTTAAATTTTTGCATTGATTGATATGTTGTTTCAGGTTTTTGATAAAGAAGGCGAAGGTTGCAGAACAGCGGCCTCACACGCAGTCAATCGAAAGCGATGGCAGTGAAAGGTAATAAATACATACGTACATAAGTACGTATTTCATGGAACGAGCATGTAATTGATTACCTATTCCATATTTAGCGACACAGCTGGCGAAAAAAAGGATCCAAGACGCAAATTTCGGAAAGAATGGCTAACCCAATTTAATTGGCTCAAAGAGCAAAATGGGAGCGCATACTGCATTGCTTGCGAAAAGTCCATGGTGAACCACATAGCGAAGCTAAAACGACACACAGAGCAATCAAGCCATTTTCAAAATGTGACCAAGAAAAAGGGTCAAGTGAAGTTAGATTCTTTTCTTAAAGAACAAAATGATACTTTAGAAAAGCAAATCCGAAACGCAGAATTCAGTTTAGTGATGTTCATAATGGCACATAATCTTCCATTTATCCTTATGGATTATTTGCCAAATTTGCTAGCCGTGTGTTGTCCGGACTCAAAAATAGCTCAGTCTTTACGCTGCGGCAGAACAAAATCGACCCAGCTAGCAGAGATTTTAGGGAACGAAGCAATGAAAAGAATAGTATCGGATCTCAGAACCTGTAAATTCTCTTTGATTGTGGACGAAACCACGGACGTATCAACAAAAAAGTGCCTGGTTCTGGTGGTAAGGTATTTTGATAAGTTATCGAATACCATTCGTGACAGATTTTTATCACTAATTGAACTTACCAAAAGCGATTCTGAGTCAATATACCAAACGATAAAGTCATTTTTTGCAAAGCACAGTGTACCTCTAAGTAATTTGATAGGGCTAGCAACTGACGGAGCCAATACGATGGCCGGCGAATTAAATGGGCTGAAAACGAAATTAAAAAATGATACTAATATATTTTACATCAAATGCACTTGCCACTCGCTACATTTGTGTTCGAGCTACGCCAGCAAACAGCTACCAGCGAAAATTGAAAAGCTGTGTAGAGATATATATAAATTTTTCTCGTACAGCCCAAAGCGAATCAACGAGTTCAAGGAATTTCAGGATTATTGTGGCGTAAAACCACACAAAATACTTGGAATTTCTTTTACTCGTTGGCTCGCTCTGGAAAGTGTGATTGCACGGATTAATGAACAGTGGGAAGCGCTTCGACTATATTTTTTATCCACGTGTCTTGAAGTAAGTGGCATTAGTGCATTTGAATTAGCGAATTTAATGGGTGATCCAGAACTAAAAGCTTACATGTTGTTTTTGGCCTACGTATTGAAAATAATTAATACCCTGAATAAAGAGTTCCAATCTGAAAAAGTTCGCTTACCCTTTTTGTACTCCCAAATTGAAGTACATTTCAAACTACTTTTGAGTAATTTTATGCATAACGACTTTGTAAAAAATATTGATTGTCTGGAAAATTTTAATATACATGACAAAACGAAATATCTGCAAGGAAAAAATATTTTTATAGGAAGTAGAGCAGAAAACTTTCTTGAAAGCGATAACTTTACGGATTCGCAACGAATCACAATTAAAACAAATATTTTAAACTTTTACGTTGAATTTTTGAAACAAATTCAGCAACGGTTTGACTTTGGAAGAACTGATTTAAAAAATTTATGCGTAATTACTCCCAACAAAGTTTTATCAGACACAGAAACGTCAATAATGCCTTTAGTAAGCAATTTTTCTCATTTAATTAAATGTGATATAGATATTATTTTAACACAATGGAAACTCTTAAGACTTTTAAACACTAATCTTAAACCTGATATGGACGTTTGCGTATTTTGGGAAAAAGTTAGTTTATATAAAAACGGTATGGATGAGAAATGTTTTCAAGAATTGACTGATTTTATATATGATTTAATGAGCCTTCCACATAGTTCGGCGGCAGCAGAACGTACATTTTTTGAACTTTCTCTTATCAAAACCAAATTAAGGAATAAATTAGAGTTCAGTTCAATCAATAATATAATGTTGTCCAAAGAACTTTGTGCGCAAAAATCAGAGCCTCATTACGTTTGGTCAGTAAAAGACATAGGGTGGGCTTAGAATAGAATCACCATCATATTTTATTTGGTGCAAAAACGTAACACTAGTCATGTATGTGTATTATATACATTTATATCTATATATGTGTATACATTTTATGTTAATTTGTTTTATGTATGTATGTGCAAATTGAATTCAAGCACTTTTTGTTAATGTTTAGAAATCTTTACGTTTAATTTTTACTTATGTTTTGTTAAATAAATGTTTTGTTAAATAATATTGTAAGCATAGCTGGTATGCCAATAAAATAGCAAACAAATTGGTCCTCTTTTTTTTATTTTGGTCCTTTTTTTGATGAATTTTGGTCCCGAAAAAAAATTTAGAGTGGCAACCGTGGTCGGATGTAACCATTTGTCTCTAAAATCGCCAAAAGCTTTGTTTTAAAATAAAAATTTTGACGAGCCTTTTGTTCATTTATATATTTCAACTCATTTGCGATTATTTTAGCTAAACACACATATGCAATTTAAACAATGTAGATTAATGTTAAAAACATGGAAAATTTTACACAAGGAAGGTTTTCTACAACATAAAATAATTAATGAAAAGAGATTTGTTTTCTATATCTAAAGTGTGGTTTTTATAAAACATAGTGGGGAAAACTTCCTTTTATTAATTTGGAACTAGAATTTTGGATAATGATGCATCAATAGCCTTATGCATCATGATAAGGATATAAATAACTGAAAATAAGATTCATATTGATGTAATTCATTTTTAGTATATATACTCCAGTATGTTTGTATGTATGTCTGTTTTATAAATGAAATACACTCCAAAATATTCCATGCTTAAAAATACGAAACACTTTTTCGTAATTTAATTTTTGTACAATAAACTAAAAATTTTTAAATTTTACTACAATATTTGTAGCTTTGCAGGATAAAGGCCATTTTTCACTATCATACAAAGTCGTGCGATCTACTAAAAAAGTACAACCCTTGTGTGATGAATTCTTGTCTTTTGAAATATTTTATAAACTCCATCATATCAGGGTTGTATTTATTCGTAGATCGCACCACTTTGTATGATAGTGTATCACGGCCTTAACAAGTTTCATAATTTTACGAATGTCGTTAAGATACAAAAACGATTTCCTACAATTATTTTCATATATAGTACCACATTTTTCGTTTATTTCATTGAATTTAGGAAGAAATAAAACATTCTTATAATTGGAAATTTCATGAAACAAATAAATTTTGTTTTGTTATCATTTTGTTTACAGTACAAAATTATTCTTAAGCCTACACAAGTTTCGTGAATTTTAGAAAAAACAATTTAAACATATAATAAAAACTGTTGTTTTGTTTTACTTTTTATTATATCCCCCATTTATTTTTCTGTCATTGTATAAAAAATTATTGTAATAAAAAATTTGTTTTTAGTTCATGCTAGGAACACAACTGGTACGAACGACGAATTTCGTCCACGCAGAGTTTGATGCGTAAATTCGTCGTGTGAAACACAACAACGACGAATTTACTCAACGAATTCAGCTGTTATAATTTATAAAGTTGTTTGAAGCATTTACAAAGCCAGAGAGAGAGAAAATTTGTATTTCATAGTTCGTCGGTGTACAAAATAGAAATAAATCTATCGCAGAGTTCGTCACGCTCTACAAATTTTGTTTTATGGAGGCGTTGTGTTAATTTTAATATGAACAAATATATTTTATTTTCCATGACAAAAGTTCGCAACGAAAACTTCGTCTTCGTCCCAATTGTGTTCCCTGTTTAATTCGTGAGTTTCATTGCAAAATATTCATGTATGTATGTGATGTATGAGGAATGCAGAGTCTGTAAAAACTTCCCTTAAGTTATCTTTTTATTTTCATAATTATTACAACCTTCAATTCTAGGAATTAAAGATTAATAAACTATTTTCCAAGAATATATAAATTTTTTGAAGATTTTTATATTCCACGTATTTTAATTTTATACAAAATTTCGCATATAACACAAACTTGCTTTTCATGATTCACTAATTTATTTTGTATTATTAACATTGTGTTTCTTAAATTTACGAAAAAAAATTTGAAATACAAAATTTTGTTTGCGGACAACAAATATTTCGTAAAATTAAGAAATATCACATCTACTACATATCTACGAAGCATTTCGCACCCTAAAATCAACGAATATTTCCTAAAATTAACCACATTTTTCTAAAAACCTAAAAATATATAAAATTATGTTTTAAATAAAATAATTAATGTTGTATAATATTGACGATAAACGACAAATGTGTCAGCGCTGTGGCTAAAAATCAATCTGACAGCACTGGCTAGCATCGATCAGGTTGTAACACGACTTCTGCTTTATGCCGGGATAGAGCTCAGTCGTGTCCAGAGTCGTGGTTTTGTCTTCTTTTATAGAAACAACACGTACTTTCTTTTCACGTTATAATTCGTATAACTTTCAAATTCTTTATTTCAATATTGACCATTTAAAATTTATTGTACAGTTTTGGATTTATCAAGTAAATAATATTCATTTAAAATTTATTTTACCGTTTTAGATTTATCAAGTAAAAGTATTAATTTAAAGTTTATTTTACAGTTTTAGATTTATCAAGTAAAAAGTATTCATTTAAAATTTATTTTACAGTTTTAGATTTATCAAGTAAATAGTATTCATTTATAGTGTGGCCTGACTCTTATGTACAACGGTACATCCATGTCGGTGGATGGCATAGGAAGAAAATCAAACAAAACAAACAAAAAAACAAAAAAAAATTACGACGTGTTGTTTATTCTTTTTGTTTGCGTATAACGACGGGAATATTGCGAAACTGCTCTCATGAGAGTAAATATCAGCAGCGTAAATCCAACTACTATTATTTGCTCTAAGCAAAACCCGACTGAGAAAGAAAAAAATATATAGTGAATATTAGTAGTGTAATCGCAGCTACTAATATTCACTCCAACTGAGTGCAGGCCAAAAAGAACGCGAGGAAAATAAACACAGCCACAAATGCTGGCGTAACAGACTCAACAACAAGAGTGCAAGTATTTGTAGTGAATGCGCAGCTACTAATACTCGTTCGAGTCGATAATAAATTAATATTGTTAGCTTACAGCCACCAATATTATTGTGGAGCTTGATTTCGCCTCGCAACAAAGAAGTCGTATTGGTAGTGTAAGCGCAGCTACCAGAAGATGTCCTTACTTTGCGAGCCGTAAGCAAACTGAAAACTATGCGCAATTGTCCGGCCTTTTATAGCAAAGTTTCTCTGTGATGGTCAGACACGCACATGGCTGAGGAAGTTTGCGTACATGCTGCTTTGGCACACACACGATCTTGTTGTGTGTGTGAGCATTCCCTCAGTCGGTGCTTATTCGTCGTTGTTTGTTACATACACCATCCACCATTGTGGCCGTATTTAAGAGATGCTTATACAAAAAAAAATATTACAATAACCAAATCTACTATAAATGTATATACTATACAAGAAAAAACTAAGGTAAATACAATTCGCTCTCGTGAGCAAATAACAGGTACGTAAATGCTATTTATTTGTGATTTGGTAAATAGGCGAGTATATAAAAAAAAATAAGAGTATAATAATACAAAAAGAAAAGAAATAAGTAAATAGTACCTAAGAATGCTATTCATTAGCCGTTAAGTCAATATATATATTTATATATATAAATACGTTTAATTAAATAAAAAACAGAATTATAATACATGTTAATGTAGTCCAAAAATGAGTGGCGACTTTTGGCGTTACATTTACCTCCCCTCTTCATTTGCTTTGTGACTCGGATATGCGATAATGCGGAACTCGCCTGCCGATGTGATGGTTATGCGGTACCGCACGCCCTGTTCGTACTTAATGAAACGTGCTCTCCTAGGACCTCCCGGCTGGCTCAATTTCGCCTGTACTTCTAGCCGAATAGGTTCTGGTGCCTGCGCCAGTGGAATTTCACGTGGGCCAGCTGAGACACCCGGGGGTTGAGGGCTTTCTGTCGTCTTCGGCTTGGCGCTAGTGCTGTCAGTGTCTGGTTGGTTTGCGTTACTGTGTAATGTGGCTGCTGGCGAGCCAGCTTGATTACATGACGCTGGTTCTAGAGGACGCGCTGGGTATACTGCTCCAGATGGTGGTGACGAGCCGCACACAATAGAACTCTTTGGGTGGGACGGTGTGGTATTACTTTTCGTCGGGCTTTTGTTGAGGGCCAAACCAATACGTGTCGGGGTGTGTAGCATAGGGCTTTTCTCAATTTGAGAGCTTGGACTCTGGTGCAGCCTCCGCTTGTCGTCGGGCAAGATAGGGTGCCAACCACGACCAGGTGTGTGGGGAATATTTTCATCGCTACACATGATGTCGGTGCTGGTCTGCTTTGGTTTATGCGTAGGTTGCTAGCGCTGGTCGGATCTAGGTTTCTGAGTTGGCGACAGTTTTCCCTTAATGGCGGCGGTGGGGTTTCCTTCCGGTACTAGGATTCTGGCGGTCCAGGTTCTTTCGTAGCACCGTAGTCCTAGGTGCCGAGATTGCCGGTCAGCTACGTCAAGCGAACATAGCGCCATACGGCCTAGGGTGGTCATCGCACTGGAAATGACACGCGGTGTCTCTCGCTCTGGTAGCTTGCTTTGGTGGCGGCTTCGCCGGTGTAGGTGGTCGCTTTGGTGGCGGCTTCGCCTGTGTGGGTGGTCGTCATGGGGCTCGTCTTCGCTTGCCTCGCCCTCGGCTGGTACACGGGCCCTCATCGTCATTCAGGAATATAGTCCGGCGTTGCTTGGCTTGCTCCTTTTCTAGGTTGCGTTGGAATTTTTCACGTGACTGCTCAAAGCGTCTTCTTTGTGCACTCATAGTTGGTAAGGGATATGTATTTTTTTTCTGGGGTTTTTTTTTGTTTTTATTTAAATTTTTTTTTTCAACTTTTTATATTTTTATTTTTTTTCGTATATTTTGGCTGCTTCAACTTCTGCGTCCGCGGCTGAGAATCTAAAATGACTAAAAAAAACAAATTTGATTAGTTTGGTTTAGCTACATAAGGTTTTATATCTTTAACGTGCGCTGTGCGCATTTCGTGACTATCAGTTGCGGTCAGTTCCACGATGACGGGGGATGTAAAGCCCCTAACTATGTATGGACCTCCATACTGGGGTGCAAGCTTAGCTGCGAATTGATCTGCTGCTCTAGATAACGGATGTTGTCGCACTAACACCAGGTCACCGATATTTGGGTGACAATTTCGCCGCCTTAAATCGTAATGCCGTTTTTGCCGTTGGGATGCCTTGGCCATATTTTTGGTGCTGTAAATTTTTGACGTATTCCCAAATCCCTTAAGTTTCTCTGTAGGGATCGAGCAGTAAACTGGGGACCGTTGTCAGTTATGAGCACCTTGGGCACACCGTATCTGGCAATAATTCGCTCTCGCAGGGCTTTCATCACGCCTTCTGCTGTAGCTCGTCGACAAGGTACAAGTTCACACCATTTGGAGAAGTGGTAAAAAAAAAACCAACAGCATGGTGTTGCCATGCCGTGTTTTGGTCAGAGGTCCGACGAAATCAGCACAAAGGAGCGCCCATGGTTCTTCTGAAATGTGTGTGAGCATCTTTCCTGCTGGCATCTGTTGAGTCACCTTGTAGCGTTGACAAACATCACATTGCCGTACGTAGTTTTTGATATCCCGGGACATTCCTGGCCAGTAATAGCGGCTGGCGATCTTTTGTGCTGTTTTCCGTACTCCTAAGTGGCCTCCAGCGTCTTGGTCGTGGTTTTCATCTAGGACGTGCTTTCGCAGGTCGGTGGCCACACATAGTTTCCATGGAGTGCCTTTGTCCTGGCGCCTGTCGTCCTGAAAACGCCTGTAAAGCTGGTTGTTCACGATGGAATAGTACGGATATCGCTCCGGGTTGGATTCCACCTCCGACCTGCGCTTGGTGATCCATTTACAATTAGTGGGCACCTCACTATGAATGAGGTTCACTTCTTCCGCGTGCAGCCTGGATAGTGCGTCAGCGATGACATTTTGCTTGCCCCGCCTATAAGAGATAGAAAACTGGTATTGTTGTAATTCAAGCGCCCATCTAGCCAGACGCCCCGATGGGTTTTCGATTGAATTTAACCATTTCAACGCCAGGTGGTCAGTAACAACAACAAAAGAGTAGCCTTCGAGGAAATGTCGTAACTTCCGGGTGCCCCATATTATTGCCAGACACTCTTTCTCCGTCGTCGAATAATTTTTTTCCGCTGGATTCAGATGTCTGCTCACATACGCAATCACGTGCTCGCCATCCTATAGCTCTTTCGTCAGGACAGCGCCTAGTCCATATTCACTGGCGTCTGTTTGTAGGATAAAATGTTTTGAGAAGTCCGGGCACGCCAATACTGGTGCCTGGGTGAGTTTTTCTCGTAGAACCTCAAATGCCGCCTGTTGTTCTTCGCCCCACTTCCAATGCTTTCCTTTTTTCAGGAGCTGGGTCAACTGCCGGGTCATCTCTGCAAACTGGGGCACAAAACGACGATACCACGCCTAGGAATAGACGGACATCTTTAACACACTTTGGGGGGGCCATCTCTAAAATTGCTGCTACTTTATCGGGGTCAGTTTTGATACCTTCCTTAGATACTACGTGACCCAGGTACTTCAGTTCGTCTTTAAAAAAATCGTACTTCTCGACATTGATTTTAAGCTTGGCTACACGTAGCCGACGAAAAACTTCTTTCAGGTTTGCTAAATGTTCTTCAAATGTACTACCGATGACGATGATGTCGTCCAAGTATGCGAAAGCATGAGGTTCCATTTCTGGCCCGATAACGCTATCTAGGGCCCTCTGGAAAGTCGCCGGTGCGGAGTGGAGCCCAAAGGGCATAACCTTCCACTGGAAAAGGCCCCTACCCGCTACTGCAAATGCGGTGTACTTCTTGCTGCTCTCGTCCATCGGTATCTGCCAGTATCCGTCCTTTAGGTCCAGGCTGCTGATAAACTTAGCATTCCTTAGTCTATTTAGAATGGCATCAATTCGTGGTAGTGGGTAGGCATCCGGTACTGACCTGGCGTTGAGCTGACGAAAATCCATGCACGTACGCCAAGACCCGTTCTTCTTTTTTACCAGGGTGATCGGGAAGCTATAGGGGCTGTGCGAGGGTTCGATGCACCCCTTCTCCATCAACTTGTTTACCTCTTCGTCGATTATTTGCTGCATAGCTGGGTTGCGCTGGGCGTACCTTATCTTTATCGGCCGTGTGTCTTTCATGATGATACGATGTGTGGCCACCGTCGATAGGCCTTGAATTTCGTGGAACTTTAGCAACTCTTTATTCAGAAAATCGTTAATCTTCTGTTGTCGGTCAACATCTTCCTTATTTACTAAGGATATTGCTAGAACAGGGGAATCAGTTCTTATCGTTTGGCTTACCTGTCTATGGGTTGCGTCTGAGCCACCTGGGACTAGGTCCGGCGCTCCCGACTGCACTGATAAGTTGGCGAATGTAAAGGTGGCATGGAAAGTCCGCAGAATGTCCAGTCCTAGGACCAAGTCGACGGTGGCCTTGTTCATGACAAGGAACTGGCAGGTGGCGGTCATGTTACCTAGCGTAACCCTGTGTTTCACACCTTTAGATATTAAGTTTTTGGAACCATCAGCTAATAGGACCTCGATATCCACATTTACATAGACTGGAATTCTGCGCAGTGTGTATACCATTCTCGGGGATATGAAACTCCTTGTGGCGCCTGTGTCGATGAGAGCGTGGCAAAGTTTATCTTCGAACCGAATAGTGGCTTTGAGTTTCTCCTCCCATGATAGACTGGTACTGCTTTCGTGGTGGTAGGAATCTCGCCCCGAGTTTTTTTCGACTACGGTTGTGGTCAGTGCTTGGTCCAATATCATTCGGTGTTGTTCGCTTCGGCCTATATGCGAGTTGGCTGGTATACATTCGAGATCGGCGGCAAGATGAATTAAATCATCGAACGTCTCGAAATCTTTTCTTCGGATATACCACTGGTACTCTGGTAGCGCATTGCGGAAGATTCTCTCAAGTTTCTGTTTCGTACTCAAATCAGACTGTCGCATTAGATTTTGTAGACCCAGGACATAGTCCTTGAAGGGCTCCCGTTATCGCTGCGTTCGCTTCCTTATCTCATCAAGTTTCTCGAAATAGCGTTGGGGTAAAAAGAAATCGCAAAAATCGTTCTTGAAATCTGACCACTTCACCCGACGACGGGAATATTGCGAAACTGCTCTCATGAGAGTAAATATCAGCAGCGTAAATCCAACTACTATTATTTGCTCTAAGCAAAACCCGACTGAGAAAGAAAAAAATATATAGTGAATATTAGTAGTGTAATCGCAGCTACTAATATTCACTCCAACTGAGTGCAGGCCAAAAAGAACGCGAGGAAAATAAACACAGCCACAAATGCTGGCGTAACAGACTCAACAACAAGAGTGCAAGTATTTGTAGTGAATGCGCAGCTACTAATACTCGTTCGAGTCGATAATAAATTAATATTGTTAGCTTATAGCCACCAATATTATTGTGGAGCTTGATTTCGCCTCGCAACAAAGAAGTCGTATTGGTAGTGTAAGCGCAGCTACCAGAAGATGTCCTTACTTTGCGAGCCGTAAGCAAACTGAAAACTATGCGCAATTGTCCGGCCTTTTATAGCAAAGTTTCTCTGTGATGGTCAGACACGCACATGGCTGAGGAAGTTTGCGTACATGCTGCTTTGGCACACACACGATCTTGTTGTGTGTGTGAGCATTCCCTCAGTCGGTGCTTATTCGTCGTTGTTTGTAACATACACCATCCACCATTGTGGCCGTATTTAAGAGATGCTTATACAAAAAAAAATATTACAATAACCAAATCTACTATAAATGTATATACTATACAAGAAAAAACTAAGGTAAATACAATTCGCTCTCGTGAGCAAATAACAGGTACGTAAATGCTATTTATTTGTGATTTGGTAAATAGGCGAGTATATAAAAAAAAATAAGAGTATAATAATACAAAAAGAAAAGAAATAAGTAAATAGTACCTAAGAATGCTATTCATTAGCCGTTAAGTCAATATATATATTTATATATATAAATACGTTTAATTAAATAAAAAACAGAATTATAATACATGTTAATGTAGTCCAAAAATGAGTGGCGACTTTTGGCGTTACATTTACCTCCCCTCTTCATTTGCTTTGTGACTCGGATATGCGATAATGCGGAACTCGCCTGCCGATGTGATGGTTATGCGGTACCGCACGCCCTGTTCGTACTTAATGAAACGTGCTCTCCTAGGACCTCCCGGCTGGCTCAATTTCGCCTGTACTTCTAGCCGAATAGGTTCTGGTGCCTGCGCCAGTGGAATTTCACGTGGGCCAGCTGAGACACCCGGGGGTTGAGGGCTTTCTGTCGTCTTCGGCTTGGCGCTAGTGCTGTCAGTGTCTGGTTGGTTTGCGTTACTGTGTAATGTGGCTGCTGGCGAGCCAGCTTGATTACATGACGCTGGTTCTAGAGGACGCGCTGGGTATACTGCTCCAGATGGTGGTGACGAGCCGCACACAATAGAACTCTTTGGGTGGGACGGTGTGGTATTACTTTTCGTCGGGCTTTTGTTGAGGGCCAAACCAATACGTGTCGGGGTGTGTAGCATAGGGCTTTTCTCAATTTGAGAGCTTGGACTCTGGTGCAGCCTCCGCTTGTCGTCGGGCAAGAGAGGGTGCCAACCACGACCAGGTGTGTGGGGAATATTTTCATCGCTACACATGATGTCGGTGCTGGTCTGCTTTGGTTTATGCGTAGGTTGCTAGCGCTGGTCGGATCTAGGTTTCTGAGTTGGCGACAGTTTTCCCTTAATGGCGGCGGTGGGGTTTCCTTCCGGTACTAGGATTCTGGCGGTCCAGGTTCTTTCGTAGCACCGTAGTCCTAGGTGCCGAGATTGCCGGTCAGCTACGTCAAGCGAACATAGCGCCATACGGCCTAGGGTGGTCATCGCACTGGAAATGACACGCGGTGTCTCTCGCTCTGGTAGCTTGCTTTGGTGGCGGCTTCGCCGGTGTAGGTGGTCGCTTTGGTGGCGGCTTCGCCTGTGTGGGTGGTCGTCATGGGGCTCGTCTTCGCTTGCCTCGCCCTCGGCTGGTACACGGGCCCTCATCGTCATTCAGGAATATAGTCCGGCGTTGCTTGGCTTGCTCCTTTTCTAGGTTGCGTTGGAATTTTTCACGTGACTGCTCAAAGCGTCTTCTTTGTGCACTCATAGTTGGTAAGGGATATGTATTTTTTTTCTGGGGTTTTTTTTTGTTTTTATTTAAATTTTTTTTTCAACTTTTTATATTTTTATTTTTTTTCGTATATTTTGGCTGCTTCAACTTCTGCGTCCGCGGCTGAGAATCTAAAATGACTAAAAAAAACAAATTTGATTAGTTTGGTTTAGCTACATAAGGTTTTATATCTTTAACGTGCGCTGTGCGCATTTCGTGACAATCAGTTGCGGTCAGTTCCACGATGACGGGGGATGTAAAGCCCCTAACTATGTATGGACCTCCATACTGGGGTGCAAGCTTAGCTGCGAATTGATCTGCTGCTCTAGATAACGGATGTTGTCGCACTAACACCAGGTCACCGATATTTGGGTGACAATTTCGCCGCCTTAAATCGTAATGCCGTTTTTGCCGTTGGGATGCCTTGGCCATATTTTTGGTGCTGTAAATTTTTGACGTATTCCCAAATCCCTTAAGTTTCTCTGTAGGGATCGAGCAGTAAACTGGGGACCGTTGTCAGTTATGAGCACCTTGGGCACACCGTATCTGGCAATAATTCGCTCTCGCAGGGCTTTCATCACGCCTTCTGCTGTAGCTCGTCGACAAGGTACAAGTTCACACCATTTGGAGAAGTGGTAAAAAAAAAAACCAACAGCATGGTGTTGCCATGCCGTGTTTTGGTCAGAGGTCCGACGAAATCAGCACAAAGGAGCGCCCATGGTTCTTCTGAAATGTGTGTGAGCATCTTTCCTGCTGGCATCTGTTGAGTCACCTTGTAGCGTTGACAAACATCACATTGCCGTACGTAGTTTTTGATATCCCGGGACATTCCTGGCCAGTAATAGCGGCTGGCGATCTTTTGTGCTGTTTTCCGTACTCCTAAGTGGCCTCCAGCGTCTTGGTCGTGGTTTTCATCTAGGACGTGCTTTCGCAGGTCGGTGGCCACACATAGTTTCCATGGAGTGCCTTTGTCCTGGCGCCTGTCGTCCTGAAAACGCCTGTAAAGCTGGTTGTTCACGATGGAATAGTACGGATATCGCTCCGGGTTGGATTCCACCTCCGACCTGCGCTTGGTGATCCATTTACAATTAGTGGGCACCTCACTATGAATGAGGTTCACTTCTTCCGCGTGCAGCCTGGATAGTGCGTCAGCGATGACATTTTGCTTGCCCCGCCTATAAGAGATAGAAAACTGGTATTGTTGTAATTCAAGCGCCCATCTAGCCAGACGCCCCGATGGGTTTTCGATTGAATTTAACCATTTCAACGCCAGGTGGTCAGTAACAACAACAAAAGAGTAGCCTTCGAGGAAATGTCGTAACTTCCGGATGCCCCATATTATTGCCAGACACTCTTTCTCCGTCGTCGAATAATTTTTTTCCGCTGGATTCAGATGTCTGCTCACATACGCAATCACGTGCTCGCCATCCTATAGCTCTTTCGTCAGGACAGCGCCTAGTCCATATTCACTGGCGTCTGTTTGTAGGATAAAATGTTTTGAGAAGTCCGGGCACGCCAATACTGGTGCCTGGGTGAGTTTTTCTCGTAGAACCTCAAATGCCGCCTGTTGTTCTTCGCCCCACTTCCAATGCTTTCCTTTTTTCAGGAGCTGGGTCAACTGCCGGGTCATCTCTGCAAACTGGGGCACAAAACGACGATACCACGCCTAGGAATAGACGGACATCTTTAACACACTTTGGGGGGGCCATCTCTAAAATTGCTGCTACTTTATCGGGGTCAGTTTTGATACCTTCCTTAGATACTACGTGACCCAGGTACTTCAGTTCGTCTTTAAAAAAATCGTACTTCTCGACATTGATTTTAAGCTTGGCTACACGTAGCCGACGAAAAACTTCTTTCAGGTTTGCTAAATGTTCTTCAAATGTACTACCGATGACGATGATGTCGTCCAAGTATGCGAAAGCATGAGGTTCCATTTCTGGCCCGATAACGCTATCTAGGGCCCTCTGGAAAGTCGCCGGTGCGGAGTGGAGCCCAAAGGGCATAACCTTCCACTGGAAAAGGCCCCTACCCGCTACTGCAAATGCGGTGTACTTCTTGCTGCTCTCGTCCATCGGTATCTGCCAGTATCCGTCCTTTAGGTCCAGGCTGCTGATAAACTTAGCATTCCTTAGTCTATTTAGAATGGCATCAATTCGTGGTAGTGGGTAGGCATCCGGTACTGACCTGGCGTTGAGCTGACGAAAATCCATGCACGTACGCCAAGACCCGTTCTTCTTTTTTACCAGGGTGATCGGGAAGCTATAGGGGCTGTGCGAGGGTTCGATGCACCCCTTCTCCATCAACTTGTTTACCTCTTCGTCGATTATTTGCTGCATAGCTGGGTTGCGCTGGGCGTACCTTATCTTTATCGGCCGTGTGTCTTTCATGATGATACGATGTGTGGCCACCGTCGATAGGCCTTGAATTTCGTGGAACTTTAGCAACTCTTTATTCAGAAAATCGTTAATCTTCTGTTGTCGGTCAACATCTTCCTTATTTACTAAGGATATTGCTAGAACAGGGGAATCAGTTCTTATCGTTTGGCTTACCTGTCTATGGGTTGCGTCTGAGCCACCTGGGACTAGGTCCGGCGCTCCCGACTGCACTGATAAGTTGGCGAATGTAAAGGTGGCATGGAAAGTCCGCAGAATGTCCAGTCCTAGGACCAAGTCGACGGTGGCCTTGTTCATGACAAGGAACTGGCAGGTGGCGGTCATGTTACCTAGCGTAACCCTGTGTTTCACACCTTTAGATATTAAGTTTTTGGAACCATCAGCTAATAGGACCTCGATATCCACATTTACATAGACTGGAATTCTGCGCAGTGTGTATACCATTCTCGGGGATATGAAACTCCTTGTGGCGCCTGTGTCGATGAGAGCGTGGCAAAGTTTATCTTCGAACCGAATAGTGGCTTTGAGTTTCTCCTCCCATGATAGACTGGTACTGCTTTCGTGGTGGTAGGAATCTCGCCCCGAGTTTTTTTCGACTACGGTTGTGGTCAGTGCTTGGTCCAATATCATTCGGTGTTGTTCGCTTCGGCCTATATGCGAGTTGGCTGGTATACATTCGAGATCGGCGGCAAGATGAATTAAATCATCGAACGTCTCGAAATCTTTTCTTCGGATATACCACTGGTACTCTGGTAGCGCATTGCGGAAGATTCTCTCAAGTTTCTGTTTCGTACTCAAATCAGACTGTCGCATTAGATTTTGTAGACCCAGGACATAGTCCTTGAAGGGCTCCCGTTATCGCTGCGTTCGCTTCCTTATCTCATCAAGTTTCTCGAAATAGCGTTGGGGTAAAAAGAAATCGCAAAAATCGTTCTTGAAATCTGACCACTTCACCCGACGACGGGAATATTGCGAAACTGCTCTCATGAGAGTAAATATCAGCAGCGTAAATCCAACTACTATTATTTGCTCTAAGCAAAACCCGACTGAGAAAGAAAAAAATATATAGTGAATATTAGTAGTGTAATCGCAGCTACTAATATTCACTCCAACTGAGTGCAGGCCAAAAAGAACGCGAGGAAAATAAACACAGCCACAAATGCTGGCGTAACAGACTCAACAACAAGAGTGCAAGTATTTGTAGTGAATGCGCAGCTACTAATACTCGTTCGAGTCGATAATAAATTAATATTGTTAGCTTATAGCCACCAATATTATTGTGGAGCTTGATTTCGCCTCGCAACAAAGAAGTCGTATTGGTAGTGTAAGCGCAGCTACCAGAAGATGTCCTTACTTTGCGAGCCGTAAGCAAACTGAAAACTATGCGCAATTGTCCGGCCTTTTATAGCAAAGTTTCTCTGTGATGGTCAGACACGCACATGGCTGAGGAAGTTTGCGTACATGCTGCTTTGGCACACACACGATCTTGTTGTGTGTGTGAGCATTCCCTCAGTCGGTGCTTATTCGTCGTTGTTTGTAACATACACCATCCACCATTGTGGCCGTATTTAAGAGATGCTTATACAAAAAAAAATATTACAATAACCAAATCTACTATAAATGTATATACTATACAAGAAAAAACTAAGGTAAATACAATTCGCTCTCGTGAGCAAATAACAGGTACGTAAATGCTATTTATTTGTGATTTGGTAAATAGGCGAGTATATAAAAAAAAAAATAAGAGTATAATAATACAAAAAGAAAAGAAATAAGTAAATAGTACCTAAGAATGCTATTCATTAGCCGTTAAGTCAATATATACATATATTTATATATATAAATACGTTTAATTAAATAAAAAACAGAAATAAAATACATGTTAATGTAGTCCAAAAACGAGCGGCGACTTTTGGCGTTACAAGGTATGATACATACATGTATGTATGCATCTATTAAAGGATTACGGTACTTGTTGACGCATAATTCATTGATATTGGCTGAAAAATATAAGGAAAAAACAAGCAAAAAAAACTGGGAAAACATCACAGTGGAACAAATTATAATTTTTCTACATAATTTTTCTACACATTTTAAATAAAAATACGTATTTAAAATGTCCGGCTCTAAATCTTTGACAGAAAAAATTTTTATTTCACCATTATAAAACTTGATGTGTCATACATTCAACATAAACTGTTATGTGTTAAAATAAAAAACTATTTTATTAGAAATGCTCTTGAAGCTGAACAATAAAATGAGTTATGTGTAGTTTTTGAGGCACTTCCGCTATACCTCTCAAATCTACAATTATTTAAGATTAATTTTAGGAAATACTTATATAAAAACATTTACAGGTTTCAAAATAACACAGTTTTTTTGCTCTCCGGAAAACAAACATAATTTTGTCGGAGAAACGATGATATCTATATCTCTTTAGTGCTTTAAACTTATTTTTTACTTATTGTAATAGAAATTTTTCTATTTTTTATAATATTTTTATATCAGTTTTCTTGTTAAATAAGTTCTTTTTTCAAATAGGGACTGTGATGTTTTTATGAAATGAAAACTTGTTATGTTCGATCTTTTTTATCTTTGCTATAACTCTACTATATACATGTTCCTTAATATTTGATTTTTTTTAATATATGAGTGGGTTTCATAAAAGTTAAACATATTGGGCCTGATAACGAGTATCGTATTTCGACTACGACTACGAAGATTTCGTAATAGATTAAAGAAAAAATTTTGCAATGTTCTTTAGTCTACTACAAAATCGTCGTAGCCGAAGTCGTAATACGACACTCGAAATAAGGCCCAATTACATTGAGTACATCTGTTTATATAAATTAAGTGCTTTTCATAGTTGCAGTGCTTTTCGAAATTTAAAAGTTGATAGCACTGTCCCAATTATAGAAAATTGAGAGTATGACCACCGCCAGTGCTGTCGGATGTAAATATTTGTCTCTAAAATCGCCAAAAGCTTTGTTTTAAAATAAAAATTTTGACGAGCCTTTTGTTCATTTATATATTTCAACTCATTTGCGATTATTTTAGCTAAACACACATATGCAATTTAAACAATGTAGATTAATGTTAAAAACATGGAAAATTTTACACAAGGAAGGTTTTCTACAACATAAAATAATTAATGAAAAGAGATTTGTTTTCTATATCTAAAGTGTGGTTTTTATAAAACATAGTGGGGAAAACTTCCTTTTATTAATTTGGAACTAGAATTTTGGATAATGATGCATCAATAGCCTTATGCATCATGATAAGGATATAAATAACTGAAAATAAGATTCATATTGATGTAATTCATTTTTAGTATAAATACTCCAGTATGTTTGTATGTATGTCTGTTTTATAAATGAAATACACTCCAAAATATTCCATGCTTAAAAATACGAAACACTTTTTCGTAATTTAATTTTTGTACAATAAACTAAAAATTTTTAAATTTTACTACAATATTTGTAGCTTTGCAGGATAAAGGCCATTTTTCACTATCATACAAAGTCGTGCGATCTACTAAAAAAGTACAACCCTTGTGTGATGAATTCTTGTCTTTTGAAATATTTTATAAACTCCATCATATCAGGGTTGTATTTATTCGTAGATCGCACCACTTTGTATGATAGTGTATCACGGCCTTAACAAGTTTCATAATTTTACGAATGTCGTTAAGATACAAAAACGATTTCCTACAATTATTTTCATATATAGTACCACATTTTTCGTTTATTTCATTGAATTTAGGAAGAAATAAAACATTCTTATAATTGGAAATTTCATGAAACAAATAAATTTTGTTTTGTTATCATTTTGTTTACAGTACAAAATTATTCTTAAGCCTACACAAGTTTCGTGAATTTTAGAAAAAACAATTTAAACATATAATAAAAACTGTTGTTTTGTTTTACTTTTTATTATATCCCCCATTTATTTTTCTGTCATTGTATAAAAAATTATTGTAATAAAAAATTTGTTTTTAGTTCATGCTAGGAACACAACTGGTACGAACGACGAATTTCGTCCACTCAGAGTTTGATACGTAAATTCGTCGTGTGAAACACAACAACGACAAATTTACTCAACGAATTCAGCTGTTAAAATTTATAAAGTTGTTTGAAGCATTTACAAAGACAGAGAGAGAGAGAGAAAATTTGTATTTCATAGTTCGTCGGTGTACAAAATAGAAATAAATTTATCGCAGAGCTCATCACGCTCTACAAATTTCGTTTTATGGAGGCGTTGTGTTAATTTTAATATGAACAAATATATTTTATTTTCCATGACAAAAATTCGCAATGAAAACTTCGTCTTCGTCCCAATTGTGTTCCCAGTTTGATTCGTGAGTTTCATTGCAAAATATTCATGTATGTATGTGTATGTATGTGATGTATGAGGAATGCAGAGGCTGTAACAACTTCCCTTAAGTTATCTTTTTATTTTCATAATTATTACAACCTTCAATTCTGGGAATTAAAGATTAATAAACTATTTTCCAAGAATATATAAATTTTTTGAAGATTTTTATATTCCACGTATTTTAATTTTATACAAAATTTCGCACATAACACAAACTTGCTTTTCATGATTCACTAATTTATTTTGTATTATTAACATTGAGTTTCTTAAATTTACGAAAAAAAATTTAAATACAAAATTTTGTTTGCAGACAACAAATATTTCGTAAAATAAATCAACGAATATTTCCTAAAATGAACCACATTTTTCTAAAAACCTAAAAATATATAAAATTATGTTTTAAATAAAAATATGTTATGTAGCTAATATTTAATGTTGTATAATATTGACGATAAACGACAAATGTGTCAGCGCTGTGGCTAAAAATCAATCTGACAGCACTGGCTAGCATCGATCAGGTATGATACAGACATGTATGTATGCATCTATTAAAGGATTACGGTACTTGTTGCCGCATAATGCATTGCTATTGGCTGAAAAATATAAGGAAAAAAACAAGCAAAAAAACTGGGAAAACATCACAGTGGAACAAATTATAAATTTTCTACATAAATTTTGAAAGCGAAAAATTAATTTTTTTTAATAATTGTCTTAATTTGTGAATGCTAATGAAAATACAAGAAATATACAATATAAAAAAATATAAAATATAAAAATATAAATATAAAAATTTTAAAAAATATATAAACATTTAATTTAAACGAATTTTACGGTTTGCTTATTAATCCGCCTTCACTCATATGATTAATAAATATTTCTAATTTATAACAATAATAGCCGACTGAATTCTACACACCTTCATACTGCAAATCTTCTAACTCGTTGCCTATATATATATATTTTGAAGCATATCGTCAATGCTATTAATACTTTTAAGTAGATACATAAGTATGTATATTACCAAGATAGCCACAACTGATATTAAACACTGTATTGCTTAAAATCGTTTGCTTACATGAGTCGGCTATACGAATTATGAACATATAAGTCAGCCATACTATCAATTTCTACTTTTGAATACGAACTTGAAACCCCAAAATGTCATTAGTTTCAACTTTCTGATTTTATATTATTTTTTAAATCTGCCTTCTGAAAACAAATTTTCTAATTTTAAGAATCTACGGCATATCTTTGATTGCAACAATTTCCAATTTCCAAAAATATGTGCGTATGTATGTATTTATTAAAAACACGAAAAGTCTTAGTTATCCGTACAATTTCGCACTTATATTTTGCTTTTAACTGCCCACTATGCACTTCATATATATGTACATATTTTTTTCAACTACAGGACTGCCAACCTTTAGTCAGGTGATTTTATCCCACTTTTCTTGCTAAGTTCGGTAAAAAAAAGGGAAGACAAGAATTAATCCTACTTTTTGTATATATGGCCTATTTCCGAACTGCGAAATAAAACTTTCGACTTACAATTTGTATTGAAAACAACAATGAAATATGAAAATTTGTTTTCGTTTTTTCAATATACATAAATTGTAAGTCGAATGTTTTCTTTACCATTATACTCTTTGATTTTAGGAGTAATTGGGTACTTAAATTGTATGCATTTACAATGGGCTGTGGGATTTTCCAACGTTTTATGGTTTCTTTTTTATAATAATGCGTGTGTGTTGTTAGCAGGTAACGAAAAGAATTTGTAACCACTTTTTTCCATCGAAAATTTTAAAATGTTTATTTTAAAATTTAAAAACAACATGGTATCTTCTTAATAAGCAGACGCTTGTAGTTGTTGTTGGTTGTTTATGTTTAATCACGTATGTATGTGCTAGGCATGCCTATACAGTTATTTGCTATTATTCCAGATAATTCTTTTTTAATTGACCCTGTAGGAATATTTTCGGGTAGCACTTACAATAACCCTGTTCGAATATATTTGCATAATGCTGCATTAACCTTGTCGACGGCCATTTCCGTAACAATATATTATAAATTTTTTTTTATCGGAACCCCTACACGTAAAGAAAAAATATGGTGAGGTAACCATACTCAAACATCAACATACTATGATTGAATTATATGGTTGCAGTCAAATCATATTATTGTCAATAGAAAAGCAAAGTTTAAATAATATTATTTTCTGAGTTAATAATAATATTATATACAAAAACAATTAACTTTGTTATACCTAATCTTATTATTGTAAATAAGACAACACTATTGTTAGATGTGACTAATATATAATTAAGACTTACCATACCATGTTCTAATATTATAATAATATTGTTAAATACTACCATAGTATTATTTTATAAAATAATAATATTTTGTTTTTTAATCATACATTTGTAGGTAAATCTTTTGTTTAAAACAGCTGTGCGTTAAATCCGAAATAAAAAGAAATTAATATTGTTGAAACAAAATGTATGTATAGAAATCTATACTTACATATATGTGTATACACGAAATACAGACACATCTGTATAAAGAGATATACCTATATACATATGTATATATTATTTTTGTTTATCTACCCTTTTGTTTATACTTTTTTTTTATTTATTTAACTAACACCACGCGTGCACTACCGGTAGCTTACAAACGAAACAAACACTGAACTGACAGAAGATGTTTCTGAAAAAAATTTTTTAAAAAACTTAACATATTATGTTTTTGGATAACATTATATTATTATATTACATATTATTATTGTTACACAATAATACAAATTATATTGTAGTCATAAATTTTTAACAAAACTATATTGTTAAATTCTAACCATATCGTACTTTCTGTGAATATAATAATATAATTAAACATTAATCTGTTTATCTTAACAAAATTATTGTTTAAAATAACAATAACTAGTTTTCAATGACCACACATTTGTTTCAGAGAACATAATATTGTTTTCTCAACCATTTTACAACCATATATTTTCTTTGCGTGTATGTTCCAATATGTTAAAAGGGACCATATATCAAAAACATAGTGGAATTGCTCATAATAGTTCGGCTTTCTCAGTGTCTGTCGAAACAAGAGTACCCGTAGGTGCAATCAAATGTCCAATGGGTATTTTTTTGCTAATGCCGGCTGCTCTTTTTACCCGACCATATGTCTTATTGTTCAATCGTACCTTCTGCAAATAATCCGTCCAGTAGCTTTCTTCAAATACGGCAATAGCGCCCTGAACAATTCGGTCTAGATTGTACATGTCAGCCCTAATAGTAGTGTAGCGTGATGGGTCAATAGTCCTCAATAGCGTCCTTCTCATCCGTTTCTTATCAGCGATGAGGCATCGAATGTTGTCCGGAAGTCTCAGCAGTCCTTGTCCTCACGGGGTTATCTTTGGAATTGATTCTTCCATTGCGTCGCTAAATATAGCGTCCATTATCTCTATGCTGTCAACTATCTCCTGCAGAGAAGCATTTCTGTCCGTTGGAAGTTCAGTCCGAGGAAGATCCCGTGTCAAAATGTGGTTGAATCGTCTTCTGTGTATCATGTCAAAGTTGTAGTACGATGGTGGTGTACAGCGTCAAAATTCGACATTCCCAATGATTGCCTCCACCGCAAGATGGTCCGAGTGAAATGGCAATGTTCTCATATGACATAAAAATGTCAATATAAGAGGATGCTGATCCCATAACGCGAGTCGGTCTATCTGTGCGATGGATGTCAATATTAAGACAAGTCAACAGGAAATTGTAAGGAACATTTCCGCTGCGGCTTGTTTGGTCACCTCCCCAAGATGGATGTTTGGCGTTAAAGTCCCCCCCAATTATGAGACCACCACGGGCCGATAAATTCACTAAAGTGTCGAGGTCGGTACGTGTCAAGGATTGTTGCGGTCGGAGGTAGGCAGAAATTACAGTCACCACGTCGCCATTCGATCTATATATCCTTACAGCAGTATTCTCGACATGGGCGAGATCAATACTCACCTCATTCGAACATAAATTATCCCGCACCAATATGGCGGTCCCGCCGCCGCGTCTGTTCTGTCGAAACGTTTTATATCCGTCCATGTCCAGTGTATGTCGGGAGGAGAGTCCTTCTGCTATTAGGAGTTTGTAATGTTTGAAGGTGCAGGATTCAAAGGTTAGCCCTAACGTGTAGTAGTTAGTGTGCGTGTATGGCCTTATAGTCCCTTGTTTATTTTTTATATGTCAGGGTGACCAGCTTTTCAGCAAGCGCTCAAAAGAGGTGCCAAAAGATTTGGAGAATTTAATTAAAAAATAAGGCAAGTTATTGCCAGTTTTCGTTTAGAAATTAAAGTCTGATTTATTGAATAAATTTCCTTGCTTATATACTAGTTTTACAAATCTTAATTAGCACTTCCAACCAAAGTTTAATATTTACAACTATCTTTTGTTTCTTTCTTCACTATGACAAGGGTAAGCAGTATTTTAAACGACCAATAAAAAAAGGGATTTGGTAATTATTAATTTATATTGTGACTCAAAAGTATGTCACTCACTTTCTTGCATTCAGCATTCTTATTCTTTTGGGCTGTGTTGCAATGCTTTTGCATTGAACTGCTATTACAGCAATGCAAGTAATTTTTGTTACAGAAAATAGTTGAGATAATATTTTCTTGTCCTAGACACAATGGAATTTACATTGACAAAAATTAATTTCAGGTTTGCCATGTTGCTGTAAGGATATTAACATACCTAGTACATCCCTAGATCTGTCCCCTTCGTTGCTTAGCGTTTTATATTCCCTTGCAAAACCCTTTACCCTACCTAGGCAGGCAATAAGACCACAACCGAAAAAGAGTCTGCAGTCGACATCGATACTGTCGGACTCATTCCCAGCCGATGAGAGGGAAATTCTGTTTCCTGGGCGAGAACCAGATGGATCATTTGACCCTCCGACTCTATTACCAGCAGCCTTGGCCACCGCAGAGTGAGATACTCTATTGCTCACCCTTGCCGATGGCAAAGATGTCCGTTCCTTTGCAACAAAATTTGCAATTCGCAACATGTCTACCATTGCCGCAGTTAACGCACTTAATCAGTAGTCCTACCTGCCTTACAGCCTCTGCTGTGACAGGGTCAGTCGACAACCGTTCTACACAGTTCTCATCCTTTGATGGAACCATGCACTTTCCAGGCCCGTGAGTGTCACCGCATTTCACGCATCTATACGGCATATTGCAGTTTCGCGCTATGTGGCCAAAACGCTGGCAATTATAACACTGGACTATATCCTTGCGCATATGTTTCTCCATGCTTATTTTACAGTGCAATATACACCTGATGGTTCTGAAACCTTTAACATCCGATTCCTTTCCCATTTGGAACAACCATCTATCCCCACTCATTTTGTGGAGTCCGGTAATTCTAATACCGATTTTGAGACCCTGCATGTACGCCAGCACCTCATCCACCTCAAAGGAACTCGATAATTCCCTGACCACTATGGATATTGGTCTCTGTGCCTTTGGAGTGTGGGTGTAATAACTTACCCATTCCTCCGCAAGCGCAGCTTTCAACTTATCGAAGTCCAGACCAGAAGTGCAGACTCCTATATTTGTCACATTTCTACCTAATATTTTGATATTGTAGTCGCTGTGACCTAACGACTTTGTCAATTCTGCACTAATTTCCCTGACATTAATATTGTACGCAGTTATAACTGGTATCGACTTACTTTTTGTTACCTTTGATTTTACTATATTAGCATCTAGTACATTCCGCTTCTTGGCACCACCATCCTTCTTGCAATTTCCGGATACATCTCTTATGGCCTCGCTAATTGTCTGTGGCCCCTGTTTGGCATCATTATTTCCAATGGTTGTGGCAGATTCGATTACCATTTCCACTTTTTCACTCTCTGTCTCAGCTTCATTTTCATTCTCTTCGACTTGTTGAGATTTCATAATGATGTGCAACTTTTTAATAGCTGCATTGAGTTTTTCATTTTCATTCAAAATGTATTCAAATTTTTTATTTAAAAAGTCCAGTTGTTGGTCTTTTTTTACAATTATTTGTCTGAGCTCTTCCACAGACACCCCAATTCTGGGACGTTTATTTGGATTCAGACTTTTGTCCTCCTCCATTGCAAAATGTATCGCTAGTCAGCCACATACGATAAGCATTAAAATTTTGCAAAGTTTATTTATTATTTGCTTAGTATTTTAGGAAAAAAAAATAGTTTATTATTATTATTTTTTTTTATTTATTGTTTTGTTAGTACAAGTCACAACAAAAAATTCTTTGTTATTTATAACTCACGCAAAAAATACATCATATGTGAAAAAAAGCTTTTAGCAATTGTTTTTTAGTTTTTAGCATTTATCTTGCCTCCTATGGGCTTCTCAAAACTGCATTTAAGCCAATAAGAATCAGTCTTTGTTGATGAGAACTATTTTTTGTTTTTAGTGCTAGTGCTAGTGGTCAACTGAAGTTCTATTGAAAGTGAATACTAACTAAAAACAAAAAATAGTTGTGATCAACAAAGGCTGATTTTTATTGGTGCTTAAGTGCATTTTTTAGAAGCCATAGAAGGCTGAATAAATACTTTTATATAAAAAAAATTGAATTGTATGCTTTAAGGAATTTTGAGAAGCCCATAGGAGGCAACATAAACAGTGTTTTGGTTGTGATACTGATAATTTGTATCAGCGAGTGAACAATTAAGCCCGTAAGGGCAAAAACATTACTACAATTTAGTCTATTTTCTTTTTTGACTGAAAAAATTAACAAAAATTTTTAAAGAAAGCTTGAATATAACACCATGAGTGACGACGAAAGTCGAAGCTCTGTAAAAAGGCCGCGGATAGGAGCATCCAGTGAAGACCTCCACCGCATTATAAATGAAAGAGATGCCAAAATTGAATTTTTGGTTAAAAAATTCAACTACGTAGAAGAAGAAAACAAAAAGCTTCGACTTGAAATACGGGGTTTGACAGAAAAATTTAACTCTGCCGAAATTGACAACGACAGAGATGACGATGATGAAAGTGAAATGAGTATTGCTGAAGAGCAAACAACAGAAGGTGCTGCATACATCCTGGGTCAACAGTAAATGATGTAAGGCCAAAGAAAACTGCCCCAGAAGTTAGAGAACCCGCTAATACGAAGGCTTCAACCCCAAAAACAACAGTACGGAGGATAAAAAGTAAGAAGATACCGGTTATTACCACTTACAACATGGAGGTAAAACGAATTATTGACTTGATTGATAAATTACTACCCCATAAGGGTTATAGCATTAAATTATTAGGGAAAAGTGTAGTTAATATTTTCACATGTACAATAGAGGACCACAACAGGGTTAGAGAATTGCTTGAGGGTCAAAAGGTGGATTTTTATACTTACACCCCTAAACATATACGGTCGTTATTGAGGGTCTCCCACATTCCTTTGAATTCGGAGAAATTTTGGAGTATTTGAGCGGTCTCCAGATTAGCATTAATGCATCTGGTATTGTAAAACTAGGCGAGGACAAGTGGATCGTCAGACTGTCCAGGGAATCGGACATAAGATGATTTTATGGCATAAGGTATATTCTGCGCTGTAAAGTGCACATTAGGAGGTGTTTCTAGCGCTGCAGCAACAGGCTCTGCTTCTTTTGACATTAGGTCAATTCTTAAAGGGGGTTCGAAAAAAACCGCTGGTCCCCATGGGGCTGAGGTGACGATGGGTATTGCGATGTGACAGTATGACCTTATAGATCGAGACTGTATACGCTTATTCGGGAATGGACTCCTGCAATGTCTCGGCAGGATTGGGAACTTTGCTGATGACTATAAGAAACTTAGTACAGATGACGATCGATCGCGTGCTCTCTTTGGCATGCTAATGACTCTTGGGCATCATGGCTAGCTCCATTAAGAAAGTTTTCGTAAACGTTAACTCAATAGTATCTAGGTACAAGAGACATATTTTGGGTTTGTTTCTGACGGACCATAGACCGGACGTGGTAATGTTGGCTGAGCATCACCTTAATTCTCGCCACAAATTTTACATTAAGGGATATGTATACAATATTCAGACAAGACAGACGAGGTGGTGGGACAGTTCTTCTTGTGAGGGACTCACTTCGTAGTGAGGAGGTCGTTCAAGATACTGGTGCTATTGAAAATACAGCTGTGTGCATTCGTAGGACAGGCGGCAAGGATGTCATTGTGATCGCCATGTATCTTAGGCCAAGCTGTGTGTTTCTAGCAGAATACTTTGAGTCAGTCCAGAGACTATCTTTGGATTTTAGCATAGTCATTGGTGCTGACCTTAATGCCAGGCACCCGTATTGGGGCAATCCCTATACTAATGTAAGCGGACGTGGGCTACGAGACTTTTCACTGACGAGTCCCGACCTTGACGTACTGAAGACGGACGGACCGACCAAGATAAATCCTATTTTATCTTCGTACATTGATTTTTTCTTAGCGACAGTTGACTACGGACTACCGACGTTAGACTATGAATCTGACCACAGGGCAGTGGAATTCACATTCCTTCCGGATGAATTTGTCGTACAAGAACCTTGTAAAAGATACGATTTTTGACGGATATTGTTCTACCTATTGACAGAAACATTGACGAGAATGAAGTTGACCAGTGTATTGGAATGATGGATAGGGCGTTTCACAATGCTATGGAGCACTCAGTCCCAAAAGTTCCTGTAAATCGAAGAGGCCTTATGCAACTTCCACGTGATATCCTAAGGTTTATAGGGCAAAAAAACAGACTGCGACGGACAATGCACAGGTGTGACCCTAGCAGGCATGGCATACTGAAGGCCGATATTAGAAATATGAATCGGGGTATTATTGCCTTTTTTGAAAGGGAATACTGGACGTATTACCTTAGCCGGATACAGGTAAACAATAGGACATTTCGGAGGGTTGGGGCTGCGGCAGGATTGGACGTTCGTCCCGCGGTTCGAAGTTTATCTGGGCCAGATGGTGTAACTGTTTCTGATGACATTGGGAAGACTTATCTACTAGCAAGATCATTCTTTCAAATGCCACGCTCGGGAACAGGTGGGCCAACTGGTAAAGATGAAAAGGAGCTAAGGGAGCTCGTTTCTACATTGCACAGAACATCACCTATTGTATTTTTTGGTGGATCTACAATGGCTGATGGAACTGTTCGGACCAGGGGTGAGATGGGAATAGGCTTTGTTGATGCTGAATCCGTTGGTAGTGCTCTGAGGAGGAAACCGAACAAGAGATCTAGTGCTGTTGATGGTATACCGGACTTTCTGCTAAGGAAAACTGATGCCATTGCATGGAAATTTTTGGCAACACTTTTTAACCATTGCATAAATATTGGATACTTTCCGAAAGCATGGAGGGCGGCACTAGTTGTACCGATACCAAAAAGGGCTTGTGATCTTTCTCTAAGCAGTAACTACAGACCCATATCTCTTCTATCGGCCTTCGGTAAACTATTTGAATATTTTATTCTTGCCGGGATTAATAGCGTAATTTAGGAAAAGAGAATACTTAGGGATTTCCAGTTTGGTTTCCGAGGTGGTCTTTCCACGTCACACGCACTGATGGTACTGACGGACTTTGTATCAAAGGGACTGAATAGAAGATTCCCAACGGTTGCCGTGAGCCTTGACTTCGCCAAGGCTTTTGATACGGTGTGGCAGGAGGGTATAGTATTTAAAATATTTATGATGGGGTTTGACAGGAGTGTTTGTAGGCTTGTATGAGTTGGGGCTTCACTGTCTGATGAAGGCACCCTTTCCGCTAGAGTACCAAAGGGTTCTTTGCTGGGCCCTGTGTTGTACAATATTTACGTGAGTGACATACCCCAACCACCTGAGGGTAGCTGGATATTTTGTAAAGTGGAGATTGCACATGAACGTCGATTAAACAGTAGCTATGGCGTTTAAGGGGGTCGGCTTATAAGTACTTCTGACAGGATGAGATATCTTGGGTTAATCCTCCATGAAGGATTTGAATACGTGGACGATGTTTTGCAGAGGACAAAATGCTCCTTCAATGCGTACCAGTGAGTTCTGAGACGGAATGGTGGCCTGGATCGGAAGATACGTCTTCTGCTATCGTCAAGTAATAATATCGCCTCCTCAACTCCTATGCCTTTCCAATTTGGTTTGGAATTTCTTCCTCCCAAATGGAAAGGTTTAGGAGATGGGAGAGATCGGTTCTGGTGGCTTGTTTTGGCTTAAGTCCAACACTAGGATCTGATGGGGTGTTTCGTAGGCCGTCGTGTAGAACCATCTACATCTATAGGCAGGGTTGACGTAGTTATGACACAAAATGCCATAAAATTTCTTGAAACTGCTCGTTCCCTGGACAACAGTTTGGTCAGGAATTGTTTCGATGAGATGAGTGGTTTGGAGGCCGTTCATTTTTCAAATTATTTTTCCCCTATCTACCTTTTGACTCTCAGGAAAGCCAACCTCCTGTACAATGGTACGGATCTGCTATTCTACCATAGGAGATTCAACACTTTGAACATTAGTGACACAGTGTATAACACTGCTCAATAGCCTATCCCTTTTGTACATATCTTTATATTTCCTACCTATATTTAGTTTAAGTTATCAATAGTTTAAGTATTTTGTTTTATTAGTTCTAAGCTGCTCTTCTTCTAAAAGCCTCTCCTTTTGAATCCCCTTTTGGAGAATTTTAATGTAAATATATTTTAGTAATGCATAGTTTAAATTAAGAGAATGCACAAAGGATGCAAAAATTTATTGTTCGAAATGGAAGTCTTTAAAAATACATTAGTATGTTAAGAAAATATGTAAGATTATTTGTTTTATCATAAAAGCATCTGAAATGTAAATTTTTTTTGGGATTAATAAACATGAAATGAAATACAAAAACCTTAATCAGTTTGTGTTAACAGTGCTCAAGTGAAGTGTCTATTGAAAGTGAATACTAACTAAAAACAAAAAATAAATTGAAAATGTCTGGTCGTGGTAAAGGTGGCAAAGTTAAGGGAAAGGCAAAGTCCCGTTCAAATCGTGCTGGTTTGCAATTTCCCGTCGGTCGTATTCACCGTTTGTTGCGTAAAGGCAATTATGCTGAACGTGTTGGTGCCGGAACTCCAGTATATTTAGCTGCTGTTATGGAATATTTGGCTGCTGAAGTTCTTGAGTTGGCTGGCAATGCTGCTCGTGACAACAAAAAGACAAGAATAATTCCACGTCATTTACAGTTGGCCATCCGCAATGACGAAGAATTGAACAAATTGTTGTCTGGCGTTACCATTGCCCAAGAGTTACATATTATATACATAATCACTGTAATTTTTGTTTGTTATTATGTATTAATATTTTTACCAATATATTTATTACTACTGTTATTAATACATAATCATAATCTTATTAATGTTACTGATTTTATTACTATTACTATTATTATGATTCCAATTGTTTTACACTTTAATGAACATCATAACTTTATAAAAAATCAGATATTCATATAACAAAAACTTCATTAAAAACTTTCAAAAATTTTAATTGTATAAATATATTTCATATTAAAAAGATCATTTATTTGTTTAAAATATACCTAAATATTCTTATATTAAAAAAAAAACGAAACTCTCTTATTTATAATTAATTTACTGGCGCAGTCGGTATTCTCGAACCAAATAAAAAAATAATCGAGAAAAAGAAAACTTTAATTCGTTTTTTTTAAACAAACCAATAACTTTAAACTCAAAAAGAAGTTTTCTGTGACCTTGTGAATGTGTGCAAATAAAATGCAAGTAAAATTTAGTAAAAATTAAAAAAAAAAACTTTTGGGTACGAGAACGCAATTACAAACTTAATCGGAAACTGAGAAGAGAAACTGGAACAAAGCTAAGCAAAGAGAGATTATTACATTAAAAATATTTATCAGCATTCAAAGCAAAAAGGATTGGAAACAAACAAGAATTTCAAGAATTGAAACTACAATAAAAAAGGTAAACATGGAATTAAATGCATTTCAATTACTGGAAAGAGTGCCAAATTTTGATGAGAAAACCGAAGAACTCCAAATGTTTATTTTACACATCGAGGAAATTCGAAAATACGTTGATGCTAAACTATTACCATTGTTCGATTTGAGAGTAAGAAATAAAATTATATTACACGCTAACATAACACTCATTAATAATAATAACCCTATAAATTGGAACGAAATAAAAATAATTTTAAGAATTAATTTTAATGTAGCTGAAAGCATAGAAAGTATTGTTAATAGAATAAAAACCGCAGAGATAAGAACTAGCATTAATGATTTGTATGAATACATGTTAAAACTCCTTACAAAACTAAATTTGAAATCAAGTGTTCAATGGTTCAATAGTAAAAATAATGAGACAATGGTTTTAAAAATTTTCATTAGTAAATTACCCAGTGAACCAAAACTAGTACTTAATTCTAGAAATCCACACACTTTATTGAAGGCAAAAGAAATTTTAATTGAAACCGAATATTTTTATCAAAAATGTCATCAACTACAATCTTATTCATCAAAAGTTTAATCATAATATACAAAAACTAAATTTTTCAAATTACAATAATGGAAATAATTTGCCATATTCCCAATCTTTTACTAATTCAAATAGATATAATTATAATTCACATACTCAAGATAACCATCAACATAAAAAAGTAACAACAATCATTATTTTAATAATTATAATTCAAAAAATTTTCAAAATAATCAGAACAGTTTAACAGATGTAGGTCAATATGGACAACACAAAGTAGACCAGAGTTGAAGAAAGTGACTTATGAAAAAAGCTAAAATCATTTCTCGCGCAGATTCTGCGAGAAAGGGACAACTGCAGTAAATTTATTATTAAAATGTTACCAAAAAAATCAAAACAAACAAGAGAAAATGTGTGCTTTGTGAAACATACACGTGTACATACATACATACGTACATACACATTTACAAAATTAAATTGAAGAATTTGTTGCATTTACTTAAAAAAACCGAATGTGAAAAAGATTATTTGTATTAAAAAGTTATTAAAATTTGTTTGCAAATTATTCCTGATTTAACTTTAAGCATTTTCATTGAAAAATTTTAATTTTTACCTTTTATTTACAAAAATCACTCAGCGAATAAGACCACAAAGTGTTAAACGAAAAACATTTCAACAAGTAAACAATTTTGCAAAATTAGATGAAAGAATTTGTTGTGTTGAATTAAGAAACAAAGTGCGAAGTAGCTCATAACTATTAAAAAGGCAATTACAAATTGTTTTAAGATGATTGCAGATTTCATTTGAAGCATTTTCATTAAAAAAATATTAATTTTTATCATTTATTTACAAAAATCGTCAAGCGAATGAGCTTACAAAGTATAAATTGAAATTAAGCTACAAAATTCCACCACGAAAGAAGGTTAAAGAAGACGCAGTGACAGAGTGAGCGCGAGATCCGAAAACATAAATTATCTTCCGTCTCGTGTCATCTCTGGTATACCCTGTGATGGACAATACAGATCAAGAGACTTTTCTTACCCACAAAACGTTTCTTCGAATACTGGATTAAATGCACAAAACCACTCTAGACATTTTATAAACAAAAACTTAACGAGTAATTCCCAACAAGATAATTTTAATAATCCAATACCAACGGAAGTAGATAAAATTGAAACTTCGAGTTTTCAGTTAGTGGCCGAAGAGTTCTTCCCTTCATAATTGTTAAAACAAAATCTACTCCAATAAAATTATTGATTGATACAGGATCAGGGACAACTTTAATCAGAAGGGGTTTATTCCATATTTCTTTTAGAAGTGAACTTGAGCATCCCATTACATTAAATACAATCTGCTCAAAGACTATTACTGTTTCAAAAATTACAATACCACTTTTTAAAGAATTTAATCGTCCAAATTCTAAAATAGAAATGTTAGAAACAGAAATATATAGTGAATTTGATGGAATTATAGGTTGCAACTTATTGAAACCATTAGGAGCTAAGATTGATTTCAAAAATAATATATTAACAAAAAATGATGCGAAAATTCCTATCATATTTGAAAATTTCTCTGAAGAGACTTTAAAACATGATTCCATACTAGATTCTATAATTGAAATAAACTTTAGTGAACCAAGAATAGATTTATTAATGCAAAAATTAACAAACGAAAATTTGAACGAAGAAGAAATTAATCTTCTCATTAAAATAATTAAGGATTTCAAAAATATTTTTTACATTGATGGAGATAATTTATCTGCAGCTTGCAAGTATAGACACAAAATTTCTACTACAAACGACATACCTGTTTATTCAAAAGCATATCGCTATCCAGAAGTTCATAAATTAGAAGTAGATAAACAAATTAAAGAAATGTTGGAGTCAGGAATAATAACCAAATCTAATAGTCCGTATAATGCTCCAGTATGGGTTGTTTCTAAAAAAATTGATAATACTTGACAACAGAAATGGAGGGTGGTTATTGATTATAGAAAATTAAACAATGTTACGATTGAAGACAAATTTCCAATACCTAATATGGAAGATTTATTTTCAAAATTAGGAAATTCACAATATTTTAGCACAATTGATTTGGCAAAAGGATTCCATCAAATTTTAATTTCACCGGAAGATAGACATAAGACTGCATTTTCAGCACCGACCGGACATTATGAATTTAATGAATGCCTTTTGGTTTAAAAAATTCTCCAGCATCATTTCAACGTATGATGAATGAGATACTTCAGGGTTATATAAACAATAAATGTGTAGTATATTTAGATGACATTCTAATATTTTCGACATCCCTTGAAGAACATGTTTTATCTCTAAGACAAATCTTTAAAAGATTATCTGAATATAATCTCAAAGTTCAAATAGATAAATGCAATTTTTTCAGACATGACATCTGAGTATCTTGGACATATTATAACTCCTCGCGGAATACAACCAAATCCAGAAAAAATGAATATCATTAAAAAAATTTCAATTCCAAGAACTATCAAAGAAATTAGATCATTTTTAGGATTAACTGGATTTTATAGAAAATTTATTAGGGACTATAGTCAAATAGCCTTGCCGATGATATTAAAACTTAAAAAGGGTTCAACGATCAATATTAAAAATCAAGAATATATCGATTCTTTCAATAAATTAAAAACGGTCTTATGTAACCCACCAGTTTTAGCTTATCCCCAATTCGATAAATTGTTTGTATTAACAACAGATGCCAGCAATGAGGCCTTAGGTGCAGTATTATCCCAAAATGGTCACCCAATAGCCTTTTCATCACGAACATTAAACAAGCATGAATTGAATTATAGTGCTATAGAAAAAGAATTACTAGCAATAGTGTGGTCAGTAAAATATTTTAGACCGTACTTATTCGGGAGGAAATTCAAAATGCAAACGGATCATAGACCACTAGTATGGCTGAACTCAATTGAAGAACCGAACATGAAATTACAGAGGCGGAAGATACAACTGAATGAATTTGATTTCGAAATAGAATATATTAAAGGAAAGACTAACAAAGTAGCAGATTATCTGAGTCGTCTTAATGTTAACGTATTAACAGGAGAAAAGGAAGATATTCAATCGAATTTATCCACGATTCACAATATAAAAAAATATATAAATGACCACATATCTCTATCTGAAACGCCTATTGTAGAGTATCACACAAGTTGATAATGCTTGCACAATGAATGCAACAAAGAACTAATAAAGTATCAATAACATTACTTTCTTTGTATGCATGCATGGTGCAATGCTGAACTGCTTACGATTAATTGTTTGAGTGACACATTTCTGTTTGAGTGCAATTGTAAATATAAAATACGATGATTGGTCAAACAGAAATGTGAGTACGATACTTCATAGTATTGAAAGAGAAAACAATAACATTTGTATGTTTAGAATAAGTTAGAAAGGTTAAGATTTATTTTCAAAATTAGTATATAAGCCAAAGAAAAAATAGAATAAAATCAGACTTTAATTTGATTAACATAAATCGGCTCTTTAGCCTTGTTTTCGTTTTAAAGTTTCAAAACTTCTTTTGGCACTTCTTTTGAACGCCTAAGTTTTAGCTGGGACCCCCTCAGCTGTTTTAAAATAAAAAAGGGGCTATAGAGACATTTTTCAAAGACACTTTACAAAGACACTTTTATATTACATGGCGATCCTGCAAAATGGAACAATTATATAAAGACACACAGTATTTTACCCAAATGTCAGAATCGGAAATAGAAGAAATCGTAACCCGCTGGGAGAAGTATATCAAAGAAAACTGCAGCGAAGAGTACGAGCCTGCCGTCACACGAAACACGCTGGAAACAGCACCATTTTATATACCACTTCCACGTAACGCTGGTCCGAAACCAATCACGATTGAAGAGTACAGAAGAAGGAACAGAAAGCCAAATAACAACCAAGCACAGGATACAACCGAAAAAAAGATCAAGAAGAAAAGAGCCGGAAGAAAATTTCAAAAGCGGAAAGAGTTAGCCATACTCTACAAAGAATCAACCCTAGCAACAACACTAGAGGAAAAGAAAAAAATTCAAAATAAAATAAAATCTTTAAAATACAAAAATTATTAAAATGAATTTTCCAATGTTTTAAATTCCATAATTTTAATATAAAGTTTTCTATAAATACATTATTCATTCTAATGGTAGGACCCATTTGGGGAAATAAAATAAAAAACAAAATGGGAAAACCACAGAGCAAGGTGGAAATCCAAGAAAATATTGTAAACAACGGTGAAGGAAAAAATACTAACAATATTATACCAGAGTATATTGTAACTTTAATAATAATAGCATTAGTATTATATATGGCCTACAAAATTAACACCTATTTCAAAAATTATTGTCGAAAACACAAAAACAGACTTAACACAGATAATGCTATCACAGAAGTTTAAAAAAAAGAATTAAATAAAAATGTTCAAATTTGTAATTGTAAATGATAATAAATAATTTAAATGGAGAAAAATATTTTTGATTTAAACGAAATACTAAAGATTCTAAAGAAAAATCCAAGCAGAACTTACACAGAGAAGACAGTTAAAAGCAAATTAGAAGCGATAGAAAAAATAAAAGAAGATTTTCAATCAAATACCCTCGAAGAAGAAAACGAAGAAAAATTATCTTCTCTAAAGATAGAATTCAATAGCACTTATTTAAGAATTAAGGAATTATTATTAGAAAATCAAAAAGAATAAGAACAACAAAATACCACAATGGCATCATTTAGCCTAGAAACCGTGTCAAAAGCTTTACCATTGTTTGCTGGTAATTTCGTAGAACTAGAAAGTTTCTTAATAACAGCAGAGCTGATAAACAAATCATTATCAGCAACAGCTAAAGTAGATTTTCTTCAATACATTTATTATGCTAAACTAACATCTAACGTTAGAACAGCGATAGGAAGTTACATCAAGCCAGAAAACTTTGAAGCATTAAAAGAATTGTTAGAAAAAAGATACAAAACCACCAAAACAATACCAGAATTGCAAAACAAGTTTAGTACATTCTTCCAAGGAAAAATGTCAGTTAACTCATTTAAAGACAAAATATTATATATAATAGATAGCCTAAACAAGTTAGGGATAGAAGAACTAGGAAATACTGCGACAGTAGCAGAAAAGAATATCATAGTTAAATTAAATAATAAATTAGCCCTAGATACGTTCAAAAAGGGACTAAATGAAGACTTTAAATCGACCATCTACGCGCCGCGACCAACCACATTGCAAGAAGCATCAGACCTTGCAAGTGAACTTGAAAACGAAAAGAAGGTAACTAATAATGCAATTCTACATATCAGAAAAGAGAAACCACAGTATCAATCACAAAATCACAACAGAAATAATAACACATTTACTAACTACAATAATAACAGTTCTTATAACAAACAAAACTTAAACAGAAATAATTACACAAGATATAACAATTATGGCAATAGTAATAATAACTCGCCAAGAAACAACAATTTCTCTAGAAACAATAATTTCAACAATAATAGAAATAATTTCAATAATAGAAATAATCTAAGTAACAATAGGAATAACAACAATTACAGAAGAAACTTTAACAATAACCAAGATTACACCAACAGAAACAACAACAAGTATGTACACACCATACAAAGTTCGGGAAACGAAGTAGGCCCGGAATACATAACTATTCCGGAGAGCCAGAATTAAGAATACATAGGATATGTGCAAACAGAACAAACTTTATAAACACAAAATACAAGAATAGAATATTGACATTCCTTATCGACACAGGCGCTGACATATCACTTTGTCGTATGTGTAAAGACTTTGAAGGTGAACAATATAACCCAGAACAAAAATGCAAACTTACTGGAATCACAAAGGAAGAAATATACCCTTTAGGCACAATAGAACTTGAACTCTCCTTATCAAATGAAAAATGTACACATTCCTTCCAACTAGTAAATTCAGATTTTCCTATAGAAACAGATGGCGTAATTGGTAGAGATTTTCTGCAAAAATATCTTTGTAAAATTGATTACGAGACATTTACAATTTCTTTATTTATAAACGAGTCTACCACAATTCTGCCCATGCAATCAAAACCAATTTCTTCATTACAAATAACAATACCATCCAGAACAGAAATTATTCAAGCCATAAAATTAGAACTAAAAGAAGATTGCGTCATATATAATAAACAATTACAAGAGGGAATATTTTTAAGTAATTCAATAGCACCCAAAAGCGGCATGACACACATAAAAATTTTAAACGCAACAAACGACTACGTAACAATAAAAGGCATTCAACTCCAGACTGACCCACTTAAAAATTATGAGATATTAAATTACAATAATATGAACAATAACGAACGTTTTGAAAGAATAGTGAATGAACTAAAATTAGACCATAATAACAAATTTGTAAAAGCACAATTAATAGGAATATTTAAACAATATCAAAATGTTTTTCATTTAGAAGACGAAAAATTAACCGTCAACAATTTTTATAAACAAACAATCACGACCTCGGACAACACACCAGTTTATATAAAAAACTATAGACTACCACACTCACATACTGAAATAATAAATGAACAAGTACAGAAAATGCTTGATGACAAAATAATAGAACCATCAATTAGCTCATATAATGCTCCACTCCTTTTAGTACCAAAGAAAAATATAGAAGATAAAAAGAAATGGAGACTTGTTGTGGATTTTAGAAAACTTAATGATAAAATTATCAATGACAAATTTCCTTTAACTAGGTTAGAAGACATTTTGGACAAATTAGGTAGAGCAAAATGGTTTCTAACACTCGATATGAGTTCCTTTCACCAAATTGAGTTGAATAAAGAATCCAGACCACTAACTGCTTTTTCTATACCACAAGGTCATTTTCAATTTGAAAGACTTCCATTCGGATTAAAAATTTCTTCAAATAGTTTTCAAAGAATGCTTACAATAGCACTATCTGGATTAGAATCCGAAGCATTTCTTTACGTTGATGACATAATTGTGTACGGATGTAGTTTAAATCGTCACAATCAAAATTTAATAAAAGTACTAGACCGATTACAAAAATACAATATAAAACTAAACCCAAGGAAATGCTGTTTCTTAAGACCAGAAGTAGTTTACTTGGGACATTTAATAACAAAAGACGGAGTAAAAACAGACCCATCCAAATACGAAGTAATCAAAAACTATCCAGTACCGAAAAACGCGGACGAAGTAAGACGATTCGTTGCATTCTGCAAGTACTACAGAAAATTCATACCAAACTTTGCCGACATTGCAAAACATTTGAACGTACTATTAAAAAAATCAACTAAATTCATTTGGTCCGTCCAATGCCAACATGCTTTTGAAGAATTAAAAGAAAAATTAATGAACACACCAGTATTACAATATTTTAACAACTGACGCATCAAACTATGCGTTAGGAGCAGTCTTATCTCAAGGCGAAATAGGAGAAGATTTACCAATCTCATACGCTAGTATATCATTGCAAAAGCATGATATTAACAAACCAGTAATTGAAAAAGAACTTCTAGCAATTCATTGGAGCATAAATTTCTTTAAACCTTACTTATATGGCAGAAAATTTATTGTAGTTACAGATCACAGACCTTTAATTTCACTATTTTCACACAAGAATCCTTCATCAAAAATGACAAGAATAAAACTTGATTTAAGTGATTATGATTTCACAATTATTTATAAAAAAGGAAAGATGAATACAAATGCTGATGCACTTTCTAGGATAGAACTAGATTCAGACATATTAAAACAAATGATACCACAAGAAAATGACGAAAAAGAAAAAAAGTATTAATAACGACAAGGGCTATGCAAAATAAGTTAAACAATGCAAATAAGAATTAAATTAATGAGGCAAATAAAATAAAGGATAATGAGAAAAATGAAGAGGAAAATGATATAGATAATAATAAACGTGTAGAAGAAAATAATATGGAAAAATGTAATTCTCAGAAGCCTGATCAACTTCAAATATGGGAATGCATATCCATTAATGACGTCAAAAATATAAAAAAATTGCAATTTAATAAAAGCGAAAATATAGAAGAAAAAGATATAATTATTGAAGATAATATTGTGCACATTGGACATAATGATAATTCATCGAAACCAGTTTCGAACATGAAGAAATTATGTACCAAAAATAAGATTAATAATAATAAAGTAAGTAACGATAATTCTCCGAAACCAGATTCGATTATGAAGAAGTTACATACAGAAAATATGAATAAAAATAATATGCATGCAAGATTCAGTGATAACTCAGCGAAACTAGATTCGATTCTGAGTAAACTGATATCTAAAATGAATAATGAAAATATAAAAGAATTAGCGCTTTCAAGTGAAGATAAAATATTTAAAATATATACCAAAGAAGAATTGAAAAAAGCATATGCAAAAATAAGAATAAATAACAAAAGTCCTCAATTGAAAATAATTATATACAATGCCCCAAAAAGAATAACAGATGACATTTTAAAATATAAACTAATTGACCAATTCCACAGTACCACCCACGCTGGACACTTAGGAATAAGAAAAACAATCATTAAACTAAAACAACGATACATATGGAAGAACATGAACAAGATGGTAAAACAATTTGTATGTTATTGCGACAGTTGTAACAAAAATAAACAAACAAAACACATAAAAGAACCACTCACACTAACAAACACACCAAACAACAGTTTTGAAGTGATTTCAATTGACACCGTTGGTCCTCTTCGTATATCAAACGGCTACCGCTACATCTTAACAATGCAGTGCGAAAAGACAAAATTTGTCGTTGCACACCCAATGCAGACAAAGGATGCACTTGTCACAGCAAAAACATTAGTTGAACATTTTATTTTAAAATATGGTCAATTTAAGGTACTTAAATCCGACAGAGGAACAGAATTTACAAATGAACTTATGAAAAACATATGCTCATTATTACAAATCAAACAAGTATTTTCAACACCTTACCACCATGAAAAATTAGGTTCAATAGAAAGAAACCATAGGGTTCTTAATGAATTCTTGCTAACAACCGCAAATGATTATGAATGGGATAAGTGGATTTTATATTTCACTTTTGCCTACAATACGGCACCACATGTAGATACAGGCTACTCGCCTTTTGAATTAGTTTATGGGAAATTACCAAGCCTACCATCTGACACCATAAATAATAAAATAAAAATATACAATTATGACGACTACGTACAAGAATTACGAGTCACATTACAATTTGCATTAAATAAGGCAAACGAATTATTAATAAAATCTAAAGAAAAATGAATAAATAATGATAAAAGTAAAAATAGACTTAATCTTAATGTAGGAGACTTAGTATTAGTTAAAATAGAAGATAGGAAAAAACATCAAAGTCCATATAAAGGACCATTCAAAATAATAAGTAGGGATGGTGTAAACACAACAATATATAATAATAATTTAAGACCATATAAATCATTATAGAATACAAATCCTAATATAATCGCTAATATACGTAAAAATAAAATACCTATACCTATATAAAAATTCAAATTAATTATTTTATAAATGTTCAAATTAATTATGTGTATAAGTAAATTATAAGAAAATATTGTAACAATACTATGAAGTTGATTAGAAAAATTCCTCCCTAATTTTTCTCTTAAGGGTGAGGGTGTAGTGTATCACACAAGTTGATAATGCTTGCACAATGAATGCAACAAAGAACTAATAAAGTATCAATAACATTACTTTCTTTGTATGCATGCATGGTGCAATGCTGAACTGCTTACGATTAATTGTTTGAGTGACACATTTCTGTTTGAGTGCAATTGTAAATATAAAATACGATGATTGGTCAAACAGAAATGTGAGTACGATACTTCATAGTATTGAAAGAGAAAACAATAACATTTGTATGTTTAGAATAAGTTAGAAAGGTTAAGATTTATTTTCAAAATTAGTATATAAGCCAAAGAAAAAATAGAATAAAATCAGACTTTAATTTGATTAACATAAATCGGCTCTTTAGCCTTGTTTTCGTTTTAAAGTTTCAAAACTTCTTTTGGCACTTCTTTTGAACGCCTAAGTTTTAGCTGGGACCCCCTCAGCTGTTTTAAAATAAAAAAGGGGCTATAGAGACATTTTTCAAAGACACTTTACAAAGACACTTTTATATTACATGGCGATCCTGCAAAATGGAACAATTATATAAAGACACACAGTATTTTACCCAAATGTCAGAATCGGAAATAGAAGAAATCGTAACCCGCTGGGAGAAGTATATCAAAGAAAACTGCAGCGAAGAGTACGAGCCTGCCGTCACACGAAACACGCTGGAAACAGCACCATTTTATATACCACTTCCACGTAACGCTGGTCCGAAACCAATCACGATTGAAGAGTACAGAAGAAGGAACAGAAAGCCAAATAACAACCAAGCACAGGATACAACCGAAAAAAAGATCAAGAAGAAAAGAGCCGGAAGAAAATTTCAAAAGCGGAAAGAGTTAGCCATACTCTACAAAGAATCAACCCTAGCAACAACACTAGAGGAAAAGAAAAAAATTCAAAATAAAATAAAATCTTTAAAATACAAAAATTATTAAAATGAATTTTCCAATGTTTTAAATTCCATAATTTTAATATAAAGTTTTCTATAAATACATTATTCATTCTAATGGTAGGACCCATTTGGGGAAATAAAATAAAAAACAAAATGGGAAAACCACAGAGCAAGGTGGAAATCCAAGAAAATATTGTAAACAACGGTGAAGGAAAAAATACTAACAATATTATACCAGAGTATATTGTAACTTTAATAATAATAGCATTAGTATTATATATGGCCTACAAAATTAACACCTATTTCAAAAATTATTGTCGAAAACACAAAAACAGACTTAACACAGATAATGCTATCACAGAAGTTTAAAAAAAAAGAATTAAATAAAAATGTTCAAATTTGTAATTGTAAATGATAATAAATAATTTAAATGGAGAAAAATATTTTTGATTTAAACGAAATACTAAAGATTCTAAAGAAAAATCCAAGCAGAACTTACACAGAGAAGACAGTTAAAAGCAAATTAGAAGCGATAGAAAAAATAAAAGAAGATTTTCAATCAAATACCCTCGAAGAAGAAAACGAAGAAAAATTATCTTCTCTAAAGATAGAATTCAATAGCACTTATTTAAGAATTAAGGAATTATTATTAGAAAATCAAAAAGAATAAGAACAACAAAATACCACAATGGCATCATTTAGCCTAGAAACCGTGTCAAAAGCTTTACCATTGTTTGCTGGTAATTTCGTAGAACTAGAAAGTTTCTTAATAACAGCAGAGCTGATAAACAAATCATTATCAGCAACAGCTAAAGTAGATTTTCTTCAATACATTTATTATGCTAAACTAACATCTAACGTTAGAACAGCGATAGGAAGTTACATCAAGCCAGAAAACTTTGAAGCATTAAAAGAATTGTTAGAAAAAAGATACAAAACCACCAAAACAATACCAGAATTGCAAAACAAGTTTAGTACATTCTTCCAAGGAAAAATGTCAGTTAACTCATTTAAAGACAAAATATTATATATAATAGATAGCCTAAACAAGTTAGGGATAGAAGAACTAGGAAATACTGCGACAGTAGCAGAAAAGAATATCATAGTTAAATTAAATAATAAATTAGCCCTAGATACGTTCAAAAAGGGACTAAATGAAGACTTTAAATCGATCATCTACGCGCCGCGACCAACCACATTGCAAGAAGCATCAGACCTTGCAAGTGAACTTGAAAACGAAAAGAAGGTAACTAATAATGCAATTCTACATATCAGAAAAGAGAAACCACAGTATCAATCACAAAATCACAACAGAAATAATAACACATTTACTAACTACAATAATAACAGTTCTTATAACAAACAAAACTTAAACAGAAATAATTACACAAGATATAACAATTATGGCAATAGTAATAATAACTCGCCAAGAAACAACAATTTCTCTAGAAACAATAATTTCAACAATAATAGAAATAATTTCAATAATAGAAATAATCTAAGTAACAATAGGAATAACAACAATTACAGAAGAAACTTTAACAATAACCAAGATTACACCAACAGAAACAACAACAAGTATGTACACACCATACAAAGTTCGGGAAACGAAGTAGGCCCGGAATACATAACTATTCCGGAGAGCCAGAATTAAGAATACATAGGATATGTGCAAACAGAACAAACTTTATAAACACAAAATACAAGAATAGAATATTGACATTCCTTATCGACACAGGCGCTGACATATCACTTTGTCGTATGTGTAAAGACTTTGAAGGTGAACAATATAACCCAGAACAAAAATGCAAACTTACTGGAATCACAAAGGAAAAAATATACCCTTTAGGCACAATAGAACTTGAACTCTCCTTATCAAATGAAAAATGTACACATTCCTTCCAACTAGTAAATTCAGATTTTCCTATAGAAACAGATGGCGTAATTGGTAGAGATTTTCTGCAAAAATATCTTTGTAAAATTGATTACGAGACATTTACAATTTCTTTATTTATAAACGAGTCTACCACAATTCTGCCCATGCAATCAAAACCAATTTCTTCATTACAAATAACAATACCATCCAGAACAGAAATTATTCAAGCCATAAAATTAGAACTAAAAGAAGATTGCGTCATATATAATAAACAATTACAAGAGGGAATATTTTTAAGTAATTCAATAGCACCCAAAAGCGGCATGACACACATAAAAATTTTAAACGCAACAAACGACTACGTAACAATAAAAGGCATTCAACTCCAGACTGACCCACTTAAAAATTATGAGATATTAAATTACAATAATATGAACAATAACGAACGTTTTGAAAGAATAGTGAATGAACTAAAATTAGACCATAATAACAAATTTGTAAAAGCACAATTAATAGGAATATTTAAACAATATCAAAATGTTTTTCATTTAGAAGACGAAAAATTAACCGTCAACAATTTTTATAAACAAACAATCACGACCTCGGACAACACACCAGTTTATATAAAAAACTATAGACTACCACACTCACATACTGAAATAATAAATGAACAAGTACAGAAAATGCTTGATGACAAAATAATAGAACCATCAATTAGCTCATATAATGCTCCACTCCTTTTAGTACCAAAGAAAAATATAGAAGATAAAAAGAAATGGAGACTTGTTGTGGATTTTAGAAAACTTAATGATAAAATTATCAATGACAAATTTCCTTTAACTAGGTTAGAAGACATTTTGGACAAATTAGGTAGAGCAAAATGGTTTCTAACACTCGATATGAGTTCCTTTCACCAAATTGAGTTGAATAAAGAATCCAGACCACTAACTGCTTTTTCTATACCACAAGGTCATTTTCAATTTGAAAGACTTCCATTCGGATTAAAAATTTCTTCAAATAGTTTTCAAAGAATGCTTACAATAGCACTATCTGGATTAGAATCCGAAGCATTTCTTTACGTTGATGACATAATTGTGTACGGATGTAGTTTAAATCGTCACAATCAAAATTTAATAAAAGTACTAGACCGATTACAAAAATACAATATAAAACTAAACCCAAGGAAATGCTGTTTCTTAAGACCAGAAGTAGTTTACTTGGGACATTTAATAACAAAAGACGGAGTAAAAACAGACCCATCCAAATACGAAGTAATCAAAAACTATCCAGTACCGAAAAACGCGGACGAAGTAAGACGATTCGTTGCATTCTGCAAGTACTACAGAAAATTCATACCAAACTTTGCCGACATTGCAAAACATTTGAACGTACTATTAAAAAAATCAACTAAATTCATTTGGTCCGTCCAATGCCAACATGCTTTTGAAGAATTAAAAGAAAAATTAATGAACACACCAGTATTACAATATTTTAACAACTGACGCATCAAACTATGCGTTAGGAGCAGTCTTATCTCAAGGCGAAATAGGAGAAGATTTACCAATCTCATACGCTAGTATATCATTGCAAAAGCATGATATTAACAAACCAGTAATTGAAAAAGAACTTCTAGCAATTCATTGGAGCATAAATTTCTTTAAACCTTACTTATATGGCAGAAAATTTATTGTAGTTACAGATCACAGACCTTTAATTTCACTATTTTCACACAAGAATCCTTCATCAAAAATGACAAGAATAAAACTTGATTTAAGTGATTATGATTTCACAATTATTTATAAAAAAGGAAAGATGAATACAAATGCTGATGCACTTTCTAGGATAGAACTAGATTCAGACATATTAAAACAAATGATACCACAAGAAAATGACGAAAAAGAAAAAAAGTATTAATAACGACAAGGGCTATGCAAAATAAGTTAAACAATGCAAATAAGAATTAAATTAATGAGGCAAATAAAATAAAGGATAATGAGAAAAATGAAGAGGAAAATGATATAGATAATAATAAACGTGTAGAAGAAAATAATATGGAAAAATGTAATTCTCAGAAGCCTGATCAACTTCAAATATGGGAATGCATATCCATTAATGACGTCAAAAATATAAAAAAATTGCAATTTAATAAAAGCGAAAATATAGAAGAAAAAGATATAATTATTGAAGATAATATTGTGCACATTGGACATAATGATAATTCATCGAAACCAGTTTCGAACATGAAGAAATTATGTACCAAAAATAAGATTAATAATAATAAAGTAAGTAACGATAATTCTCCGAAACCAGATTCGATTATGAAGAAGTTACATACAGAAAATATGAATAAAAATAATATGCATGCAAGATTCAGTGATAACTCAGCGAAACTAGATTCGATTCTGAGTAAACTGATATCTAAAATGAATAATGAAAATATAAAAGAATTAGCGCTTTCAAGTGAAGATAAAATATTTAAAATATATACCAAAGAAGAATTGAAAAAAGCATATGCAAAAATAAGAATAAATAACAAAAGTCCTCAATTGAAAATAATTATATACAATGCCCCAAAAAGAATAACAGATGACATTTTAAAATATAAACTAATTGACCAATTCCACAGTACCACCCACGCTGGACACTTAGGAATAAGAAAAACAATCATTAAACTAAAACAACGATACATATGGAAGAACATGAACAAGATGGTAAAACAATTTGTATGTTATTGCGACAGTTGTAACAAAAATAAACAAACAAAACACATAAAAGAACCACTCACACTAACAAACACACCAAACAACAGTTTTGAAGTGATTTCAATTGACACCGTTGGTCCTCTTCGTATATCAAACGGCTACCGCTACATCTTAACAATGCAGTGCGAAAAGACAAAATTTGTCGTTGCACACCCAATGCAGACAAAGGATGCACTTGTCACAGCAAAAACATTAGTTGAACATTTTATTTTAAAATATGGTCAATTTAAGGTACTTAAATCTGACAGAGGAACAGAATTTACAAATGAACTTATGAAAAACATATGCTCATTATTACAAATCAAACAAGTATTTTCAACACCTTACCACCATGAAAAATTAGGTTCAATAGAAAGAAACCATAGGGTTCTTAATGAATTCTTGCTAACAACCGCAAATGATTATGAATGGGATAAGTGGATTTTATATTTCACTTTTGCCTACAATACGGCACCACATGTAGATACAGGCTACTCGCCTTTTGAATTAGTTTATGGGAAATTACCAAGCCTACCATCTGACACCATAAATAATAAAATAAAAATATACAATTATGACGACTACGTACAAGAATTACGAGTCACATTACAATTTGCATTAAATAAGGCAAACGAATTATTAATAAAATCTAAAGAAAAATGAATAAATAATGATAAAAGTAAAAATAGACTTAATCTTAATGTAGGAGACTTAGTATTAGTTAAAATAGAAGATAGGAAAAAACATCAAAGTCCATATAAAGGACCATTCAAAATAATAAGTAGGGATGGTGTAAACACAACAATATATAATAATAATTTAAGACCATATAAATCATTATAGAATACAAATCCTAATATAATCGCTAATATACGTAAAAATAAAATACCTATACCTATATAAAAATTCAAATTAATTATTTTATAAATGTTCAAATTAATTATGTGTATAAGTAAATTATAAGAAAATATTGTAACAATACTATGAAGTTGATTAGAAAAATTCCTCCCTAATTTTTCTCTTAAGGGTGAGGGTGTAGTGTATCACACAAGTTGATAATGCTTGCACAATGAATGCAACAAAGAACTAATAAAGTATCAATAACATTACTTTCTTTGTATGCATGCATGGTGCAATGCTGAACTGCTTACGATTAATTGTTTGAGTGACACATTTCTGTTTGAGTGCAATTGTAAATATAAAATACGATGATTGGTCAAACAGAAATGTGAATACGATACTTCATAGTATTGAAAGAGAAAACAATAACATTTGTGTTTACAATAAGTTAGAAAGGTTAAGATTTATTTTCAAAATTAGTATATAAGCCAAAAAAAAAAAAGAATAAAATCAGACTTTAATTTGATTAACATAAATCGGCTCTTTAGCCTTGTTTTCTTTTTAAAGTTTCAAAACCTCTTTTGGCAGTTCTTTTGAACGCCTAAGTTTTAGCTGGGACCCCCTCAGCTGTTTTAAAATAAAAAAGGGGCTATAGAGACATTTTTCAAAGACACTTTACAAAGACACTTTTATATTGCATAATTTGGCGATCCTTGCGTATTACATGGCGATCCTGCAACATCGGACAATTATATAAAAACACACAGTATTTTTCCCAAATGTCAGAATCGGAGATAGAAGAAATCATAACCCGCTGGGAGAAGTATATCAGAGAAAACTGCAGCGAAAAGAGTTAGCCATACTCTACAAGGAATCAACCCTAGCAACAACACTAGAGGCAAAGAAAAAAATTCAAAATAAAATTAAATCTTTAAAATACAAAAATTATTAAAATGAATTTTCCAATGTTTAAAATACAAAAATTATTAATATAAAGTTTTCTATAAATACAGTATTCATTCTAATGGTAGGACCCATTTGGGGAAATAAAATAAAAAACAAAATGGGAAAACCACAGAGCAAGGTGGAAATCCAAGAAAATATTGTAAACAACGGTCAAGGAAAAAATACTAACAATATTATACCGGAGTATATTGTAATTTTAATCATAATAGCACTAATATTATATAGGGCCTATAAAATTAATACCTATTTCAAAAATTATGTTCGCAAACACAAAAACAGACTTAACACAGATAATGCTATTACAGAAGTTAAAAAAAAAATATATAAAAATGTTCACATTTATAATTGTAAATGATAATAAATAATTTAAATGGAGAAAAATATTTTTGATTTAAACGAAATACTAAAGATTCTAAAGAAAAATCCAAGCAGAACTTACACAGAGAAGACAGTTAAAAGCAAATTAGAAGCGATAAAAAAAATAAAAGATTTTCAATCGAATACCCTCGAAGAAGAAAACGAAGAAAAATTATCTTCTCTAAAGATAGAATTCAATAGCACTTATTTAAGAATTAAGGAATTATTATTAGAAAATCAAAAAGAATAAGAACAACAAAATACCACAATGGCATCATTTAGCCTAGAAACCGTGTCAAAAGCTTTACCATTGTTTGCTGGTAATTTCGTAGAACTAGAAAGTTTCTTAATAACAGCAGAGCTGATAAACAAATCATTATCAGTAACAGCTAAAGTAGATTTTCTTCACTACAATTATTATTATGCTAAACTAACATCTAACGTTAGAACAGCGATAGGAAGTTACATCAAACCAGAAAACTTTGAAGCATTAAAAGAATTGTTAGAAAAAAGATACAAAACCACCAAAACAATACCAGAATTGCAAAACAAGTTTAGTACATTCTTCCAAGGAAAAATGTCAGTTAACTCATTTAAAGACAAAATATTATGTATAATAGATAGCCTAAACAAGTTAGGGATAGAAGAACTAGGAAATACTGCGACAGTAGCAGAAAAGAATATCATAGTTAAATTAAATAATAAATTAGCCCTAGATACGTTCAAAAAGGGACTAAATGAAGACTTTAAATCGACCATATACGCGTCGCGACCAACTACATTGCAAGAAGCATCAGACCTTGCAAGTGAACTTAAAAACGAAAAGAAGGTAACTAATAATGCAATTTTACATATCAGAAAAGAGAAACCACAGTACCTATCAATCACAAAATCACAACAGAAATAATAACACATTTACTAACTACAATAATAACAGTTCTTATAACAAACAAAACTTAAACAGAAATAATTACACAAGATATAACAATTATGGCAATAGTAATAATAACTCGCCAAGAAACAACAATTTCTCTAGAAACAATAATTTCAACAATAATAGAAATAATTTCAATAATAGAAATAATCTAAGTAACAATAGGAATAACAACAATTACAGAAGAAACTTTAACAATAACCAAGATTACACCAACAGAAACAACAACAAGTATGTACACACCATACAAAGTTCGGGAAACGAAGTAGGCCCGGAATACATAACTATTCCGGAGAGCCAGAATTAAAAATACATAGGATATGTGCAAACAGAACAAACTTTATAAACACAAAATACAAGAATAGAATATTGACATTCCTTATCGACACAGGCGCTGACATATCACTTTGTCGTATGTGTAAAGACTTTGAAGGTGAACAATATAACCCAGAACAAAAATGCAAACTTACTGGAATCACAAAGGAAGAAATATACCCTTTAGGCACAATAGAACTTGAACTCTCCTTATCAAATGAAAAATGTACACATACGTAAAATATACGTAAAAATAAAATACCTATACCTATATAAAAATTCAAATTAATTATTTTATAAATGTTCAAATTAATTATGTGTATAAGTAAATTATAAGAAAATATTGTAACAATACTATGAAGTTGATTAGTAAAATTCCTCCCTAATTTTTCTCTTAAGGGTGAGGGTGTAGTGTATCACACAAGTTGATAATGCTTGCACAATGAATGCAACAAAGAACTAATAAAGTATCAATAACATTATTTTCTTTGTATGCATGTCTGGTGCAATGCTGAACTGCTTACGATTAATTGTTTGAGTGACACATTTCTGTTTGAGTGCAATTGTAAATATAAAATACGATGATTGGTCAAACAGAAATGTGAATACGATACTTCATAGTATTGAAAGAGAAAACAATAACATTTGTATGTTTAGAATAAGTTAGAAAGGTTAAGATTTATTTTCAAAATTAGTATATAAGCCAAAGAAAAAATAGAATAAAATCAGACTTTAATTTGATTAACATAAATCGGCTCTTTAGCCTTGTTTTCTTTTTAAAGTTTCAAAACTTCTTTTGGCAGTTCTTTTGAACGCCTAAGTTTTAGCTGGGACCCCCTCAGCTGTTTTAAAATAAAAAAGGGGCTATAGAGACATTTTTCAAAGACACTTTACAAAGACACTTTTATATTACACTATAAACATTTATAAAAATCAAATTGTGATAATTCAAGGAAATGGTTACAAATACAAGAAGCAAGTTTTATATAAAAACAAAATTAGACATACTATAACAATAAATGAATATTTTGAACAGCAGATTTTAAAATTTTTAGAACAAATTTTTCCTCTGAGAGGAACTGTAGCAATTTTTTGCGAAAATTTAGATTTTTTAAAAAAATTTCAAAAGATTTTAGTACAATATTTTTCAAACTCTCAAAATATTAAATTTTTGAGTTGTTCAATATTTCTAAAGGATATTTTTAGTAAAGAAATACTTTTGGAACAAATAGAAAAATATCATACTGATAAGAACCATAGAGGTATTGAAGAAACTTTCACAGAATTAAAGAAAATAATTTATTACCCAAACTTGAAAACAGAAATTCATAAATTTATAAACAATTGCATAATTTGTAATATGTGTAAATACGACAGTCAACCAATAAAGGCCAAATTATGTTTAACAGAAACTCCGATTAAATCAAATGAAATAATTCATATTGATATTTGGTTCTTTAATAAAAAAACAAAATTTTTAACATGCATTGATAAACTTACAAAACATGTCTCAATTCATTATTTAAGATATAAAAACTCATTAACTATAGTAGAAATGCTAACGGAGAGATTTGCTATTCTGGGTAAACCACATAAAATTATAGCTGACAACGAGTTTAATACGGCATACATATATAAAAGACTTTTTGAATTCTGAGAATGTAGAATTCCATTTCACTTCCCCAAATACTCACACAGGAAATGCGGATATAGAACGGTTTCATCTCACATTGAATGAACATATACGACTATTTAAACTTGAAAAAAGAAATGAGGATACAAATGATAAAATTATAGTTTTCAAATCAGTCCAAATTTATAATGATACTATACATAGCACAACCGGATACAAACCAAATGATTGATTACATAATAAGGTAGATAAATCTGTTTGGAAAAATTTACATGATATGGTTCGTAACACCAAAATTAAACGAATTGATAAAACTAATCAAAATAGGGAAAATTGTCATGACTTTAGGGAAAGAGAATTAGTAAAAAAATCCTGGGTTTTATAACCTTAAGCAAAAACCTAAATATATTTCAAAAAGAGTAAAAGAAAAAAATAACTCTCATTTTATAGATGAACATAATTGTAAACGTGATAGACAAATAATAAAAAGAAAATATAAATATCAAAATGAATTGCCTGATATAAAATTTGGAAGAAAAATCACTGGAAGAAATTATACTAAATGAAAATAAATAATAAAATAAATTTGAATAAACCATTGAACACTATTCATTTATTTTTATGTTCATGTACGAGTATATATTTATATGTGTAATAGTTAAATATTACATAAAAAAAAGTTATATTTAAAAAAAATAATTCTGTTCACTATTACAAATATTTATTTACATATGTATGTATGTATAACTTATATAACTCTACATCCCAGGAGTAGTGTATGAACAAAGGGTGGGGGAGTTACATATTATATACATAATCACTGTAATTTTTGTTTGTTATTATGTATTAATATTTTTACCAATATATTTATTACTACTGTTATTAATACATAATCATAATCTTATTAATGTTACTGATTTTATTACTATTACTTTTATTATGATTCCAATTGTTTTACACTTTAATGAACATCATAACTTTATAAAAAATCAAATATTCATATAACAAAAACTTCATTAAAAACTTTCAAAAATTTTAATTGTATAAATATATTTCATATTAAAAAGATCATTTATTTGTTTAAAATATACATAAATATGCTTATATTTAAAAAAAACGAAACTCTCAAATCAAGAAGCAATTTAATTTAATTTTGTAGATGCGGCAAATCAAGATACTTCTTGGGCGTAATTTAGAACGTAATTTTCACCAAATTTTTGGCCACGAAATTATAATGAATTTTAACGTTGATGGGTCTTGCGGCTAAAATATTATTGCAACGTATTACAACTATTATAGGTAATATTTTTCGAAAGTTTTGCAATGAAGTCGGTATAAAAAATACTATATATTTTAATACGCAGATGTGATATTAACTTTAAATGAGTCAAGTGACAAAATTTTAAGAGCAGCTTTTCAACGGCAGGAAAAAAGATTTTTATGCAAACAAGTCGCAACAAGGCTAAAAATAATAAAGATGAGGACTTTTATGAAAAGGAGTAACTTATCTAAGCAAATAAGTTAATATTACTTTTCGAAAGGTGTAGTCAGCCTTGGATAAATGTGCTTTTAAAAATATATGTACATATTTTAACATTTAAGAAATATGTGATAATGTAAATGGTTCCTTTGAAACGTATACTTAATTTAAATAACATAAAAGTTTAGCTAGCTTTGAAGAAATAAGCCAAAATAAGTATATACTAATAGTACAAAAGTCATCCAACAAGCCTTATTTGTACCTTTTTAACTTAAAAAAATAAAATATTGAATAGTGAATATCTTGTTTTAATGTATAAATATGTTCCCAAGTGGAGTACCTAGTCAGTAGTACTTATAGTACTAGTGCATTCGCAATGACACGTACATACGTGTTAAATGTCCATTGCACAGAGCATTGTCTGGGGTATAGTAAGACAGTAGTACTGGTGACAATGTCAGTATTGAATCATTACTGATTCACCAGTGACATTTCCTTCAGGGTATATACTAGGGTGTCCCTTATTTTTTTGACGACACTTTTTTTTGCGCATACCCACTAAAAAGTTTCGAAATGACTTAAAAAGCCACAAAAAAAATTTTACTTTGATCTATGAAAGGTAACCTGTGGCGGCTTGCGATTTAGTTCAGTGTTATTAATACGTGCCAAAACAAAAATACCTGCAAAGTGTTACTATTTTTCTGGTAGGTATTGTCGAGTATAACAAAAACCGGTTTTTCGTACCCGTAAGCACTTATCAACCTCTAAGTTAAATATCGACCGATTTTAAATGCATAAACAGATATATAAAGAAGAGACTAAAACCTTTCGAACCATATACATTTCGCTTCAGTAAATTTCAGATGTGTCTGTACTTTTTCACCACATATAATTTTTTCGGCTTTTTTCGACATTTTTCTACTTTGGACTCCTTTTAAGGCAGTATTTTTGTACTGAAACCATACTGTTTATAACTTTATTTATAAAACATAATTAGTTTTAAAGAATTTCCTTGAAATTGACTGAGTTATTAAACATTTTATAAGAAGACTTTTTTAAAACAAAAACTACCTGTATGTAGGGTTACCGCTAGGAATTTTAGAAAAGTCGCACAAAAGGTCGTTTTGTGAAAATAAAGTCGCACAAAAAAGTCGTTTGAGAAAAAAAAAGTTGCTCCTCTTTTTTTAACGTTTTTATTATATAAAAGGCATAAAAAAACAAAAAAACAAAAGTTTATTGCAGAATCAATTTTTATCATATTTCACAACACATGCAGTTGCAGTACACCTGCTTATACATATATGTACCCAGCAAAAAATTACACATTACCTGACTTACTTTTCTGATTACCAAATTTCATTGCTCGCTTACAAATCACATTACCTAAAATTTAAAAAAATTATATACAAGTTGCTAAATGATGAGAATAATTTTTTTAGATTAAATAGATTACGTGAACAAGTTGCCAAATAAAAAAAAGTAAGTACTTCTCAAGAATCGATTATTTTAGTCTCACGCCTTGTTAAAATCATTAAGTTGGTAATCCAGTAAGGAACAGCTTCTACCAAAAATGCTTCATTCCAAACCCGATTACCTTTTTTGAAATTTTTTCCTGGGTATGTATGTAAATGTTTTCATGTACCTTGCAGATTTTAGCTAAAACTATTCTTTCCAACTTCTACTGAAAATTTATGAAACATTTCTTGAATACAATTTATACATGACATGCATGTTGCAAAAAAGTGGTAAAAGTGTTTTTTAAAATGAACAATCTGTGAATTGCTTTTAAATTTTGCCGACGTTATTTTGACAATTTTTTTTTATAAAAATAATCAAACAACTTTTAATTTACTGCAAATTAACTGTTTTTTGAGAAGTTTCACAAAAAAGGGTAAAAAGTAGCAACAAAATTAAAAAAAGTCGGAAAAGTCGGTGACAAAAAAAGTCTCACAAAAAGTCGCAGACCGCTAAAAAAAAGGGTCAAATTGCGACTTTAGTCGGGTGAACGGTAACCCTGCCTGTATGATGTATTTCGCGTTCTTTTTATACGCTTTCATTGTATTTACGCTTTCAGGATGATGAAAGTACAATTTAATAGACATATATCAACAAAGAGTACATAATTTCACAACAGTGGTCGCCAAACTCAGTTAGAGGTTGATAAGTGCCAACAAAACACAGCCAATTTGATCTCGGCGACAGCTATGCTTGCTCTTAATTTGCAAAGAATCAGGAACAAATCTAAAACCTTTCAAAGGTGTTTACCTCAAATGCAAATATCAGATTATGTTTGTTTGGACGTATATGTCTTATATTATTCGGATGAAATTGTATTGGTTGTAGTATCCCTGCAGATATTATTGGACTACGTGGTCCATTTTTAGGAGAAATGGTATAATTGCAACATGGTCCCATATAGTGCGGTCGTAGACGATTTCATTTGCAAGCAAACGTTTGATGAAAATCCATAAAAAATATTAAAATAAATTCAATTACACAAAAATGTTTTACTGATGCACATACAGTCAAAACGAAGGAAAAATGTGGATATTCAAATACCCATTTCATTCGAATAAAATAAATTGTGATAATTTTTCTTTATTCATCATATTATTTTTAATTTAACTTCATAGAAATGTTTATCTGTTTTCCTTCAATGTCAGAAGCTCATATTTTTGAAAGTAATAATTCAAGATAATAAAAATTTATTTAATAATATAAAAAATTATTTGAATAATCGAATTAAATTCTGTTCGATGTTGTACATCATAAGATGTGAATTGGTTGTTGAACACGGTGGAGTTACCAGTATTTATTATTAAATTACAAAATAATTAAAGTTGTCTTTTGAATACAATTTCTTAATAAAGTGTAGCATTATCACATTCTTTTAAATACAGCACAAATTGTTTTCATCATTTTAAGTGCCTGCATGCATAATTTCAAGAGTCAAATATCGCACTAACCTTGAATTCATACTAACGGTGATCGTTTGACAATTTGTCGTTATGCAGTTTGACTGCACTTGAGAAATATTCAAGGCCAAGTGCAAATGTGCAACGTCGGCATAATAGAAAGAATTAATATTGCTGTGAAGTGTGTGACACTTGAAATAGCCACACACAATATGCCGCACCAACACAATCGCCGCTGTGGGAACGAAATAATGTTTAAAGGGTGGATTGTATTTCACTTTAATTTCCCACCATATGTGTATACTAATTTTAGGCCCTGATTTAGTTTTAATTCGTTTATAATTTTCCATACAATTCTAAATCTAGAATCTTCTCATAAGTAGTATATAAGCCTTAATATTTTAGTAATAAGTAAGCATTAATAGATAAGAATTTGAAGCGTCGATACAGTCGCTTAATAAAAATTCTATATTAATAAAGAAATTAACTTGTCTTCTTTTCATAAAAGTTATTAAATGCTTCAAAAGCAATGTTAGCCTTAAATTGCTTGGTAACTACTATGAACTTTAAGGCTCAAATAAAATATTTTTTTGAATACGACCCTAAGAGATTGTCAGTAAGAACCAATTGTTGCCGATAAAAAGTAGAGAAGTGACAATATTTACTGTCGTCTTGATATGACGTCATCGACGTCATTCACAATAAGGGGGATTGATTGCACGCTCGCTCGAAATAGATTTCTGTGGAATGAAGCTAGATAAAAGTGGTAATGCAGAGCTATAGAAAAGTTTAACAGCTAAAATAATTTTTTATACATTCTAAATTGAATTAAGGGCCATTAAATCCTCGAAATTAGTGCGGGTGAACCCCCGAAAATGGTGGTGATGGGGAAAAACGGAGATCATATTCGGACCTAGGAGGTCAATTTACATAATAATCAGCTGTCAGGGCTCCTTCCTTTTTTATTTTTTAGCAGAACAGTGTAATTATAAGTAGATTTAAGATTTAATACACAGAAAAAATTATTGTTGATTTTTTTTTCAATTAAGTGATTGCTTATCAACAGACTTTTGTTTTTATATGCGAGCTGTTTTTATAGTATGCCACATGGTTTTTAAAAAAATCTTTCAATTAAAATACTCAATTAATTTTTTAATTGATTTTGATATTTTATATAGGAGAAGAAAAAACTACTCAGCTTAATTTTTTTATTTTGATTCATTCGTAGTAATTTTGACATGCATTGAATAAAAATTAAATACCAGCTTATAGACCATTGTGGATCAGTGATGCCAACTTTTTTGGCTCTAAAAGCACATCAAAATTTAAAAAAAGCACTAAAAAGCGTAATTTTGATATCTAAAAAGCGTAAAAAGCACTAAAGTGAAGATTCAAACGAGTGAAGTTTAAAAATGTTTAACTAGCGGACCCGGCGAACTTCGCCTCGCCCCAATTTTAAGCCTTCAGACAAATTTTAGTGTAATAATACAACACAAATATTTAAATTTTCAATGTGATTTATTTGAATGGAATCAGTAGAGAGCGATTTGATGAACAATGTTTTTCGATTTATTTTCCGGCGCAAAAACAAATGACGATGACGGTTTCTCAACACGCGAACATGCAACGTACAGCTGACCGTGCGAAAAACAGGGAAATTCGAGATTAATCCAACAGACTTCTAGTGATTGGTCTTGGGATTTATTGACTGTCATCGCGAATGTCAATCGAACGGGGAACTGAATCCGCTTGAATTGGAATGGAAGGTCAGTTGGAATAATGGGAATTCATGGGATAAGGACTTCCTCTCCTTTGAATTTGCCCTTAATGATTGTCGCCTGAATCACATTGTTCATTAGCTTTTTGATGGACAACCGCGTACCATTGCACAATTTTGGAAGATTGAGATTCCGCAACATGATTATGATCGACCCCACCTTCAGCTGTAAATTATGCGGCGGAGTTCCTGGTACATCAAGCGAGTTTAAAAATTCCGTCGGTGCAGTTGTCCTGCGATTTGACTTTGAATAATTAAGTTTAAGCTATCGACGTCCTTATTCTTTGCTGCTAGTATTGCCCGTTCACCAATCCTATCGAGATTTTTGTAATTTTGTACAATGCCGGGGAACACTTTGCTGATTAGTTCCTCCTTGGACTATGTGAATTCACAAAAATTTTCAGGGAACGATGTCAATCCAGTCGAAACATCAACAGGAATTTGTCTCGAGAACTCAGCAGCCGATGGGTCGTTCTGCAACGCGACTCTCATGTGTGTGTACAATTGCAACTTCTATACATGCCGCCACAAAGACCACGATTTCAAGCAAGCGTTAAGTTCATCCGCAGCAGACGATTTGGGGATGACGGGAAGTGTTTGACGAAAATCTCCGAGAGCAATATCAAAGCCCCACCAAATCGTCTTAAATCACTTCGTAAATCTTTTATTGTTCGGTCTACTGCCTCCAAAGCTCGTTTATGCGCCATCGTACTTTCATCCCAAATGATGATTTTGCATTCGCGCATCAATTTGACTGTCGCCGAATTCTTGGTTATTGGGCACGTGGGCTTGTCAACTGTGAGAAGATTCATCGGCAGCTTCAAAGCGGAATGTACGTTTCGACCGCCTTCCAACAGCATGGCAGCAATTCCAGAAGATGCAACAGCCAACGCAATTCGTGATCTTGGCCGAATTGTTGCCAGAATGGCAACCACCGGGAGCATCGAGAAAGTAAATGCCGCCCGTTCCATCGTCAACAACCTTCATCAGCGAATCGTGCACGTTCTTCTGCTCGGCATATAATCGAGCTCGAAACGTTTTTTATCACAATGATTTCCATAATTATCATCAAATATTGTGATAAAAAAAGAGGCTAGATATATAAAAAACTTGGGAAATAAAAAATTTTTGTTTTTTCACATTTTTCCGCAATTTTCCGTGCTTTACGCTAAGAATTTTCTATTTTTTCATTTGACAAGTCATTAAGGAATAATTCCACACAAAATTTCATAAAAAAAATTATTTTCGATTTTTTTGATATATGTATATTGCATCACAGTTCTCGTTTTACCTTCAAAGTGAACAGACGTATTAGCCGAATTTTTTTTACATACATACTAAATAAAAAAACCCATACAATAAATAAACGTAGTACATAATATTCGTTGTACATTAACTTTGATAACTAAGCTTTTTTTTACTTTGCTAATATTTTTTACATAGACCGTAATAACTAAAACAAACAAAAAACAAAAACAACCGTAAACAAAATAACTCAAAGTGCCCTTGAGGAATACACTAACAAAGTGCCCTTGAGGAATACTCTATATGAGTACCTCAAAAACAGATAATTGTGAAGTGAGTTATAACGGCAGAAATGCCTATCTTACTGTGAGCTCTGATGATCTTAATGATAACAATAAAAATAAAAAATCTGATGATAGACTTACTGTGAGTTCAGATGCTCTTAATTTAAACAACATAAATAAAAAACCTGATGATAGATTTTTTTTAACGGATAAGCCAATTTTTCGTCAGCGATCAACTTCGCTTTGTCCAATGTCAACTAGTGATTCGTTAACATTACAGTTGCCTACTACTTCGTCATTTAAATCAGCGATATCATCCGATTCAGGCTCGTGTTCATCACTTACCCAATTTGTCACTATAAATAAGAGTAGCCCAAAACCCAAGGTCCAAGTCGGAATGGACCGATATATAATTGTGGTAAAGCGCGGGCGAAGCCCAAATTCTACTAAAATCGCATCTGCTTCAAAGGTATCTAGGGCTAACAGCGCATCCTCCACTAATCGTTTTCAAATATTGCAAGATGACAACGACATACCTGATATATCCGCTAACAAAACCTCCAAGCAGCCACCAATCTATTTGAGAGAAAAAAATTCAAACGCTCTTATTAAGAAATTAATTTCGGTCATTGGTGAGAATAAATTTCACATTGTTCCAATAAAACGTGGCAATATCGATGAAACGAAAATTTAAATTTATGACAAAACAGATTTCCGCAAAATGGTTTCTGAATTTGAAAAAAATAAAACAAGTTTCTACACATACCAGCTTAAGAGTGCTAAAGGCCTGCAGATCGTATTGAAGGGCATAGATTCTTATGTTGTTCCCGAAGAAATAAAAGATGTACTCGTCCTCCAGGGATTTAAGGTAAAAAATTTTTCCAATATAATAAATAGGGAGAAGATCCCCCAGCCTCTATTTCGAGTTGAACTTGAGCCGAATGATATAAAATTGAGATAAAATGAAACGCACCCAATTTATAATTTAAAATATCTTTTATACCGAAAAATAACAGTTGAAGAACCACACAAGCGTTCGGGACCAGTACAGTGCCATAATTGTAGCACAGTACTGCTAGTTGTACTAAACCAAAAGATCAATCAGAAAAAAATGCAGTAATTGTGGAGGTAATCACACTGCTAACTACAGAGGATGCCCTGTATATTCTTTCCTAAGTAGCTCCAGCACAAACACCAAACGCTTACTCCGCCACTCTTCCTCAAACTAGCCAACTAGTTACTTCACGTGTATCGTATGCCGATGCTGCTAAGACAAGCTCTATTCCCACACAAAATGTTTCACGGCCAAATACTTCAACAAATACAAACTCAGGCTTTAATTTTAATCGCCTTGAAGCTACTATTGAAAATCTGGTGCAAACTATAAACAATTTTACAACAAATATGACTAGCATGATGCAAGAAATGCTGAGAATGCAGAATACTCTGCTTCAAGCATTAGTTAACAAGCCATGAACACGTTAAAAATATGTTTCTAGAACGCAAACGGCATTCGCCAACACAAAAACGAACTTGAGCACTTCCTCAGGGAAAACAATATTGATATAATGTTGGTCTCTGAGAATCATTTGACTTCGAGAAGCCTCTTTAAAATTAATGGCTACACCTTATATGATTCAAAGGACCCGAGAAGAAGAGCATGCGGTGGATCAGCAATTCTGATAAAGTCAAGACTCAAGCTATATTCTGGACAACATTTGTGAAGAACATCCACAAGCAACAAATATTTGTGTCGAAAATTTTTGCTCAAATTTTGTCATATCATCAATTTACTCCCCTCCTAGTTTTGCAATTACTGAGGACCAATACGAGGATTTCTACAAATCCCTTGGCCCTTGCTTCGTAGCAGCTGGCGACTACAATGCAAAACATACGTTCTGGGGTTCGCGTCTTATTACACCTAGAGGTCGGGCATTGTTCAACACAATTTCAAAAATGGGCTTTGACGTCATTTCGAGTGGGAGCCCACTTACTGGTCTACGGACATACAAAAAATTCCGGATGTTATAGATTTTGGAGTCATGAAAAATATTTCTAGGGAATTAGTTCATGTTGAAGCGTCTCAAGATTTTTCCTCCGATCACTCTCCCACGATCGTTACAATTTGTAGCCCACTAAGAAGTGACTTACCTCACCCGTATGTGAGGACGATCAACCGTGTTAATTGGCTGGGGTTCAGAAAATATCTCAGTAGTCATTGTACGGAAAACATTACGCTAAGAACATCCGAAGATATTGAATTTAACATTGGCAATCTTATCAAAAATATAAAACAGGCAGCTGAACATGCGACTACCTCCCACCCGCAGACTGGATTTAATAGCATTCTCGTAAGTGAAAAAAGAAGAGCTAGAAGGGAATGGCAACAGCACAGATCGCCCCAACATAAAATCAGATTTAAAGAGTGCACTAAACAACTCCAAGACTTGCTTGCATTTGAAAAAACTGTATCTTTTAAAAACTATCTGGAAAGTCTTGATGCCACACCAGCATCTAATTACTCTTTGTGGCGCGCTGCTAGAAAGCTTAAAACACCTGTTGCGTTTAAACCACCTTTGCGTACATCTACAGGGGGTTAGGCAAGAAGCGATACTGAAAAAGGTAAAATATTTGCTGAGCATTTAAAATCAGTATTTACCCCTAACTCATGTACTTGTGTTATTGACTTGCCGAATGTAGTGGCGCTACCCCCTCGACCCATAAAATTTAGAACGTGTGATGTACAAAAACTAATTGCTGAACTTAACCCGAAGAAAGCTCCGGGTATTGATGGAATTAGTAACCAGATGCTAATAAAGTTGCCTCGTATTGCAATTAGAATCCTGTTATTTACTTTTAACGCCATTTTACGACTGGAGTATTATCCACACAGCTGGAAGCTTGCCAAGGTCAAAATGATTCCAAAGCCGGGAAAAGACCTTACCAAGGCTGAGTCATACAGGCCAATGAGTCTGCTATCAACAATATCAAAACTTTTCGAAAAACTGCTCATGACAAAATTGTCCCCAATTCTAGTTAGTAGTGGGTGCATACCGGACCATCAATTTGGTTTTGGAAGTCAGCATAGCACCATCGAACAAACTCATAGACTGGTTCAATTTATAAGAAGAATATTTGAAGAAAAGAAGTATTGTTCTGCGCTGTTTATCGACGTTTCTCAGGCATTTGATAAAGTGTGGCATGAAGGTCTTATTTTAAAATTGGAATCATATTTACCATTTAATTTTCTGAAGCTATTAGAAAGTTATATTACTACCCGGAAGCTTACGGTTGTGGAAGGAGACTTCATGAGTGTGCCCGAATCTATATCATCCGGTGTGCCACAGGGGAGCATACTGGGGCCAGTTTTGTATTTGATTTAAACTTGTGATATGCCTTTGAGCAGCAATATCCATACATCTACGTTTGCCGATGATACAGCCTGCCTTAGTATGCACGAAAACCCTCACGAGGCTTCCCGATATCTACAAGTACATATTACACAACTGGAACTATGGTTAAATTTATGGAGAATCAAAGTAAACGAGCAAAAGTGTGTCCAGGTAACATTTACCCTGCGAAGAGATACTTGTTCCCCAATTCGAATCAACAATAAAGTTGTTCTTCAACATTCACACGTAAAATACCTTGGTATACACCTTGATCGACGGCTTACATGGAAGCCGCATATTGACTCAAAGCTAACACAAATGAAACTGAAATTAACTCAGATATATTGGCTGATTGGTAGAAATTCAACACTCAGTCTAGATTGTAACCATTTAATATACAAGTAGATTTTGAAACCAATATGGTGCTACGGAATACAGTTATGGGGCACTGCTTCAGCAACCAATATAGAGAGAATCCAACGAAGGCAAAATAAGATTTTAAGACTAATAACATCGGCTCCATGGTACATTAAAAATTCAAATATACATCGTGATTTAAATATGCCACTAGTGACTGAAGAAATCGCAAAATCGCAGGCAAATACATAACAAAACTCGAGACCCATCCTAATCCCCTTGCTCGTAATATCTTGAATTTTACTGCACACATCCGCTTAAAAAAGAGGGACACAAGGGCTCTAATACTCAACACCCCAGAAGAAACTGCTTGAATATACTTTTGTTTTTGCTTATCACGACTTATGTATTATTAATAACTTTCACTAAGTTTATGTCCGACACTGGTCGGGCCTAATTAATTATATTTAGATTTAAGATTTGAATACTTATTGTGAGTTAATAATTAATGATTAAATAAATAAATATGTATATGTATTAAAAAAAAAAAATTAATAAATGTGTTTTGGTGTTCATTAAATGCTACCTGTTATTAGCACTAAGTACACTTACATGATAAAACATATCGTATAATTACGATAAATATTTTTTATTACGAAAAGTGGACATAGACTTATTGTATAACATTCCAAATTTATTTTTGTTTTTCTATTTAAGTTGAATATGTATGTTAGAATTTATGAAAAGGCTGTCAAAAACTTAAGTTAAACATGTTGCATACTATCCTAACAATTAAATGATATAGTTAAAACTTTCAAAATCGACCGTCACAACTTTTTATAAGCGCATAAGCACAAAAAATATTTTTAAAATTAGCAATTTTCGGACACTGCTGAATGTAGGCTGCATGTTCAAAATACAAAATAATTGGCTCTAAGCACATTCTGAATAACTTGTTTTTAGCGCTATGTGGTTTAAAAGTGAATGTGTTAAACAAAGTTTTTCAAAAAATTTAAAATAATGAAGATACTTTTTCTGAAAAAAACATGCCTTTTTAAGGAAAATTTTGAATTCTTATTATTTTCCCGATTTCGCGAATGCAGATACTAATGAGTTTTTTTACATCAACTTAGGCCCACTGTAACTCCTGTCCAGCTTAAGCCAGAAGGCTGTCAAGATATGTGTTATAAGGCCTAACTCCTCCTCTACAGATGTTCGAAGTTTCATATAAATTCAATCAGTAGTTTAAAAGTTCCAGATTTATTACCATTTATTTTTAAAAGTCCCCACTGTGCACTGTATATATTCTTAAAGTTGTTGTTTGTATGAATTCTTACCTTTGTTTGTTTTTGTATTAAAAAGTGATAGAATGTTTCAGTTTTGTTAATAAAAAAACGTATTTTTTTGCATTTGTATTTGATTACTCGAACATTTAAACGTGTTTGTATTTGCTTATAGTTATTCGTGTGTGTTCTGGCTTTCACATCGTTTTCACATGTTTTATTGTGAGTTCGGATGTTAAAACACATCCTACGCCTGTTTAAGTTGAAATTTAGAAAATAAAAGCTAATAGTGCGTGTTCTAGCATCCGAATTTAGACAAGCACAATTTAAAAATTGACGATTTCAAACTTTTAGATTTTTTCGTTTTCGACTTTGAGCAAAAAATTCGTATTCTTTTCACTTGTTAACAGTCTTGTGAAAAGAATACGAGTTTGTTGCTCAAAAGTGAAAACGAAAAAATCTAAAAGTTTGAAATCGTCCATTTCCAAATTGTTTTCTTCTAAATTCGGATGCTAGAACACATATTATTAATTTGTATTTTCTTAATTTCAACTTAAACAGGCGTATCAGGTGTTTTAGCCTCTGAACTCACAAGAAAACATGTGTGGAAACATGATGTGGAAGCCAGAACACACAATTTTGTTTGCATGTATGTTCATGTTGATGAACACACATACAGTATTTTTCGGTTAATTGCACATCAAAATTTGTACAACTTTTTGTTCAATTAACCGGGGAACCAATTAGCCGATACCCGCTTAATTGAACAATTCGTTCAATTACAAGAATCCCGTTCAATTGAACAGTTTGTTCAATTACAGAAATCACGCATAATTGGAACTACTAATGAATTAAAAGAAATCGCATATGTGCACTTTAAGTTTTTCAAAATAATTTTTTTTTACCTAATTTTTTAACGAAAAAAATTTACATATACTATGTGTATACGCAGGTATTTATTATTATTTCAATTAGTAGAGATGCCACCCAGTGTTTTTCACAAATGATGTCAAATATGTATGTACAAAAATGCTAGATTATTATTCAATAATAATGCAATTAACCGGGTAAAAGTAAGAAGAAATTTATTTTTGATGACATGAATTTTGAACCAATTAAGCGGGAAAATCAATTAACCGGGTTCCATTATCCGAGGAAATTTACATGTGCTTTCGTATGCAATATTTTTTTGCCCGATCATATGGTTCATTTAAGCGTGGAAACCAATTAACCGTAGGGTCAATTAACCGAAAAATACTGTACTAGTTTATGTTCATGTTCAAGCCCATAACACAAAACATACAGAAGTGACACGAGACGGAGGATTTTTGTGTTTTTATATTTATCTCGCTCTCCCCGGAATTTTGTCGTTGATTTTGCTTCTAGCGCAACAAAATTTTAGCTTTTTGTGATTATGTTTTGTGCTTTTATTCATGTGTGTTAATTGGTAAGTAAAAGGGTGAAAAATTTTTTTAATTTTATGAATTTGTGTTTAATGTTGGATATATTTTCAGTTTATTTTCAGGAAACCATTCTTTGGCTCAATATTTAATGTAAGTATAATTTTCAGTTGAAAAATTACAAGAAATATAGGCTACGTTCGTAAAAGCATTTACAGTGCAAGTCTGCACCATCACGAACATCTAACGTTCAAAAATGCATAACTTGGCTGCACTATTCAGAGTCAAACGTTTTTTAATGCATTTAATCGGCATACCTGCCGCAAATCTGTGCAAATGGCGCAGTAAATTATTTTAAGATGCAATAAGTTGTAGTGGAAGAATAAGTTGAATATATCTATGTATGTATTTTGATATTTAAATTACATGTTTCGAATCTTACCAAAAAAGGAGATTGATAAACTCAAAAATAACTTTGAAACACATAATCTTGGTAGTTTTTTTTATTATTTCAAAGGTGTTTTTTTATTTTAGTTGTATTCTTTTTTAAGGCCAATGCTGTTCTCATAAGAAATTGTCGCTTTGATTTTCTTTTAAATTTTTTGCTTACTATAATTTAAAAGAAAATTGTTAATATTTTCTTAAATAAAATTACTTGCCAGTCTTAAAATTTTTTGCAGTTTGTTCAAAAATGTCAACTGAGCACAGATGTTGAGCAGTTGCAAAGCATGTGCAGCAGATAATCACGCATACGCAGTAAAACCTGCAGAACTGCCGCATTGATGCATAAATTTGCAGCATTTACGAACGTACCCATATGTATTTATTAATTTTTTTTGCTTTCAGAAATTTTGCAAACTTTTTTCTGATTTCAATCCCGAAAATGCCAAGGACTCGAATCAGGAAACACTGTTCAGTCAACACTTCTTAGTGTGTGCGTTGCAAGAACTGGGCTCTATGGTATTAGGATTAGGCACAACAGTTCAACACCTTCTGGCTGATCAAACTCTGAATGCCATTGATACGACTTGTGCTGTATTGGTGCATCCAAGTGCAGCAGCCCAAGACTGTGCCAAGTCTAATAACACCACTTATAGATCGCTTTGTTGAGGCCCTCGAGCAAATGCGGTCTTCACCGGAGGCCGAATCAGGTTACAGTTGCGCTTTGGCGGCCACATACCCAGTGTAAAATTGTATTTAATGCGGCAGAGTCGAATGTCGCTAAATCGTACCCAAGCCGGTTGGTTGTTAATTGGATCCATAATGACTCTGGGATCTCCAGTAGTGAAGGGACTATTACCAAGATTGCTGCTGTTGTGGCGCCACTCTTTTCCTCGTTCCAACAAGGAATTGGAGTCAGAAAAGGCTCACGGCGACTCATTTACATGGCAGGTTACACTCGAATGCAGAGCAGGAAGGAGCTTTATCAGTAATGCAAAGTTTTTTGGTCAATTGTCCGGAACTAGTGACGGAAGATATAACGAAGCGTCTATTGACACCGATAGAAAGTGCAAAAGATATTATTGGAACCACACGTTTTTAAGTAAATTAAAGATTTTATTAAATTCGTTTTATATAATCGATTTGTTTTTTATTTTTGTCCCAACTTCAAATTTTGATAATATAAAATTGTGTTTGTTTCCCTCTATTACAAAATTTTAACACTTATAGTATGTTTACACGGTACGTGCTTCGCTCTCTATTCATGCTTTACATCCCAATCATGACCGAATCAACTTGTTTCGCCATACAAAATTATGAGAGCGAATGAAGTAGATTCAATATGAATGTACCTGCGAAGCACGTAAAATTGGTATCTTCTCTAACTTTTATCGCAGTAACCGCCACTTTATCTGAACTAGCTACCAAAACAAAATAAGTATATGTGTATGTGTGTGTTTGTAAATAAATAAAAACAAACCAAAAAAACATAGATGTGAAGTTAATATAAATAAATTTAATTAAGTTATGGATAATATAAGAAGGAAAAATAAAAATAAAACATGGGGATGCCTTCAAAAACAAGATTTTGAATGAGTCGAATATATATAAGTATGTATGCTTATGTGTATGTGTCAATACACATAAAAAGATGCCACACGAACAGTGATGCCAACTTTTTCAGAGCAAAAAGCACTGTGCGTTCATAAAAAAGCACTAAATGCAATAAGTATATTTGAATGTACATAAATATATTTTTTATTTTTTTATATTTATTCCCTATAGGAACTCAAACCCATTTGTAAGTAACTTCAAACTGGTTTTTTAATAACCACAACTGGTTGATTAAGTAACTTTTTTCCTTGTCGCAGACTCACTATTTTAACATAGGAATGTCATAGAGTTATGTGTATGTGTAACCATTATCCATTGTTATTATACTTTGTTACTGTTATCTTCTCTATCTATTTATGTATATGTATTAATATAATTAATTATATTTACTTTGGAATTCCTATTATATTTTTGTCAAATATATTTTTCATTAATAATTCTGATTTATAACGATCAACAAACAACAATTTATATTTTTCTTAAAAAAATAATTATTGAATAAAATAATAAAAAAATATACATATTTATTTTAAAAATATTTTTTTACATTCGTGTTATACTCAAAATATTGAAAATTGTTTCAAGAACAATTAATTGGCGCAGTCGGTTTACGTACCAAATAAAAGTCTTAATTTTCCCAACAAAAAATAAGTGGAAAAACTGAAAATTAGTGCATCAAGATAAAATTTTCTAAAAAAATTAAAGGATTTGAAGTAAATTGAAAATAAATTTCAAGAATCCCTGAAGAAATTAAGAAAGAACATATCCCTTAAAAGAAGCCATTAAATTCGAAAGACAAGAAGTGTAAAGCTAAAAGAAATACCAATTGGAAGAAAAAAAAGCATCAACTAATAAGTGAGATAAAACTACAAAATAAAATTTGAAAAAGTATAGAAAATAAAACTGTAGCGGAAGGCCGCGAAAAAAAATAGCAAGCACTAACATCATTTTCAACTGAGCAAAGAAAAATAAAGGAAATATTTAATTTGCACAACTCTACGACCACAACAAGAAAAGAACGAATCTTACTACACCAACAATCAAGAATCCCTAATTCAAAGCAAATTTATAACAGTGTGTTGATGCATTAGAAATTTGAACAAATACCAAGAATGTCTCTCGATGCCTTCAATCTTTTGGATGGTTTGCCAGAATTTGATGGAAAGACTGAAGAACTGGAAATGTTTACGAAACATGTCGAGGAAATTCGTAAACATGTTAATTCAACTCACGTATCTTTATTTGACTTAAGGGTAAGAAATAAAATTATTAATAGGGCAAATATTACACTAATTAATAATAATAATCCTGTTAAATGGGATGAGATAAAAGTAATTTTAAGAATTAATTTTAATATTTCTGATAGTGTAGAATCCATTGTAAACAAAATTAAAACATCAGAGTTTAGAAACAATGTTAATGATTTATATGAATACCTTTTAAACTTATTAACCAAATTAAATTTAAAAACTAGTATAAATAGAGAAAATGAACAGTGGTATAGTTGTAAAAATAATGAAACTATGGTATTAAAAATTTTTATTTCCAAATTGCCTAATGAACCAAAACTAGTATTTAAAAGCAAAAGAAATTTTGATAGAAACTGATTATTTTTATAACAAAAAATACATACCTTATTCATCTAATTTAGAAAACATGAAGAAAAAATTCTATAACAATTCTAATCAATGGCTTACTAATTCTCAAACTTCCCTTAATAGTAATTCTAATAAATTTTTACAAAATGCTTTCAATAATAAAAAAATTCCCTATCGAGGTAACTTTAACCAGAATTATACAAATCAACATAGACTAAATAATTTTCAAAACTTTCAGAGGAATAGGTACGGTTTTTCAGATGCTCAAAAAAAGCCAAATAAATCAAACTATTATCAGAATCAAAACATGTCGGGAAATTTTAGTAATGTAAATAGTAATTATAAAAATAATTCAGATGAATTTCAACCTACTACTAATAGCTCAAATAGAATGGAAGTGGATAATATACAAGTATCAAATTTTCAACAACGTACAGAAGAGCTTTACCCTGTATAATAGTAAAAACAAGATCTGTCCCTATCAAGTTATTAATAGATTCAGAATCAGGCACTTCACTTGTGAAAAGAGGCTTATTTCATAATTCTTTAAGAACCGAACTTGAAAAACCGGTTATATTGAATACCATTTCTTCTAAATCTAAAATAATATAATATAATAATATTAATGCCCATATAACACACCAATTTGGGTTGTTCCTAAGAAATTGACAACTCTGGAAAAGCAAAATTTAGGGTAGTGATTGATTATAGAAAATTGAACGACGTGACTATAGAAGACAAATTTCCTATTCCTAATATGGAAGATCTTTTGTCAAAACTGGGAAATTCTCAGTACTTTAGTACAATTGATTTAGTTAAAGGATTTCACCAAATACCTTTACTACCAGAAGATAGACATAAAACCGCTTTTTCAACTTCCTTCGGACATTATGAGTTTACCAGAATGCCTTTTGGTTTGAAAAACGCTCCAGCATCATTCCAGAGAATGATGAATGATGTGCTACAGGATTATATAAATAATATATGCGTTGTTCATTTAGACGATATATTGTTATTTTCAACCTCTCTAAAAGAACATACATATGTATGTATATTGTCATTAACAAAAATTGTTCATAGATTATCTGAGTATAAAATGAAAGTACAAGTGGATAAATGTAATTTTTTTTAAACATGAGTCGGAATACCTGGGACATATTATAACACCTGATGGTATTAAACCAAATCCTAATAAAATTGAGGTAATACAAAAAGTTATTTACCAAAAACAACAAAACAGATAAGATCATTCTTAGGATTAACCGGATTTTATAGGAAGTTTATAAGGGATTATAATAAAATTGCGATTCCAATGATTTCATATCTTAAAAAAGTATTACACATAAATGTGAATAACACAAACTATATTGAATCCTTCAACAAATTGAAGCGAATTTTGTGTTCACCTCCAGTTCTAACATATCTAAATTTTGACAGGATGTTCGTTCTGACTACAGATGCTAGCAATGATGCTTTAGGCTCAGTTTTGTCACAAAATGGACATCCAATCGCGTTTTCTTCTAGAATATTAAATCAACACGAACGTAACTATAGTGCATTTGAAAAAGAGTTATTAGCTATTTTATGGTCAACAAAATATTTTAGGCCTTACTTGTATGGCAGAAAATTTAAAATACAGACTGATCATAGACCACTTGTATGGCTTAATTCTTTAAAGGAACCCAATATGAAATTACAAAGGTGGAAAATTCAGTTAAATGAATACGACTTTGACATTGAATACATTAAGGGGAAAGCTAATCAAGTTGCAGACTATTTTAGCCGCTTAGATATACACCACCTGGAAGAAAATGATCAAAGTTTTTGTTCTGACAGAGCTACGATACACAGCGGAAAAGAAGATTTAAATGATCATATTTTTATCTCAGATTCCCCAGTAAATATATTTCGAAACCAACTTGTTGTGAGATTAGGAAAAAACTTTAAATATAAAATGAACATTTTATATCAAAAGAAAATAAGACATTTGATTACAATAGCAGAATATTCTGAAGATAAAGTATTAATATTTTTGAAACAAATTCTTCCTATCAAGGGAACTGTGGCCATTTTTTCTGAAAATTTTGATATATTCAAGAAACTTCAAACAACGATAATCCATTTCTTTTCAAACTCGAAAGAAACAAAATTTTTAAAATGCTCTATCTAGACATTTTTGATAAAGAAAATCTGCTAGAGGTAATAGAAAAGTTTCACAATTACAAGAATCATAGAGGAATAGAAGAAACATATATGGAATTAAAAGACATAATCTATTATCCGAATTTAAGGAAGGAAATTCATAAATTCATTAATAATTGTATTATATGCAATATGTGTAAGTTCGATAGACGACCAATAAAAACAAAATTATGTGTAACAGAAACTCCAATCCAAACTAACGAAATAATTCAAATTGATATATGGTTTCTTAACAAACAAACAACCTTTTTAACATGTATTGATAAACTCTCTAAACACGTTTCAGTCCATTATTTAAATGATAAGAATTCACTAACAATTGTTGAGAAATTAAGAGAAAGATTCGCTATTTTGGGAAAACCAGAAAAGATAATTGCTGACAATGAATTCAATACTGTTTATATCAAAAACTTTCTTAACTACGAAGAAGTAAGTTATCATTTTACTGCACCAAATACCCATACAGGTAATGCAGATATAGAAAGATTTCATCTCACACTTAATGAACATATCAGACTTTTCAAATTGGAACAGAAACATAATGATTATGATGATAAAACACTTGTTTTAAAAGCTGTTCAAATATATAATGATTCAATACATAATACAACAGGCTATAAACCAAATGACTTACTCCATAATAAGGTGGACAAATCTATTTGGTATATGTTGCACAATAAAATTTGTGAAAATAAAATCGATAGAACGCAAAAAATAAACAATGAAAGGGAAGATTGTCATGATTACAATGAAAGAGAATTAGTAAAGATTTGGGATTTCAAAATCTTAAACAAAAACCCAAATATATAATAAAACAAGTCAAAGAAAAAAATAAAACAAACTTTATAGATAAAAATGGTTGTAAAAGAGATAGGCAATTGGTTAAAAGAGTTTTTAAATACCAGAATGAGATACCGGATGTTAAATTTGAAAGAAAAAATAACTGGCAGAAATTATTCTAAAATTAAATAAAAGTTGTGAATTGTAAAATAATATCTTTGTATATTTAAAACCTTATGAAATTATCATATCACCACATTTCAGGAGTAATGTATATTCAAAGGGTGGGGGAGTTATATGTGTAACCATTATCCCTTGTTATTATACTTTGTTACTGTTATCTTCTCTATGTATTTATGTATATGTATTAATATAATTAATTATATTTACTTTGGAATTCCTATTATATTTTTGTCAAATATTTTTTCATTAATAATTCTGATTTATAACGATCAACAAACAACAATTTATATTTTTCTTAAAAAAAATAATTATTGAATAAAATAATAAAAAAATATATTTATTTTAAAAATATTTTTTTACATTCGTGTTATACTCAAAATATTGAAAATTGTTTCAAGAACAATTAATTGGCGCAGTCGGTTTACGTACCAAATAAAACTCTTAATTTTCCCAACAAAAAAAGTGGAAAAACTGAAAATTAGTGCATCAAGATAAAATTTTATACTAGTTTTTAAATTTAATTTGGTTAATAAGTTTAAAAGGTATTCATATAAATCATTAACATTGTTTCTAAACTCTGATGTTTTAATTTTGTTTACAATGGATTCTACACTATCAGAAATATTAAAATTAATTCTTAAAATTACTTTTATCTCATCCCATTTAACAGGATTATTATTATTAATTAGTGTAATATTTGCCCTATTAATAATTTTATTTCTTACCCTTAAGTCAAATAAAGATACGTGAGTTGAATTAACATGTTTACGAATTTCCTCGACATGTTTCGTAAACATTTCCAGTTCTTCAGTCTTTCCATCAAATTCTGGCAAACCATCCAAAAGATTGAAGGCATCGAGAGACATTCTTGGTATTTGTTCAAATTTCTAATGCGTCAACACACTGTTATAAATTTGCTTTGAATTAGGGATTCTTGATTGTTGGTGTAGTAAGATTCGTTCTTTTCTTGTTGTGGTCGTAGAGTTGTGCAAATTAAATATTTCCTTTATTTTTCTTTGCTCAGTTGAAAATGATGTTAGTGCTTGCTATTTTTTTTCGCGGCCTTCTGCTACAGTTTTATTTTCTATAATTTTTCAAATTTTATTTTGTAGTTTTATCTCACTTATTAGTTGATGCTTTTTTTTCTTCCAATTGGTATTTCTTTTAGCTTCACACTTCTTGTCTTTCGAATTTAATGGCTTCTTTTAAGGGATATGTTCTTTCTTAATTTCTTCAGGGATTCTTGAAATTTATTTTCAATTTACTTCAAATCCTTTAATTTTTTTAGAAAATTTTATCTTGATGCACTAATTTTCAGTTTTTCCACTTTTTTTTTGTTGGGAAAATTAAGACTTTTATTTGGTACGTAAACCGACTGCGCCAATTAATTGTTCTTGAAACAATTTTCAATATTTTGAGTATAACACGAATGTAAAAAAATATTTTTAAAATAAATATATTTTTTTATTATTTTATTCAATAATTATTTTTTTAAGAAAAATATAAATTGTTGTTTGTTGATCGTTATAAATCAGAATTATTAATGAAAAATATATTTGACAAAAATATAATAGGAATTCCAAAGTAAATATAATTAATTATATTAATACATATACATAAATAGATAGAGAAGATAACAGTAACAAAGTATAATAACAATGGATAATGGTTACACATACACATAACTCTATGACATTCCTATGTTAAAATAGTGAGTCCGCGACAAGGAAAAAAGTTACTTAATCAACCAGTTGTGGTTATTAAAAAACCAGTTTGAAGTTACTTACAAATGGGTTTGAGTTCCTATAGGGAATAAATATAAAAAATAAAAAATATATTTATGTACATTCAAATATACTTATTGCATTTAGTGATTTTTTATGAACGCACAGTGCTTTTTGCTCTGAAAAAGTTGGCATCACTGTTCGTGTGGCATCTTTTTATGTGTATTGACACATACACATAAGCATACATACTTATATATATTCGACTCATTCAAAATCTTGTTTTTGAAGGCATCCCCATGTTTTATTTTTATTTTTCCTTCTTATATTATCCATAACTTAATTAAATTTATTTATATTAACTTCACATCTATGTTTTTTTGGTTTGTTTTTATTTGTTTACAAACACACACATACACATATACTTATTTTGTTTTGGTAGCTAGTTCAGATAAAGTGGCGGTTACTGCGATAAAAGTTAGAGAAGATACCAATTTTACGTGCTTCGCAGGTAGATTCATATTGAATCTACTTGATTCGCTCTCATAATTTTTTATGGCGAAACAAGTTGATTCGGTCATGATTGGGATGTAAAGCATGAATAGAGAGCGAAGCACGTACCGTGTAAACATACTATAAGTGTTAAAATTTTGTAATAGAGGGAAACGAACACAATTTTATATTATCAAAATTTGAAGTTTGGACAAAAATAAAAAACAAATCGATTATATAAAACGAATTTAATAAAATCTTTAATTTACTTAAAAACGTGTGGTTCCAATAATATCTTTTGCACTTTCTATCGGTGTCAATAGACGCTTCGTTATATCTTCCGTCACTAGTTCCGGACAATTGACCAAAAAACTTTGCATTACTGATAAAGCTCCTTCCTGCTCTGCATTCGAGTGTAACCTGCCATGTAAATGAGTCGCCGTGAGCCTTTTCTGACTCCAATTCCTTGTTGGAACGAGGAAAAGAGTGGCGCCACAACAGCAGCAATCTAGGTAATAGTCCCTTCACTACTGGAGATCCCAGAGTCATTATGGATCCAATTAACAACCAACCGGCTTGGGTACGATTTAGCGACATTCGACTCTGCCGCATTAAATACAATTTTACACTGGGTATGTGGCCGCCAAAGCGCAACTGTAACCTGATTCGGCCTCCGGTGAAGACCGCATTTGCTCGAGGGCCTCAACAAAGCGATCTATAAGTGGTGTTATTAGACTTGGCACAGTCTTGGGCTGCTGCACTTGGATGCACCAATACAGCACAAGTCGTATCAATGGCATTCAGAGTTTGATCAGCCAGAAGGTGTTGAACTGTTGTGCCTAATCCTAATACCATAGAGCCCAGTTCTTGCAACGCACACACTAAGAAGTGTTGACTGAACAGTGTTTCCTGATTCGAGTCCTTGGCATTTTCGGGATTGAAATCAGAAAAAAGTTTGCACAATTTCTGAAAGCAAAAAAATTAATAAATACATATGGGTACGTTCGTAAATGCTGCAAATTTATGCATCAATGCGGCAGTTCTGCAGGTTTTACTGCGTATGCGTGATTATCTGCTGCACATGCTTTGCAACTGCTCAACATCTGTGCTCAGTTGACATTTTTGAACAAACTGCAAAAAATTTTAAAACTGGCAAGTAATTTTATTTAAGAAAATATTGACAATTTTCTTTTAAATTATAGTAAGCAAAAAATTTAAAAGAAAATCAAAGCGACAATTTCTTATGAGAACAGCATTGGCCTTAAAAAAGAATACAACTAAAATAAAAAAACACCTTTGAAATAATAAAAAAACTACCAAGATTATGTGTTTCAAAGTTATTTTTGAGTTTATCAATCTCCTTTTTTGGTAAGATTCGAAACATGTAATTTAAATATCAAAATGCATACATAGATATATTCAACTTATTCTTCCACTACAACTTATTGCATCTTAAAATAATTTACTGCGCCATTTGCACAGATTTGCGGCAGGTATGCCGATTAAATGCATTAAAAAACGTTTGACTCTGAATAGTGCAGCCAAGTTATGCATTTTTGAACGTTAGATGTTCGTGATGGTGCAGACTTGCACTGTAAATGCTTTTACGAACGTAGCCTATATTTCTTGTAATTTTTCAACTGAAAATTATACTTACATTAAATATTGAGCCAAAGAATGGTTTCCTGAAAATAAACTGAAAATATATCCAACATTAAACACAAATTCCAATTAACACACATGAATAAAAGCACAAAGCATAATCACAAAAAGCTAAAATTTTGTTGCGCTAGAAGCAAAATCAACGACAAAATTCCGGGGAGAGCGAGATAAATATAAAAACACAAAAATCCTCCGTCTCGTGTCACTTCTGTATGTTTTGTGTTATGGGCTTGAACATGAACATAAACTAGTATGTGTGTTCATCAACATGAACATACATGCAAACAAAATTGTGTGTTCTGGCTTCCACATCATGTTTCCACACATGTTTTCTTGTGAGTTCAGAGGCTAAAACACCTGATACGCCTGTTTAAGTTGAAATTAAGAAAATACAAATTAATAATATGTGTTCTAGCATCCGAATTTAGAAGAAAACAATTTGGAAATGGACGATTTCAAACTTTTAGATTTTTTCGTTTTTTGCTCAAAGTCGAAAACGAAAAAATCTAAAAGTTTGAAATCGTCAATTTTTAAATTGTGCTTGTCTAAATTCGGATGCTAGAACACGCACTATTAGCTTTTATTTTCTAAATTTCAACTTAAACAGGCGTAGGATGTGTTTTAACATCCGAACTCACAATAAAACATGTGAAAACGATGTGAAAGCCAGAACACACACGAATAACTATAAGCAAATACAAACACGTTTAAATGTTCGAGTAATCAAATACAAATGCAAAAAAATACGTTTTTTTATTAACAAAACTGAAACATTCTATCACTTTTTAATACAAAAACAAACAAAGGTAAGAATTCATACAAACAACAACTTTAAGAATATATACAGTGCAGAGTGGGGACTTTTAAAAATAAATGGTAATAAATCTGGAACTTTTAAACTACTGATTGAATTTATATGAAACTTCGAACATCTGTAGAGGAGGAGTTAGGCCTTATAACACATATCTTGACAGCCTTCTGGCTTAAGCTGGACAGGAGTTACAGTGGGCCTAAGTTGATGTAAAAAAACTCATTAGTATCTGCATTCGCGAAATTGGGAAAATAATAAGAATTCAAAATTTTCCTTAAAAAGGCATGTTTTTTTCAGAAAAAGTATCTTCATTATTTTAAATTTTTTGAAAAACTTTGTTTAACACATTCACTTTTAAACCACATAGCGCTAAAAACAAGTTATTCAGAATGTGCTTAGAGCCAATTATTTTGTATTTTGAACATGCAGCCTACATTCAGCAGTGTCCGAAAATTGCTAATTTTAAAAATATTTTTTGTGCTTATGCGCTTATAAAAAGTTGTGACGGTCGATTTTGAAAGTTTTAACTATATCATTTAATTGTTAGGATAGTTTGCAACATGTTTAACTTAAGTTTTTGACAGCCTTTTCATAAATTCTAACATACATATTCAACTTAAATAGAAAAACAAAAATAAATTTGGAATGTTATACAATAAGTCTATGTCCACTTTTCGTAATAAAAAATATTTATCGTAATTATACGATATGTTTTATCATGTAAGTGTACTTAGTGCTAATAACAGGTAGCATTTAATGAACACCAAAACACATTTATTAATTTTTTTTTTTAAATACATATACATATTTATTTATTGAATCATTAATTATTAACTCACAATAAGTATTCAAATCTTAAATCTAAATATAATTAATTAGGCCCGACCAGTGTCGGACATAAACTTAGTGAAAGTTATTAATAATACATAAGTCGTGATAAGCAAAAACAAAAGTATATTCAAGCAGTTTCTTCTGGAGTGTTGAGTATTAGAGCCCTTGTGTCCCTCTTTTTTAAGCGGATGTGTGCAGTAAAATTCAAGATATTACGAGCAAGGGGATTAGGATGGGTCTCGAGTTTTGTTATGTATTTGCCTGCGATTTTGCGATTTCTTCAGTCACTAGTGGCATATTTAAATCACGATGTATATTTGAATTTTTAATGTACCATGGAGCCGATGTTATTAGTCTTAAAATCTTATTTTGCCTTCGTTGGATTCTCTCTATATTGGTTGCTGAAGCAGTGCCCCATAACTGTATTCCGTAGCACCATATTGGTTTCAAAATCTACTTGTATATTAAATGTTTACAATCTAGACTGAGTGTTGAATTTCTACCAATCAGCCAATATATCTGAGTTAATTTCAGTTTCATTTGTGTTAGCTTTGAGTCAATATGCGGCTTCCATGTAAGCCGTCGATCAAGGTGTATACCAAGGTATTTTACGTGTGAATGTTGAAGAACAACTTTATTATTGATTCGAATTGGGGAACAAGTATCTCTTCGCAGGGTAAATGTTACCTGGACACACTTTTGCTCGTTTACTTTGATTCTCCATAAATTTAACCATAGTTCCAGTTGTGTAATATGTACTTGTAGATATCGGGAAGCCTCGTGAGGGTTTTCGTGCATACTAAGGCAGGCTGTATCATCGGCAAACGTAGATGTATGGATATTGCTGCTCAAAGGCATATCACAAGTTTAAATCAAATACAAAACTGGCCCCAGTATGCTCCCCTGTGGCACACCGGATGATATAGATTCGGGCACACTCATGACGTCTCCTTCCACAACCGTAAGCTTCCGGGTAGTAATATAACTTTCTAATAGCTTCAGAAAATTAAATGGTAAATATGATTCCAATTTTAAAATAAGACCTTCATGCCACACTTTATCAAATGCCTGAGAAACGTCGATAAACAGCGCAGAACAATACTTCTTTTCTTCAAATGTTCTTCTTATAAATTGAACCAGTCTATGAGTTTGTTCGATGGTGCTATGCTGACTTCCAAAACCAAATTGATGGTCCGGTATGCACCCACTACTAACTAGAATTGGGGACAATTTTGTCATGAGCAGTTTTTCGAAAAGTTTTGATATTGTTGATAGCAGACTCATTGGCCTGTATGACTCAGCCTTGGTAAGGTCGTTTCCCGGCTTTGGAATCATTTTGACCTTGGCAAGCTTCCAGCTGTGTGGATAATACTCCAGTCGTAAAATGGCGTTAAAAGTAAATAACAGGATTCTAATTGCAATACGAGGCAACTTTATTAGCATCTGGTTACTAATTCCATCAATACCCGGAGCTTTCTTCGGGTAAAGTTCAGCAATTAGTTTTTGTACATCACACGTTCTAAATTTTATGGGTCGAGGGGGTAGCGCCACTACATTCGGCAAGTCAATAACACAAGTACATGAGTTAGGGGTAAATACTGATTTTAAATGCTCAGCAAATATTTTACCTTTTTCAGTATCGCTTCTTGCCTAACCCCCTGTAGATGTACGCAAAGGTGGTTTAAACGCAACAGGTGTTTTAAGCTTTCTAGCAGCGCGCCACAAAGAGTAATTAGATGCTGGTGTGGCATCAAGACTTTCCAGATAGTTTTTAAAAGATACAGTTTTTTCAAATGCAAGCAAGTCTTGGAGTTGTTTAGTGCACTCTTTAAATCTGATTTTATGTTGGGGCGATCTGTGCTGTTGCCATTCCCTTCTAGCTCTTCTTTTTTCACTTACGAGAATGCTATTAAATCCAGTCTGCGGGTGGGAGGTAGTCGCATGTTCAGCTGCCTGTTTTATATTTTTGATAAGATTGCCAATGTTAAATTCAATATCTTCGGATGTTCTTAGCGTAATGTTTTCCGTACAATGACTACTGAGATATTTTCTGAACCCCAGCCAATTAACACGGTTGATCGTCCTCACATACGGGTGAGGTAAGTCACTTCTTAGTGGGCTACAAATTGTAACGATAGTGGGAGAGTGATCGGAGGAAAAATCTTGAGACGCTTCAACATGAACTAATTCCCTAGAAATATTTTTCATGACTCCAAAATCTATAACATCCGGAATTTTTTGTATGTCCGTAGACCAGTAAGTGGGCTCCCACTCGAAATGACGTCAAAGCCCATTTTTGAAATTGTGTTGAACAATGCCCGACCTCTAGGTGTAATAAGACGCGAACCCCAGAACGTATGTTTTGCATTGTAGTCGCCAGCTGCTACGAAGCAAGGGCCAAGGGATTTGTAGAAATCCTCGTATTGGTCCTCAGTAATTGCAAAACTAGGAGGGGAGTAAATTGATGATATGACAAAATTTGAGCAAAAATTTTCGACACAAATATTTGTTGCTTGTGGATGTTCTTCACAAATGTTGTCCAGAATATAGCTTGAGTCTTGACTTTATCAGAATTGCTGATCCACCGCATGCTCTTCTTCTCGGGTCCTTTGAATCATATAAGGTGTAGCCATTAATTTTAAAGAGGCTTCTCGAAGTCAAATGATTCTCAGAGACCAACATTATATCAATATTGTTTTCCCTGAGGAAGTGCTCAAGTTCGTTTTTGTGTTGGCGAATGCCGTTTGCGTTCTAGAAACATATTTTTAACGTGTTCATGGCTTGTTAACTAATGCTTGAAGCAGAGTATTCTGCATTCTCAGCATTTCTTGCATCATGCTAGTCATATTTGTTGTAAAATTGTTTATAGTTTGCACCAGATTTTCAATAGTAGCTTCAAGGCGATTAAAATTAAAGCCTGAGTTTGTATTTGTTGAAGTATTTGGCCGTGAAACATTTTGTGTGGGAATAGAGCTTGTCTTAGCAGCATCGGCATACGATACACGTGAAGTAACTAGTTGGCTAGTTTGAGGAAGAGTGGCGGAGTAAGCGTTTGGTGTTTGTGCTGGAGCTACTTAGGAAAGAATATACAGGGCATCCTCTGTAGTTAGCAGTGTGATTACCTCCACAATTACTGCATTTTTTTCTGATTGATCTTTTGGTTTAGTACAACTAGCAGTACTGTGCTACAATTATGGCACTGTACTGGTCCCGAACGCTTGTGTGGTTCTTCAACTGTTATTTTTCGGTATAAAAGATATTTTAAATTATAAATTGGGTGCGTTTCATTTTATCTCAATTTTATATCATTCGGCTCAAGTTCAACTCGAAATAGAGGCTGGGGGATCTTCTCCCTATTTATTATATTGGAAAAATTTTTTACCTTAAATCCCTGGAGGACGAGTACATCTTTTATTTCTTCGGGAACAACATAAGAATCTATGCCCTTCAATACGATCTGCAGGCCTTTAGCACTCTTAAGCTGGTATGTGTAGAAACTTGTTTTATTTTTTTCAAATTCAGAAACCATTTTGCGGAAATCTGTTTTGTCATAAATTTAAATTTTCGTTTCATCGATATTGCCACGTTTTATTGGAACAATGTGAAATTTATTCTCACCAATGACCGAAATTAATTTCTTAATAAGAGCGTTTGAATTTTTTTCTCTCAAATAGATTGGTGGCTGCTTGGAGGTTTTGTTAGCGGATATATCAGGTATGTCGTTGTCATCTTGCAATATTTGAAAACGATTAGTGGAGGATGCGCTGTTAGCCCTAGATACCTTTGAAGCAGATGCGATTTTAGTAGAATTTGGGCTTCGCCCGCGCTTTACCACAATTATATATCGGTCCATTCCGACTTGGACCTTGGGTTTTGGGCTACTCTTATTTACAGTGACTAATTGGGTAAGTGATGAATCGGATGATATCGCTGATTTAAATGACGAAGTAGTAGGCAACTGTAATGTTAACGAATCACTAGTTGACATTGGACAAAGCGAAGTTGATCGCTGACGAAAAATTGGCTTATCCGTTAAAAAAAATCTATCATCAGGTTTTTTATTTATGTTGTTTAAATTAAGAGCATCTGAACTCACAGTTAGTCTATCATCAGATTTTTTATTTTTATTGTTATCATTAAGATCATCAGAGCTCACAGTAAGATAGGCATTTCTGCCGTTATAACTCACTTCACAATTATCTGTTTTTGAGGTACTCATATAGAGAATTCCTCAAGGGCACTTTGTTAGTGTATTCCTCAAGGGCACTTTGAGTTATTTTGTTTACGGTTGTTTTTGTTTTTTGTTTGTTTTAGTTATTACGGTCTATGTAAAAAATATTAGCAAAGTAAAAAAAAGCTTAGTTATCAAAGTTAATGTACAACGAATATTATGTACTACGTTTATTTATTGTATGGTTTTTTTTATTTAGTATGTATGTAAAAAAAATTCGGCTAATACGTCTGTTCACTTTGAAGGTAAAACGAGAACTGTGATGCAATATACATATATCAAAAAAATCGAAAATAATTTTTTTTATGAAATTTTGTGTGGAATTATTCCTTAATGACTTGTCAAATGAAAAAATAGAAAATTCTTAGCGTAAAGCACGGAAAATTGCGGAAAAATGTGAAAAACAAAAATTTTTTATTTCCCAAGTTTTTTATATATCTAGCCTCTTTTTTTATCACAATATTTGATGATAATTATGGAAATCATTGTGATAAAAAACGTTTCGAGCTCGATTATATGCCGAGCAGAAGAACGTGCACGATTCGCTGATGAAGGTTGTTGACGATGGAACGGGCGGCATTTACTTTCTCCATGCTCCCGGTGGTTGCCATTCTGGCAACAATTCGGCCAAGATCACGAATTGCGTTGGCTGTTGCATCTTCTGGAATTGCTGCCATGCTGTTGGAAGGCGGTCGAAACGTACATTCCGCTTTGAAGCTGACGATGAATCTTCTCACAGTTGACAAGCCCACGTGCCCAATAACCAAGAATTCGGCGACAGTCAAATTGATGCGCGAATGCAAAATCATCATTTGGGATGAAGTACGATGGCGCATAAACGAGCTTTGGAGGCAGTAGACCGAACAATAAAAGATTTACGAAGTGATTTAAGACGATTTGGTGGGGCTTTGATATTGCTCTCGGAGATTTTCGTCAAACACTTCCCATCATCCCCAAATCTTCTGCTGCGGATGAACTTAACGCTTGCTTGAAATCGTGGTCTTTGTGGCGGCATGTATAGAAGTTGCAATTGACCACAAACATGAGAGTCGCGTTGCAGAACGACCCATCGGCTGCTGAGTTCTCGAGACAAATTCCTGTTGATGTTTCGACTGGATTGACATCGTTCCCTGAAAATTTTTGTGAATTCACATAGTCCAAGGAGGAACTAATCAGCAAAGTGTTCCCCGGCATTGTACAAAATTACAAAAATCTCGATAGGATTGGTGAACGGGCAATACTGCCAGCAAAGAATAAGGACGTCGATAGCTTAAACTTAATTATTCAAAGTCAAATCGCAGGACAACTGCACCGACGGAATTTTTAAACTCGCTTGATGTACCAGGAACTCCGCCGCATAATTTACAGCTGAAGGTGGGGTCGATCATAATCATGTTGCGGAATCTCAATCTTCCAAAATTGTGCAATGGTACGCGGTTGTCCATCAAAAAGCTAATGAACAATGTGATTCAGGCGACAATCATTAAGGGCAAGTTCAAAGGAGAGGAAGTCCTTATCCCATGAATTCCCATTATTCCAACTGACCTTCCATTCCAATTCAAGCGGATTCAGTTCCCCGTTCGATTGACATTCGCGATGACAGTCAATAAATCCCAAGGCCAATCACTAGAAGTCTGTTGGATTAATCTCGAATTTCCCTGTTTTTCGCACGGTCAGCTGTACGTTGCATGTTCGCGTGTTGAGAAACCGTCATCGTTATTTGTTTTTGCGCCGGAAAACAAATCGAACAACATTGTTCATCAAATCGCTCTCTACTGATTCCACTCAAATAAATCACATTGAAAATTTAAATATTTGTGTTGTATTATTACACTAAAATTTGTCTGAAGGCTTAAAATTGGGGCGAGGCGAAGTTCGCCGGGTCCGCTAGTTAAACATTTTTAAACTTCTCTCGTTTGAATCTTCACTTTAGTGCTTTTTACGCTTTTTAGATATCAAAATTACGCTTTTTAGTGCTTCTTCTTAATTTTGATGTGCTTTTAGAGCCAAAAAAGTTGGCATCACTGATCCACAATGGTCTATAAGCTGGTATTTCTTATTATTGTTGTCTTGTTATTTCTCAACAAAAGGGGAAAAAATGTGTTTCGGTTTTTTTATTTTAATATTGAATTTTTATTCAACGCATGTCAAAATTACTACGAATGAATCAAAATAAAAAAAATTAAGCTGAGTAGTTTTTTCTTCTCCTATATAAAATATCAAAATCAATTAAAAAATTAATTGAGTATTTTCCCTGCAGAAAATTTGGTGACAATTGATCCAAACGTACTCGTCCCATGACTTGAGAAAATGGGAATGGTTCAAAAATTTATTACACGGGAACTACGAAAATAGGACATATCACGTAACTGGTTTCAAAGTGCTAAAAAAAAGTAAATTTAACTAACACAAGAGCCAATGTTTTTATATCTATCATATGACATGAACTATAGATAGTATCTCTCACATATCACAAAGTATCCAAATGGTGTTACTTGCTCCATTTAGTGATATCTCCATGATAAAAGTGATCTGCTCTTTGTAATAATTCGTAAAATCTGAAACTAGGGTTTAGCACACATAACCAAGTATGGACGTTATTAGTTTTGTGTTGAATTTCTTTACAATTTAAAATTGCACATATCGTTACCATAATATCGAAAGGCCCTAACTCATTTCTTTTTGGGATCTAGAATTTTGAATTTTTTCAATACATTAGATGTTCTTTTATCAAAAAAAAAACCCGAAATAAAAAAAAAATTAGTTAGGGCCTTTCTATATTAAGGTAACGTATATTAGGTAACATACATAGTTTATATGTATATATGTATGTACATGCATACATATGTACTATTGACCTGCACAAGACCATTTATAAGACCTTTCAAGACATACGACATTTTTTAAACGCTTTACTACAGCGAAATATTCTAAAACAAACGCTAAACAACACTGTTGGCAAGATTTTTTTTGAGTTATTTGTCTTGCCAACAGTGTTTTTTAGCGTTTGTTTTAGAATATTTCGCTGTAGTAAAGCGTTTAAAAAATGTCGCATGTCTTGAAAGGTCTTATAAATAGTCTTGTGCAGGACTTTAATATGTACATATATGCATGTATGTATGTACTATGTATGTATGTATGTTAAAAATGATTGGCACTTATTTGCTAATAAAGCTGCAAATAAAAAACTAAGCGTATGTATGAAATTTTGCAAAGATTCATCCGTTGAAACGGTATTATATTTATATGTATACATATGTATGTACATACATACATGCATTTTTGACATTAAATATGCCACTTTTTAATTTCTTTTTTTTCGAATTTTCTATCTTTATCTCTTGCATATAAAGTTGCCAGATAAATTTTAATAAAGTCGTCAAATTGTCACTTTGCAAAATAATATACATATGTACTATGTACATACATTGGAGTGGCCGTTATTTTTATTTTTCGTTTTTGATTTCTTATATTATCTCCCCCCATATCGGTTCAGTTTTATGTAAAAAAAATACAAAAAATTTCATAGCGATAAGTTGCGTTTTTGGGGGTGCGTCCGACCTTCCAAATTGCCTTTAAGTCCATTCATTCAATGTAATTTGTTTGCATATGAATATTTTTTTAATAAACATTTTACAAGAATACTAGCTGACTCCGGTCCGCGTTGCTGGCCCTAAGCAAACATTTAGTGCTGTATATGGCATTGGTGGTACAATATGAAAATTGGATTTTGCCCGCGAATAAACCAAAAATTGCGCCATCTGTCGGACGAATCACTATTTCTGAAAGGGGCGTAGCCGTTGAAGCAGTACCCTATTTTCCTTTTAATCAAAAACGAGGAAACCGTTGTAACAATCTCGGTAATATTCGCACTCTTAAATTATATCAATTTTAATTTAAATTCATTACGATTGAAAATATGGCGATCAAATAAAAGGTTTGAATAACGAACGAGACATAAGCTCAAAAATATACTAAATTACTCAGATTTATTTATTTTAGAATGTTCTATTACGAAATAAAAATTGTTTTAATTATCGTTAATGGCTGTCCTGTAGGTCTGTATCAAGTCTATGCAATTTAATATTTAATATATCTTTAAGCAAATCGTTAAATTTAATGAAGTTTCTGGCAACCCCACATGATTATCAAAAGAAAAATATGAAAACGAAAAGAATAGACTTACTGCTACACTAGCTACTTTATTAACGTATGCATTAAGTTTGTGGTTTATATTTGTAGTGGCATGGGAAACTCTTATTGACTTCCATTTAATTAAAGGTAATTAAAGGGACGTATGTATTTACACATAAGGTGTGTTCATTTACTTTACTAGTAAAAATTAGTAACGAGAGAGTAACAAGAAATTTTTCGAAACTACTCTCAAAAATGTGGAAAAGTAATGCATTAAACACATTCACCACAGCAGGCTACACGAACACACGACTTCAAATGCCGCTAGCAGCATTTGTCGCCTCGTAGCCAGCTACTTAATTATTTTGGAGACGGCAGCAGCACCATCTGCACCTGATATTCAAATACAAATACATAGTTCAGTATTGCCACTTTCATTTATTTTGCATTTATAAGAATTAATTACTGTTTTAAAATGTACTTATTTCACTTAAAAGTACAATAATGAATCAATTTAATCTTTACATCAATTTTTGGATATTGTTTCTAGTAAATAGTATGAAATAATTGTACGATATCATTCATTCACCATTTTGTATTATACTGGTAACACTGCATTTGCTCATTGTAGCCAGAGAAATAGAAATTAGTTTAAAGTTGGCGACAGCTACAACGGTGGTCGTGCAGTCGTGTAGCCTGCTGTCGTTAAAATAATTGTTACCATAAGAATGTGTGTATTCTATTTTTGACAGATTGTAGCCCGTAGCCTGCTGTGTCGAATGTGTTTAATGCATAAATGAACACTTTACTAGCTAAAATTTGCAAGTTAAAGTAGTGTTGCAATGTATAGGTATATATGAGTACTCAATAACTACCCCTATGTTTTCTGAACATATTATACATATGTATATGTATATTATTATAAAATGATTGTAATTGTGATATTGATTAAAAATGATGTGATTATGGTCATTTATATTCACCATTGTCGTGACTAATAAATTATGTGTTAATTCAAATTTATTTGCAAATATATATCTGAACTAATTGAATTATTTGCCTGCTTAATGCCTATTCAAATTATGCCTTTTTAGCCTGCCTTGCTTCGACAATTTTCTTTTAATCCCTCTTCGAAAAGTCACGCACATTTACATTAAGACTTTTTTCTTCAAGACTTTTTGACGTTAATATACATGCTTAATCCTAAGAGTACAAAAAAACAAAGATAAATGTCAAAAATCCCCTCGAATTTTCATTTCGTGCCTTTTGTTTTACTCCGCATGCTTCTCAACACCACTCACCAACAAACTTAAAAAGCCTGCCTGCACAGATAACCAGAAAAGGCCCAGTGTAAATATCGTCTTAGTGTAAATTACCGAGTAGCTAGGTACTCATAATATTTACAACACTAAAAATAACAGCTGGTCTGTGAAAATTAAAGAAAAACAAAAACATTTTAGTTCAATTTCATTAGACATATTATTTTGCTTCTGTTGTTGCTAGTTACACAAAAATAAATTTTTTATCTTTTTAATACTTTTTATCGTCTTAAAAGTTTACATTTACTTACAATTTCTTAAATTTTCCAAAATATTTTTATTTTCAACTTAATTTAGAAAATTGTTTTGCAAACACAATCATAAAACAGCTGTTTGAAAAATTATTACAAGTAAAAATTTTACTTGTAAAAAATTGCAAGAATTTTTCTGTCTCTCAATTTTTTACGCTCTTTCGACGCTCTCTCGTTGCAAATTTTTTGGGTTAATGAACACTTTCCAGTAACAATTGTTACAAATTCGTAAAAACTTTTAGTAAATGAACACAACTAATATCATTTTAATTTGGTTTATGTTTTCGAAGTGAAAAGAATAATTATTCTGAGTGCTAAAAATATTTTATATAAATTTTAAAAGTTAGTAAATAATTTGTGTAAACTAAATTTAAAAAGAATATAAAACAAGGTAAATAAAATGTGCGGCCGTGGAAATACCAAAAGAAATTTAAGAAGGTTAATTAGCAAGAAAAAGGAAGAATTTGCGAATACTTTAAATAATGTAAATAAAGAGCCAAATTTTGAAAATATATTTATTGATGTAACAAATGAATTAGCGACAAGTGCAATAGATAACACTTCTAAAATTATTAGTTCTACCAATAATTTGTGTACAAAATTAAAACAGTGGATAAATCGCAACAGGCCAACTAAAAAAGCTGTGGAAGAATTGCTAGCCATTCTTCAAGAAGAGCATTTAGATGTGCCTCTTAGTATGCACACGCTGTTTCCAAACGTAGAAAAAGCACTAATTAAAGAAGTTTCACCGGGTGTTTACTCGCATTTTGGCATTCAAAAACAACTGCAGTCAATTGGCAAAGTAATTTCTGAGTACGAAAAAGTTATAGTCGATATAAATATAGATGGTTTGCCGCTTTTTAGAAGTTCCAAAATGCAATTGTGGCCAATTTTATTTCGACTTGCCAATATCGAAAACATTTCAATTATTCCATTGGTATTTATCTTGGCAAATCTAAGCCGGACAACATATTAGAATTTTTAGATGAGTTTGTGATCGAAATGAAACATATAATTGATAATGGCATGGTGTTTGAAGGAAAATTACTACAACTACAAATAAGATCAATAGTTTGTGATTCGCCAGCCAAAGCATTTATATGTGGTATTGTAGGCCACACATCTTCCCATGGTTGTACTAAATGTATTCAAATCGGCAAAAAAATTAATAAAGTTCTCACTTACTCATCACAGTCAAGTGAATTGCTGACAGATAAAGATTTTGAAGAAAGAAAATTTGCAAATCATCATAAGAAAATATTTCTCTCTCAAAAATCTCCACTAGAAATAATAGGAGTGAAAATGATAACTCAAGTGCCAATAGACAGCATGCATCTTATTGACTTAGGCGTTATGCGGAAGATGCTTTTGGGAATGATCCACAACAAATTAACTATTAAGATTTCAAAGGACAAAATTAATAACATTTCAAATCATTTAAAATCGCTTCATCCTTTTATTCCAAAAGAATTCGTTCGACGTCCTAGAAGTTTGGAGGAAGTCTTAAATTTCAAGGCAACGGAATTCCGCCAAATATTATTGTACACCGGCATAGTTGTTCTTAAAGATAATATACCGTATGAGGTTTACCATGAATATCTCCTATTACACTGCGCTTGCAGGTTACTATCATCAGAAAACAACTTAAAAGAAAATGTAAAAGTGGCCCAAAGGTTGTTAGTGGAATTTGTGCAAAACTTTTCTTCTATATTTGGAGAGAATTCTGTTTCCCATAACGTTCATAATCTGTTACATATACATAAGTGAAAGTGTAAGCCAATTTGGAACGTTACACAACTTTTCAGCGTATAGTTTTGAAAACTACCTACAAACTTTAAAAAAAATATGTTAGGAAGCCGAACCAAATCCTGCAACAAATTTTGAATAAAGTCAAGGACGAAGTTCGAATTTTACATAAAAGAGATGAAGGTTTCACTGAAAAAAATAATATTGAAAAATATTTCAAAAATAATTTTTCATTGAGTGGAAAAAGTCCCGACAACATTTGCTATATTAATAATGAAATTCCATTTAAAATTAAAAGTTTCAACAAATGCAAAAAACTTGTATTGGGTAATAGATTTAATAAAAAAATCAGTTTCTTCAAGCATCCAATAAATTCTTTGGAGTTAGGCATTTGTTTAGTAAATGAAATTTCACCACAGACAGAAGAATTTTCACTCAACGACGTACGCAATAAAGTTATATCAATTCCATATGAAAACAATTTACTCTTGATACTAATGTTATATAGCTGTTTTTAAGATGAAACGAAGCCGTCGAATAACAATTGAAAGCACCGAAAATGAAGAAATTGATTCAAAAAAAGTTTGCAAAGGCTGCTCGGAACTGAAAACTTATGTTGCAAATCTATTTATGAACCAAACAGGTGAGTGATCATATTTTTTTCATATAATCATAATCTTAAGATATTTTCAGATGAAAATGTGTATGTATGTATGTATGTATATATGCTTAGGTTGTTATAAAAATTAAAAAAAAGGATTTTCCAAATTCCAATTCAACATTTTGAAAATCAATTTGAGGGTTTTCCATAAGAACTTAATTTCAAAAAATGTAATTTTTGATTTTTAAAATGCCTGTTTGATTTGAAAAATACCGACTTTTAAGTTAACAACCAATATACATATACATACATATCGCGCCATAACCGCCGAAATACTTAAACGATATAATTTGCAAACTTTATTTTTTGATGAAAATCGATTACTTACGATCGTAAATAATTGATTATTGACAAAAATGATGCTCGAAAGTAATGGTGCTTAGGGTTTTTTGTTTGCGGTTATGGTACTATTATATACTTTTATATGGTATTCTAAATAACTATTTTTTATTATCTCTGTAGAAACCTTAAAACAGCAGAATAAAAAAATAATGGAGGCATTGGCCAGCCAACATGTCCTCACTAAATAATAAAACAAGACGATACCTCCAATAAGTTATCCAAAATATTTCCAATAAACTCTGAAGAGAATTTGGAAGACATAGAGCAACAAATCAATGAAGACAATAAACATTTATATGTAAGAATTTTTTCTCTTGTGTACATGATTACTATTTACTTCAAATTACATGATTTCCAAACCGAAATCATTTGAATGGAATTTCTAATGAAAAACTTGAATTTACAGAACATATGAAAAACGAATAAAATACATGGCAATGAACAAATTCTTATCAGCAAGAATTCGTTTGTATTTACTATGTATCTTTGTATTATGTATGTATATGTACATACAGACAAACAAATATACATACATACATAGTATATTTCATTTCGAACTTGCGGTTTTTCACAACAAATTCATGTTTTTAAAATTCAGCATTTTAACAATTTAATCCAGACTTGTTCAAAACAAATTCAAAATGTACTACATCAGTATGTTCATACGTATTATAGGGTTGCATGAACAACTCCATCCATGAAACTACTGAAATGTTTGTTCACTAAAACCCAACTTCGAATAAATATTTTAAACTGAACAAAGTGTTGCTTTTATCATAATGTGAGTGAAAACATTTCGCTTCATACTGTTAAGACAAAGAGATTGTTCATTGAAACGAGTATTGTTTCATGCTGCTTTCTCTCATCTCATTTTTTGTTATTAATACGCAATAAAAGTGTTGCCAGAAAATGATGATGAGAAAATGTTAAATCTGTAAAAAAAATTCTGCTAAAATGTTCTGCAGAAGAAAAGTATTGTACTTTTCATCAGATTTAAATTTAAAAATAAATTGTTGAAATAGCTTTGAATTTCATGGTTATACAATCTCATTAGTATTTACAGGTATTTTTATAGCACATACATACATATGTACATATGTATTTTTATTATCCATAGATATGCATGTTTATGTTTTTTCAAATAGTATTTATATTGAGAAGTGTGAAACACAAAATTCCATCGTTTCTCTATTTGTGAAAAAATTGTTTCTGTATTTGAATGCGAAAACAGACAATACTGATTCTGTTTTTACAGGAATATTTCCAGTAATTGCGTGCCATATGAAACAAAATGTCACAAAAATATTATTTAAATAACGAAAAAAGAAATAATTTACAAAGAAAAGAAAATAACATAATGAACAAGAATATAAAATTAATGTAAAATGCTTGAAATAAAAAGTTTTTTCGATAAAATGTCCATACATAGGACAATTACACAAACAAATTATGAATAAATATAATAATATCGACCTGTTAATAATAATTTTAGTTAAAAAATTCGATGTATATCTTTCCAACTAGTTTGGGAATTAAATAAGTCTAAATTTCCTCTTTTATACCAAGTAAGCTCTAAGATTTTTTCATACCAGCTAGCAGTGAGTCTTCGGAGCGGGTGTTTTCGGCAGCAAGAAATTTACTTTCTGAAAAACGTTGCATCATTGGGTGGAATACAGCGTCAGTCGAAAAAATTATGTTTTTACATCATAATATAAAAACACAGAATTTCGAACGTGATGCTTAATTCATATGAAACTTTTTTCCATTAACACTAACTGAATTTATAATTTTTATATAAATCACGCATTGGTTTTTGGTTTTCTTTGCAATAATATAATTTTAAAATCATATTGAATTTTCCTGATAATTACTCTTTTTTCAAATTGCATTTCAATAAACCACATAAAATAATGATCATTTGTGTTTTATTATGTTCTCTTATTATGATTGAGCGTAATTTACAAAAATGTCGAACCAGCGTAAGCACATGTACTGAAAAAGAAATTTAAAGTAATAATGTTCTGTTCTTTAGTAATCAGGTACCTCCGACCAAACAAGAGGAGTTTTATAAATTTCAAGTGTGCATCTGTGTGTCAGCCTACGCATTCGCAGAAACAAAACGTCTGTACCAATTTCCATTTAGTTTGTTATTGTTTGAAAGGTGAGTTTATCGAGAGTGTTGTAAGCAATGTTTGAAGAAAATCGATCCAGCAGCTTGGAAGTTATACAGTTTTTAATTAACTTTGTGATTACATTTTAAATTTTATGTACGAACTATTTAAATAAATAAGAACTTAAACCAGTTCATAAAGCTGAGTTTACATCTGGCATTTCTTGTGTGCCATTTGCAAAAAAAAAAAGCGTAACCAACTAATTAATAATAAAAGCTGTTTGATTCAGACATGTATTCAGACATGTTTCCAATCATGTTGGATTCTATAAAATTGTCTATTAGCTATGTATGGAACTATTTAACTTACGGCCTGACCCACGATATCGACAACGTTCGACTTGTCGCACACTTACATTTGAAACAACAACAAAATATTAAAATTTGTTTTTGTTTTGAATGTAAGTGTGCGACAAGTCGAACGGTGTCGATATCGTGGGTTTGACCCTTAATAAATACATGTTTGAATCAAACAGTTGTTCATTAGTAATTAGTGGTTACGCTTTTTTTACACTTGTGTGGCACATGGCACACATGTGTAAACGCGGCCTAATAGTTTATTAGTTGTGTGACAAAAATTAAAGAAAACACAACAAAAGTACTCATTTCCAAGCGAAAATAACTATTTATATACTTCCAAGCAAAAATATAACTAAAAATTATTTTTGAAATTAATATTTGTAATAAAACTCAAACAATTTTATTATCACCCTAATGCAAAAATACGAAATTTTAAACAACAATAATATTGCATTTAAAAGAAAGATAATTATGTGTACATTTAACTTATGTCTATAAATGAAATATTTTACCGAGGTTGCTTTCACTATTAAAAACTAAATTTAATTTAGATCTCGTTAACATCTTTTAACTTCCTTTTCGGCGATTATTCTAGTATTTTCCTTCAACTGGCAACACTGATCTTTAAAAGCATATTGTTTTTGCATGAACTTAATCGAGATTTACTCAACGCATGTTCTGTTTCACATTTGTGAATGTTTGTATGCTCTTGTATATATGAACAAACCAACATCGTTTTACTGCGTTCTTAACTATTGAGTGTTTATTGTTATTGTTTCATAGTTATTCATCTGTATGAAATAGGATGAAACGAATAAAAAATTTTAGCGAACATTTCATAAACATCATTATTAAGTTTCATGCAGATGTTTAATACGTATCTAGAAACATAATTAATATGTTTGCTTGTTTTATTTATATATTTTTAATGATATGTACTTATTAATTCGTTTATTTCTTCCAGGTAACTTCGATGAAAGGCCTTTTAAGAAAAAACGTTGTGAAAAACATTGGTTTAATTATTTCAGAGAAGCTTTTATATATATATAATTTAGATAGAACCCATGGAAAAAAAGATTGAAGGATTTTAAAAACTTTTACGAAACTATTAAAGGTAATTTATACATTTTATAAAAGGTTACCTGTTTAAATTTTATTATGTTTTAATAGAAGCAGTCAAAGCAATCCCAGAACTAGACGACATCGAAAGTCATATAAGAAAAGCAATATCTCTTTTAAAGAAAAGATATTTGAAAAAACGGTTAAGAGAAAATCCTGCCGATAAAAATTCTAAAATTAGTACCTAACTTAATTTTGCTTACTTGTATAAATATCATATTTCTTAAGCAATACTGTATTGAAAGCTTAATTTTGTTTTTCAAATATTTACATATATATGTATGTATGCACATAGAATTGTATATTTTGTTAGTTTTGAGAACTGCTATTTGTCCAACAATTTTTATTTCTAACGTTAAATAAACATTGCATATGTTGGTAATTTTTATATTGTTCATAAATGAAATAATAATAGCCTTATGTAAAACGTAAAACTTCATGCCAGTTACCCTAAGTGGCAAAATTTAATATGGTATTAACGCGTTCCTCTGTAAAATACTAGCGTGATTTTGAATATAAAATGGTATGACAAAATTCATTGAGACCGTGTTCATTTTTGCCACTTATGCTAACTTTCATGACGTTTTACACAATGCATAAGGATGCAAAAGTTTAGCATTGGAAGCACTTTTTTATCAAAGGCTTCTTTATGCAAACAATAAGTTTTCAAATTAATCTTAAATATTTGTATATAAATTAATTTATGTATGTATGTATATAGCTATTAATATAATGTTTTATATATACATATACATAGTTATGTTTTCTATATTTATATGATTGAATTAAATTTAATTTTGTACAACTTAAAGAAAATTTTTAAATTTTATTAAACTAGTGCAGTGATAGGTAAATTTTGAACTATTGCCTAGACCGATATTTTAAGTACCGGCACAGTATCGGATTTTAGTTCACTCCTAGGAACTGGTATAGCGGTTCATTCCATGGACTGGTTTTTTTAATTCAGTTGTGGAACTAGTTCAAATGGAACAACACTTTAGACTGGTATGATATTGACGCACACCGAACCATATTATTTTGGACTTGTTTGGTGTAACGTCACAAGGAGTGTAAAAAGTATCAATTAACCCCATCCTAGGCCATCCCCATGTAAAAGTGACTGGTCCGCTTCATAGGAAGTGTTAGAACTCGGACTGGTCCCTATCACTTGAAACCGGTCACGTGACTAGTCTTGTGTCACTTCCATTTCCTGCAGGGTTAATTGAAAGAATTTTTTAAAAAAAATGTGGCATACTATAAAAAACAGCTCGCATATAAAAACAAAAGTCTGTTGATAAGCAATCACTTAATTGAAAAAAAATTCAACAATAATTTTTTCTGTGTATTAAATCTACTTATAATTACACTGTTCTGCAAAAAATAAAAAAGGAAGGAGACCTGACAGCTGATTATTATGTAAATTGACCTCCTAAGTCCGAATATGATCTCCGTTTTTCCCCATCACCACCATTTTCGGGGGTTCACCCGCACTAATTTCGAGGATTTAATGGCCCTTAATTCAATTTAGAATGCATAAAAAATTATTTTAGCTGTTAAACTTTTCTATAGCTCTGTGGTAATGCTTCATTCTAGCTTCATTCCACTGAAATCCATTTCTAGCGAGCGTGCAATCAATTCCCCTTATTGTGAATGACGTCGACGACGTCACATCAAGACGACAGTAAATATTGTCACTTCTCTACTTTTTATCGGCAACAATTGGTTCTTACTGACAATCTCTTAGGGTCGTATTCAAAAAAATATTTTATTTGAGCCTTAAAGTTCATAGTAGTTACCAAGCAATTTAAGGCTAACATTGCTTTTGAAGCATTTAATAACTTTTATGAAAAGAAGACAAGTTAATTTCTTTATTAATATAGAATTTTTATTAAGCGACTGTATCGACGCTTCAAATTCTTATCTATTAATGCTTACTTATTACTAAAATATTAAGGCTTATATACTACTTATGAGAAGATTCTAGATTTAGAATTGTATGGAAAATTATAAACGAATTAAAACTAAATCAGGGCCTAAAATTAGTATACACATATGGTGGGAAATTAAAGTGAAATACAATCCACCCTTTAAACATTATTTCGTTCCCACAGCGGCGATTGTGTTGGTGCGGCATATTGTGTGTGGCTATTTCAAGTGTCACACACTTCACAGCAATATTAATTCTTTCTATTATGCCGACGTTGCACATTTGCACTTGGCCTTGAATATTTCTCAAGTGCAGTCAAACTGCATAACGACAAATTGTCAAACGATCACCGTTAGTATGAATTCAAGGTTAGTGCGATATTTGACTCTTGAAATTATGCATGCAGGCACTTAAAATGATGAAAACAATTTGTGCTGTATTTAAAAGAATGTGATAATGCTACACTTTATTAAGAAATTGTATTCAAAAGACAACTTTAATTATTTTGTAATTTAATAATAAATACTGGTAACTCCACCGTGTTCAACAACCAATTCACATCTTATGATGTACAACATCGAACAGAATTTAATTCGATTATTCAAATAATTTTTTATATTATTAAATAAATTTTTATTATCTTGAATTATTACTTTCAAAAATATGAGCTTCTGACATTGAAGGAAAACAGATAAACATTTCTATGAAGTTAAATTAAAAATAATATGATGAATAAAGAAAAATTATCACAATTTATTTTATTCGAATGAAATGGGTATTTGAATATCCACATTTTTCCTTCGTTTTGACTGTATGTGCATCAGTAAAACATTTTTGTGTAATTGAATTTATTTTAATATTTTTTATGGATTTTCATCAAACGTTTGCTTGCAAATGAAATCGTCTACGACCGCACTATATGGGACCATGTTGCAATTATACCATTTCTCCTAAAAATGGACCACGTAGTCCAATAATATCTGCAGGGATACTACAACCAATACAATTTCATCCGAATAATATAAGACATATACGTCCAAACAAACATAATCTGATATTTGCATTTGAGGTAAACACCTTTGAAAGGTTTTAGATTTGTTCCTGATTCTTTGCAAATTAAGAGCAAGCATAGCTGTCGCCGAGATCAAATTGGCTGTGTTTTGTTGGCACTTATCAACCTCTAACTGAGTTTGGCGACCACTGTTGTGAAATTATGTACTCTTTGTTGATATATGTCTATTAAATTGTACTTTCATCATCCTGAAAGCGTAAATACAATGAAAGCGTATAAAAAGAACGCGAAATACATCATACAGGCAGGGTTACCGTTCACCCGACTAAAGTCGCAATTTGACCCTTTTTTTTAGCGGTCTGCGACTTTTTGTGAGACTTTTTTTGTCACCGACTTTTCCGACTTTTTTTAATTTTGTTGCTACTTTTTACCCTTTTTTGTGAAACTTCTCAAAAAACAGTTAATTTGCAGTAAATTAAAAGTTGTTTGATTATTTTTATAAAAAAAAAATCGTCAAAATAACGTCGGCAAAATTTAAAAGCAATTCACAGATTATTGTTCATTTGGAAACACTTTTACCACTTTTTTGCAACATGCATGTCATGTATAAATTGTATTCAAGAAATGTTTCATAAATTTTCAGTAGAAGTTGGAAAGAATAGTTTTAGCTAAAATCTGCAAGGTACATGAAAACATTTACATACATACCCAGGAAAAAATTTCAAAAAAGGTAATCGGGTTTGGAATGAAGCATTTTTGGTAGAAGCTGTTCCTTACTGGATTACCAACTTAATGATTTTAACAAGGCGTGAGACTAAAATAATCGATTCTTGAGAAGTACTTACTTTTTTTATTTGGCAACTTGTTCACGTAATCTATTTAATCTAAAAAAATTATTCTCATCATTTAGCAACTTGTATATAATTTTTTTAAATTTTAGGTAATGTGATTTGTAAGCGAGCAATGAAATTTGGTAATCAGAAAAGTAAGTCAGGTAATGTGTAATTTTTTTGCTGGGTACATATATGTATAAGCAGGTGTACTGCAACTGCATGTGTTGTGAAATATGATAAAAATTGATTCTGCAATAAACTTTTAGTTTTGTTTCAATTGTTTTTTTGTTTTGTTATGCCTTTTATATAATAAAAACGTTAAAAAAAGAGGAGCAACTTTTATTTTCTCAAACGACTTTTTTGTGCGACTTTATTTTCACAAAACGACCTTTTGTGCGACTTTTCTAAAATTCCTAGCGGTAACCCTACATACAGGTAATTTTTGTTTTAAAAAAGTCTTCTTATAAAATGTTTAATAACTCAGTCAATTTCAAGGAAATTCTTTAAAACTAATTATGTTTTATAAATAAAGTTATAAACAGTATCGTTTCAGTACAAAAATACTGCCTTAAAAGGAGTCCAAAGTAGAAAAATGTCGAAAAAAGCCTGTTAAGGTTGCTGTTAAATTCTAGGTACATAAACCAAGAATTTGTTTGGTGTCACAAGGTACTTGGGACCATGTAACAAAGAAAGGTGCAGTAAAACAAGTCAATTTGTCTACTACGCTATGTCTTTATTTTTCTTCTATATTTATACAAAATATTATAGCTAACTAAACTTATACGCTAAATAATTAGGTCACTTATTAATGCAAGGTAAAAAGAAAATAACTAAAAATGCTGAATTTGTAAAGTCGCTGACCACTGAAGACATTGAACTTATGTTCTTTATTTTGGTCATTGACTGGTGTTGAATAAACAAAAAAAACTTATTGGTAATATGACTACACATGTGTATGCATGGGTGTATGTTATGCTGTGACTGCAATATGATTCTTCGGTCACTAACCATTAATGCATTGCACTTATTGTTTATGTTTTTTTTATAAGCAAATAATTGCAAATGTATTTACATACATACACATGTGTTTGGATGTTTATGAATTTAATTTTAATGAGTTGAATAATTATGATGAATTTAATTTAAGGGTTGCCAACATTCTCCCCCCTTGGAACCATGTAATGTTCAAATACTGCCGCTGCACTTCAGGTATCTTGTAGTTCGATAACGTATTTGGATGGTGAGCTTTGTCGAGGAGTTGGAGTAGGTATCGCTTCGGGTTGGTCCTTCTTTCTACAAGATGATCGGTTTTTCCAGACCAGATAAAGGACAACTAAGGCGAAAACTAAGCTGAGCGTAAAGTAGCTTATTGCTTGATGGTGCAGATTTTTATTGTTGATGAGTTTATGCAGTTGTAACATGTCGGCCTCCTGAAGTTGGGCTTGTAGCTCATTTAGTTGATCAGTATGAGTTTGTAGAACCTGCCGCGTGCTGTTGAATATTGTTATAAGCTCACTTATGTTTGTCAGAGCATTAATATTTTTGAAACGGAAGTACGATGTTTGGATGTTGCTGGATACGTCATAGTGTCCCCGAATGGTGACATCGGCTGTCTTTAGAATACAGGTTGGTTCAATCTGAAGTATACCAGAACCGTGCAATGTGAATTGCATTATTTCAGTTCCACAAACAGCATAAACTTCAGTGCTATTTATTGTGGAATAAATCCATTTGTTTTTGTTGTGTAGTTGTATCCAAACGCCTTGTTCTCTTGATGTAACTAGCTTGCAATTTCTAGCAGGTTTTTGATTAAAAAAATTAATTTCGCAGGACGAAGCCATTGATCCTTTTCCCAAGGTTGATTGTTTGCTGTCGAAGATAAAGACATCGTTGAGCCGGAATGAGTTTGTTATATCATCATTCGACAGTGGAATGTATTCATCTCTGAGTGAATTAATTGCCAGATATGGTTTCTCCGGTACTATGACAAAAAGTGTGCCGTTCCTGTTTGAGGGAACTCCAAATATCTTTAAGAGTTCAAAAGGTTGTTGGTCGATCAATGGTAATTTGACTTCAAAGATGACCTTGTTTTCTGTAACTCCTGCCTTAGTTCGCATAAGTTTGTAAAGTTGAATCAAGTCGTCTTCTTTGACGGGTAGGAGTCGCGACACTGGTAAATGTGCCTTGATCACGTTTAGTTCTCTCTGAAGCTGATTTGGTGATAAAAGCGAAGGACTAATTCTACCATGATGGGAGTCCGTTTAGACGTTTATTATTTCAGCTTCAATTCGGCGGAGTCGCGTTGCAGTTAAAATCAGCTCACTAGAGAGAAATGTTGTTAAATATGCGATCTTTAATTGATGCTGGTCGTCCGTTACTCCATTTTGTAGCCTTGTTATTTCATTTTGTGTTTCATTTAACCTTGACTGCAACGAAAGTTCTGTTTCTTTGATAATATTAAGAGTAGAATCAATTATGGATGTTTGATTTCGTAGTAATGAGAAAAGAAGCTCTCTGCCCGTTTCTGCTTGGCGTATCGTATGTTCCATTTCGGTGGCATAATCAGAGTCGAGAACACCAAAGAGGCTTCTTGCTACGTTCCCGATGATGTTGAGGGCACCTCTACGCGAACGACCAGACATGATCACGTTCTCATCTTGTATCAGATCGGCCTGAAGCTGCTTTAGGTTGCTTATGAAATCGTGACACATGTTTGCTTGTGGAGAAAATTTGCAAAGATTGGAAAACGTCTCCAATGCGGTTGAAAATGCTTCTGATCGGAATGGAACAAGACCGTAATACACCATTATTTTCCATTCTGCTGTGATTGTTCTTGCTGTGCCTATCCCTTCAAAATACAGGCCGGGATCCTTGCTGAATACCTCAGAATTTATTGGTTTGCCGAGAACAGCAGGGAGTAAGAGAAGGGTGAGCAAGGTTGTGTATAGTAAGCTGCAGCCAACAGCTTTAGGTCGCTTGGTGGGAGACGAGTCTGGTTCGGGTGACCTCTTTAAGGTTTTGTTTGCAGGTTTCTCATTTGTTTCCTCATTAATTTCCTCATTTATTAAGGGGGCCAAGCGATGAATAGCAAGTGACTTAATACCTGATGACGTTTTGACCTTGACTACTCGTACGAAGCCATCATGACCCTTGCAGATATTTACTATTCGACCAAGGGCCATTTCATGACTGGCACATTGTCTTCTTTGATGATTACAAGTTGACCTTCTTGAACGTTTGAAGAAGCTGTTCTCCACTTATGTCGTTGTTGTAATTCTGAAAGGTATTCCTTTGACCATCGATTCCAAAAGGCATGTTTCAAGTGAGACACTAGTTCCCATCTTTTCGTGAGTGATGACGTTGGCTCTTTTGCCTGTCTGTCGAATTGAGCGGTTAACGGTTCTCCTATTAAAAAATGGCCTGGTGTTAGGGCCGTTAGATCATTCGGATCTGATGACATTGGTGTTAGCGGTCTTGAGTTCAGAATGGCTTCCACTTCTATTACAACCGTTTCCAACTCCTCATGGGTCAGAGAAGCCTCGGCGGTCGTTCGAAGAAGTAAGTGTTTGGCTGATTTCACGGCAGCCTCCCATAGACCTCCAAAATGGGGAGCTCTGGGCGGGATGAACTTAAATTCTATTCCTTCCTTGGAGCAGGCATTTTCTATTTTTTCTTGGGAACTGGAACTGAATATAGCTGTCTTAAGCTCTTCAAGTTTGTTTTTAGTTCCAACAAAATTTATTGCATTGTCGGAGTACATCGTTTGGCAGCGTCCACGGCGAGAAATGAATCTTTTCAATGCCCCTATGAATGCATCAGTGGTCAAATCAGTAACTACCTCCAAGTGTGTCGCCTTGGTAGCAAAGCAACAGAATACTGCAATATACACCTTATGAGGGCGCTTTCCTCTGAGCTTATAATGTACCCAGAAAGGGCCACAGTAATCTACCCCAGTTGTGATGAATGGTCGACCTGGGCTTATTCTGCAACTTGGTAAATTGCCCATTATTTGATTGAACATTCGTGGCTTAGCTCTTGTGCAACGTATACACTGATGGACCACAGATCTTGTCATTGTTTTCCCTTTCAGAACCCAAAACCTTTGTCGTGCTGTAGCTAGTAATTGCTGTGGTCCACAATGATGATTTTCATTATGTAGGTTTACCAGGATCAGCCTTGCAATAGGATCGTTATATGGTAACACGAGCGGATGTTTGGCGTCGTATGACAGTTCTGATGCTTCTAAAGGCCCACCTACTCTTATTAGTCCTGCTGAGTCTAAGAAAGGGCACAAACTTTTAAGCGGACTTGCTCCTTCGACTATCTGAGACCGTTGAAGTGTTTTCAATTCGTCTGGGAAATCAGATTGTTGCATTGCTCGCACTATGATGTGAAAAGCATTCTCCAGTTCAATGGCAGTGATGCGACTTCCAGTTTGGGTTGAGGTTTTTCTGATTATCTGAGCGAATCTTAGTACATAGGCTACAGTGTGTTGAAGGAAGATAAATGGATTTCTGTGGTTGATGCTGTAAACCTAGTCTTCGACGTTGGATGATGCTGCAGCAGTCACGATTTGAGTCTTCATCTTAAACTCCAAATTGATAGCGTTCTGAGCGTTCTTTTTAAATGGTCCCGGCCAGATACATTCTTGGCCATGCAAGAATGGAGGGCCATAGAACCACAAGTTCAAGCTTGGTAGTTTCTCTGGAGTTACGCCTCTCGAAATGAAGTCAGCTGGGGTTTCCTTTGATTTGACGTGTCGCCATTGACAATTGATGGTTATGTCTTGTATCTTGCTGATTCGGTTAGCCACAGAAGTCTTGAGTGATGAAGACGCTGAATTTATCCAATATAAGACAATTTCTGAGTCAGACCAAAAGAAAAGCTGTTTGTCGTCGTACCGTAACTCCCTTTTTACTTTGTTGGCTAGTTCTGCTCCTAGAAGTGCTGCGTAAAGTTCCAGCCTTGGTAGGGATAACCTTTGGAGAGGCGCAATTCTGGACTTGGAGCACAACAGTCGGACTATTATTCCTCCATTTTTGAGCTTGGATCGAACGTAGACTGCTGCTCCATAAGCCCTTTCTGATGCGTCTACAAATACGTGCAATTGGACATGCGAGGCTATTTGACCATTGAAAACATGTCGTGGTATAGGAGTGTTGTCTAATGTTTAGTGACTTACGGAAATCAAGCCATTTCGTTGTGAGATCTTTAGGGAGTTCCTCATCCCAAGATCTTTTACGTTCCCACAGTTGTTGAATGAATATTTTGGCTAAAACCACGACTGGGCCTGCAATACCCAAAGGATCGTAGATTCGTGCCACATCTGATATGACAGATCGTTTTGTTATACTTGAGGTTGGCTGAAGATTTGCCTTTAGGCAAAATTGATCCGAAGATGGGCTCCATATTAGTCCTAGTGCCTTGATTGATGCATTTTCGAAATCAAGGTTGACTTCTTGATCTTCTTGTGGTATATCTTGGAGTAGATGGGGATGGTTTGCACACCATTTACGTAACTTGAAACCAGCTTCCTTGAGCAAATCTGTTAGTTGGGATTGCATTTCCTTAGCTGTTGCTAAACTATTAGAACCGCTTATTCCGTCATCAACGTAGAAGTCCTGGCCCAAGATCGTTGCACCCAGCGGATATTTGTCCATACGAGTGGCCGCTAGCATTTGTAAACATTTCGTGGCGAGGTACGGGGCTGATGATGTGCCATATGTAACGGTGTTTAGTTGAAAAGGGCGTAGAGGCTGGCCAGGATTCTCTCTCCACAGAATTAGTTGAAGGTTCCTGTCTCGTTCGTCTACGAGGATCTGACGGTACATTTTTTCAATGTCTGTGGTAAAGACAAATCTGGGTAAACGGAAACGTAGAAGCATTCCGAAGAGGTCCCACTGCACGTTTGGACCTGTAAGTAAAATGTCGTTTAATGAACGATCTGTAGATGTTTTTGCCGATGCATCAAAAACGACTCTGAGCTTAGTTGTGCTACTTTCTGGACGCAGAACGCAATGATGTGGAATGTAGTAACGTGGGCCGCAGAGAGTTTTTGGGTCGATTTGAGTCATGTGACCAAGATCTTCATATGACTTCATGAAGTCCTTGTATTGTGTTTCGAGCGTTTCATCTCGTCTGAATCGTCGTTCCAAAGCACGGAATCTGGAATATGCTGTTGGTTCTGATTCGTCAAGTGCTGCCGTGTCTTCAGATAAAGGTAAACGAACAACAAATCTTCCATTGGGATTTCTGGTTGTGGTTTGAATAAAGTGAGTTTCACATGCTTGTTCAGCGGCTGTATAATTGCTTTCTGTAGGAACATCTTCAACCTTCCAGAATTTTTCAATTAGTTCGTCAGTTGACACATCCTCTTCACTTAAAACTGCGCATATCACTTAAGTTGTGCTGTTTTCCGATACTCTGCCACTGGCGATCCATCCAAGTTTTGTGTTCAACAATATTGGAAGATTATCGGCCAACTCTATTTTCCCGTTTTGCATAAGACTGAAGTAGTATTCGGCGCCTAGCAGAATATCCACCTTTCCTGGTTGGTCGAAACATGGGTCAGCTAAGTCTACATTTGGGATTTGCCAATTTGAAATGTCAATTTGTTGATTTGGTTGTAGAGGGATGATTGTAGGGAGAACAAAAGCGTCTAAGTTGGTTGCAAAATTGTTATTTCTGGCTTGCAATTTAACATTTATGCGCTTTGTGGCCCTTCTTCGTGCGTTTCCAATACCATCAATGCATAAAAGGGCTTCAGCTGAAGATAAAGACAATCTTTTTACGACACGCTCGGATACTAGATTCACCTGAGACCCGGAATCCAATATTGCTCTAAATTCTCCCGAATTTCCGTTGGCCGCTGTTAACCTTACTCTTGCTGTTGCAAGTAGTACATAACCCTGGCGCAACGGCGGGTTGTTTGTGGCAGCTGATGTAACAGTCACATTAGTAATGTTAGGTGCAACATCTGTTTTCCGTATATCATTTGAGTGCTGATCTGCGGTTTTGACTTGATTACCATGTTTTGATGAATTGTGTGGCTTGGAATTTGAACCTAAATGCAATAATGTATTATGTTTTTTGTTACATTTTTTGCAAGGTCTTGATGTGCAGGTTTTCGAACTGTGATCAGCTCTGAAACAGTTTACACACAGTCTTTGTTGTTGTACCCAGCTTAGCCGCTTTGCTTCTGATAGTTGTAGAAATTTCTGGCAATGGAAGAGTCCGTGGTCGCCGGCCTTGCATAATTTACAGGAAACATAGTGTTCACTGGCAGTGGTTGCAGATGATTACACAACTTTAGGTGATGACTTATCCCTTTGGCGGATTGATTCCATTGATTGAAACTCAAATTCCAAGAATGATAAAAACTCAGCTAGAACTGGCACGTTCCTTGGATTGGTTAACGATTGCATGTACCTTACATGTGTGCTTCTATCAAGTTTTCTCATCAGAAGCTGAATAAGAATTGCATCCCATGAGGCTGTTGCAATTCCAAAATTGTTTAAAGCCAACATACACTCCTTGGTGGTGTCATGAAGAGTTTTAATCGCTGAAGCAGATGACGTAGCTGCAGGCTGATCAATTAATTTCTCTACCAGGTTTGCCACAAGAACTCTTTTATTGTTGTAGCGGTCCTTGAGTGTTTGCCAGGCAGTGGCATAATTTGTTTCTGATAATGACAACTGACTTATTAGACGTTCAGCTTCGCCGGATAAGTTACTTTTCAAATACCACATTTTCTGAATAGCTGGTATTGGTTGCTTGTCTACCATTTCAGAAAATAAGTCATGGAATTGACGCCATTTCAGGTAATCCCCACTAAATTGAGGTATAGTTAAATTTGGCAGTTGTAACGACTTGACTTTACAACTGTTTGTCATTAATTCTGGTGCTGCTATTTGAGTATGCATACCATTCGGTTGAAGGTTGTCTGCCTGCACGAAAAGATTAACTAGAGTTTGCTGCATCAAATCATATAACGCTTCATATTCATTCTGATCAAGTCCATGCGCAGCTATTTTCTCCCATAATTTCTTTATGTTACTTATGTTCAGGTCAAAAAACTGTTTTGGTTTATCCTCTATGAATGTCAATGAATTTAATAGCCGTTTCAGAGCTGCTAAACGCATATTTAATTTGCGGATGATGCCAGGAGTACTATTAGGATCGTCAGGCATCGGTGTAACTCCTTGTGCTTTAGTTGTAGCCTTCGAAATTCCGCTGGACCTAGTGGGAGCTTCAGGTTGATCTTTAGGTTCGGCCCTAAGACGTAAAGTTTCGTTATTAAATATTTCCAAGTATTCCTCGGCTATTTTTTGGATTTTGTCATAATAGCCCTCCGCGAAGTAGTCTAATTTCATTGGGTCATCGCAATCTTCCCGAATATCCGAATCCGTGTTTTGAAATTTATCCCAACACTCCTGAAGACGTCTCGAACGTTCCTCGAAGTAAGCCGCTGTTTTTCTTTCAGCTGGGTCTTTTTTGAAGTTTCTTATTATCTTCTGGATATCTTCGCCCGTTGAGATTTGAAGGTCCAATAATTTTTTAATTGTCTCCATTTTTACCCAGATTATTTGTTATAAAAACGTTTTGTATCACCAATGTTAATCAATCAATTGTCCTGTTAAGGTGCTTGATCGCTCAGGTAGCGTGTTAAATTTAGCAATGAGTGCTTACAAGATCCTTACCGCTGGTGGGTGGAACTTGAAGTTCAGAACTGTTTTGGGTCACCAATGTTATGGTGCTTGATCGCTCAGGTAGCGTGTTGAATTTAGCAATGAGTGCTTACAAGATCCTTACCGCTGGTGGGGGGAACTTGAAGTTCAGAGCTGTTTGGGGTCACCAATGTTATGGTGCTTGATCGCTCAGGTAGCGTGTTGTATTCAGCAATGAGTGCTTACAAGATCCTTACCGCTGGTGGGGGGAACTTGAAGTTCAGAGCTGTTTGGGGTCACCAATGTTAAGGTTGCTGTTAAATTCTAGGTACATAAACCAAGAATTTGTTTGGTGTCACAAGGTACTTGGGACCATGTAACAAAGAAAGGTGCAGTAAAACAAGTCAATTTGTCTACTACGCTATGTCTTTATTTTTCTTCTATATTTATACAAAATATTATAGCTAACTAAACTTATACGCTAAATAATTAGGTCACTTATTAATGCAAGGTAAAAAGAAAATAACTAAAAATGCTGAATTTGTAAAGTCGCTGACCACTGAAGACATTGAACTTATGTTCTTTATTTTGGTCATTGACTGGTGTTGAATAAACAAAAAAAAACTTATTGGTAATATGACTACACATGTGTATGCATGGGTGTATGTTATGCTGTGACTGCAATATGATTCTTCGGTCACTAACCATTAATGCATTGCACTTATTGTTTATGTTTTTTTTTATAAACAAATAATTGCAAATGCATTTACATACATACACATGTGTTTGGATGTTTATGAATTTAATTTTAATGAGTTGAATAATTATGATGAACTTAATTTAAGGGTTGCCAACAAAGCCGAAAAAATTATATGTGGTGAAAAAGTACAGACACATCTGAAATTTACTGAAGCGAAATGTATATGGTTCGAAAGGTTTTAGTCTCTTCTTTATATATCTGTTTATGCATTTAAAATCGGTCGATATTTAACTTAGTTAGAGGTTGATAAGTGCTTACGGGTACGAAAAACCGGTTTTTGTTATACTCGACAATACCTACCAGAAAAATAGTAACACTTTGCAGGTATTTTTGTTTTGGCACATATTAATAACACTGAACTAAATCGCAAGTCGCCACAGGTTACCTTTCATAGATCAAAATAAATTTTTTTTTGTGGCTTTTTAAGTCATTTCGAAACTTTTTAGTGGGTATGCGCAAAAAAAAGTGTCGTCAAAAAAATAAGGGACACCCTAGTATATACCCTGAAGGAAATGTCACTGGTGAATCAGTAATGATTCAATACTGACATTGTCACCAGTACTACTGTCTTACTATACCCCAGACAATGCTCTGTGCAATGGACATTTAACACGTACGTGTCATTGCGAATGCACTAGTACTATAAGTACTACTGACTAGGTACTCCACTTGGGGACATGTGTAGACATTGGAACCACAGATTCACTATAGAATGTGGTACTACTGACAAGATACTTCACTTGGGGACATGTATAGACAGTGTAGCGACATTGGAACTACTGACTTACTATACCCCTTATAATGTTCTGTGCTATAGACATTTAACACACCCGCGTCATTGATAATGCACTAGTGCAATAAGTACTACTGACTAGGTACTCCACTTGGGAACATATTTATACATTAAAACAAGATATTCACTATTCAATATTTTTTTTTTTTAAGTTAAAAAGGTACAAATAAGGTTTGTTGGATGTTGTTGCCGCATCTACAAAATTAAATTAAATTGCTTCTTAATTTAGTTTTGCAGTAAAGTCTTACACAAATATATACATATGTAAATATATACTTACGAATGGATCTGGTTGCATCTGTAGGATATTGTCAAATTTTTTCAATTTGTCTTTGGTGATTATAGGGAAAATATTCAACATACAGTTACTCTCAGAAATATTTTGCCGACATTATTTAAGCAAAAAAGTTAAATAAATTTATTAAAAATAAGGAATTTAGGCAACATGTTAAATTTATTTCTTTTGTAACTGAGAAAGCAACGCCTACAGAATGGAAAATACACAAAAACAACAACTTTGAAATTAATTGTTATACTTTTGTTGCTTCTATTAGCGTTCCCGTTATTTTTTAAATATTTGTGTTGTTACATGTGTTTTTTTTTTGATATTCGTTTGTAATATCAATTCTTATGCTTTTTTGGTCATAATTCGTTCCAATATTTTCTTATTGAGTGCAACACGTGAAGTTTTTGTTTAAAAAAATGCCTAAAGTAAAGGAATTAAATTGATCATTCTATATCTGTATAATAGGACAAATCAATCCAATATATTTGTGATATGTTTAGTCGATGTAGACAAACAAGAGAAAATGATTTTAAAGGTGCAAAAGAGCGCAGATATATTGAAAATATTCCACGAAAAAGTCGAGCAAAGTTGTTAACGGTGAGAAAGGCAAGAAAAACTATTAAAAAAATAAGGAAAACCATCATTTACATGTTCCAAATCTTAAAGAAATGCTACAGGGGACACTACGGACATACTACGGACACACCTAAGTCGCAAGTCCATCCGTAGTACTAAAAGCCAACAATACTAACGGCAGCGTAGCTAGAAAAAAAATTTGATTTCGGAAGTTAATAGACAGAAGCGTTAGCTATTTGCTGAACTACATAAATTTCAGACTTCTGATTTCGGGTACAAGATAATATTTAGCAACGAAAGTAAATTTATAATTTTTGGGTCAGATGGACGGCTTATGGTGCGGCGCAAGCCAAATAAATCACTAACTATTAAAAAAGATAATGCCAACAGTAAAACATGTTGGTGGTTCTCTCATGGTGTGGGGCTGTACGTCAGTAGTTGTCCATTCTTAGAGAACATCTACATGCCAGTGCTGAACAAATGGATCAATATATCAGTGGGTATTACTTCCAACATGACAACGACCCAAAACATATACCCCTGTACATTAAATTATGGCTCTTTTATAATACCAAACATCTGCCAATACCGCAACAAAGTCTCGACATGAGTCCTATTGAAAATCGTTGGGCTTATTTGGAAAAAAAATCCGAGAAAATAGCATTTTGTCAAAAGTGTGCTTAGGACGAGTATTGGAAGAAGAAAGGGTTAAAAAAGCTGCCTCAAAATTTCCGAAATTTAGTGGAATCTATGTTCAGACGTCTGCAAGTGGTCATCTCTAACAACGGATATCACACAAAACATTAAAACATAATACGCTGTTTTAATAATGAAAAATCTGTGTAAAAAATTCAAACAGCAAAATACTTTTGTGACCTGATAAATAAGCAATTTTTTCATTATTTTTTAAGAATTTCATAAAATAAATTTTTTTTTTTAATTTTAATTAAAATATTTGCAGTTAAGGCTTCTCTTAATTAATATGTAAAAAAATAAACATGAATTTTTCAAAGAAGACATTGTTATATAGCATTCTTTTTGCAATTTTTTTGAGATTTACATATGCAAAATATTTCTGTGAGTAACTGTATGTATTAAAAAAAAATTTCACAGATTTTCCCCATTATGCAAAAACGGTTGTTAAACTTAAAGTTGGTTTAACAAACGAATTTTGTAAGGCAAAACCGGTTTTAAAGTATGCTTTAACCTTAACAATCGTTTTTGCATAAGGGCATTTTACTTATGTCCTCAAAAATCAAAGATTTAATGTTTAAAAAAATTTTTCAGAAAAACTACCGAAATTTCTTAACGAGTTCGGTACGAAAAGTCTGAGTTCAGACAAACTACCGAAATGTCTTAACGAATTCGGTACGACAAGTCTGACTTCAGAAAAAGTCGAAACATTTTGTTTGGGGGGATAATACGAGTACATAATTTCTAAACAAAGTTTTCTCTTTTTGAAAATAAATTTGTCGTCCTGAAAAGAACGGTTGGTATTATTGTATTTCGGAATGTACGATGGTTTTGTACACTTTACATTCAATCTTTTTCACAACTAAATAATTTAGGCTTTCTGTTCAGTCTTCTTGGGCAAGAGTAAATTAATTATATATAAGAGAGTTTCGTTTTTTTTTAAATATAAGAATATTTATGTATATTTTAAACAAATAAATGATCTTTTTAATATGAAATATATTTATACAATTAAAATTTTTGAAAGTTTTTAATGAAGTTTTTGTTATATGAATATTTGATTTTTTATAAAGTTATGATGTTCATTAAAGTGTAAAACAATTGGAATCATAATAAAAGTTATAGTAATAAAATCAGTAACATTAATAAGATTATGATTATGTATTAATAACAGTAGTAATAAATATATTGGTAAAAATATTAATACATAATAACAAACAAAAATTACAGTGATTATGTATATAATATGTAACTCCCCCACCCTTTGTTCATACACTACTCCTGGGATGTAGAGTTATATAAGTTATACATACATATGTAGATAAATATTTGTAATAGTGAACAGAATTATTTTTTTTTAATATAATTTTTTTTATGTAATATTTAACTATTACACATATAAATATATACTCGTACATGAACATAAAAATAAATGAATAGTGTTCAAGGGTTTATTCAAATTTATTTTATTATTTATTTTCATTTAGTATAATTTCTTCCAGTGATTTTTCTTCCAAATTTTATATCAGGCAATTCATTTTGATATTTATATTTTCTTTTTATTATTTGTCTATCACGTTTACAATTATGTTCATCTATAAAATGAGAGTTATTTTTTTCTTTTACTCTTTTTGAAATATATTTAGGTTTTTGCTTAAGGTTATAAAACCCAAGATTTTTTTAATAATTCTCTTTCCCTAAAGTCATGACAATTTTCCCTATTTTGATTAGTTTTATCAATTCATTTAATTTTGGTGTTACGAACCATATCATGTAAATTTTTCCAAACAGATTTATCTACCTTATTATGTAATAAATCATTTGGTTTGTATCCGGTTGTGCTATGTATAGTATCATTATAAATTTGGACTGATTTGAAAACTATAATTTTATCATTTGTATCCTCATTTCTTTTTTCAAGTTTAAATAGTCGTATATGTTCATTCAATGTGAGATGAAACCGTTCTATATCCGCATTTCCTGTGTGAGTATTTGGGGAAGTGAAATGGAATTCTACATTCTCAGAATTCAAAAAGTCTTTTATATATGCCGTATTAAAATCGTTGTCAGCTATAATTTTATGTGGTTTACCCAGAATAGCAAATCTCTCCGTTAGCATTTCTACTATAGTTAATGAGTTTTTATCTCTTAAATAATGAATTGAGACATGTTTTGTAAGTTTATCAATGCATGTTAAAAATTTTGTTTTTTTATTAAAGAACCAAATATCAATATGAATTATTTCATTTGATTTAATCGGAGTTTCTGTTAAACATAATTTGGCCTTTATTGGTTGACTGTCGTATTTACACATATTACAAATTATGCAATTGTTTATAAATTTATGAATTTCTGTTTTCAAGTTTGGGTAATAAATTATTTTCTTTAATTCTGTGAAAGTTTCTTCAATACCTCTATGGTTCTTATCAGTATGATATTTTTCTATTTGTTCCAAAAGTATTTCTTTACTAAAAATATCCCTTAGAAATATTGAACAACTCAAAAATTTAATATTTTGAGAGTTTGAAAAATATTGTACTAAAGTCTTTTGAAGATTTTTTAAAAAATCTAAATTTTCGCAAAAAATTGCTACAGTTCCTCTCAGAGGAAAAATTTGTTCTAAAAATTTTAAAATCTGTTGTTCAAAATATTCATTTATTGTTATAGTATGTCTAATTTTGTTTTTATATAAAACTTGCTTCTTGTATTTGTAACCATTTCCTTGAATTATCACAATTTGATTTTTATAAATGTTTATATGCGTTTCAGATATAGATATGTGGTCATTTATATATTTTTTTATATTGTGAATCGTGGATAAATTCGATTGAATATCTTCCTTTTCTCCTGTTAATACGCTAACATTAAGACGACTCAGATAATCTGCTACTTTGTTAGTCTTTCCTTTAATATATTCTATTTCGAAATCAAATTCATTCAGTTGTATCTTCCGCCTCTGTAATTTCATGTTCGGTTCTTTAATTGAGTTCAGCCATACTAGTGGTCTATGGTCCGTTTGTATTTTGAATTTCCTCCCGAATAAGTCCGGTCTAAAATATTTTACTGACCACACTATTGCTAGTAATTCTTTTTCTATAGCACTATAATTCAATTCATGCTTGTTTAATGTTCGTGATGAAAAGGCTATTGGGTGACCATTTTGGGATAATACTGCACCTACGGCCTCATTGCTGGCATCTGTTGTTAATACAAACAATTTATCGAATTGGGGATAAGCTAAAACTGGTGGGTTACATAAGACCGTTTTTAATTTATTGAAAGAATCAATATATTCTTGATTTTTAATATTGATCGTTGAACCCTTTTTAACTTTTAATATCATCGGCAAGGCTATTTGACTATAGTCCCTAATAAATTTTCTATAAAATCGAGTTAATCCTAAAAATGATCTAATTTCTTTGATAGTTCTTGGAATTGAAAATTTTTTAATGATATTTATTTTTTCTGGATTTGGTTGTATTCCGCGAGGAGTTATAATATGTCCAAGATACTCAGATTCATGTCTGAAAAAATTGCATTTATCTATTTGAACTTTGAGGTTATATTCAGATAATCTTTTCAAGATTTGTCTTAGAGATAAAACATGTTCTTCAAGGGATGTCGAAAATATTAGAATGTCATCTAAATATACTACACATTTATTGTTTATATAACCCTGAAGTATCTCATTCATCATACGTTGAAATGATGCTGGAGAATTTTTTAAACCAAAAGGCATTCTATTAAATTCATAATGTCCGGTCGGTGTTGAAAATGCAGTCTTATGTCTATCTTCCGGTGAAATTAAAATTTGATGGAATCCTTTTGCCAAATCAATTGTGCTAAAATATTGTGAATTTCCTAATTTTGAAAATAAATCTTCCATATTAGGTATTGGAAATTTGTCTTCAATCGTAACATTGTTTAATTTTCTATAATCAATAACCACCCTCCATTTCTGTTGTCAAGTATTATCAATTTTTTTAGAAACAACCCATACTGGAGCATTATACGGACTATTAGATTTGGTTATTATTCCTGACTCCAACATTTCTTTAATTTGTTTATCTACTTCTAATTTATGAACTTCTGGATAGCGATATGCTTTTGAATAAACAGGTATGTCGTTTGTAGTAGAAATTTTGTGTCTATACTTGCAAGCTGCAGATAAATTATCTCCATCAATGTAAAAAATATTTTTGAAATCCTTAATTATTTTAATGAGAAGATTAATTTCTTCTTCGTTCAAATTTTCGTTTGTTAATTTTTGCATTAATAAATCTATTCTTGGTTCACTAAAGTTTATTTCAATTATAGAATCTAGTATGGAATCATGTTTTAAAGTCTCTTCAGAGAAATTTTCAAATATGATAGGAATTTTCGCATCATTTTTTGTTAATATATTATTTTTGAAATCAATCTTAGCTCCTAATGGTTTCAATAAGTTGCAACCTATAATTCCATCAAATTCACTATATATTTCTGTTTCTAACATTTCTATTTTAGAATTTGGACGATTAAATTCTTTAAAAAGTGGTATTGTAATTTTTGAAACAGTAATAGTCTTTGAGCAGATTGTATTTAATGTAATGGGATGCTCAAGTTCACTTCTAAAAGAAATATGGAATAAACCCCTTCTGATTAAAGTTGTCCCTGATCCTGTATCAATCAAAAATTTTATTGGAGTAGATTTTGTTTTAACAATTATGAAGGGAAGAACTCTTCGGCCACTAACTGAAAACTCGAAGTTTCAATTTTATCTACTTCCATTGGTATTGGATTATTAAAATTATCTTGTTGGGAATTACTCGTTAAGTTTTTGTTTATAAAATGTCTAGAGTTGTTTTTGTGCATTTAATCCAGTATTCGAAGAAACGTTTTGTGGGTAAGAAAAGTCTTTTGATCTGTATTGTCCATCACAGGGTATACCAGAGATGACACGAGACGAAAGATAATTTGTGTTTTCGGATCTCGCGCTCACTCTGTCACTGCGTCTTCTTTAACCTTCTTTCGTGGTGGAATTTTGTAGCTTAATTTCAATTTATACTTTGTAAGCTCATTCGCTTGACGATTTTTGTAAATAAATGATAAAAATTAATATTTTTTTAATGAAAATGCTTCAAATGAAATCTGCAATCATCTTAAAACAATTTGTAATTGCCTTTTTAATAGTTATGAGCTACTTCGCACTTTGTTTCTTAATTCAACACAACAAATTCTTTCATCTAATTTTGCAAAATTGTTTACTTGTTGAAATGTTTTTCGTTTAACACTTTGTGGTCTTATTCGCTGAGTGATTTTTGTAAATAAAAGGTAAAAATTAAAATTTTTCAATGAAAATGCTTAAAGTTAAATCAGGAATAATTTGCAAACAAATTTTAATAACTTTTTAATACAAATAATCTTTTTCACATTCGGTTTTTTTAAGTAAATGCAACAAATTCTTCAATTTAATTTTGTAAATGTGTATGTACGTATGTATGTATGTACACGTGTATGTTTCACAAAGCACACATTTTCTCTTGTTTGTTTTGATTTTTTTGGTAACATTTTAATAATAAATTTACTGCAGTTGTCCCTTTCTCGCAGAATCTGCGCGAGAAATGATTTTAGCTTTTTTCATAAGTCACTTTCTTCAACTCTGGTCTACTTTGTGTTGTCCATATTGACCTACATCTGTTAAACTGTTCTGATTATTTTGAAAATTTTTTGAATTATAATTATTAAAATAATGATTGTTGTTACTTTTTTTATGTTGATGGTTATCTTGAGTATGTGAATTATAATTATATCTATTTGAATTAGTAAAAGATTGGGAATATGGCAAATTATTTCCATTATTGTAATTTGAAAAATTTAGTTTTTGTATATTATGATTAAACTTTTTTGATGAATAAGATTGTAGTTGATGACATTTTTGATAAAAATATTCGGTTTCAATTAAAATTTCTTTTGCCTTCAATAAAGTGTGTGGATTTCTAGAATTAAGTTTTGGTTCACTGGGTAATTTACTAATGAAAATTTTTAAAACCATTGTCTCATTATTTTTACTATTGAACCATTGAACACTTGATTTCAAATTTAGTTTTGTAAGGAGTTTTAACATGTATTCATACAAATCATTAATGCTAGTTCTTATCTCTGCGGTTTTTATTCTATTAACAATATTTTCTATGCTTTCAGCTACATTAAAATTAATTCTTAAAATTATTTTTATTTCGTTCCAATTTATAGGGTTATTATCATTAATGAGTGTTATGTTAGCGTGTAATATAATTTTATTTCTTACTCTCAAATCGAACAATGGTAATAGTTTAGCATCAACGTATTTTCGAATTTCCTCGATGTGTAAAATAAACATTTGGAGTTCTTCGGTTTTCTCATCAAAATTTGGCACTCTTTCCAGTAATTGAAATGCATTTAATTCCATGTTTACCTTTTTTATTGTAGTTTCAATTCTTGAAATTCTTGTTTGTTTCCAATCCTTTTTGCTTTGAATGCTGATAAATATTTTTAATGTAATAATCTCTCTTTGCTTAGCTTTGTTCCAGTTTCTCTTCTCAGTTTCCGATTAAGTTTGTAATTGCGTTCTCGTACCCAAATGTTTTTTTTTTTTAATTTTTACTAAATTTTACTTGCATTTTATTTGCAAACATTCACAAGGTCACAGAAAACTTCTTTTTGAGTTTAAAGTTATTGGTTTGTTTAAGAAAACGAATTAAAGTTTTCTTTTTCTCGATTATTTTTATACCCTTTACCAAAAATGGAAAAGGGTATATATAGGTTTGTCCAGATTTTTGTAATTTCTACAATATTCATTTGCGGCCAAAAAAAGTTAGTTATTATGGATCCTTATGACTAGGAGATAAAAAAAGACATGTCCGTCTGTCTGTACGGATTTTGTATGGGAGGCTTGAAGCTCCCAAGCAAGTTAGAGAGCTCGGAGTTGGACTAAAACGACCGCGCTTGTCTTAGCACAATTCCTTATATAAATCAGCAAAAACTAATAATCGGTTCTCCCGCAGTTCTATATATATAGTTTTATCATACGTTTTGAAAATTGGATGAAAAAATTAACGTGCATTGAACCAAGAATAATCAAATTTCTAATTAACCCCACTAGCTACTCGGCTACCGAGGCTTGCTTGCTTTTGGTATTTATTTGCTGTAGTTAAACATTTTCTCTAATATGCTTTATTTCATATTAAACCCCTTTTTGTCAGCTCTGCATAGACATTGTTCTTTTTCATTTTTTTTATTCAATGATAATTTTGCTTGGCACATTCTTATTCCTGGAAATTAAAACGAATGTGTTTGCATAGAATTTGTAGTGTTATGAAAAAAAACTGTAGGTATGCTATAAGCATTCGTACATACATACATACATACTTATGCATAAATATACGCTTCCATAAGAGTTTTTGTATTCTGTGTTGAATTGAACAACTACAACAACAACAATATGCTTCCAATTGTATTGAAAGAATAATATTCAGTTTTTTGTTGTAAAAACTGAAAATTATTTTATATACATACCTATATATGAATGTATGCATATACTTATAAAGTTTTGTATTAAAGAATGCACTTGTTCATGATATATGTACATATGTACATTAGCTATGGCATAGTTTATATGGGAATTCTTAGTAAGGAGATTTCGACTTCCAAAAACCCCTCATTTTGTGAGGTTTGGCAAAAAAATATTCGAGCCAAAAAATGGTGGTGGTCAGAGGGGGGCAAAGAGCTCCGCATCGTGCTCAAAGTTGAGGGTAAAAGCAAAAAAACGTACAAAAAATCATATAACTTTCCGGGGGTCACCCCTACAAGGGTCAAATGTACGACGAGCACCCATTAATTTTCTTCGCCCAACATTTTTTTAAAACACACCGACCGCCTAACTCCTCTCCTTAAGGGGCTCCCATACAAAGGGGAAATTTTTATAAAATTTACTCGCAGGGCTCTAACTGCCCCTAGGCTGTACCTATCGAAGTCAAATGTATGACTCACCTCCAATATTTTTTTATTACAAAGATTTTCTCTGATTATACTTATCATCTATCTTCAACCATTAAGGTGGTGCCCATACAAAAAAATAGTTTTTTTAATAATTTTTTTTAAGAAATCTGCTTTTTCCGCTTTTATGTTGCCTCCTAGGGGGGTAAAATGTAAGACCGACCCAAAGTAATTTTTTATCTTCAACATTTCCTCCGAACATACCTATGCCCTATCTCGACTCATTAGGGGGGCTTCCATACAAAGGCGGAATTTGTACAAAATTTACTCGCAGGGCTCTTATTGTCCCTGGCGCGTTCTTATCGAAGTCAAATGCATGTCCGACCTCCAAAATTTTTTCAACACAAAGATTTTCTGTCAACATACTTACATCTGTCTTCAACCATTAAGGTGGTCCCCATACAAAAAAAAAACAATTCTTTGTCAAATAACTAATTTATTTTTGGAATGTGTTGGATACATTTTTTTATTTTGGGCAACGACTTGAAGTAAATATAATCTTCTATTAATTTTACGCCTCTTTCGGCAGCGTCGTTGACAACATGGAGTTTTTGCAATATCTTTAGCAACCCAGAGGCAACTACAAGGAATTTCTTGCAATGATGTTACTGTTTCTAGGTGAAGGTATAAAAAAGTTTCACTTCGCACCACCAGGACCTATCAGTCATGCTCGTTGGATGGTGAAAGGGATATACTGCGTTAACATTTTCTTATTTCGAGAATATCTGGGTTTAACCAAGAATGAGGAGTTCGCGAGGTCAGTATATTCATCGTCACACTTTATGTGAGAGCTTGGTTTAGTGCAACTAAGGCCATCGAAGCTCCAAATAACGATTTTAGCTTTTTAAAGGCCATTGCTCATTATGATACAATTGATAACACAGTTTCGCAGTGTTTGGTGAAGAAATTGTGTGGACATCTCTGGTACCTTAGTGATGAACCTGTTGCTCTCGCATTACTTGACCAGAATGTTACCTGTGACATCAAAAGGAAAATGGCAAATGTTATTCGTATTTTTGTAGAAGATAGAGAAAAATATGAGGAAGAGTTGTCCAACGAAGAGGTGGACGAATCATCAAATGAAGACACCGGCAAAAGACGACAAAATAAAAAGCGGCGCCAGTGAAGAGAAAGGTAGTTCTCGCCTAGTCATTGGGTTCACAGGTGTGAAGCGAATTAGCTTAGCTCTCACAGAAGTACTACAAAAAGTAATGAAAGATTTGAGCCATTATGTAACACATGGTACAGCAAACTTTTTTCCTCGCTTCGGATTACCAACAACTTTTTTAAATAGTGATCCAGAAACCAGGGAACAACGTGAAGACTATAAGCAAGCGCTAAAGATATTGCAAAAATTCCATGTTGTCAACGACGCTGCCGAAAGAGGCGTAAAATTAATAGAAGATTATAGCAGTGCGTTATGCCGCGACGAAGAAGTAAAAATATTTTTACTGCAAGTCGTTGCCCAAAATAAAAAAAATTATCCAACACATGCCAAAAATAAATTAGTTATTTGGCAAAGAATTCTTTTGTTTTTGTATGGGCACCACCTTAATGGTTGAAGATAGACGATAAGAATGCTGACAGAAAATATTTGTATTGAAAAAATATTGGAGTTCAGTATACATTTGACTTCGATAGGAACCCTGCGAGTAAATTTTGTACAAATTCCGCCTTTGTATGGGAGCCCCCTTAATGAGTCGAGATAGGATATAGGTATGTTCGGAGGAAATGTTGAAAATAAAAAATTACTATGGGCCGGTCTTACATTTTACCCCCCTAGAAGGCAACATAAAAGCCGAAAAAGCGGATTTCTTAAAAAAAATTATTCAAAAAACTATTTTTTTGTATGGGGACAACCTTAATGGTTGAAGATAGACGGCAAGTATGTTTAGAAAAAATCTTTGTAATGAAAAAATATTGGAGGTCAGTCATACATCTGACATCGATAGGTACGTCCTAGGGGCAGTTAGAGCCCTGCGAGTAAATTTTATAAAAATTTCCCCTTTGTACGGGAGCCCCCTTAAGAAGAGGAGCTAGGTGGCCGGTGTGCTTAAAAAAGATGTTGGGCGGAGAAAATTAATGGGTGCTCGTCATACATTTAAACCTGGTAGCGGTGACCCCGGGAAAGTTATATGATTTTTTGTATTTTTTTTTTGCTTTTACCCTCATATTTGAGCACGATGCGGAGCCCTTTGCCCCAATCTGACCGCCACCATTTTTTGGCTCGAATATTTTTTTTAAACCTCACAAAATGAGGGGTTCTTGCAAGTCGAAATTGAAAAATCGTAAACAACGCCATACCTAATGTACATATGTATATTGAAATAAATACCCAGCAAAAAGGGATGTAAAAACGGAATTAAATTATCATCACATTGCTACATTTTCATATAACAAGTTTTATTTCCAATACATAACAAGACTACAGTAGTACAGTGGTAGAGACTGTGCTTTGAGATTGAGAACAGCGTGGTTCGTATCCTCCGACAGAGATTTTATTTATTTTTTGTTTTGTATTTACGTGAAATATTTTCATTAAATAAGTTTTATCTCTAAAGAATAACAAGTGTACAGTAGCTCAGTGGTAGAGAGTGTGCCTTGAGAGTGAGAACAGCGCGGTTCGTATCCTGCGACAAAAATTTTTATTTATTTTTTTGTTTTGTATTATTTAGTGACACGATCGGATAGGGAACTTGCAAGGGTTTCAATTCATTAATTTTAATGGATATCAAAGTATTTAAATTCTCGCACAAACACATGATCTCCAACGACAAGCTAATGTAAAAATCATGTATCATAGTTCACATAAATCGAACCAATGCGTCATCACTTGAACCCATGATTCAACACATGATTTATCTTTTCTTTTTTTTTTTGCTGGGTGGGTAATATGTTGAAATAATATCCAACGAAAAAGGCATGGAAAAACGGAATTAAATTATCATATTGATACATTTTCATAAAACAAATTTTATCTCTAACTATTAATAAGAATTAATACGTCAGGTGGAGGAGAGTATGCCTCAACAGTCAGAAAAGCACGGTTTGCATCCTGGCTGCGTTGGTATTTTTTTTTTACGTGAAAAACATAATCGTTTTTTTAAGTTTCGTAAGAATTGACATTGCACATACATACATACCCAGCAAAAAATAAATGAACGCGTTCAAAATGAAATACTGTTTCATGCTTTCTTGAGCATTTGTTTTAGAGTTCGACCGATTAATCGGCTTCGGCTTCGGCCTTCGGCCAAAAATTGGTAATCGGCCAACATTCGGCCTATGGCAAAAATCGGCCGATTAGCCGAAGCCGAATATTTTTCATTCCAAGCTTGAAAAATAACATTATTTTTGGTCGTTGCTCGCCGACAGTTTCTACTGTGTTTAACGTTTTGAAAGGGTTGCTTTGAAATACAACCCTGTTGCTTTCTATTTTCTTTTACTTGGACGTTCTTGTGAGTGATCATATGAAAAAGCAATCTAGAAATAACAAAATAGTTTTATTTTTCTTGTTATGTTCCAATTGATATTACAGCTATTTCAGTGATCTCAAAAAAGCAAACTTTTTTCTTAATTCACATAAAACAAGTATCATTTTTAAAATTTAAAACATTCGGCTTCGGTTTTGGCCGAAGTTTAGGTTTTTAGCCGAAGTTCGGCTTCGGCCAAAAAAAAACGCCTTCGGTCGATCTCTAATTCGTTTCTTCGAATGCATTCTGAATGAATACCACTGCAAATCGTAAATAATGCTATAGTTTTTGAACTCATTAAAAACGGATGCAAAAACGGAATTAAGTCATCACATTTTCATATAATAAGTCTAATCTCCAATGAATGGCAAGGGTACAGCAGCCCAGTGGTAGAGAGTATGGCTTGATGTTGAGAACGGCACGGTACGTATCCTGAGACAAAAGTTTTTATTTATTTTTTTGTTTTGTATTTACGTGACACATTTTCATAAAGTATGTTTTATCGCCAAGAAATAACCAGAGTACAGTAGCTCAGTGGTAGAGAGTGTGCCTTGAGAGTGAGAAAAGCACGGTTCGTATCCTGCGACAAAAGTTTTTTTTTATTTTTTTTTTTTTGTATTGACAAATTAATGTAAAAATCATGCATGTTTCACCTAAATCGAACCAATGCGTCATGACTTGAACCCATGATTCAACACATGATTTGTCATGTTTTTTTTTGCTGGGTATATACATAGATATGTACATACCCAGCAAAAAAGACATGCAAAAGAAATAGTTAATGCATGGCTTCTACTGAAAATTCAATTTAGTTCAGAAAGCATTATTTTAACCCCTGTGTTAAAATCATGCTTTCTGACTGTTCAAAATGTGTGGTTGAAGTCTACTGACGATTTGTTACAGCAACAATGAAATGCATATAGACATCGCTGAACCACCAGCAAATAAATTTAAAATTAAAATATACTTATGACAATATGTCGAATAATAAATTTCTTAAAATTTAGAAAGAAATAAATTTGTACTCGTATTAAAACCAGAAAAATTTAAATAATTCCAGGGTTGGAAGTTGAAAAAAAATTGGCTAAAAAATAACCAAAAATATTTTTTTTTTCAGTTAAAAATATTTTATACTATTTTAGGAAGATCTTTACTCAAGCAAATTCTTTAGTCGAACAAAAACCGAGAGGTCACTTACTAAATATTGCACTATAACAAAAAGTTATAAATTTTATCAGAAAACAAATATGTATGTATGTACTAATGTGTGTATCTGTATACTACATATATATACGTTGGTAAAGGGTATATAAGATTCGACACAGCCGAATATAACACTCTTACTTGTTTTATTTGGTTCGAGAATACCGACTGCGCCAGTAAATTAATTATAAATAAGAGAGTTTCGTTTTTTTAAATATAAGAATATTTATGTATATTTTAAACAAATAAATGATCTTTTTAATATGAAATATATTTATACAATTAAAACTTTTGAAAGTTTTTAATGAAGTTTTTGTTATATGAATATTTGATTTTTTATAAAGTTATGATGTTCATTAAAGTGTAAAACAATTGGAATCATAATAATAGTAATAGTAATAAAATCAGTAACATTAATAAGATTATGATTATGTATTAATTACAGTAGTAATAAATATATTGGTAAAAATATTAATACATAATAACAAACAAAAATTACAGTGATTATGTATATAATATGTAACTCTTGGGCAATGGTAACGCCAGACAACAATTTGTTCAATTCTTCGTCATTGCGGATGGCCAACTGTAAATGACGTGGAATTATTCTTGTAGTTTTGTTGTCACGAGCAGCATTGCCAGCCAACTCAAGAACTTCAGCAGCCAAATATTCCATAACAGCAGCTAAATATACTGGAGCTCTGGCACCAACACGTTCAGCATAATTGCCTTTACGCAACAAACGGTGAATACGACCGACGGGAAATTGCAAACCAGCACGATTTGAACGGGACTTTGCCTTTCCCTTAACTTTGCCACCTTTACCACGACCAGACATTTTCAATTTATTTTTTGTTTTTAGTTAGTATTCACTTTCAATAGACACTTCACTTGAGCACTGTTAACACAAACTGATTAAGGTTTTCGCATTTTATTTCATGTTTATTAATCCCAAAAAAAATTTAAATTTCAGATGCTTTTATGATAAAGCAAATAATCTTACATATTTGCTTAACATACTAATGTATTTTTAAAGACTTCCATTTCGAACAATAAATTTTTGCATCCTTTGTGCATTCTCTTAATTTAAACTATGCATTACTAAAATATATTTACATTAAAATTCTTCAAAAAGGAATTCAAAAGGAGAGGCTTTTATATATAATTAAAAGCAAAAAACAAAACAAAAACAAGAACAGCTTAGAACTAATAAAACAAAATACTTAAACTATTGATAACTTAAACTAAATATAGGTAGGAAATATAAAGATATGTACAAAAGGGATAGGCTATTGAGCAGTGTTATACACTGTGTCACTAATGCTCGAAGTGTTGAATCTCCTATGGTAGAGTAGCAGATCCGTACCATTGTACAGGAGGTTGGCTTCCCTGAGAGTCAAAAGGTCGACAGGGGAAAAATAATTTGAAAAATGAACGGCCTCCAAACCACTCATCTCATCGAAACAATTCCTGACCAAACTGTTGTCCAGGGAACGAGCAGTTTCAAGAAATTTTATGGCATTTTGTGTCATAACTGCGTCAACCCTGCCTATAGATGTAGATGGTTCTACACGACGGCCTACGAAACACCCCATCAGATCCTAGTGTTGGCCTTAAGCCAAAACAAGCCACCAGAACCGATCTCTCCCATCTCCTAAACCTTTCTATTTGGGAGGAAGAAATTCCAAACCAAATTGGAAAGGCATAGGAGATGAGGAGGCGATATTATTACTTGACGATAGCAGAAGACGTATCTTCCGATCCAGCCCACCATTCCGTCTCAGAACTCTCTGGTACGCATTGAAGGAGCATTTTGTCCTCTGCAAAACATCGTCCACGTATTCAAATCTTTCACGGATGATTACCCCAAGATATCTCATCCTGTCAGAAGTACCTATAAGCCGACCCCCTACCCTTAAGCGTGGTATGTACTGCCTCCAGTTCGGATAAATATTCCTGCGTTTACCCTTAAACGCCATAGCAACTGTTTAATCGACGTTCATGTGCAATCTCCACTTTACAAAATATCCAGCCAGTATGCTCAGATAAGCATTAAGGCGTGGCGTTGGCTGAAGTAGTTAGCACGTTGACTACAAAACCGAAGGTCCTGGGTTCAATACCTGTATCCAACAGTCATTAAATAACAACATCACGAATTTTTCTGATGTGCATTAGTGTCCCTTTGTATCAGTTGTTGTAAGAAAGTTCAAGTGATGAAGGCATAGTCACTGGTCACTGAACTATACCAACTTCAGCAGATACTAATCCTAATGTAACATCAGAGCGCCCTCCTTCGTTGTGTAGCAAAATCATCGGCGAAGTAAAATAATCAATAAAATGGCTACAAGACACAGCTTCAAAAAATTAATACGCCTCATTTAACATCAGAGAGGCGCTCCAACATTGCGTTATTAAAAACGTGCAAAAAGGCAGAGTTGTAAAAGAATGAAGCTTTCCTCTATCTCTTCCTTCACCACCTAACTGTCTTCTCTCTCACTATCCCTTTCCAAAAGAAGGTAACACCTAGTAATAGTAGTAGGCATTAATTGCCTGTGTGTTACTTCTCTTAAAAAAAAAAGCATTAAGGCGATTGTTGACCGTAGCTGCCCTAGCACCGGAAGCTGCTATGTTTACGTCATCAGCATATATCAGTAAAAGGTCACCCTCAGGTGGTTGGGGTATGTCACTCAGGCCACCATTCCGTCTCAGAACTCACTGGTACGCATTGAAGGAGCATTTTGTCCTCTGCAAAACATCGTCCACGTATTCAAATCCTTCATGGAGGATTACCCAAGATATCTCATCCTGTCAGAAGTACCTAGTTATAAGCCGACGCCCTACCCTTAAGCGTGGTATGTACTGCCTCTAGTTCGGATAAATATTCCTGCGTTTGCCCTTAAACGCCATAGCAACTGTTTAATCGACGTTCATGTGCAATCTCCACTTTACAAAATATCCAGCCACCCTCAGGTGGTTGGGGTATGTCACTCACGTAAATATTGTACAACACAGGGCCCAGCAAAGAACCCTTTGGTACTCTAGCGGAAAGGGTGCCTTCATCAGACAGTGAAGCCCCAACTCATACAAGCCTACAAACACTCCTGTCAAACCCCATCATAAATATTTTAAATACTATACCCTCCTGCCACACCGTATCAAAAGCCTTGGCGAAGTCAAGGCTCACAGCAACCGTTGGGAATCTTCTATTCAGTCCCTTCGATACAAAGTCCGTCAGTACCATCAGTGCGTGTGACGTGGAAAGACCACCTCGGAAACCAAACTGGAAATCCCTAAGTATTCTCTTTTCCTAAATTACGCTATTAATCCCGGCAAGAATAAAATATTCAAATAGTTTACCGAAGGCCGATAGAAGAGATATGGGTCTGTAGTTACTGCTTAGAGAAAGATCACAAGCCCTTTTTGGTATCGGTACAACTAGTTCCGCCCTCCATGCTTTCGGAAAGTAGCCAATATTTATGCAATGGTTAAAAAGTGTTGCCAAAAATTTCCATGCAATGGCATCAGTTTTCCTTAGCAGAAAGTCCGGTATACCATCAACAGCACTAGATCTCTTGTTCGGTTTCCTCCTCAGAGCACTACCAACGGAGTCAGCATCAACAAAGCCTATTCCCATCTCACCCCTGATCCGAACAGTTCCATCAGCCATTGTAGATCCACCAAAAAATACAATAGGTGATGTTCTGTGCAATGTAGAAACGAGCTCCCTTAGCTCCCTTTCATCTTTACGAGTTGGTCCACCTGTTCCCGAGCGTGGCATTTGAAAGAATGATCTTGCTAGTAGATAAGCCTTCCCAATGTCATCAGAAACAGTTACACCATCTGGCCCAGATAAACTTCGAACCGCGGGACGAACTCCAATCCTGCCGCTGCCCCAACCCTCCGAAATGTCCTATTGTTGACCTCTATCCGGCTAAGGTAATACGTCCAGTATTCCCTTTCAAAAAAGGCAATAATACCCCGATTCATATTTCTAATATCGGCCTTCAGTATGCCATGCCTGCTAGGGTCACACCTGTGCATTGTCCGTCGCAGTCTGTTTTTTTGCCCTATAAACCTTAGGATATCAGGTGGAAGTTGCATAAGGCCTCTTCGATTTACAGAAACTTTTGCGACTGAGTGCTCCATAGCATTGTGAAACGCCCTATCCATCATTCCAATACACTGGTCAACTTCATTCTCGTCAATGTTTCTGTCAATAGGTAGAACAATATCCGTCAAAAATCTTATCTTTTACAAGGTTCTTGTACGACAAATTCATCCGGAAGGAATGTGAATTCCACTGCCCTGTGGTCAGATTCATAGTCTAACGTCGGTAGTCCGTAGTCAACTGTCGCTAAGAAAAAATCAATGTACGAAGATAAAATAGGATTTATCTTGGTCGGTCCGTCCGTCTTCAGTACGTCAAGGTCGGGACTCGTCAGTAAAAAGTCTCGTAGCCCACGTCCGCTTACATTAGTATAGGGATTGCCCCAATACGGGTGCCTGGCATTAAGGTCAGCACCAATGACTATGCTAAAATCCAAAGATAGTCTCTGGACTGACTCAAAGTATTCTGCTAGAAACACACAGCTTGGCCTAAGATACATGGCGATCACAATGACATCCTTGCCGCCTGTCCTACGAATGCACACAGCTGTATTTTCAATAGCACCAGTATCTTGAACGACCTCCTCACTACGAAGTGAGTCCCTCACAAGAAGAACTGTCCCACCACCTCGTCTGTCTTGTCTGAATATTGTATACATATCCCTTAATGTAAAATTTGTGGCGAGAATTAAGGTGATGCTCAGCCAACATTACCACGTCCGGTCTATGGTCCGTCAGAAACAAACCCAAAATATGTCTCTTGTACCTAGATACTATTGAGTTAACGTTTACGAAAACTTTCTTAATGGAGCTAGCCATGATGCCCAAGAGTCATTAGCATGCCAAAGAGAGCACGCGATCGATCGTCATCTGTACTAAGTTTCTTATAGTCATCAGCAAAGTTCCCAATCCTGCCGAGACATTGCAGGAGTCCATTCCCGAATAAGCGTATACAGTCCCGATCTATAAGGTTATACTGTCCCATCGCAATACCCATCGTCACCTCAGCCCCATGGGGACCAGCGGTTTTTTTCGAACCCCCTTTAAGAATTGACCTAATGTCAAAAGAAGCAGAGCCTGTTGCTGCAGCGCTAGAAACACCTCCTAATGTGCACTTTACAGCGCAGAATATACCTTATGCCATAAAGTCATCTTATGTCCGATTCCCTGGACAGTCTGACGATCCACTTGTCCTCGCCTAGTTTTACAATACCAGATGCATTAATGCTAATATGGAGACCGCTCAAATACTCCAAAATTTCTCCGAATTCAAAGGAATGCGGGAGACCCTCAATAACGACCGTATATGTTTAGGGGTGTAAGTATAAAAATCCACCTTTTGACCCTCAAGCAATTCTCTAACCCTGTTGTGGTCCTCTATTGTACATGTGAAAATATTAACTACACTTTTCCCTAATAATTTAATGCTATAACCCTTATGGGGTAGTAATTTATCAATCAAGTCAATAATTCGTTTTACCTCCATGTTGTAAGTGGTAATAACCGGTATCTTCTTACTTTTTATCCTCCGTACTGTTGTTTTTGGGGTTGAAGCCTTCGTATTAGCGGGTTCTCTATCTTCTGGGGCAGTTTTCTTTGGCCTTACATCATTTACTGTTGACCCAGAATGTATGCAGCACCTTCTGTTGTTTGCTCTTCAGCAATACTCATCTCACTTTCATCATCGTCATCTCTGTCGTTGTCAGTTTCGGCAGAGTTAAATTTTTCTGTCAAACCCCGTATTTCAAGTCGAAGCTTTTTGTTTTCTTCTTCTACGTAGTTGAATTTTTAATAAAAAATTCAATTTTGGCATCTCTTTCATTTATAATGCGGTGGAGGTCTTCACTGGATGCTCCTACCCGCGGCCTTTTTACAGAGCTTCAACTTTCGTCGTCACTCATGGTGTTATATTCAAGCTCTCTTTAAAAAATTTTTGTTAATTTTTTCAGTCAAAAAAGAAAATAGACGAAATTGTAGTAATGTTTTTGCCTTTACGGGCTTAATTGTTCACTCGCTGATACAAATTATCAGTATCACAACCAAAACACTGTTTATGTTGTCTCCTATGGGCTTCTCAAAATTGCTTAAAGCATGCATTTCAATTTTTTTTTTTATATAAAAGTATTTATTCAGCCTTCTATGGCTTCTAAAAAATGCACTTAAGCACCAATAAAAATCAGCCTTTGTTGATCACAACTATTTTTTGTTTTTAGTTAGTATTCACTTTCAATAGAACTTCAGTTGAGCACTAGCACTAAAAACAAAAAATAGTTCTCATCAACAAAGACTGATTTTTATTGGCTTAAATGAAGTTTTGAGAAGCCATAGGAGGCAGAATAAATACTTTTTCGAAAAAAAATTAATTGGTGCTTACGAGCAATTTTGAGAAGCCCATAGGAGGCAAGATAAATGCTAAAAACTAAAAAACAATTGCTAAAAGCTTTTTTTCACATCTGATGTATTTTTTGCGTTAGTTATAAATAATAAAGAATTTTTTGTTGTGACTTGTACTAACAAAACAATAAATAAAAAAAAAATAATAATAATAAACTATTTTTTTTCCTAAAATACTAAGCAAATAATAAATAAACTTTGCAAAATTTTAATGCTTATCGTGTGTGGCTGACTAGCGATACATTTTGCAATGGAGGAGGACAAAAGTCTGAATCCAAATAAACGTCCCAGAATTGGGGTGTCTGTGGAAGAGCTCGGACAAATAATTGTAAAAAAAGACCAACAACTGGACTTTTTAAATAAAAAATTTGAATACATTTTGAATGAAAATGAAAAACTCAATGCAGCTGTTAAAAAGTTGCACATCATTATGAAATCTCAACAAGCCGAAGAGAATGAAAATGAAGCTGAGACAGAGAGTGAAAAAGTGGAAATGGTAATCGAATCTGCCACAACCATTGGAAATAATGATGCCAAACAGGGGCCACAGACAATTAGCGAGGCCATAAGAGATGTATCCGGAAATTGCAAGAAGGATGGTGGTGCCAAGAAGCGGAATGTACTAGATGCTAATATAGTAAAATCAAAGGTAACAAAAAGTAAGTCGATACCAGTTATAACTGCGTACAATATTAATGTCAGGGAAATTAGTGCAGAATTGACAAAGTCGTTAGGTCACAGCGACTACAATATCAAAATATTAGGTAGAAATGTGACAAATATAGGAGTCTGCACTTCTGGTCTGGACTTCGATAAGTTGAAAGCTGCGCTTGCGGAGGAATGGGTAAGTTATTAGACCCACACTCCAAAGGCTTAGGGACCAATATCCATAGTGGTCAGGGAACTATCAAGTTCCTTTGAGGTGGATGAGGTGCTGGCGTACATGCAGGGTCTCAAAATCGGTATTAGAATTACCGGACTCCACAAAATGGGTGGAGATAGATGGTTGTTTCAATTGGGAAAGGAATCGGATGTTAAAGGTTTCAGAACCATCAGGTATATATTGCACTGTAAAATAAGCATGGAGAAACATATGCGCAAGGATATAGTCCAGTGTTATAATTGCCAGCGTTTTGGCCACATAGCGCGAAACTGCAATATGCCGTATAGATGCGTGAAATGCGGTGACACTCACGGGCCTGGAAAGTGCATGGTTCCATCAAAGGATGAGAACTGTGTCGAACGGTTGTCGACTGACCCTGTTACAGTAGAGGCTGTAAGGCAGGTAGGACTACTGATTAAGTACGTTAACTGCGGCAATGGTAGACATGTTGCGAATTGCAAATTTTGTTGCAAAGGAACGGACATCTATGCCATCGGCAAGGGTGAGCAATAGAGTATCTCACTCTGCGGTGGCCAAGGCTACTGGTAATAGAGTCGGAGGGTCAAATGATCCATCTGGTTCTCGCCCAGGAAACAGAATTTCGCTCTCATCGGCTGAGAATGAGTTCGACAGTATCGATGTCGACTGCAGACTCTTTTTCGGTTGTGGTCTTATTGACTGCCTAGGTAGGGTAAAGGGTTTTGCAAGGGAATATAAAACGCTAAGCAACGACGGGGACAGATCTAGGGATGTACTAGGTATGTTAATATCCTTACAGCACATGGCAAACCTGAAATTAATTTTTCTCAATGTAAATTCCATTGTGTCTAGGCACAGAAAATATTATCTAAACTATTTTCTGTAACAAAAATTACTTGCATTGCTGTAATAGCAGTTCAATGCAAAAGCATTGCAACACAGCCCAAAAGAATAAGAATGGTGAATGCAAGAAAGTGAGTGACATACTTTTGAGTCACAATATAAATTAATAATTACCAAATCCCTTTTTTTTATTGGTCGTTCAAAATACTGCTTACCCTTGTCATAGTGAAGAAAGAAACAAAAGATAATTGTAAATATTAAACTTTGGTTGGAAGTGCTAATTAAGATTTATAAAACTAGTATATAAGCAAGGAAATTTATTCAATAAATCAGACTTTAATTTCTAAACGCAAACTGGCAAAAACTTGCCTTGTTTTTTAATTAAATTCTCCAAATCTTTTGGCACCTCTTTTGAGCGCTTGCTGACAAGCTGGTCTCCCTGACATATAAGAAATAAACAAGGGACTATAAGGCCATACACGCACACTAACTACTACACGTTAGGGCTAACCTTTGAATCCTGCACCTTCAAATATTACAAACTCCTAATAGTAGAAGGACTCTCCTCCCGACATACACTGGACATGGACGGATATAAAACGTTTCGACAGAACAGACGCGGCGGTGGGATCGCCATACTGGTGAGGGATAATTTATGTTCGAATGAGGTGAATATTGATCTCGGCCATGTCGAGAATACTGCTGTAAGGATATATAGATCGAATGGCGACGTGGTGACTGTAATTTCTGCCTACCTCCGACCGCAACAATCCTTGACACGTACCGACCACGACACTTTAGTGAATTTATCGGCCCGTGGTGGTCTCATAATTGGGGGGGACTTTAACGCCAAACATCCATCTTGGGGAGGTGACCAAACAAGCCGCAGTGGAAATGTACTTTACAATTTCCTGTTGACTTGTCCCAATATTGACATCCATCGCACAGATAGACCGACTCGCGTTATGGGATCAGCATCCTCTTATATTGACATTTTTATGTCATATGAGAACATTGCTATTTCACTCGGACCATCTTGCGGTGGAGGCAATCATTGGGAATGTCGACTTTTGACGCTGTACACCACCATCGTACTACAACTTTGACATGATACACAGAAGACGATTCAACCACATTTTGACACGGGATCTTCCTCGGACTGAACTTCCAACGGACAGAATTGCTTCTCTGCAGGAGATAGTTGACAGCATAGAGATAATGGACGCTATATTTAGCGACGCAATGGAAGAATCAATTCCAAAGATGACCCCGAGAGGACAAGGACTCTTGAGACTCCCAGACAACATTCGATGTCTCATCGCTGATAAGAAACGGTTAAGAAGGACGCTATGGAGGACTACTGACCCATCACGCTACACTACTATTAGGGCTGACATGTACAATCTAGACCGCATTATTCAGGGCGCTATTGCCGTATTTGAAGAAAGCTACTGGACGGATTATTTGCAGAAGGTATGATTGAACAATAAGACATATGATCGGGTAAAAAGAGCAGCCGGCATTAGCAAAAAAATACCCATTGGGCATTTGATTGCACCTACGGGTACTCTTGTTTCGACGGACACTGAGAAAGCCGAACTATTAGCTGACGAATTCCGCGATGTTCATAAAGGAGGTGGTACCTCGCGTATAGCTTCCTTTATGAACATTGTGAACCATGAAGTCAGGTTGCTAGATGGCTATTAACCATTGTTGACTTTTGGAAGGGAGGTCACAGCTGATGGAACGGTAATCGATGAAGATTTTCGTTCCCAGGAACATATAATTATAACGCCCAATGATGTTGCTGGCGCTCTCAAAAAACGTGCAAATAAAAAATCCAGTGGCAGGGATGGAATTCCGGACTTTGTACTCAGGAAGACAGACATGGTAGCATGGCGTTATCTGACAATTTTGTTCAACCAATGTCTTAACATTGGGTATTTCCCGACAAGGTGGAAGGAGGCATTAATTGTACCGATTCCAAAGCCTAGAACGGACTGTAGACTACCCACTAACTATAGACCGATCTCCTTGCTAACATCATTTGGCAAACTACTCGAATATTTTATACAGTCGGAAATACACCGGAAGATTACAACTGACAATATTCTCGGGGATCATCAATTTGGTTTCAAAAACGGACACTCGACTTCCCGTGCACTTATGGTATATACTGACTACGTCGCCAAGGGACTGAATAGAAGGTGTCCAACATTAACTGTCAGCTTGGACTTTTCAAAGGCTTTTGACACTGCATGGCAGAACGGAATCGTTTATAAAATGATGGGCCTGGGCTTTAATAGATCTACTTGCAGACTGGTGGCTGATTTTCTGAGGAACAGAACCTTTAGAGTTAAGGTTGGTACTGGTGTCTCCAGGTTGAGAAACGTTGAAGCAGGTGTACCGCAGGGCTCTTTATTGGGCCCGGTTTTGTACAATATACTAGTGTCTGATATTCCCCAGCCACCAGATGGATATCTTTTGCTTATGTATGCAGATGATATACTTGTGGCTGCAAGTGGATCTGTAGCGAGATTACTCAATCGACGTATGAACCTTTACCTTGATAGTCTTAGTGATTATTTTGCAAAATGGGGAATGCGGCTTAATGTGCAAAAGACGGAGAGTATTGTTATTAAGGGTAGACGTGGTCTTCTTTACCAGAATACAAGGGGCTTCGTTCCCAACCTCACTGTGGGAGGGGAGCGTATAGCTAATGTTGACAGTTTTAGATATTTAGGGGTTGTATTCCACGAGAATTTTGAATTCTAGAGGCATGTGGATTACATCTTGCGGAGGGCAAAGAGAGTATATTTCACGTATCGCGTGGTACTTTCTAGGCAAATGGGACTAAGCCCACGAATCAGACTTCTGGCTTACCGACAGATCATAAGACCTATCATATCGTATGCCTTTCCTGTCTGGTTTGGAATATCATCCGCCCAGATGGAAAGGCTAAGGATATGGGAGAGAAGGATCCTGTCATTGTGCTTAGGACTTGGGTCTAGATTGTGTCCGTACGGCGTGTTCCGTAGACCGTCATGTGCGTCCATTTACCGTGGCATTGATTTTGGCAGAATTGATACCTTCCTGAATGGTTCAGCCATCAAATTTTTGGAACAATCGTCCGAATTGGACAATAATCTAGTTGCACAGTGTATCGGTCGGTCTGTTGATTTGGGGACCTTGTGCACGCGCCGGTACCTTTCACCTACCGATCTCCTAACCCTCAGGGATGGCGGTCTCCTATATAGAGATGAAGACCTCTTATTCTACCACAGGAGAATAAGGAGCCTTGATCTGGCGGATTTAGTCTACAATACTGCACAATAAATTAAGATTGTATTGGTGTTGTTTATTTTTTGTTTTTGTTTAGTTAATATTATACTTTTTGTTTCCTTTGTGATTTTCTTTTGTACCTTGAATTTGTATTGTTTGTTTTTATTAGTCTTAAGTATTATTTAGTGTATGGTTTAACTTAGATTGTAAGAAATTGCTTCCGTTTTATATCCTTTTTCCGGAAATTCCTTTTTGATTGGACAGAAAAAATTTTAAAAATTGTTTATGGCACAGGCTGTAATTTTCATCATAAATGTAACTAAGCCTTAGAAAAGTATTTAAATACGTTAAGGAAGAAGAAAAATAACCGTAAGTTAAAAAAAGCTCTGTATAGAATAAGATTTTAGATCAATAAATGAAATATGAAAATAATATGAAACGAAAACCTTAATCAGTTTGTGTTAACAGTGCTCAAGTGAAGTGTCTATTTAAAGTGAATAATAACTAAAAACATATTTAAATTTTATTTTAGCTATAGGTCTTTTTGTAATAGATTTACAATTTTATTTATTTTTCTCGATATTTCGCTTCAACTTTGTGTAGCTTCTTCAGGAAATAAAATTATTCTAAATTTACTAATACATAGATATATAAAATGAAAAATATTTGTCATAAATTGAAAAAATTCAAAAGTTCAAAAAGCTTTTTCCATACAAAAAGATATTTAAAAGAATTAAAAATATTAAAATAAATACATATGTCCATAATTATAATTATTAATAAAATATATATATATATATATGTACTCATTCACATATGTAGTATATATACATGCATAAATATATATATACACACCACTACATGATCATATACACATACATGTCCACATCCATCTACATATGTAAAACATACACAATCTTAAATATACATACATACATATGTTCATGTGAACACACGCGTACACTTACAAATATCCATGCAAATATTCTAACATATATGTATATGTACATGCATGCATATACATCCATACATAGACACAAAGACACATGCATGTATAAACAAATTCATATTCGTAAAGATAAATTTATACATGCATATACACCCATACATATGCACGAGCAAACATATGTATATATACGTAAATACATATATACATTAACAGGTACATAAAAAACATCTTTTAAATCTATTTTTAAAAAATATTATAAACTTTAACATTTTTTTATCGTTTTATGTTTTTGTATAACAAATATCTGTAGGAATGAGCAAGATTAGCTGTATCTACTCTAAAATTAATTCTTTTATCTGTTTTAACATTATTAATCTGTAACATCTCTAACATATAATGTCTTCTGTAATTACTTTCTGTATTTAGTACTGATACGTTATCAAAATCAGGATTATGATTTAAATTGGCACAATGAGATGATAATGCTGTTCTTTGTGAATTGATGTTCCTATATTTTTGATCAGATTTATGACCAGCTATTTTTGTTTTCAATTTATTCTTGGTTGTACCTATATACACCTTATCACAGTTTTCGTTATTATTACCATTACACGGTATCTTATAAACTAAATTCGACTTATCTAGTTTATGTATTTTATCCTTAGGTTTGCTAAATAATTGACCGACTGTGTTATAAATTTTGTGTGCCATTCTATATTTATTTTTATCATATATATTTGAATTTTCTAATCTTTCTGACATTTCTGGTACATAAGTTAATGATTTATATATTTTTGGTTCAGAAACTATATTTGAGATTCTGTTAATATGTTTGTTCTTATATTGTCTTATTAATTTACTAATTATATTAACGAGGAAATCGTTATTAATTAAAATATTTCTGATTAAATTTCTATTTTTCTCATGAAATACATTATCACTAATTGTTAATACTCTTTCTATTAGATTTTTTGCAGTATTAATAATAATTCTTTTTGGATGTTTAGAGTAAAAATTAATTATTCTACCTGAAGATGTTGGTTTTTGATACCAATCAATTAATAAATTGTTATTCCTTCTTACTACTAATGTATCTAGATAAGAAATCTTTGAATTACATTCCTTTTCTATTGTAAATTTTATATCCTGGTGAAAAGAGTTGAAAGTTGATAACAAATTTTCAATTTCATTATCTGAAATAATACAAAATAAGTCATCAACATATTTAGTTAAAATTTTTGGTTTTATTGTTAGCTTTGTAATGCAATCGTCAATTAACTTTTCCATTACAATATCAGCTATTATTGGTGAGGCTGGAGATCCCATTGGTAGACCTTTAAGTTTAGAGATAAAGTAAAACATTTAAAAGTTAATGAAAATGAAAAATTAATTTCACTTGATGTTGTTTCCTTATTTCCCAGTATCTCAGTAGATCTGGCTATAGATACTATAGATGAAAAATGGGATTTAATAAAAAGATATACAAATATTAGAAAAGAATTATTTTTACGAATAATAAAATATTGCATAATATATTTTCAATATAATGATAAAGTATATTCACAACTTAAAGGTTTACCAAAGGGATTGGTAGCTAGCCAAATTATACTAAACCCCAAAAAAATAAAGGGATTTTGTTCATGTTTTTTTTTAATTTTATGTACGAATTATTGTTTATATAAATATGTATGCATACTGTGTGACTGTTTTAATGAATTTTTTACGACGTTTAGATAATTTTTCTTTGAATCTTAATATAATTATTTCCATCTAGAATACGGACGATTATGTCGTCCGTTTGGTATATCTAGTTCATATAATTGTATGTACGTAAGGTATGGAAATGTTCCACTAAATTTCTGGTTGGTATGTCTCCATGTTCCCATAAGAACTACGTAGTCACTATCTAGTCAATTGTTTTAGTGTTACTAGTAGATTTTCAATGACATGCTAAATGTCTATAGCACAAAGTATTGTATGGGGATTAATTAGAGAGTAGTACTGGTGACAAAGTCAAAAGCGACTCAGTACATTTTCACCATCGACATTTCCTTCAGGGTATATATTTATGCATGTATATATACTACATATGTGAATGAGTACATATATATATATATTTAATTATAATTATGGACATATGTATTTATTTTAATATTTTTAATTCTTTTAAATATCTTTTTGTATGGAAAAAGCTTTTTGAACTTTTGAATTTTTTCAATTTATGACAAATATTTTTCATTTTATATATCTATGTATTAGTAAATTTAGAATAATTTTATTTCCTGAAGAAGCTACACAAAGTTGAAGCGAAATATCGAGAAAAATAAATAAAATTGTAAATCTATTACAAAAAGCCCTATAGCTAAAATAAAATTTAAATATAATTAAAAAAGGTCGAATAAACTATTATAATCTTTAATAAAAAAAAAACAAAAAATAAATTGAAAATGTCTGGCCGTGGTAAAGGTGGCAAAGTTAAGGGAAAGGCAAAGTCCCGTTGAAATCGTGCTGGTTTGCAATTTCCCGTCGGTCGTATTCACCGTTTGTTTCGTAAAGGCAATTATGCAGAACGTGTTGGTGCCGGAGCTTTAGTATATTTAGCTGCTGTTATAGAATATTTGGCTGCTGAAGTTCTTGAGTTGGCTGGCAATGCTGCTCGTGACAACAAAAAGACAAGAATAATTCCACGTCATTTACAGTTGGCCATCCACAATGACGAAGAATTGAACAAATTGTTGTCTGGCGTTACCATTGCCCAAGGTGGTGTTTTACCAAATATCCAAGCTGTTCTCTTACCCAAGATGAAAGAAAGCCTTAATTATTTATGTAGTTGTGAAAAAGATTGAATGTAAAGTGTACAAAACCATCGTACATTCCTAAATACAATAATACCAACCGTCCTTTTCAGGACGACAAATTTATTTTCAAAAAGAGAAAACTTTGTTTAAAAATTATGTATTATGATGAACTTTTTTTTTATATTCGAAATTTAGGAAATGCATACACACACAAATACATACATTTTAGCATATATGTACATACACACATAAGTATAATCAATTCCAAATGCATGTATTGCTTTTTATTCTAACTCGGCATTTATTACAATACCATGGCAATTACACACACACACTGAATTCAAAATGCATCTTCGTACATTTTGCTTTTCTCTTCTGTACGGGTCGTTATTGTTGTTTTTCTTTTTTAATGTGCTCATGCTATTTTCATTCTGTTTAGAGAGCATGGCATGGAATTTTTCAACATAAAATATTTTTTCTTTTTGAAAAATAACAATGATACACTAACATATTTTTCAATACACATGAAGTTATAATATAATAAGTGACAATTAAAATTTCCTCTGTTTAAACCAATGATAAGCAAACACATACATACGTAATGTAAAAGAGAGCAAATTGCATGCTTGTACGGATGTACGTGTAAAAAAGAGCATAAAAAAGTGCCCACGGGCGGCCTTTTGGTGATCAATGGTTTAAACACTAAATTTTAGTTTCAGGCAATAATAAAACAAAATAGATCTCTTTTTTGAAAGTTTTTGTGGTCCTGAAAAGGACCGATTGTTTGATGGTGTTTAAAATTTTTCTTTATTCCATTACTAATAAAATAGCAGCATACATATTTAACCGCCGAAACCGTACAAAGTACGACCTTGTCTTTTCAATGCGTAGACAACATCCATGGCGGTGACAGTTTTCCTTTTGGCATGTTCTGTATATGTGACGGCATCACGGATAACATTTTCCAAAAATACTTTTAGCACACCACGGGTTTCTTCGTAAATCAATACAGAAATACGCTTTACACCACCACGACGAGCCAAACGTCTAATAGCGGGCTTTGTAATACCTTGGATATTATCACACAACACTTTACGATGACGTTTTGCGCCACTTTTGACCAAACCTTTTCCGACTTTACCACGACCAGTCATTTTATATCACTCACTATTTTTTTTTTTCACTTAACACAATTCACAAGAGATGCACAATACGAATGGCTTTCCACACCAGTACAACTTGTATTTATACCAAATTTAATTAAAAACGAGAGAGTAAACATTATAACTCTGTACGTTTCTTTCTTTCGCGGCTATCAAGTCATGCGAGAGCATCCCTCATTACACAAACAATATAGAACACGTACACAAACATTTATTTTTGGTTGAAGAAATTTTTCTATATAAGTCGCACATTCGACGCCGGCCCAAATTAGAATCAATCAGTTTGTATTAACAGTGCTCAAGTGAAGTGTCTATTTAAAGTGAATAATTACAAAAAACAAAAAATAAATTGAAAATCGTTATCAAACTTCAATTTACTTGCTGCCTATGTACATGTTTGAGAAGCCATAGTAGGCATAATAAATACTTTTTGAAAAACTTGAATTGTGTGCTTACGAGCAATTTTGAGAAGCCCATAGGAGGCAAGATAAATACTAAAAACAAGTGCTAAAAGCTTTCTTACACATCTGTTGTGATTTTTGTGAGTTGCGGTTACAGAACAATAATAGGAATAAAGAAATATTGTTTTTTTGCTAAAAGAATAAGCAAACAGTAAATAAAGTTTGCAAAATTTAAATACTTATCGTGTGTGGCTGACTAGCGATACATTTTGCAATGGAGGAGGACGTAAGTCTAAATCCAAATAAACGCCCCAGAGTTGGGATGTCTGTAGAAGAGCTCAGACAAATAATTGTGAAAAAGGACGAAGAACTGGACTTTTTAAATAAAAAATTCGAGTATATTATGAACGAAAATGAAAAACTCAATGCAGCTGTTGAAAAGTTGCACACCATTATGAAATCTCAACAAGCCAAAGATATTGAAAGTGAAGCTGAGACCGAGAGTGAAGAAGAGGAAATGGTAACCGAATCTGCTACAACCATTGGAAAGGATGATGCCAAGCCGGGGCCAAATACAATTAGCGAGGCCATAAGGGATGCGACCGGAAATTGCAAGAAGGATGATGGTGCCAAGAAGCGGAATACACTAGATGCTAAGGTAGTAAACCAAAGGTAACAAAAAGTAAATCGATACCAATTATAACGTCGTACAATATCAATGTCAGGGATATAAGTGCAAAATTGACAAAGTCGTTAGGTCACAGCGACTACAATATTAGGTAGAAATGTGACAAATATAGGAGTCTGCACCCTGGGGGACTTCGATAAGTTGAAAACTGCACTTGCGGAGGAAGGGGTAAGTTATTACACCCACACTCCAAAGGCACAGAGACCAATATCAATAGTGGTCAGGGGATTATCGAGTTCCTTTGATGTGGATGAGGTGCTGGCGTATATGCAGGGTCTCAAGATTGGTGTTAGGATTACCCGACTCCACAAAATGAGTGGGGATAGATGGTTGTTCCAATTGGGAAAGGAATCTGATATTAAAGGTTTTAGAACCATCAGATATATGTTGCACTGTAGAATAAGTATGGAAAAACATGTGCGCAAGGATGTGGTCCAGTGCTATAATTGCCAGCGTTTTGGCCACATAGCGCGAAACTGCAACATGCCATATAGATGCGTGAAATGCGGTGACTCTCACGGGCCTGGAAAGTGCATGGTTCCATCAAAGGATGAAAACTGTGTCGAATGGTTGTCGACTGACCCTGTCACAGGACAGGCTGTAAGACAAGTAGGACTACCGATTAAGTGCGTTAACTGCGGCAGTGGTGGACACGTTGCGAGTTCGAAAGACTGTCTTAAACGCAAGGAACTATTGTGTAAATTAGCGGCCAATAGAGGGGGAAACTTTGTTGCAAAGGAACGGACACCTATGCCATCCGCAAGGGTCAGCAATGGAGTGTCTTACTCTTCGGTGGCCAAGGCTGCTGGTAATAGAGTCGGAGGGTCAAATGATCCATCTGGTTCTCGCCCAGGAAACAGAATTTCCCTCTCATCGGCTGGGAGTGAGTTCGACAGTATCGATGTCGACTGCAGGCGCTTTTTTGGTGGTGGTCTTATTGACTGCTTAGGTAGGGTAAAGGGTTTTGCAAGGGATTATAAAACGCTAAGCAACGACGAGGACAGATCTAGGGCTCTACTAGGTATGTTAATATCCTTACAGCAACATGGCTAACCTCAGATTAATTTTCGTTAATGTAAATTCCATTGTGTCTAGGCACAGAAAATATTACCTTAACTCTTTTTTGAGAGAACATCAACCTGATGTTCTCCTAATAGCAGAACATGGACTCTCCTCCCGGCATACACTGGACATGGACGGATATAAGACGTTTCGACAGGACCGACAAAATAGACGCGGCGGCGGGACCGCCATATTGGTGAGGGATAGTTTATGTTCAAATGAGGTGAATGTTAATCTCGGCCATGTCGAGAATACTGCTGTAAGGATATATAGATCCAATGGCGACGTGGTGACTGTAATTTCTGCCTACCTCCGACCGCGACAATCCTTGACACGTACCGACCTCGACGCTTTAGTGGACTTATCGAGCCGTGGTGGTCTCATAATTGGGGGGGGACTTCAACGCCAAACATCCATCTTGGGGAGGTGACCAAACGAACCGCAGCGGAAATATATTTTACAATTTCTTGCTGACTTGTTCCAATATTGACATCCATCGCACAGATGGACCGACTCGCGTGATGGGATCAGCATCCTCCTATATTGACATTTTTATGTCATCGGCGGATATGTTTCCGACCACGCCGAACTCAGGATGACTGAGAACTTTGCCATTTCACTCGGACCATCTTGCGGTGGAGGCCATTATTGGGAATGTTGACTTGCAGCGCTACACACCACCATCGTACTACAACTTTGACCTGATAGACAGAAGACGATTCAACCACATTTTGACACGGGATCTCCCTCGGACTGAACTTCCAACGTACAGAAATGCTTCTCTGCAGGAGATAGATGACAGCATAGAGACAATGGACGCTATATTTAGGGACGCAATGGAAGAATCAATTCCAAAGATGACCCCGAGAGGACAAGGACTCTTGAGACTCCCGGACAACATTCGATGCCTCATCGCTGATAAGAAACGGATGAGAAGGACGCTATGGAGGACTACTGACCCATCACGCTACACTACTATTAGGGCTGACATGTACAATCTAGACCGAATTATTCAGGGCACTATTGCCGTATTTGAAGAAAGCTACTGGACGGATTATTTGCAGAAGGTACGATTGAACAATAAGACATATGGTCGGGTAAAAAGAGCAGCCGGCATTAGCAAAAAAATACCCATTCGGCATTTGATTGCACCTACGGGTACTCTTGTTTCGACAGACACTGAGAAAGCCGAACTATTATGAGCAATTCCGCGATGTTTTTGATATATGGTCACTTTTAACATATTGGAACATACACGCAAAGAAAATATATGGTTGTAAAATGGTTGAGAAAACAATATTATGTTCTCTGAAACAAATGTGTGGTCATTAAAAACTAGTTATTGTTATTTTAAACAATAATTTTGTTAAGATAAACAGATTAATGTTTAATTATATTATTATATTCACAGAAAGTACGATATGGTTAGAGTTTAACAATATAGTTTTGTTAAAAATTTATGACTACAATATAATTTGTATTATTGTGTAACAATAATATGATGTAAATAACAATATAATGTTATCCAAAAACATACTATGTTAAGTTTTTTAAAAAATCTTTTTCAGAAACATCTCCTGTCAGTTAAGTGTTTCGTTTGTAAGCTACCGGTAGTGCACGCGTGGTGTTAGTTAAATAAATAAAAAAAAAGTATAAACAAAAGGGTAGATAAATAAAAATGATATATACATATGTATAAAGGTATATATATCTCTTTATACATATGTGTCTGTATTTCGTGTATACACATATATGTAAGTATAGATTTCTATACATACATTTTGTTTCAACAATATTAATTTTTATACCCTTTACCAACAAAAATGGTAAAAGGGTATATATAGGTTTGTCATTCCGTTTGTAACTTCTATAATATCAATAAGCGATCCATATAATATATATATTCCGGATCCTTATGCATAGGGAAGACGAATAAGCGATGTCCGTCTGTCCGTCTGTCCGTCTGTCTGTACGTGAAATCGGTTTTCCAAAGCTCACAGAAGAGCTAGAGACTTCGTTCTTGGACTGGTGTGTCAGAAATTTTCCAAAATAGATTGGTATTGAAATTCAGCAAAATCGGGCAGACGATTGCAGAGCTGGAAAACTTAAACTTCATTTTGCCATATAAAAGTAACTCCCGAAAACAAATTTTTATTTTTTTTAATAAATGTACATATTTTACACTTCAGTACGACTAAAATTGGAATTTTAAATTAAAAAAATACAAAAAAATTAAAACGACGTTTCCAGGGTTGGAAAACTTTAACTTTTTGTGTTATGTAAAATTAACTATGTCTAAAACTATATTAGTAGTTTCTCGAGAACCGTAAGAGCTACAGACCTGAAATTTGGACACAGTATGTAGACCTTTGGCCGCTACAACAACAAATACATGATAATTGGAAATTAAAGGGTGTTCCGAAACGAGCAACGAAAAATTTTAAAATCCCATGTAGTATATATACAATTGTATGTATATACACTTGAAATTTGTAAGGTTAGTGTATTTTTATACAGACTACAAAAATTAACACAAAAATTTAAAAAAATTTTAATTAAAGGGTGTTCCATCAGTTAATGCAATTTTGACTATGTAATTTCACAATTTGCTGCATCTTGGAAACCGTAAGAGCAAAACTCTTGAAATTTTCAAAAACGGTAAAAATGAAAAAATAAAAAATTATAAAATCGCCAAACCGAAAAAAATCGCCAAAAACAAGAAAAAATCGCCAAAACGAAAAAAATCACCAAAACGAAAAAAACACTAAAAAACAGAAAAAAATCGCCAAAATGAAAAAAAAATCGCCAAAATGAAAAAAATCGCCAAAACGAAAAAAACCCCAAAAAACAGAAAAAAATCGTAAAAATGAAAAAAAGCCAAAAACAGAAAAAAAATCGCCAAAACGAAAAAAAGCACCAAATTAAAAAAAAATTTATAAAACTAAAATAAATCGCAAAAAATCGGAAAAATTGCTAAAATGAAAAAAAAATCGCCAAAACGAAAAAAAACCTAAAAAACAGAAAAAAATCGCCAAAATGAAAAAAATCGCCAAAACAAGAAAAAACCTAAAAAACAGAAAAAAATCGCCAAAATGAAAAAAAATCGCCAAAATGAAAAAAATCACCAAAACGAAAAAAACCCTAAAAAACAGAAAAAAATCGTCAAAATGAAAATAAATCGCCAAAACGAAAAAAACCCTAAAAAACAGAAAAAAATCGCCAAAATGAAAAAAATCGCCAAAAAAAGAAAAAACCTAAATAACAGAAAAAAAATCGCCAAAACGAAAAAAAAGCACCAAATTAAAAAAAAATTTCTAAGACTAAAATAAATCGCAAAAAAACGGAAAAATTGCTAAAATGAAAACAAAAATCGCCAAAATGAAAAAAAAAATCGCCAAAATGAAAAAAATCACCAAAACGAAAAAAACCCTAAAAACAGAAAAAAATCGCCAAATGAAAAAAAAATCACCAAAACGAAAAAAACCCCAAAAAACAGAAAAAAATCGCCAAAATGAAAAAAATCACCAAAACGAAAAAAACATAAAAAAAAGAAAAAAATTGCCAAAATGAAAAAAAATCGCCAAAATAAAAAAATCACCAAAACGAAAAAAAACAAAAAAATCGCCAAAAAAATCGCGAAAAAACCCAAAAAACAGAAAAAGTCGTCAAAATGAGAAAAATCTCGAAAATGAAGAAAAGCCCAACAACAGAAAAAAATCGCCAAAATGAAAAAAACCTCCAAAAACAGACAAAATCGCTAAAACGAGAAAAAAGCGACAAAACTGAAAAAATCGTTTTAACTGAAAAAAACTTCAAAAAAGCTTGCTTTTTTTACTTAACATATTTTATGTATTTTTTAAAGAACTAGATTGGAATCAATAATCAGAAAAATCCAAAATTATGACTCCAGGGTTGGAAAACTTACACTTTTTGTGTTATGTAAAATTAAATAGGTCTAAAATTTTTTTCTTTTTCTTTATAAATTGAATATATTTTATGCTTCTGAAAAAGTTTGGTGTATGAAATTTGAAAAATGAAAATTATAGCTCCAAAGATGGAAACTTTAAAAAAAATTATAAATTTTTTCACAAAACAAATATGTATGTACGTGTCTGTATACTATATATATATGTACGTACGTTGGTAAAGGGTATATAAGATTCGGCACAGCCGAATATAGCACTCTTACTTGTTTTATTTCGGATTTAACGCACAGCTATTTTAAACAAAAGATTTACCTACAAATGTATGATTAAAAAACAAAATATTATTATTATATAAAATAATACTATGTTAGTATTTAACAATATTATTATAATATTAGAACATGGTATTGCAAGTCTCAATTATATTTTAGTCACATCTAACAATAGTGTTGTCTTATTTACAATAATAAGATTAGGTATAACTAAGTTAATTTTTTTTTGTATATAATATTATTATTAACTCAGAAAATAATATTATTTAAACTTTGCTTTTCTATTGACAATAATATGATTTGACTGCAACCATATAATTCAATCATAGTATGTTGATGTTTGAGTATGGTTACCTCACCATACTTTTTCTTTACGTGTAGGGGTTACGATAAAAAAAATTGATAATATATTGTTACGGAAATGGCCGTCGACAAGGTTAATGCAGCATCATGTAAATATATTCGAACAGGGTTATTGTAAGTGCTACCTGAAAATATTCTTACAGGTCAATTAAAAAAGAATTATCTGGAATAATAGCAAATAACTGTATAGGCATGCCTAGCACATACATACGTGATTAAACATAAACAACCAACAACAACTACAAGCGTCTGCTTATTAAGAAGATACCCTGTTTTTAATTTTTGGTGTAGTTATGTTTTGGAACAGTCCTATACTAATTATAAAGAGACAGAACTAAGAAGCTTGATGTAATATCGGCTGCACTTCTCTACAAGCGAAGCGCTGTCTCTTTCTCTCCCTTTTTTTTGTTATGTAAACAACATGAAAAAAAGAATTTTTGCCTGTGCAATCAGTGTTCGAAAATAAACATTATTTAATGTACTTTAATGTTCTGTAAGGTACAACCTCACACGCACAAGCGCTAATAATGTACGTATACCGAGTACATTAAAATTATAAGTACTTACAATCTTAGTTAATATAGGGTTGCATGAACAACTCCATCCATGAAACTACTGAAATGTTTGTTCACTAAAACCCAACTTCGAATAAATATTTTAAACTGAACAAAGTGTTGCTTTTATCATAATGTGAGTGAAAACATTTCGCTTCATACTGTTAAGACAAAGAGATTGTTCATTGAAACGAGTATTGTTTCATGCTGCTTTCTCTCATCTCATTTTTTGTTATTAATACGCAATAAAAGTGTTGCCAGAAAATGATGATGAGAAAATGTTAAATCTGTAAAAAAAATTCTGCTAAAATGTTCTGCAGAAGAAAAGTATTGTACTTTTCATCAGATTTAAATTTAAAAATAAATTGTTGAAATAGCTTTGAATTTCATGGTTATACAATCTCATTAGTATTTACAGGTATTTTTATAGCACATACATACATATGTACATATGTATTTTTATTATCCATAGATATGCATGTTTATGTTTTTTCAAATAGTATTTATATTGAGAAGTGTGAAACACAAAATTCCATCGTTTCTCTATTTGTGAAAAAATTGTTTCTGTATTTGAATGCGAAAACAGACAATACTGATTCTGTTTTTACAGGAATATTTCCAGTAATTGCGTGCCATATGAAACAAAATGTCACAAAAATATTATTTAAATAACGAAAAAAGAAATAATTTACAAAGAAAAGAAAATAACATAATGAACAAGAATATAAAATTAATGTAAAATGCTTGAAATAAAAAGTTTTTTCGATAAAATGTCCATACATAGGACAATTACACAAACAAATTATAAATAAATATAATAATATCGACCTGTTAATAATAATTTTAGTTAAAAAATTCGATGTATATCTTTCCAACTAGTTTGGGAATTAAATAAGTCTAAATTTCCTCTTTTATACCAAGTAAGCTCTAAGATTTTTTCATACCAGCTAGCAGTGAGTCTTCGGAACGGGTGTTTTCGGCAGCAAGAAATTTACTTTCTGAAAAACGTTGCATCATTGGGTGGAATACAGCGTCAGTCGAAAAAATTATGTTTTTACATCATAATATAAAAACACAGAATTTCGAACGTGATGCTTAATTCATATGAAACTTTTTTCCATTAACACTAACTGAATTTATAATTTTTATATAAATGACGCATTGGTTTTTGGTTTTCTTTGCAATAATATAATTTTAAAATCATATTGAATTTTCCTGATAATTACTCTTTTTTCAAATTGCATTTCAATAAACCACATAAAATAATGATCATTTGTGTTTTATTATGTTCTCTTATTATGATTGAGCGAAATTTACAAAAATGTCGAACCAGCGTAAGCACATGTACTGAAAAAGAAATTTAAACTTCTTCAACTCAAATTAAACTAATAATGTTCTGTTCTTTAGTAATCAGGTACCACCGACCAAACAAGAGGAGTTTTATAAATTTCAAGTGTGTATCTGTGTGTCAGCCTACGCATTCGCAGAACCAAAACGTCTGTACCAATTTCCATTTAGTTTGTTATTGTTTGAAAGGTGACTTTATCGAGAGTGTTGTAAGCAATGTTTGAAGAAAATCGATCCAGCAGCTTGGAAGTTATACAGTTTTTAATTAACTTTGTGATTACATTTTAAATTTTATGTACGAACTATTTAAATAAATAAGAACTTAAACCAGTTCATAAAGCTGAGTTTACATCTGGCATTTCTTGTGTGCCATTTGCAAAAAAAAAAGCGTAACCAACTAATTAATAATAAAAGCTGTTTGATTCAGACATGTATTCAGACATGTTTCCAATCATGTTGGGTTCTATAAAATTGTCTATTAGCTATGTATGGAACTATTTAACTTACGGCCTGACCCACGATATCGACAACGTCCGACTTGTCGCACACTTACATTTGAAACAACAACAAAATATTAAAATTTGTTTTTGTTTTGAATGTAAGTGTGCGACAAGTCGAACGGTGTCGATATCGTGGGTTTGACCCTTAATAAATACATGTTTGAATCAAACAGTTGTTCATTAGTAATTAGTGGTTACGCTTTTTTTACACTTGTGCGGCACATGGCACACATGTGTAAACGCGGCCTAATAGTTTATTAGTTGTGTGACAAAAATTAAAGAAAACACAACAAAAGTACTCATTTCCAAGCGAAAATAACTACTTATATACTTCCAAGCAAAAATATAACTAAAAATTATTTTTGAAATTAATATTTGTAATAAAACTCAAACAATTTTATTATCACCCTAATGCAAAAATACGAAATTTTAAACAACAATAATATTGCATTTAAAAGAAAGATAATTATGTGTACATTTAACTTATGTCTATAAATGAAATATTTTACCGAGGTTGCTCTCACTATTAAAAACTAAATTTAATTTAGATCTCGTTAACATCTTTTAACTTCCTTTTCGGCGATTATTCTAGTATTTTCCTTCAACTGGCAACACTGATCTTTAAAAGCATATTGTTTTTGCATGAACTTAATCGAGATTTAATCAACGCATGTTCTGTTTCACATTTGTAAATGTTTGTATGCTCTTGTATATATGAACAAACCAACATCGTTTTACTGCGTTCTTAACTATTGAGTGTTCATTGTTATTGTTTCATAGTTATTCATCTGTATGAAATAGGATGAAACGAATAAAAAATTTTAGCGAACATTTCATAAACATCATTATTAAGTTTCATGCAGATGTTTATTAGTTAACTTGTGCCCAACGAGAATCGTTATTTAACCTAATCAAAATGATGATGATCAACACCAGTGATGCAAAATGTGGCACAATTGGGCCATTTGTGGCACTTTTGGTTGTTTGATGGCCCTGTGGTACTCTCTAGGCTATTTTGGCCCTTTCAACTAAAAATTCAACTAATTCCTTAAAACCTTTGAGTACACTTTTAGTAGTATGAATGTGAGGCTTCCGTATCACGGATCCCATACATTTTTGGGATCATGTCTACGCTACAGTCGGTATTTTAGTTTCATCGATCGGTACGCTACACAAAGAGAGTGTAGTGTTGTTTCCATCCCTGGAAAAAGTGTATTTATTGTAAATTGTGTATTTGTGGTTTTTATAGTTTAATAATATTTCTTGGCGCGTTGAGATTTGTGGTTTTATAATTTCTTTGTAGTCGCTTCGTACGTGGGTGGTTAAGTTAATTGTTTGAAATAGATTTTTTAATGTGTGAAAAAATGTTTAATTGTTGGCGCGGTAGTAGTATGAATAAGGGGTTTCTAGATAGAAATGTGCAAAGGAAAAATGTGCATACCTTAACCCTTTAACGGTCGATGGGGTTAAATTCGACCCCATGATATTTTGTGTTATGAGGCGGCAGCGTGTTCCGTTTTGCTTAAAGTGAAGTCGTGGTGGGGGGTTCGGTTTTGCTTAAAGTGAAGTCGTGGTGCATGTTATTTTTGTTGAAGTGAAGTCGTAACATTTAATGTGTTCGTTAGAGGGTTAATACAATATGAATTAAACTACATTAGGGCGGTTTACGAAAGTCTGTGATTTTTTTGCTAGTATTTAATAAATAAAATTCATTTACTGCGGTATATATTAATCTCCCTAATACTACTCGTATTTGTTATCAGTATAAAATGTTAACCACATTATTTAAAAACAAAACACTAGTATTTAATAAATAAAATTCATTTACTGCGGTATATATTAATCTCCCTAATACTATTTGTTATCAGTATAAAATGTTAACCACATTATTTAAAAACAAAACATTTATTTATTTTTAGTGTTAATCATATACCTACATACTTATAAAACATATGTATATTAGCAACAATTCTATATTTTTGTACAATTACACATAACACTCGAATCAGCCGTAATTTGTTTCAATTTAAAACAATTTTCAAAATGAACACCATGAACTGATGAATCTACTAACTCCAAATCTTCATATAAAGGTATGATTTCTAGGAAATTTTCCATATATCTGATGAGATCTATTTAAGATTCATATTGTTTCCTTAGTGTATCTTGAGCTAGAACGATAACAAAAAAATAATATTTAGATTTAATAATAATAAAATAAATAAAAAAACTATTTACCAAAAATTACCTGTTGCAGATGCATGTATATTCAGCTCGTAATATTCATTGCTGCTGCTACCTTTGCTACCTTTTCTATCTTTAGTAAGATAGTAGGTATTGCGCTGGAATTCTTCTATACTATCATCGTCTAGAGTTTCGTTAAATATACCATCTAGGTATATGTATTTGGTGTTTTCCACCAAACAACGTACTTTTTTCCCATAAGGCGTCTGGACACGCTCCATTTTTGTAATTTTATATTTATATTCAAAAAGCATCTCCTTTATGGGGAGAATGCTTTTTGTTTGGTTTTTTTTGAAAATTGATTTAAGGTGTGCTTCCATTTCTGTACTTAACTTGAATAGTAATTAAATAAAAACTAGATGGGGGTAGGTTTTTATATAAAATTATGAGAAGTAATTTTATAGCTTATCATTCTTTTCAATAAAATTTTAAAACAATGTTTCTGATGCGGTTTGTCCGTTGTTTATAAAGTTTCTATTTAATTAAAAGGTGTGAGAACGTTTTAAAAAGTTTCTGTTGCGGTTTTTCCGTTTTTTTTTATAAAGTTTCTATTTAATCAAATGTGAAAGAAATTTTAATGTATGCAGAGTTTTGTTGATATATATATATATAAATATATATGATTTTAATTTTAAAAGGTCTCTGTTTAAAATGTTTCTTCTATTTCATCATCATCATCGTCATCTTCTTCTTCTTCAGTACTATCATACAAGTTGTTGTAGAATACATATTGCTTCTTCTTTTTAATGATTAGAGTATATAATCCATTCACTTCTTTAACTTTCTTTAAAATGTGTGGATTTGCGTTTAGATAATCCATCTGATTTTTAGTAATAATCAGAAATCGTTTAGGTAAATAAATATGATATTCTTTATTTACAAGACATCTTATACTTTCACCATATTTTGTATCTACTCGTTCTATCTTGTTGATTTCATATGCAGTATTTTCTTCCATATCCTTTAAAGGTAAGTATATAATATTAGGATTTTGAAACAATTTTCTTAAACTTGCTCTCATTATTTTGCTTTTAACTTTTCACCGTAAAACGAATTTTCAAACTGATTCTTTATATTCAATAATTGATACTATAAGGTGTTTTTAGATATTTTAATAACTTCTTATCAATTGCGGTTAAGCATAAATATTAAAAAAGTATACGTATGTATGTATGTAATAATATATAAACAGCTGGTGTTTTAATCTTATTGTATCCAAGTTTGTGTTATATATATATACGTTATTTATAATGAGAGATTTAGTTGAATTAAAAAACTTTGTTAAATATGTATTGGGGTCAATTTTTAAAAACTGGTGATAAATATTGTACTTGTCATGCACAGTGGAAAACTTTTCAAATAATAAATGCAGTAGTTTTGGATATTATAATGCAGGTGTTCCTAACCGCAGAAGGAGGGACAAGAACTCAAATTTTTTCTCTTAATAGAGGACAAGAAATGTCAACAAATATTCCAATATTTCATTTTAGTCACAATCAACATATAAAAATTGAGGTTATCGGTGGTATGATATCACTAGTTGGAACAGTCTATGAGGGTGGTTTTAAAGATATAAATGTACACTCATACAAACCATAGTGCGTTTATAGTGAAATAGAGGCTATTGTTTTCAGAGATACAAATAAACTATATAATAGTAAGACTGATATCCACTCATTGAATAAAAATCAACAAAAACCTCTTCTCCTTCAAAAAATAGTTAATGATAGTAAGGTTAAGAAAGGTGGTAGTAACGTTGGTGGCGACTCAGTTGATAAATCATTTGAATACGACGATTATTAAATTAGTATATAAATATGAGAAACAATTCTTATCATCTCATTTAAAAATATATCGCTAACTTAAGAACACATCTATTAAAAAGAAAAACTAAAATGAAAAATATTTTTATCATATTTTTTTCATATATCTATATCATACAAGTGTTTTCAGCTTCATTACCTATTGATTTGAGTGAAAATGAACTTAAAAATACAGAATTTGCTATAAAATTACCGAATAATGATACTGTGAGCATACAACTAAATTTCAAACTTTTAAAGTATAGTAATGATTTAAATAAAAACATCGAGTTAACAACAAAAGCAGAAAATAAATCAAACGAAGAACAAGAAGACTCCCCACCGCCTATAAGTCAACCTTTTAATGTTGAACAAGCTATTGAAACATTTAGGCAAGATTTAGTAAAAAAAGAAAAAAATATTGCAGGAATAATTGAAAGTTCGGCTCCATTTTATAGACATTTTCAACTTCAATACAAAGATAATATAAAATTGAGAATCCGTTGCACATATGACAGCAATTACTTGAAACGTCGATTAAATGTTTCATGCTTCGAATACCGTCAAGTTGAATACGAGAGAATTTTAAGTAATGGTGAAATTGAGGTGGCTTCTGAGGATGATACAACGTACCGATCCGATGTTACATTAATCAACATTCAAGATTACACACATGATTTGGATATGGAAATAATATAAATTAGCTGATATGATGAAATACATTTACTATTAGTTAGTTAGTATAAACTTTGATGTTAATGTGATAGGAGGTTTTATTTAACATAAGTAAAAAAAAAGTTAAAATAAGAAAATAATGAATAACGAGTTTTATTCGAAAATTTTACATAAATTCATGAAGGAAGAAAAGCTTTTGTGTTATGATCATGAGATTATTTTGAAAAAATTAAAAGCTCAATTCGATGAGTATGCATTTTATAAGAAAAGTAAATCAAAATTTGGATATCATTATAACAATTGTGTGTGGTCCAACGATGAAACAACTTGTGGACCTGATACCTGTAAATGTTCCCTTATCGATAACAGTTGGGATCAAGCATTATATATAATGAATTTTTATTATAATTTAAAAGCATAGACTTTATCAACAGTTCTACAGTCATCGTTGTCACTTAATTAGTACTAAACAATGTCGGAGGAGAGAATTTTAGTTGTAGACGTACAAGGTTTTTATCTCAACAATAAATTCATTGTAAAAGAACTGAGTATTTCAAATGACGACTCACAAGTTCAAACATTTATTATTAAACCACCTTTTCCATATTCATCGTTGACAACAAAAGAAAAAGCTTTAATTGACTGGCATTATAATCATCATCATGGATTAAAATGGAAAGATGGTGATTCAACCTTATCAAATATTATGAACTATTATATTACACATGTTAAAGACAACAATTTTATTTATTATGTTAAAGGATTAGAAAAAATTAAGTGGATTCAAAATATTTTTAAAGACGAAATTAATTTTTATAACCTAGATGATCTAAATTGTCCAAATTTGAAAACATTATATAAAAATGATAAATCTATAAATGTTTGTTCTTATCATAGGAAATATTGTATATGTGCTGAAAAAAATGTAATACTCTTAAGAAAGTTTATTAAATCAAATATTAATAAAGAAAACATAAAATTATAAAAAAAGAAATTTTTGATTATTATTATTTAACACTTAAATCGACTAAAATAAACATCAATCATCAGTTCATTCTGAATACTTGTAATGTCAATAACGATCTCTTTAACCGGAAACACTTCAACTTTGGTTGGAGAATATTTTCCTCCAATAGAACTGTCTACAAATTATGTTTGTGGACTTATTGATTTTGTAGCATTCAATTCCATACCCAATGTAGATGTTTACAACAATTTGTTTCATATAGGAAATCATGTTATTACTATTCCAGTTGGTTCATACGAACTTGAAGATATTGATTTTTTCCTAAACTCAAGCTTAAGAGATATCGATGAATCAATTTACCTAATAATTGAAGCTAATAATAACACACTTAAAACTGAAATAACCTCATCTATGGATATATATTTTTCACAACCAAACAGTATAGGAAAGTTACTTGGATTTAGCAAAAGAAAATTAGAAGTAAATTCAAATAACCATTATAACACTGATCAAAATCTTCAAAATGATAAATCTTTGGAAGTGATGATTGTAGATATTAATCAATTGAATACTACAAGGTTATTTGAATCTGATTTACGTACACATATTACGAATGTTAATACAATACGCATTGAAAGCAACTTAACAACCGGTTCATTTATTAATAATACTTCGAATCATATTATTCATGAATTTCCTCTTGATGTTCCTCCAGGATATAAAATAAACGAAAAACCTCGAAATGTTATTTATTTACCCGTCAACTGTCAGCAAATAAACAACATAACGATTAGAATCTTAAATCAAGACGGTGAACTTATAAATTTTAGAGGAGAAAAAATCACTCTTAGACTCCACTTCAAACCAGAATAATGATCATTTACAATAAAAACATAGTGCAAAGAGGATTTTCATTCAATACCGCACCAACTCACATTCGAGAAAGTATAAAAAATAAAAAACTGTTGTCCTCATCTAATACAGAATACTTAAAATCGTTGGGATTTAATCTTCAACAATGAATGAAATGCTAAATGTTCTTCAAAAACCTATGTATGATGAGAGTATTGTAAAAAGGGAATATCATAGTTACTCTCCATATCTAAAATCATTCAACAACAATGATGAGATTCGTATACCAATTCAAAATCAGGATCTCTTCGTCTTACCAAGTGGGAGTATGATTTACATTCATGGTTTTAAAGTAAAGAAGGAAGCAACCAAAGAGGTTCCAGCTATAGATGTGAAATTAAAAAACAACTTTGCTTCATATTTGTTTGATGAAATTCGTTACGAAATTAATGGTTTTGAAGTTGATCGTACACGTAAACTTGGAATTTCATCCACCATGAAAAATTTTGTATCGTTGAATAAGGCTGAAAGTGATGTATTAAAAAACGCTGGTTGGTCTCTTACTGAAACTTGCGCTTTAGTAAAAAGTCATTTTAGTTGTTGTATACCTCTGAAAATGTTGCTGGGTTTTGCTGAAGATTATAACAAAATACTATTAAATTCGAAACATGAGCTCATTCTTCAACGTTCTACATCCGATGAGAGATCATATTATTCTACAAATGCAACTGATCAGTTGAAATTAACAATTCTAGATATAACATGGAAAATGCCACACATTCAACTATCGGACTTTGCAAAATTGGAAATTTTTAAGATAATCAACAGCAAACATTCTATACCAATTGCGTTTAGAAGTTGGGACTGTCATGTAAATCCTGTTTTACCAAAGAGTACAAAGGTTTTATGGAATGTAAAGCTTTCTCCACAAAACGAAAGACCACGATTTCTTATAATTGGTTTACAAAAAGAGAAAATTAAAGAAGAAGGAAATATATTTGATCATTGCAATATCTCTAATTTAAAAGTTTATCTAAACTCAGAGTCATATCCATATGATGATTTAAATAATCGTTTCGAAATGGGTCAGTATTCTGTTCTATATAATATGTATGCAAAATTTCAACAAAGCTTTTACATGTGAGAACCTGAACCATTATTAAATGTTGATGAATATAAGACTTATGCACCGCTTATTGTTGTTGATGTTTCACATCAAAATGAGGCTGTTAAAATAGGACCTATTGATGTACGAATTGAATTTGATACTGAAGCAAACAAACTAATTCCAGATAATACATCAGCATACTGTTTAGTTATTCATGATCGTTTAATCGAATACTCACCTCTAACAAGCGAAATTAGAAAAATTATTTAATTATATTTATTTTGAAATTTTTTTAATAAATGAAATAATATGTTTATTTATAAATAAAACAAATTCTTAATCAATGTATTTTATTAAAACAATTATAGTTTCTTTTTAGTTTAGTTTCGAAAACAAAAACTTTAAACATAAATGGCCACAATTTATTGTATTAAAATTTTGATATCTATCATAATTATAACTTATGTTTTTTCCTAAATATTTTATTAATTGTTTCGGTGGTTGCAAGTTACCAAAGCTATCAAAATATTCAATTTGATTGTTGTTTTTCCAGTACGCTACCCAATGTGTGCCAGATCCCTTTGAAGTATCCAGATTAATTATTCCACATTCTTTTTTAAATGATGTACTTGGAAGAGTGTTGCACATAAACACACCTCTAAAATTTGGAATATGTTTTGCATATTTTCTCAAGTCTACATCAGAAAGGGCTCTTTTAGGTAGCTTCATTAAAAATTTTGTTGATAAGGCTTTAAATATAATCCAAAACCTTTTTTATATGGTTTTAAGAACATGCCTTTTCCCATCGCAATGGCTTCCATTGTATTATTGTGTCGTTTTGCTTCAGTCAGCTGTTCCTTTCCATTTTTAACTGCATTGATTGCTTTTGTAATACCAGATACACCACCAGCTAAACCACCAAGTGCACCCAGTGCAGCAAATATAGGGGCAAGTGGAAGAAAACCTCCAGATTTTGGTAGCGGTATTATTCGAGGTGTTTTTATTAACGATTTTTTCTTCCCCTTGAAAATATTGCTTACAACTTTTCGTGAAATCTTTATAGCATCTTTCAAGTTTTCACTTTTCTTTATATTCTTTCTTGAGCTTTTCAATGCATGTGTAAATAGTTTGTGGGTATTTACTGAAGACGACTTTTTAGTTTTACTAATAACGTTACCCATACCGAATTTTGTTTTTGCTTTCATTGCAGTAGTAACAAACCAAGCGTTTGATTTTTCACCCCAACTATTATCGCTTGCTTTGCTAAGCCTTTTCAGTTAAAATTTTATCAGCAATATGTCTTTTCTCTAAATCTTTATTGTTTGAGTATGCTATATCGTGCTCTCTGCAAGCAGTATCCAATGGATTGATTCCTTGATCACCTCTAGCTAAACGTTTCTTTAATTTTGTACCAGGTCCGCAAAATTGATAACCGGGTAGATGAAGTTCAATGGGAAGTTTATTAATTATTTTATTTAGAAAATCTTTACCAATGAAGGATGGATGGCGACTGAATAACTTTTTATAAATGATAGTCATATCTATTGATACTTTATCGATTAAAGATTGAAATTAAATTGATTGAAAACAAATAAAAGAGACTGGTTTATATATTATGTTATCATTAGATTTCAGAATGCGTTTTTTTTAACAACATAAAAGGATTCGATATTCTTTACATCAAGTAAAGAATATCGAATCAAAGTTCGATTCATCAAATAAAATTCGTCATAGTTCATTACTACCGAATTCTATTCGAGCTCTTATTGTGGGTCCATCAAATTGCGGAAAAACAAATGTTATGATCAGTCTTATTGAAAGTCCTCATGGATTGAAATTTAAAAATATTTACTTATATTCAAAGTCAACACAACAACCGAAATATAAGTACTTAGAAAGTCTAATTAAACCCATTAAGGAGATAAATTTTTCATCATTTTCTAATAATGATGATGTTCTATCCCCAGACGAAGTTAAACCGAATTCAATATTTATATTCGATGATATAGCTCGTGAGAAACAAAATCATGTACGTTCTTACTTCTGTATGGGTCGCCATAAAGACATTGATAGTTTTTATTTATGTCAAACTTATACACGTATACCAAAACACTTGATTCGCGATAATGCAAATATGATTATAATTTTTAAACAGGATGTAATGAATATTAAGCATATTTACAATGATCATGTTGGTTCTGATATGACTTTAAAAACATTTTATAAGTTATGTACCGAGTGTTGGAAAGAAAAATATGGTTTTCTAGTTATTAACAAAGATGATTCTATGAATAATGGTCGATATAGAAAAGGTTTCGATATATTTATAAATCTATAAAAGAAATATTACAGATATTTTAAAATCAGTACAAGATTAATTATTAAACTAATAACTTCTCAACTATAATCTGATACTAGCTATTAAATTGCTAACTGCTAAACTGATCTGTTTTGGATCTGTTTCTAATTCAATCTATAAATATAAATACAAATCTGGTTAATAATCTTATTAAAACTCGAAATATTTTAAAAAAGAAATATAAGAATATTTTGCTTGGAGAAATTGCAAATGATGAATTGTTGGAAAAGACATTTAAACCAATATCAAAACCATTAAAAGAATTAGTTCAATCAACTAATAATAACATTATAAAGCATGAAAAATATGCGGATAACTCTTTTAAACATGATCTTGAGAATATTAAAGTTGCCTTCAGTACACCATATAAAAAGAGTAAGCTTGATTATAACACGTTTTCTCCAAACTTTAATAACAAGAAAATCGAGAAAAGTTCAAACACGTTTCAATCATTTGATGATGAAAATGATCATGATGATGATGATGATGATAATAATGATAATGTTGATAATGAGGATGATAACAATGATGATGATAACATCATTACAATACATCCCAATCAAAGTATTCAATATAATTTATCAAAAGTTAACTTAAATATATATGATAAAACCTATGGTCCTCATAAGGATAAAAATCAAATATGGAGACTGGGTAATGAACCCATCACTTTCAATTCAACCAATATTACTGTAGGTAATTTAAAATGGTCCTTCACATCAGGCTTATATGAATTGTTAGTTTATAAGAACCCAATCAGTTATAATAAAACAGATTTAAATAATTATAAACAAATATTGGAGATGACTAATGTCCATAAACGAAATAACAGTATTAATGGTCAAATTAAAGGAAATCGTTCAATTAAACATACAACGATTATTAAAAACCTATTTAAACAACAACAGAAAATTCATAAGGGAAAAGGTTTAATGAAATTGAATAGAAAAAAGCATAATTATGTTTATTGGGATGATCCTAATGAATTGGTTGATAGATTGCGTCTTTTGATTTCATCAACAACAGCTGGTCACTCAAATCATAATAATGAAATTGTATCAATTATTGAGGAATTGAGAGAAGCAAAAATTATTATATAAATAGACTTAAAAATGTTTAACAATTCATATTCATAAAATGTCTATCGATAAGTTTGGACATTATATTGAAAAATCTGTAAGATACCAAAATCAACATTTCAAGATTCATTTGGATAGTGATCGTAATTTCAACTTTAACTTGCGGAGAATAAAAAATATTGCTAGTCCTGTATTGGAAAACGATGCTGTAAACAAAATTTACATGAAAAGTTATTTAAGTGAAATAAAGAAACAACTGAATACAATGTATATGGAGAGAATTAAGGAAATGGAGGATCGTTTTAACGAAATAATACGACAACAAAACGTGTTGACTACAGAAAAATTTGATAATGTAGAAACACGTTTAAGTAAATTAATACATGATCAAAGTGTAATACCAAATAATCTCAATCAATCACTAAAAGAAATGAGATCATTATTTAATTACAAAATTGATTCAGTTGAAGAACGTCTAAATGAAAAACGAAGCTCATTACAAACCGTTTAAACATAGATATATAAATCGTTTTTGATTTAAATTCAATATCAGCAGCATTTAAATTGATGTAATCTAAGATAGATGTTAGAAATGGAGCGACAAGAAGTGGTTCAGGAGCTTCGTAAGCAAGCACGTAGAAATTTCATTCGACGTCGAGTGGTGATCAAGGGAATTGATGATCTTTGGCAAGCAGATCTTGTTGAAATGGGCGTTTACTCAAAATATAACAAAGGCTATAGATTTATTTTAACAGTTATAGATACATTTTCAAAGTTTGCTTGGGCTGTACCCGTAAAATCTAAAAGTAGTGAAGATATATCCAATGCTATGCAATCTATTTTTTCGCTAAAGAGAATTCCAAAAAACTTGCAAAACGGATAATGGTAAAGAGTTCTATAATAAAATATTTCAAAACTTGATGATAAAACATAATATCAACCACTATTCTACATATAGTATAATGAAAGCGTCTATTGTAGAACGATTTAATAGAACTCTAAAAGGAATGATGTGGAAAAATTTTAGTCTACAAAGAAATTATCAATGGATACATATATGCAAGGATTTAATTAATCAATATAATAATAAAAAGCATAGAACAATTGGAATGACACCAAAGTCTGTTAACACAGAAAATGAAAGTTCTATACTAAAACAAGTCTATAATCATCCCAAAATATATAAATTTGGTAAACTAAAAGTTGGAGATCACGTTCGAATTAGCAAATATAAACATATTTTTTCAAAAGGATATACTCCAAACTGGACAACTGAAATTTTTAAAATTCGTACTTTACAGAACACAAACCCCATTACTTATTTATTGGAAGACTATCAAAGGAATCCGATTGTTGGTGGATTCTATGAACATGAACTATTAAAGACACATTTTCCAAATACATACTTGATTGAAAATGTTATTAAAACTAAGGGGCACCAGGCGTACGTAAAATGGTTGGATCAATAAAGATGAACTTCAATAATATTATATATATACTTCAATATGAGATTTATTTTTATTATATTATAAAATTCTCAAAAAAATAAAATAATATATATAGAAAAGTTTTGTTTTGATTTTTTTTTTATTTCTAAACGATTAAATTTTATATCAACTTAGTTGAGTAAGGTTAAGAACAAGCACGATTAAATTTTATTCACACAAAAACAAATTGTGGTTACTTGTGTTTAAAATTCCTATTCAATAGATAACTATAGTTTAAAATAAAAAAAACTAAAATATTTTAATGATATTCTTTATTTATTTATTGTTTTTTCACGTTATATATATTCACTTATAATCTAAAATCACTTAATACTATTGTACAATATTATCACTTGAAGATGATGTTAATACATTTTCATTGGGATATGATGATGATGGTTGTTGACTATTTATTGCATAATGTCCCCATGCATATGTATTAATACTATTATCTCTAATAAATCGCTTATCATCTAAATAACTTAATGCTAATTTACTAATGTGTTGAGTATATATTTCATGAATCTTTGATCTAAATACATACATAGAATCATAGTACATTTTTTTTTCAAATAAACATTTTCTAAAGTCATTAATCGTTAGTCTATTGGTTACGCATTTTTTAACCCCTTTAATTTTTTTAATTTCTTTTTCCTCTTCATCAATTTTAATTGAATACATTTTAGCGCGTAAACCAATGAACTCTTTAATTATTTTACCATTACATTCATCCTTCATCATTCCTAAAACCTTTTTGTTTAACAAGGGTATATTAAAAACATTATCTTTCGGATAAGCAGACGTATCAAACTGTAAGATGATATCATCTAGAATATCCTTATATAGATCATATGTCTTAATATCGTAAACAAAGGAATCAGTATCCATATAATTCAGATAAATATTTTCCTGATATTTAGGTTTCATGTATTCATAATGGAAATTATACATTTTCCATTTGGATATTTCTAAAACAGAAAATCCAATATAAATGGGTTTATTGTACTCAGATTTAATTCTATTCATTTGACTGACATGCATATTATCATGAATCTGAAGTGAACTATGGAAATTTGGTTTAGCTATAAGAGCCCTAGCTCCTAAACGTTTACCCCTACTCTCCCATTGACATACTATTTTAATATCTTTCCTCTTGTCGACGTTTTCCATAGTCTTTCCATATACCGCATTATTTAACAATTTAAAAAAATTTTGTTCAAATGAATTTTTAGCCAGAGTCCTATGATGATTATTTAAATCTATATATTTTTTTAACCAATCCGATTGATTAAATTGAAGAATTCTATGTATTTTCTTTAAAATTAGTCCATGTTGTATACACTGCTGCAAATTACGATAATGTATTATGTAGTTGGTTTTATTATTGATATCAGTTATTAGTTTCTTTTGTTTCATGCTTTCGATTTTCTTATTTTCAGAACAAAATGGTAAAGCATTATGATAGTCATGCAGTATATGTAGATGGATATTCTAGATCCACTTCTAATATATATCCCAATGGCGAATCTTCTGCTATATTATTAACATTGAAATTTTCACAATTCTCAACCCATTTGGAATTTTTATAGGGCAGGTATTGTGACATTGCATAACCATACAAGTTATTAACATCTAAATACATTAGATAATTTGATTCTTTGCTAGAATCATAATCACTAATATATTTATTATTAGCTACTGAATGTCGATTAGAACACTGTACAATACCACCTCTTATACCTCGAAGAACAAAATTGTAGATATTAATATCTGTCAACAACTCTAATTCTATTTCGGTTGTTTTTAACATTGCATCCCAGGATAGACCTGGAGTGGTATAATATTGACATGGATCTAAATTATATATGCTTACACAAACTTTACGGAAATTTTCAAATATGTCACAAAGTAAAAGAACATCTATTTTTAGGTATAAAAGCAAATAATCCTTTAATGTTACACATTTAAATGTTGACCATACTTTTTGCGCATGGTCATAATCCTCTACACTACATGACTCATTACTTAATTTATTGAAGAATTCTGAACGAGGTGGTAATTGAATTTCATCAAGTCGATTAATTGAATCTAAATAGTTATACGGAAAGACTCCCTTACGTCTCATCAAATTGAATTCTTCAGGATTTGGATAGCTTGACTTTACTGTCGATAAATCACTGTCGGACAAATAACTGGCTAGCTTTGATATACTCGACGGCATAAACCTAAATGAATCGAGAAAACGTAACTCAAATGTAGCTTTTTCATTGACTGTAATTCTCTTTGATATGGATACATAGATCTCCTTATTTGAAGGTATTATATTTATATCACCTTCAATTGTTGAAAGCTCTCTTACAAACAGATGACAATCATATGCCAAGAGATTATGGAAAAATATAGGGATGAAATTTGAAATTTGATATTCTAAATTACACTGGTTATGGGCTGCACCCTTATATTGACCAGTTAGATGACAATGATCAGCTACTTTATTCTCATTAGTTAAAGGTCTAGAACAAATGTGACAATTCTTGCATTCATAATGTTGCATCTGTTGAAGGGGTGTTAAGGGGTTCATTAGTTTAACAACACTCAGATGTCTAGTGTAAATAGATAAAATATCATGAACTAAACTTTTAAAAAAATGTTGTGGTGCGTCAACACCACTGTAAATTCTAAAAATATCTAAATCTGAATTATAAGAACACTTAATGTAATAGCTATAAGCAAATGGAATATGTTTTTGTACTGATTTTACATTAGATGAATTTTGTATATTAACTGATTCAAGTATACACTCGAAATCAGCATAGCCAACAAAAGGCACATTCATTTGCTTTTTAAAATTCTTAAAACTAAGCTTACTGTTTTCTAAGGTGGGCATTTTTGTCACTAGCCTATTACATTCTTTTTTATGTTTGATCAGCGATGATTCCTCATGAAAATGTATTAGACAACTATTGCATATATACGATTTTCGCTTATGGTGTGTTAATTGACTTTTAATTAATCTGTAAATAGACAAATATAAAAGAAAAAATTAACTAGTATACTTTTTGTCTAAAAAAGTACTATATACATATGTATATATATCTTTACCTTGACATATTTTTAATCCATATATAATGTGATTTTTCATCGTCTTCAAGCAGCAACAAGTTGATATGATTGAATTTTTCCTTTTGTGTAAAATAATATGGACCGATTACATTATTATCCTCATCTAGACCAAACACGTTAATACTAATATCACTGTTATTGGCTTCAAAGATTTTGATTCTATTAATCGGAAGTGGAAAATTCAAGTTTTTAAAGTTTAAAACAATCCCGTTTTCCAACACAATTACTTCATCTTCAATATTGGTTATTTTATACGGTGTGCATCTATTTGAATTTAAATCAACTTTATACAATGCTGATATAAGTGCCCATTTAAAACAATACTCATCGTTATTTTGAATATTAATACAAGCTAACTTCCTCAGTATTGAGGGTGGTAAGGGAATACATATATTGCGAACCTTTTATACACTTGTATTGATTAATATTCACCTCCAAATGCATAATTTGAATCAATGTCCAACCACTATCTCGCTCCTGAAATTCGCTCATCTTTTTCACTATAACATCACATTGTTCATTGTAAATATCAAGGATATGTTCTCTTGTTGAATACATTTCAAGAATAGTCATTTTAGTCTGATGAGACTTTATATCAATCATAGATGAATCATCATCTTCCTTTATCAATATGTATTCAGCGAACAACTCCATGTTGAATTTTATATTTTCATGTTTTTGTATGTGATTACATAATAATCTTATTACTATTTCTCTGATTGTAGCTAGAAAATTCTCATGTATTAACTCATTTTTATTTTCATTTTCAATTAAATACGATACGATACGATTGCTGAATGAAGATTTTATAAATTTTAAGTTACCATCATCTTCATCTGATCTCTTAGAACAATTAATTTTATGCTCGTTTGTTCTTTTATGATAAGACCAATTTTTTCTTGGAATAACTTTTTCACAATCATCACAAAAAATATTAATATTTTCATCATTGTTATTACCTTCTGTCTCAGTGTGTGTGTGTGTGTGTCGGTGCCATTCCCCTCTATCTGAGAAATGTCTTTTGCAGGTTGTACACTTAAACGATGAGGAAGGACCATTGTGATACCGTCGAATATGACGTCTTAAATTCGTATTCATTGTGAATAATTTTTTACAAAATTCACAAATAAATCTGCCGTCCATTTTTTTTACGTTGCTTTCTTTTTATAAATTATTACGTGTGTGTTAGAAAGAATTTTTAAAACAAGAATAATTTTATTAGCTGCAAACAAGTCTCATTTATATAGAAAAAATTTTTCTTGAACTAGGATTAGGGAGGAGAAGTAAACTAGGAAGGTTAAATGTTATATATAAATAAATTTCTTATCACAAAAAAACCCACATTATTTTTTAAATATATGCAGAACCACAAACAAGTTTAAATATACCTTTTTCTATTACATTTTTTTCTTCCAACTAAAAGCACTAAACTAAATATTTCATACATTTTACATCACAAATCTAGAAGCGCCAACAATTAAACATTTTTTCACACATTAAAAGATCTATTTCAAACAATTAAATTAACCACCCACGTACGAAGCGACTACAAAGAAATTATAAAACCACAAATCTCAACGCGCCAAGAAATATTATTTAACTATAAAAACCACAAGTACACAATTTACAATAAATACACTTTTTCCAGGGATGGAAACAACACTACACTCTATTTGTGTAGCGTACCGATCGATGAAACTAAAATACCGACTGTAGCGTAGACATGATCCCAAAAATGTATGGGATCCGTGATACGGAAGCCTCACATTCATACTACTACTTTTTAATTGAGTTTTTTCCGTTTTAAAAACTACTTTTATTTTTTGAAAACTTTTACTTTAACTGGCTTCAGTTAAACTTTTTCAAAAGGAAACAGAACAAGTAAATAACGAACATAGGGCAGTATCGCAAGTTCCAGAATTTAAAAACCTCAAAGATTTAAGTAGAAGTAAATTTTGCAAAACGATTTCTACCATTAAAAATCGTTTAGGTAAACCTTTGCATAGAAATGTATACAGAATTATTCAAGCAACTCTTTCTATCCCCATTCCTCAGCATGTGTGGAAAGTATTTTTTCTTTCGGCTGAAAATTTATATTGAAATCAACAATAAAATATGAAAATTCTCTTTTTTTCAATATAAATTTTTAGTCGATAGTTTTCTTTCGATATATTCAAGCAGGCCATAAAAAAAATAAAAGATTTAATGAAATCTAATTCTAATAATTGTTATGATGAAGATATTTTCAAACTTAACACAAAAAATGCTTCTAAACAGGAGTAAATTGGGGAACTATTGAACTAATAATTTAGAGATTATGTATAATAAAATTAGAATTACATATAGAATGTTTTTAAACTAAAATTTAATTTTTTAAGCAACAAACATACATACATACATATAAAATATGTAGTTACTTTAATTTAACAAAAAAATACTTTAAAAAATTTTAATTTATGTCGCTAATTTCTGTTTTTGCTCTAAACAAAATAAATCACATGTATTATATTATTAATACATACTTTTGTTTTTATTTAAATTAAAATATTATAGTCAAGTACATTGAAAAACTTTTTTGGCCCTATCAAAGGTATTTTGGCCCTTTTAAATCGTTCATTTGGCCCTAAAACAAAAAACTCAAAATGCATCACTGATCAACACTACGTTTTGTAATGTTAAAGACATTATTATTAATCAATGTCGGGCGTTTCTTTGCACAATTGTGAAGAGAACATTCACACGTATTCTTACCAGTGTTGTTAGATTTGACGATTTTACGTCATTTTGACGATTTTTTATGATGAATTTCTCAAAATAACGATTGACGATTTTGTTTCGAATATTCCTCATATTTTGACGATTTGTTGAAATAAGTATTTAGCAACATAAATATGCCAACAAGTCCTTGCAGAAAAGAGATTTGATATCGATAACACAATTATCAAAAATTTTAATTTAATTACAGCATCAGTTATTTTAAATATCTACTTTGAAATTCTTCCTTTACTAAAAAGTTTTTCCAAATCTTGTGTCTAAGTACCAGTTCACATTAGTCGAGTCTTATTGCTAAGATTATCACTTTTTCTTCTTTGAACTTTTATCAGCGTTCACACAATGCAAGTCTTAATTTTGAGCTCATATTTTTTATGCATAGTTTTGTGTATGCATGTGTGCTTTATTAACACTACGAATGGGAAAGGAAAACATATTGACAGTACATGAAGGTGAGTACTCCTTTCTTTTCCCCTCGTCTCTCTACTACAAACTAATCACCTTAGCAATAAGACTTGCATAGTGTATTCTAGGAAAATTATTAAGGCATTGAAAATGAAATAAGATAACTTAGATTTTTTAACTTTAGAGATAAGTAAGCCTATGTAAGTATATTTTGGATAAAAGTTAAATCGATTAATTTACTAAACAATAGACTTATTTTTCATAACTTATGTGAGTTTGCTATTTACTTTTTTACTTTGCCAAACTCATCAGCCTAGTGTTGAAAGAATATTTAGTATTATTAACCTTACTTAAACCCACATCTAAAATTTACTGGAAACAGAAACCCTTGAAATCATTGTGTTTTTGAAACATAATTTGAAGTGTAACTCTTCGGAATGTTACAGTGTTGACAAGACAATTTTATAAAAAAGAATTCTAAAATGTATAGTTTTATTTTGAAACTAGTTTTATTTGGAAATTGTTACACACTATTACATATTCTAAATTTTTTGGTTTAATTTCACCCTATACTTTTTATCTTTGACAATAATGCCGATGAATTGTTTTTTGTTACATAAAATGGTCTTTTATTTCTAATATGATACATTAGTTTTTCAATAAAACGGATAATTCTTTTATGACGATTTTTCGACGATTTATTTTTAAAATCGTGACGATTTTGACGATTTTATTTTTAAAATTTGACGATTTTTAGAAAAAATTGTCTAACAACACTGATTCTTACCCTCTTTAATTTAGTCGTCGATGATACAGCGACGAATGCACATCAGGCGGATGCTTACATATTTTTTAATATTTTTTTCAAGAATATTTGTCCAGCAAACATACGTGTTTCATTTCAAATTGATGATTATATGCGAAAAATATTTTGTTATAAATAATGCATTTGGTAACATACAATGCCTTTTATGTTATCAAAGCTTTAAGGAAAAAAAGGAATATGTCATTAAAAGACATTATGATGCTTTTCATAGTTATATGAATAAGTTTAATGGTAAGGAAAGGGAAAACCTTTTAAATCATAATAAAAACATTTATTTTTAAAAAATAAAAGAATGAATGCTATCAGTGGACGATACCAAACTAAAGTTTGAAAAATGCATAATTTTATTTGGTGAATTTTCACCTTTGTGCTCCACCAAGCAACCATTCCTTTATTTATTTTTTTTTTCTTGAATGGAAAACATGATAAATTATTGTCCTATCTTTTTTAATTTTTTTATTTCACTGTTTACTTAGAAAAAGTTTTATTTCAATTAATAATTTTACTTAATCAACTTCTTTTTCAAGATAGAAAATATTTATATTTATGTATAAATCTATAATGCACCATTATCTTTCAAACGCTTGGCTTTGTGTTTGGTGGGTAGCTCGCAACCTCAACACATAGAAAATTTACCAATACATTGACAGTGCCCACCATTGTTATTAATGTACATTTAATGCATGTAGGTTACACTCAAAAAAGTTTTACAATAACTGAATATACAAGAAGTTTCTGTTAACTAAAATTAAAGTAAATCTTACGGGTAGGTAAATTTTTACCAAGGTATTTGTATGTAAAATCTTTTTTGTTTATTGTTTAATAAGCAAACCACAATATATTGATGATTTCCTGTGCACTCAATATAATAAATTATTTAGAAAAACAGTGGTAGACATGCCACACCTGCTTAAGTTGAAATTTTGAATACACAAATTAATACTTGTGTCCCAAATTAGAAGAAAAATATTTTGAAACAGACGATTTAAAATCAATACTTTTAATTATGTGCAGGTTGTTTTTAGCTATTGAAAATAAAAGAAAAAAAATCTTTTTACTGAAATTTTAAATTAAAATAAATTGAAAATCATTCGGTTCGCATGAAAAAAAGCCTGTTGTAATCGGCAAATAAAAAAACACGTGCGCATGTACATAGCTTGGGCGTAATATTGACGTCACTATGAAGCTGCATATGCTACATACCACGTAGTTATGTCAAAATAATAAACATAGCTGAGAATCTATTATTATATAATGACTTTTTTGTTTGAGCAGATCTTCACATGTATTTACACACAAGTGCTGCCTACATTTGGATTTTGACACAAAAATACTATTAAAATTTTATGCCGATAATGCAACCAATGTGTTGGAAATTCTCCTGGCGTCATAAGTGTCTTTCTACATGTCGTGTACCATAGGGTTAGTAGAGCGGTTCTTAAATCAAAATAATATTGTTTGAAATGATGTTTTATTTGAATTTACTAACAGCATATTTTGAGTGTAAAATGTATCAAGAGCTGTTGTGTCCACACATACACTATCTTATTCTTTGTTAGTATATGTGCTTCGCGGCTGTATGGATAGGCTGTGAGCATCACTCCCCTGAAGGAAACGTGGGGTTAAGTGTACCCAAGTCACCACTTTTGTCAACTATTTTGGTGACATTGTCAACGGAGCGTCTACATATTAATATTGTTTTTGATGCGTAGAAAACATTTTTTCAGATACACACAACGATGCTTCTTCTTAATGTATTATTGGTTTGTTGAAAATAAAAATTGCGTGAAATAAAATTGAAGTGTTTATAAAAATAAGCTTAAGAAATCAAATTAAAAGGTTAATAAAGGTGTTTTGAGCAATAATTAAAAAAACATTTATATAAAAGAAATTAAAAAAACAAATAAAATAACAATCCATATTGTATAAAAATAGAGCATTAAAATATTTATAGTGAAAGTACTAATTATGGAACCTTTTTTGACCCTGTGGAAGATTTTGTGCTATCAGTTAAGGATTTGTCACACTTTCAGATCCATACTTAAGTAATCAGTATAATTTTACTATTGACATTTCCTGCAGGTGGTGACAGCGTCCATAGTAAATCAGTACAGTTTTACTACGGACATTTCCCACAACGTGGTGATATCGTCAATAATAACTCAGTACAATCTCACTACTGACATTTTCGCCATATGGTCCCACAAGAACTACCTAGTCAGTATTGACGAAGTTTACTGGTAGATTTCGTAGGACAAGCCTATGTTAAATGTCAAAAGAAGATAACATTAGTTGGGGTATAATTTGTCAGTAGTACTGGTGACATCGTCAATAGATAATCAGTATAATTTTACTATTGACATTTCCTGCAGGGTCATTATACTCGCTTTGCAATGTTGTCAGCTTTTAAAATTTTAAACGCGAAAAAATATAAGATACTTGTAGTGGTCAGTGCTTTTTAAATTAGTTTTTAATTTTTTTTTTCTTAAGAGCTCTAAACTAAAAATTTCAAATCAAATTTGTTTTGAGCATGCTTGTCATTTAAAAATTTAAATTGTGCATTTCAAAATGTGTTAGAAGATTGATTCAAGGAATACGCGCTATATCAAACTCTGACTTTAATATTTAATTTAATTAATTAAAAAGTGTTTTGTCTAACAAGAGATAATTATAATGTCATCAGCATTCCAAATAGAGTCGAATAGCGAAATTTGGTCTGTTATAGACAATATATGGAATATGATTCAATTAATGCAATTGAGAAACATTGAGTCTTTATGGATTCAGTTGATATAAACCTACTTGAGAAATTAGTAAAAATTGCCATACAAGTTCTGTCACATCCATATTAACATGTAGAAATAGAACGGGTTTTAAGCTCTATAAATTTTTTAAGGTTTACCACAATATTTTTGCATACGTTTAACGCTTTCATATAACAAAGGTTTGAAACGATAAAATTTTTGTTGTGAAATCAATGAAATAACAAATAATAACGATTTTTATATAAATAGCAATGTAATGTATATAACTTTAAAGTTTAAAAAAAACTATTTTATGCTCAGGTGATCGGGTATGTTCTGTAAACCGAATTGTTTTCAAAACGAGAAATTTCAAAAACGAGTAAATGTTTATTTGGTGCTTTACAAATTACTCGAAATGGTGACATTCGAAATTAATTTGAATAAAATATTTGAATGTTAAAGTCAGTTGTTAATAAAACAAGTCACATTTTAAACAAAAGTACGTATTTAAAATGTCCGGCTCTAAATCTTTGACAGAAAAAGTGTTTATTTCATTATTATAAAACTTGATGTGTCATACATTCACCCACCAAATCATTTAATGATATATTAGTCGGTTCAGAAGTTAGCAAAAGTATACTACATATTTATGAAAAAATATTCAACATAAACTGTTATGTGTTAAAATAAAAAACTATTTTATTAGAAATGCTCTTGAAGCTGAACAATAAAATGAGTTATGTGTAGTTTTTGAGGCACTTCCGCTATACCTCTCAAATCTACAATTATTTAAGATTCATTTTACGAAATACTTATATAAATACATTTACAGGTTTCAAAATAACACAATTTTTTTGCTCTCCTGAAAACAAACCTGATTTTGTCGGAGAAACGATGATATCTATATCTCTTTAGTACTTTAAACTTATTTTTTACTTATTGTAATAGACATTTTTCTATTTTTTATAATTTTTTTACATACGTTTTTTTGTTAAATAAGTTCTTTTTTCAAATAGGGACTGTGATATTTTTATGAAATGAAACTTTGTTATGTTTGATCTTTTTTATCTTTGCTATATACATGTTCCTTAATATTTGATTTTTTTAATATATGAGTGGGTTTCATAAAAGTTAAACATATTGGGCCTGATAACGAGTCTCGTATTTCGACTACGACTATGAAGATTTCGTAATAGATTGAAGAAAAAATCTTGCAATGTTCCTTAGTCTACTACAAAATCGTCGTAGCCGAAGTCGTAATACGACACTCGAAATAAGGCCCAATTACATTGAGTACATCTGTTTATATAAATTAAGTGCTTTTCATAGTTGCAGTGCTTTTCGAAATTTAAAAGTTGATAGCACTGTCCCAATTATAGAAAATTGAGAGTATGACCACCGCCAGTGCTGTCGGATGTAACGATTTGTGTCTAAAATCGCCAAAAGCTTTGTTTTAAAATAAAAATTTTGCCGAGCCTTTTGTTCATTTACTTGGCTATATTTCAACTCATTTGCGATTATTTTAGCTAAACACACATATACAATTTAAATAATGTAGAGTAATGTTAAAAACATGGCAAATTAACGCAAGGAAGGTTTTCTACAACATAAAATAATTTATGCAAAATACATTTGTTTTCTATATCTAAAGTGTGGTGTTTATAAAACATAGTGGGGAAAACTTCCTTTTATTAATTTGGAACTAGCATTTTGGATAATGATGCATCAATAGCCTTATGTATCATGGTAAGGATATAAATAACTGAAAATAAGATTCATATTGATTTAATTCATTTTTAGTATGTTTTATACTCCAGTACCTATGTTTGTATGTATGTCTGTTTTATAAACGAACTACACTCCAAAATATTCCATGCTTAAAAATACGAAACGCTTTTTCGTAATTTAATTTTTGTACAATAAACTAAAAATTTTTAAATTTTACTAAAATATTTGTAGCTTTGCAGGATAAAGGCCATTTCTCACTATCATACAAAGTCGTGCAATCTACGAAAAAAGTACAACCCTTGTGTGATGAATTCTTATTGTCTTTTGAAATATTTTATAAACTCCATCATATCAGCGTTGTATTTATTCGTAGATCGCACGACTTTGTATGATAGTGTATCACGGCCTTAACAAGTTTCATAATTTTACGCATGTCGTTAAGTTACAAAAACGATTTCCTACAATTATTTTCGTATATAGTACCACATTTTCGTTTATTTCATTGAATTTAGGAAGAAATAAAACATTCTCACAAAATTGGAAATTTAGTGAAATAAATAAATTTTGTTTTGTTATCATTTTGTTTACAGTACAAAATTATTCTTAAACCTACACAAGTTTCGTGAATTTTACAAAAAACAATTTAAACATATAATAAAAACTGTAATTTTGTTTTACTTTTTATTATATGCCCCATTTAATTTCCTGTTATTGTATAAAAAATTATTGTAATAAAAAATTTGTTTATAGTTCATGCTAGGAACACAACTGGTACGAACGACGAATTTCGTCCACGCAGAGTTTGCTTCGTAAATTCGTCGTGTGAAACACAACAACGACTTCAGTTGTTATAATTTATAAAGTTGGTTGAAGCATTTACAAAGACAGAGAGAGAGAGAGAGCAAATTTGTATTTCATAGTTCGTCGGTGTACAAAATAGAAATAAATATATCGCAGAGCTCGTCACACTCGACAAATTTCGTTCTATTGAGGCGTTATGTTATTTTTAATATGAACAAATATATTTTATTTTCCATGACAAAAGTTCGCAACGAAAACTTCGTCTTCGTCCCAATTGTGTTCCCAGTTTGATTCGTGAGTTTCATTGCAAAATATTCATGTACGTATGTGTATGTATGTGATGTATGAGGAATGCAGAGGCTGTAACAACTTCCCTTAAGTTATCTTTTTATTTTCATAATTATTACAACCTTCAATTCTAGGAATTAAAGAATAATTTACTATTTTCCAAGAATATATAAATTTTTTTAAGATTTTTATATTCCACGTATTTTAATTTTATACAAAATTTCGCATATAACACAAACTTGCTTTTCATGATTCACTAATTTATTTTGTATTATTAACATTGTGTTTCTTAAATTTACGAAAAAAAAATTTGAAAAACAAAATTTTGTTTGCAGACAACAAATATTTCGTAAAATAAAGAAATATCACATCTACTACATATCTACGAAGCATTTCGTACCCTAAAATCAACGAATATTTCCTAAAATGAACCACATTTTTGTAAAAACCTAAAAATATATAAAATTATATTTTAAATAAGAAATGTTGTGTAGCTAATATTGAATGTTGTATAATATTGACGATAAACGACAAATGTGTCAGCGCTGTGGCTAAAAATCAATCTGACAGCACTGGCTAGCATCGATCAGGTATGATACAGATATGTATGTATGCATCTTTTAAAGGATTACGGTACTTGTTGACGCATAATGCATTGCTATTGGCTGAAAAATATAAGGAAAAAAACAAGCAAAAAAACTGGGAAAACATCACAGTGGAACAAATTATAATTTTTCTCCATAAATTTTGAAAGTGAAAAATTAAATTTTTTTATTATTGTCTAAATTTGTGAATGCTAATGAAAATACAAAAAAATATAAAATATATATATATAATATAAATATAAAATATATAAAAATATATAAGTCCTTTAATTTTAACGAATTTTACGGTTTGCTTATTAATCCACCTTCACTCATATGATTAATAAATATTTTTAATTTATAACAATAATAGCCGACGGAATTCTACACACTTCATACTGCAAATATTCTAACTCGTTGCCTATATACATATGTATATATTTTGAAGCATATCGTCAATGCTATTAATACTTTTAAGTAGATACATACATACATATGTATATTACCCAGATAGCCACATCTGATATTAAACACTGTATTGTTTAAAATAGTTTGCTTACATGTGTCGGCTATACAATTTTTAACATATTATCAATTTCTACTTTTGAATAAGAACTTGAAACCCCAAAATGTCATTAGTTTCAACTTTCTGATTTTATATTATTTTCAATATCTGCCTTTTGAAAACAAATTCTCTAATTTTAAGAATCTACGGCATATCTTTGATTGCAACAATTTCCAATTTCCAAAAATATGTGCGTATGTATGTACATATGTATGTATGTATTTATTAAAAAAAACGAAAAGTCTTAGTTATCCGTACAATTTCGCTCTTATTTTTTTGCTTTTAACTGCCCACTGTGCACTTCATATATAGATTTTTTTTACTACAGGACTGCCAACCTTTAGTCAGGTAATTTTATCTCACTTTTCTTGCTAAGTTGGTCCAAAAAGGGAATACAAGAATTAATCCTACTTTTTTGTATACATGGCCTATTTCCGAACTGCGAAATAAAACTTTCGACTTACAATTTGTATTGAAAACAACAATGATATATGAAAATTTGTTTTTGTTTTTTCAATATAAATTGTAAGTCGAATGTTTTCTTTACCATTATACTCTTTGATTTTAAGAGTAATTGAGTACTTAAATTTTAAGCATTTACAATGGGCTGTGGAATTTTCCAAAGTTTTATTGTTTCTTTTTTATTAATAATAATAATGTGTGTGTGTTGTTAGCAGGTAACGAACAAGATTTGTAACCACTTTTTTTCATCGAAAATTTTAAAATGTTTATTTTAAATACAATAAATAATTGAAAGCTATACCTTACAGCTATGTTTGTGTGTATGTATATAGTATATATTTACATATATGTACATATAAGTATGTGCCTTAGAGTGTTTTAGGTACTTTAGTGTTTTAGGTACTTTATTACAACAAAAAACAATGCATTTAAGTTCCAAATATTGAAATATGTATGTATATTAGGGTAACAGCTTTTTTTTAGTAATTTTACAAAAATGAAATTTTACACGGCCTGGCGCACATCGTTATAAAAAAATATTAAGAAACGCCAAACTACTTGAGTCATTGTTAACTTATTTCTGTTGGAAGGTCTTGAGGGAATTTTTTGGGAAAACTTTTAACAGAAACAATGACTCAAATGAGTCAAATAATAGCTAAAGAAATTATAGAATTTATTTTAATATAAGTAGCACAGGCTATAACGATGTTTAAAAATCTTAGTTTTAATGGAATAATACATTGCTGATGGTACGAACAGTAAAGTTAAATGCACCATTGAACGCGGCTTGAAAAATCAATCAGATGAAGTATCTTTTTTTAATTATTTGCCTTGCGAAAAAATACGTAAGTATTCCAAAAAAATATATAAAAATTTACCTATTTTAGATACGGTCCTATACGTGAACGGTTATCTCTAGATCCCTTAATTGTTTTTGGAATCCTCTTTAAAAAATATCGATCATTAGTTTCAGAGGGGTAATAAAATATTTTTATTTAGTGATTAGCTTTAATTTACATATGTTTACATATATGTATGTGTATATACAAATGTATGTATTTGTGTAAAACACATAACTTTTAATATATAAAATAAGCTAAAAAATGCATTGTTTAGTCAACAAAACAAGCAAAAATATCATTTTAACTTTTTTATTAAACTTTTACCAAATTAAATAAACGCATTTCAATGAATTTTAATATTTATATGAAAGAAATTTTCGTGTAAATTTTAACTAAAGAATAAAAATGAAATTTAATTTTGAAATAAATACTTTAGAAACCATAATATTGTCTGATTTTTAACGTCAAATTGCTTAAAAATACCTTGCTTATAGCATTTGTGTGTGTGTGTGTAATTTGACATTTTCAACGGCAAAATTGGTTACGAGTAGTTTTCTTTGCTTCCTAACTATAAAATGTTGTAAAATAAAGCTCGTTATAATACATTGGCTACAATTTGCAAATCCATAACATTAAATTCCGCAATTACCGCTAAAATTCAAGAAAGGATAAATACAACATAAACAATATTCTTTTATTTTCTACGTACATATGAACATACATATTTAAGCAGGTTAAAAAATTTTAGAAATTTTTATCCACACTTTATTGCCAAACTTAATACAAGAAGAACGGTTTTACATTACATTTGTAAAAGTTGGCAATCCTAGCTTAAAATTATCAATAGATAAGTATAAAGAGTGCATGGCGTCGTCCGTCTGCAATGTTCTTGTGTTGGTTTAATCTTGTATTCTATTCAGTGTTGCCGGAATAGTAATTCATTTTACAGGGATAAAACTAATCCAAATTTTAGATATTACGCAAACAAAATTTTTTGTAATTTTATTTACGGCGCTCTATTCCTAAATACATATGTACATAAGTATGTACATTACTTGCATGTATATAAATAAATCACCATAGCAGTCAAATAACAAGCAAATTGCTCAATGATTACTGAAAATTACATTCAACTTTGAAGGGAGTTCCAAAACTCTCTTTTTGCATTGTCTAGTGAGAAAAAAACTTCTTGCTTACATGGAACAAAATAAAACTCGTCCCTTGCACCATAGCCAGCCTAACGTGTAACTTTTGTTTTTGCTTTGTGTAGTTGTCGTACTTTCCGTTGCCAAGTAGTGCTGCTATACATATATGGTTTAAGTAAAATATTTTTTCTTTTGCAAAAATTTACTATGTATGTGCCTATCCAACAAAATAACGAAAATACATAACTGTAAATGACGCACTTGCTTTATTAAGTCCTAATTTACACTCAGCAATCTTATTGCTAAGCTGACTAGTTTTTTTTTAGGAAAGAGAGACGAGGGGAAAAGAAACTTATATGTTCCCCTCGTATCTCTCTCCGACAAACTAACCAGCTTAGCAATAAGACTTGCTTAGTGTAAATTAGGACTAAACGTTTTTTAACCTTGCATGTAGCGAGTTTTGAAATTCAATTCTACATATACGTTCAAGACAAACAATTATTTAAATACATAAATGCTTCCATACATGTACATATAACTTTATTTGGACGTAATTCTCCCAATGATTTATCTTGCGGGCAATATTATTTTAGTAATAAAAATAAAATGTAAAAAGTTATAACTAGGGACATAACAATTATAGGAGAAATGACAAAAAGGTTATATTATCCTTAAAATTGGTTAATTCAAATAGTGGTTACAATCAACGATTATCGTAAGATATCGTCGCAAAGTGCAAACCTGCTAACTCACTTCAATAAAATTTTACAGGAGAGACAAAATACTGTTAACATTTTCTATACATTGGTTAACAAATTAACCTAATACGTCAAGTTTTTTCGACATGTGGAGTTTCTAATTAAAACAAATATTTCGGGCAATCGATGCGGTATGTTTTCCTCTGTCGAACGACATTAAAATGTCATATCTTATAAAAAGTGTCATTTATGAAATTTTGATGAGCCTGTGGAAGATTTTATGCCATCAGTTAAAGGTTTGCCACACGTTTAGTTCCATACTTAAGTGTTTGACTTTACTAATTCAACGAAACATTTAATTTATTATTTACATGTATTTAATATATCGCATACTAAATCATAAAGAGTCACAACTCAAAATTATAGAAGTGACTTTTCTTTTTTATAAACCAGTTAATTGAAGAAATCTATAACGACCTCAACAATTTCTTTTGCAATACAGTCTTCTTGAAGAATATAAAATATCGTTATGCTTGTTTTTATGTCACATGCTTGCGTCATTTGTATAGTATCAACAGTTGTTTGCAACTACTCAGCATCTGACTCTTTATGATTTAGTGTGCGATATATAAATGGCAAACAAAATACTTTTTATATAAATTTTTAATATAACACGAAATGTGTCAAAATATTTATGTATGCAACGTGATTATCAAAAGTGTAAACTATAATATTCATTCCACCGAATAATTCTAGCAAAATTATATTAAAATTACATATGTATATATTTTGTAATTCAAATATAGTTGTGGAAAAATTGGTTTGTTCCATGTATAGATAATATCGCAGAATTCGGCAACACTGATGTTTTGTCGTCGGTTGGCTATTGGTTTGCGGCACGGTATATTAAAATACAATCTGTTTGCAGCAAACCAGAAACCAACCGACGATGTGTTTCTTTATACTCTCAATAATTTTCTCTCTTAGTTACTTTCCTCCCACCGAAAACCAATTTTTTTTTTTAAATTTCACATCTTTATATGAACATCGCATTCATACATGCATGCATACATGCATGCATGAATGGATGTACATATCTTTACAGGGTTTGCTTATGAAGCACTAACACTTTGGCAAAGAACACTAAAATATAATTTACTTGCACATAGATGTACACAACAATTTTAATTTCAGTGCTATGACCGTCAAGCAGAGTGCTTTATAAAGTATTTTACTTGAGTTGAAAAATCATTGTGATTCTAATCGCGTAGTGTACATGTAAACATACACAAAGTAGAAAGTTGTCATATCTTACCCTTTGTATAATACATTAAATAATGTACAGTTTATTTTCGAACACTGGTTTAAACACTAAATTTTAGTTTCAGGCAATAATAAAACAAAATAGATCTCTTTTTTGAAAGTTTTTGTGGTCCTGAAAAGGACCGATTGTTTGATGGTGTTTAAAATTTTTCTTTATTCCATTACTAATAAAATAGCAGCATACATATTTAACCGCCGAAACCGTACAAAGTACGACCTTGTCTTTTCAATGCGTAGACAACATCCATGGCGGTGACAGTTTTCCTTTTGGCATGTTCTGTATATGTGACGGCATCACGGATAACATTTTCCAAAAATACCTTTAGCACACCACGGGTTTCTTCGTAAATCAATCCAGAAATACGCTTTACACCACCACGACGAGCCAAACGTCTAATAGCGGGCTTTGTAATACCTTGGATATTATCACACAACACTTTACGATGACGTTTTGCGCCACTTTTGACCAAACCTTTTCCGACTTTACCACGACCAGTCATTTTATATCACTCACTATTTTTTTTTTCACTTAACACAATTCACAAGAGATGCACAATACGAATGGCTTTCCACACCAGTACAACTTGTATTTATACCAAATTTAATTAAAAACGAGAGAGTAAACATTATAACTCTGTACGTTTCTTTCTTTCGCGGCTATCAAGTCATGCGAGAGCATCCCTCATTACACAAACAATATAGAACACGTACACAAACATTTATTTTTGGTTGAAGAAATTTTTCTATATAAGTCGCACATTCGACGCCGGCCCAAATTAGAATCAATCAGTTTGTATTAACAGTGCTCAAGTGAAGTGTCTATTTAAAGTGAATAATAACAAAAAACAAAAAATAAATTGAAAATCGTTATCAAACTTCAATTTACTTGCTGCCTATGTACATGTTTGAGAAGCCATAGTAGGCATAATAAATACTTTTTGAAAAACTTGAATTGTGTGCTTACGAGCAATTTTGAGAAGCCCATAGGAGGCAAGATAAATACTAAAAACAAGTGCTAAAAGCTTTCTTACACATCTGTTGTGATTTTTGTGAGTTGCGGTTACAGAACAATAATAGGAATAAAGAAATATTGTTTTTTTGCTAAAAGAATAAGCAAACAGTAAATACAGTTTGCAAAATTTAAATGCTTATCGTGTGTGGCTGACTAGCGATACATTTTGCAATGGAGGAGGACGTAAGTCTAAACCCAAATAAACGCCCCAGAGTTGGGATGTCTGTAGAAGAGCTCAGACAAATAATTGTGAAAAAGGACGAAGAACTGGACTTTTTAAATAAAAAATTCGAGTATATTATGAACGAAAATGAAAAACTCAATGCAGCTGTTGAAAAGTTGCACACCATTATGAAATCTCAACAAGCCAAAGATATTGAAAGTGAAGCTGAGACCGAGAGTGAAGAAGAGGAAATGGTAACCGAATCTGCTACAACCATTGGAAAGGATGATGCCAAGCCGGGGCCAAATACAATTAGCGAGGCCATAAGGGATGCGACCGGAAATTGCAAGAAGGATGATGGTGCCAAGAAGCGGAATATACTAGATGCTAAGGTAGTAAACCAAAGGTAACAAAAAGTAAATCGATACCAATTATAACGTCGTACAATATCAATGTCAGGGATATAAGTGCAAAATTGACAAAGTCGTTAGGTCACAGCGACTACAATATCAAAATATTAGGTAGAAATGTGACAAATATAGGAGTCTGCACCCTGGGGGACTTCGATAAGTTGAAAACTGCACTTGCGGAGGAAGGGGTAAGTTATTACACCCACACTCCAAAGGCACAGAGACCAATATCAATAGTGGTCAGGGGATTATCGAGTTCCTTTGAGGTGGATGAGGTGCTGGCGTATATGCAGGGTCTCAAGATTGGTGTTAGGATTACCCGACTCCACAAAATGAGTGGGGATAGATGGTTGTTCCAATTGGGAAAGGAATCTGATATTAAAGGTTTTAGAACCATCAGATATATGTTGCACTGTAGAATAAGTATGGAAAAACATGTGCGCAAGGATGTGGTCCAGTGCTATAATTGCCAGCGTTTTGGCCACATAGCGCGAAACTGCAACATGCCATATAGATGCGTGAAATGCGGTGACTCTCACGGGCCTGGAAAGTGCATAAACTAGATAAGTCGAATTTAGTTTATAAGATACCGTGTAATGGTAATAATAACGAAAACTGTGATAAGGTGTATATAGGTACAACCAAGAATAAATTGAAAACAAGAATAGCTGGTCATAAATCTGATCAAAAATATAGGAACATCAATTCACAAAGAACAGCATTATCATCTCATTGTGCCAATTTAAATCATAATCCTGATTTTGATAACGTATCAGTACTAAATACAGAAAGTAATTACAGAAGACGTTATATGTTAGAGATGTTACAGATTAATAATGTTAAAACAGATAAAAGAATTAATTTTGGAGTAGATACAGCTAATCTTGCTCATTCCTACAGATATTTGTTATACAAAAACATAAAACGATAAAAAAATGTTAAAGTTTATAATATTTTTTAAAAATAGATTTAAAAGATGTTTTTTATGTACCTGTTAATGTATATATGTATTTACGTATATATACATATGTTTGCTCGTGCATATGTATGGGTGTATATGCACCCTGAAGTAAATGTCGATGGTGAAAATGTACTGAGTTGCTTTTGACTTTGTCACCAGTACTACTCTCTAATTAATCCCCATACAATACTTTGTGCTATAGACATTTAGCATGTGCTTGTCATTGAAAATCTACTAGTAACACTAAAACAATTGACTAGATAGTGACTACGTAGTTCTTATGGGAACATGTAGACATACCAACCAGAAATTTAGTGGAACATTTCCATACCTTACGTACATACAATTATATGAATATTGACACGTTGTTGCAGAAGCCACCAGAAATACACCACATTTGTTTTCTCTCTTTCTTTTATACTGACGAATAGAAAAGAAATTGTAGACAATGTACCTACTACTAGAGTTTTAGTGTTGACATAGAGACATTTGGCCCCAGTCTGACTGCAGGGCATGTATAAATGTATCTTTACGAATATGAATTTGTTTATACATGCATGTGTCTTTGTGTCTACCCTGCAGAAAATGCGAATAGTGAAATTGTAGTGATTTACTAGTGACATTGTCAGTAGTACTACTGACCAAGTGTATCCCAGCCAATGTAATTATCTATTGACATTTAACATTAGCTTGTCATTGAAAATCCACCACTAGACTGTAGCAATACTGACTAAGTAGTTCTTTTGGGACCACATGGAGACATTGGAACCAAAGATTCACTAGTAAATTTTAGGGGCTCCAGTCTACAATATCGATATTTCCTCGCTCCATATCAATAGTAATATTGTAGTGATTTACTAGTGACATTGTCAATAGTACAACTGAATAGGTGTACCGCAGCCAATGTAATTGCCTTTTGACATATAACATAGGGTTGTCATTGAAAATCTACCAGTAGACTTTAGCACTATTCATTTACGACCATATGGAGACATTTGAACTAAAGAATCACTAGTACATTTTAGTGACCCTCGTCTACAATTTAATAAGGGTTGGGCCAACAAACTTAAATACATACATACCTACATACATATGTACGTAAGTTTTTAAAATTATTGCATAGCATAATAAAAAAGAAAAACAAACTATTGGCAGTATCAACAGAAATACATTAGAACTGTTGTCTCTAACGTATCTCTACTCGCGCATAAAAGGAAAATTGTCGACATTTCAACTAGTGCAATTGTCGCTAGAGAAAAGAGTGTTGACATAGAGACATATGGCACTAGGCTGGCTAGAGGGTATGTATGGATGTATATGCATGCATGTACATATATATATATGTTAGAATATTTGCATGGATATTTGTTAGTGTACGCGTGTATTCACATGAACATATGTATGTATGTATATTTAAGATTGTGTATGTTTTACATATGTAGATGGATGTGGACATGTATGTGTATATGATCATGTAGTGGTGTGTATATACCCTGCAGTCAGACTGGGGCCAAATGTCTCTATGTCAACACTAAATTTCTAGTAGTAGGTGCATTGTCTACAATTTCTTTTCTATTCGTCAATATAAAAGAAAGAGAGACAACAAATGTGGTCTATTTCTGGTGGCTTTTGCAACATCTTGTCAATATTCATATAATTGTATGTACGTAAGGTATAGAAATGTACCACTAAATGTCTGGTTGGTATGTCTCCATGTTCCCATAGGAACTATGTATTCACTACCTAGTCAATTGTTTTAGTGTTACTAGTAGATTTTCAATGACAAGCACATGCTAAATGTCTATAGCACAAAGTATTGTATGGGGATTAATTAGAGAGTAGTACTGGTGACAAAGTCAAAAGCGACTCAGTACATTTTCACCATCGACATTTCCTTCAGGGTATATATTTATGCATGTATATATACTACATATGTGAATGAGTACATATATATATATATTTAATTATAATTATGGACAAATGTATTTATTTTAATATTTTTAATTCTTTTAAATATCTTTTTGTATGGAAAAAGCTTTTTGAACTTTTGAATTTTTTCAATTTATGACAAATATTTTTCATTTTATATATCTATGTATTAGTAAATTTAGAATAATTTTATTTCCTGAAGAAGCTACACAAAGTTGAAGCGAAATATCGAGAAAAATAAATAAAATTGTAAATCTATTACAAAAAGACCTATAGCTAAAATAAAATTTAAATATAATTAAAAAAGGTCGAATAAACTATTATAATCTTTAATAAAAAAAAAACAAAAAATAAATTGAAAATGTCTGGTCGTGGTAAAGGTGGCAAAGTTAAGGGAAAGGCAAAGTCCCGTTCAAATCGTGCTGGTTTGCAATTTCCCGTCGGTCGTATTCACCGTTTGTTGCGTAAAGGCAATTATGCAGAATGTGTTGGTGCCGGAGCTCCAGTATATTTAGCTGCTGTTATGGAATATTTGGCTGCTGAAGTTCTTGAGTTGGCTGGCAATGCTGCTCGTGACAACAAAAAGACAAGAATAATTCCACGTCATTTACAGTTGGCCATCCACAATGACGAAGAATTGAACAAATTGTTGTCTGGCGTTACCATTGCCCTAGGTGGTGTTTTACCAAATATCCAAGCTGTTCTCTTACCCAAGATGAAAGAAAGCCTTAATTATTTAGTTGTGAAAAAGATTGAATGTAAAGTGTACAAAACCATCGTACATTCCTAAATACAATAATACCAACCGTCCTTTTCAGGACGACAAATTTATTTTCAAAAAGAGAAAACTTTGTTTAAAAATTATGTATTATGATGAACTTTTTTTTTATATTCGAAATTTAGGAAATGCATACACACACAAATACATACATTTTAGCATATATGTACATACACACATAAGTATAATCAATTCCAAATGCATGTATTGCTTTTTATTCTAACTCGGCATTTATTACAATACCATGGCAATTACACACACACACACTGAATTCAAAATGCCTCTTCGTGCATTTTGCTTTTCTCTTCTGTACGGGTCGTTATTGTTGTTTTTCTTTTTTAATGTGCTCATGCTATTTTCATTCTGTTTAGAGAGCATGGCATGGAATTTTTCAACATAAAATATTTTTTCTTTTTGAAAAATAAAAATGATACACTAACATATTTTTCAATACAGATGAAGTTATAATATAATAAGTGACAATCAAAATTTCCTCTGTTTAAACCAATGATAAGCAAACACATACATATGTAATGTAAAAGAGAGCAAATTGCATGCTTGTACGAATGTACGTGTAAAAAAGAGCATAAAAAAGTGCCCACGGGCGGCCTTTTGGTGATCAATGGTTTAAACCAGTGTTCGAAAATAAACATTATTTAATGTACTTTAATGTTCTGTAAGGTACAACCTCACACGCACAAGCGCTAATAATGTACGTATACCGAGTACATTAAAATTATAAGTACTTACAATCTTAGTTAACTTGTGCCCAACGAGAATCGTTATTTAACCTAATCAAAATGATGATGATCAACACTACGTTTTGTAATGTTAAAGACATTATTATTAATGTACATTTAATGCATGTAGGTTACACTCAAAAAAGTTTTACAATAACTGAATATACAAGAAGTTTCTGTTAACTAAAATTAAAGTAAATCTTACAGGTAGGTAAATTTTTACCAAGGTATTTGTATGTAAAATCTTTTTTGTTTATTGTTTAATAAGCAAACCACAATATATTGATGATTTTCTGTGCACTCAATATAATAAATTATTTAGAAAAATAGTGGTAGACATGCCACACCTGCTTAAGTTGAAATTTTTAATACACAAATTAATACTTGTGTCCCAAATCAGAAGAAAAATATTTTGAAACAGACGATTTAAAATCAATACTTTTAATTATGTGCAGGTTGTTTTTAGCTATTGAAAATAAAAGAAAAAAATCTTTTTTACTGAAAATTGAAATTAAAATAAATTGAAAATCATTCGGTTTGACTTTACTAATTCAACGAAACATTTAATTTATTATTTACATGTATTTAATATATCGCATACTAAATCATAAAGAGTCACAACTCAAAATTATAGAAGTGACTTTTCTTTTTTATAAACCAGTTAATTGAAGAAATCTATAACGACCTCAACAATTTCTTTTGCAATACAGTCTTCTTGAAGAATATAAAATATCGTTATGCTTGTTTTTATGTCACATGCTTGCGTCATTTGTATAGTATCAACAGTTGTTTGCAACTACTCAGCATCTGACTCTTTATGATTTAGTGTGCGATATATAAATGGCAAACAAAATACTTTTTATATAAATTTTTAATATAACACGAAATGTGTCAAAATATTTATGTATGCAACGTGATTATCAAAAGTGTAAACTATAATATTCATTCCACCGAATAATTCTAGCAAAATTATATTAAAATTACATATGTATATATTTTGTAATTCAAATATAGTTGTGGAAAAATTGGTTTGTTCCATGTATAGATAATATCGCAGAATTCGGCAACACTGATGTTTTGTCGTCGGTTGGCTATTGGTTTGCGGCACGGTATATTAAAATACAATCTGTTTGCAGCAAACCAGAAACCAACCGACGATGTGTTTCTTTATACTCTCAATAATTTTCTCTCTTAGTTACTTTCCTCCAATTTTTTTTTTTAAATTTCACATCTTTATATGAACATCGCATTCATACATGCATGCATACATGCATGCATGAATGGATGTACATATCTTTACAGGGTTTGCTTATGAAGCACTAACACTTTGGCAAAGAACACTAAAATATAATTTACTTGCACATAGATGTACACAACAATTTTAATTTCAGTGCTATGACCGTCAAGCAGAGTGCTTTATAAAGTATTTTACTTGAGTTGAAAAATCATTGTGATTCTAATCGCGTAGTGTACATGTAAACATACACAAAGTAGAAAGTTGTCATATCTTACCCTTTGTATAATACATTAAATAATGTACAGTTTATTTTCGAACACTGGTTTAAACACTAAATTTTAGTTTCAGGCAATAATAAAACAAAATAGATCTCTTTTTTGAAAGTTTTTGTGGTCCTGAAAAGGACCGATTGTTTGATGGTGTTTAAAATTTTTCTTTATTCCATTACTAATAAAATAGCAGCATACATATTTAACCGCCGAAACCGTACAAAGTACGACCTTGTCTTTTCAATGCGTAGACAACATCCATGGCGGTGACAGTTTTCCTTTTGGCATGTTCTGTATATGTGACGGCATCACGGATAACATTTTCCAAAAATACCTTTAGCACACCACGGGTTTCTTCGTAAATCAATCCAGAAATACGCTTTACACCACCACGACGAGCCAAACGTCTAATAGCGGGCTTTGTAATACCTTGGATATTATCACACAACACTTTACGATGACGTTTTGCGCCACTTTTGACCAAACCTTTTCCGACTTTACCACGACCAGTCATTTTATATCACTCACTATTTTTTTTTTCACTTAACACAATTCACAAGAGATGCACAATACGAATGGCTTTCCACACCAGTACAACTTGTATTTATACCAAATTTAATTAAAAACGAGAGAGTAAACATTATAACTCTGTACGTTTCTTTCTTTCGCGGCTATCAAGTCATGCGAGAGCATCCCTCATTACACAAACAATATAGAACACGTACACAAACATTTATTTTTGGTTGAAGAAATTTTTCTATATAAGTCGCACATTCGACGCCGGCCCAAATTAGAATCAATCAGTTTGTATTAACAGTGCTCAAGTGAAGTGTCTATTTAAAGTGAATAATAACAAAAAACAAAAAATAAATTGAAAATCGTTATCAAACTTCAATTTACTTGCTGCCTATGTACATGTTTGAGAAGCCATAGTAGGCATAATAAATACTTTTTGAAAAACTTGAATTGTGTGCTTACGAGCAATTTTGAGAAGCCCATAGGAGGCAAGATAAATACTAAAAACAAGTGCTAAAAGCTTTCTTACACATCTGTTGTGATTTTTGTGAGTTGCGGTTACAGAACAATAATAGGAATAAAGAAATATTGTTTTTTTGCTAAAAGAATAAGCAAACAGTAAATAAAGTTTGCAAAATTTAAATGCTTATCGTGTGTGGCTGACTAGCGATACATTTTGCAATGGAGGAGGACGTAAGTCTAAACCCAAATAAACGCCCCAGAGTTGGGATGTCTGTAGAAGAGCTCAGACAAATAATTGTGAAAAAGGACGAAGAACTGGACTTTTTAAATAAAAAATTCGAGTATATTATGAACGAAAATGAAAAACTCAATGCAGCTGTTGAAAAGTTGCACACCATTATGAAATCTCAACAAGCCAAAGATATTGAAAGTGAAGCTGAGACCGAGAGTGAAGAAGAGGAAATGGTAACCGAATCTGCTACAACCATTGGAAAGGATGATGCCAAGCCGGGGCCAAATACAATTAGCGAGGCCATAAGGGATGCGACCGGAAATTGCAAGAAGGATGATGGTGCCAAGAAGCGGAATATACTAGATGCTAAGGTAGTAAACCAAAGGTAACAAAAAGTAAATCGATACCAATTATAACGTCGTACAATATCAATGTCAGGGATATAAGTGCAAAATTGACAAAGTCGTTAGGTCACAGCGACTACAATATCAAAATATTAGGTAGAAATGTGACAAATATAGGAGTCTGCACCCTGGGGGACTTCGATAAGTTGAAAACTGCACTTGCGGAGGAAGGGGTAAGTTATTACACCCACACTCCAAAGGCACAGAGACCAATATCAATAGTGGTCAGGGGATTATCGAGTTCCTTTGAGGTGGATGAGGTGCTGGCGTATATGCAGGGTCTCAAGATTGGTGTTAGGATTACCCGACTCCACAAAATGAGTGGGGATAGATGGTTGTTCCAATTGGGAAAGGAATCTGATATTAAAGGTTTTAGAACCATCAGATATATGTTGCACTGTAGAATAAGTATGGAAAAACATGTGCGCAAGGATGTGGTCCAGTGCTATAATTGCCAGCGTTTTGGCCACATAGCGCGAAACTGCAACATGCCATATAGATGCGTGAAATGCGGTGACTCTCACGGGCCTGGAAAGTGCATAAACTAGATAAGTCGAATTTAGTTTATAAGATACCGTGTAATGGTAATAATAACGAAAACTGTGATAAGGTGTATATAGGTACAACCAAGAATAAATTGAAAACAAGAATAGCTGGTCATAAATCTGATCAAAAATATAGGAACATCAATTCACAAAGAACAGCATTATCATCTCATTGTGCCAATTTAAATCATAATCCTGATTTTGATAACGTATCAGTACTAAATACAGAAAGTAATTACAGAAGACGTTATATGTTAGAGATGTTACAGATTAATAATGTTAAAACAGATAAAAGAATTAATTTTGGAGTAGATACAGCTAATCTTGCTCATTCCTACAGATATTTGTTATACAAAAACATAAAACGATAAAAAAATGTTAAAGTTTATAATATTTTTTAAAAATAGATTTAAAAGATGTTTTTTATGTACCTGTTAATGTATATATGTATTTACGTATATATACATATGTTTGCTCGTGCATATGTATGGGTGTATATGCACCCTGAAGTAAATGTCGATGGTGAAAATGTACTGAGTTGCTTTTGACTTTGTCACCAGTACTACTCTCTAATTAATCCCCATACAATACTTTGTGCTATAGACATTTAGCATGTGCTTGTCATTGAAAATCTACTAGTAACACTAAAACAATTGACTAGATAGTGACTACGTAGTTCTTATGGGAACATGTAGACATACCAACCAGAAATTTAGTGGAACATTTCCATACCTTACGTACATACAATTATATGAATATTGACACGTTGTTGCAGAAGCCACCAGAAATACACCACATTTGTTTTCTCTCTTTCTTTTATACTGACGAATAGAAAAGAAATTGTAGACAATGTACCTACTACTAGAGTTTTAGTGTTGACATAGAGACATTTGGCCCCAGTCTGACTGCAGGGCATGTATAAATGTATCTTTACGAATATGAATTTGTTTATACATGCATGTGTCTTTGTGTCTACCCTGCAGAAAATGCGAATAGTGAAATTGTAGTGATTTACTAGTGACATTGTCAGTAGTACTACTGACCAAGTGTATCCCAGCCAATGTAATTATCTATTGACATTTAACATTAGCTTGTCATTGAAAATCCACCACTAGACTGTAGCAATACTGACTAAGTAGTTCTTTTGGGACCACATGGAGACATTGGAACCAAAGATTCACTAGTAAATTTTAGGGGCTCCAGTCTACAATATCGATATTTCCTCGCTCCATATCAATAGTAATATTGTAGTGATTTACTAGTGACATTGTCAATAGTACAACTGAATAGGTGTACCGCAGCCAATGTAATTGCCTTTTGACATATAACATAGGGTTGTCATTGAAAATCTACCAGTAGACTTTAGCACTATTCATTTACGACCATATGGAGACATTTGAACTAAAGAATCACTAGTACATTTTAGTGACCCTCGTCTACAATTTAATAAGGGTTGGGCCAACAAACTTAAATACATACATACCTACATACATATGTACGTAAGTTTTTAAAATTATTGCATAGCATAATAAAAAAGAAAAACAAACTATTGGCAGTATCAACAGAAATACATTAGAACTGTTGTCTCTAACGTATCTCTACTCGCGCATAAAAGGAAAATTGTCGACATTTCAACTAGTGCAATTGTCGCTAGAGAAAAGAGTGTTGACATAGAGACATATGGCACTAGGCTGGCTAGAGGGTATGTATGGATGTATATGCATGCATGTACATATATATATATGTTAGAATATTTGCATGGATATTTGTTAGTGTACGCGTGTATTCACATGAACATATGTATGTATGTATATTTAAGATTGTGTATGTTTTACATATGTAGATGGATGTGGACATGTATGTGTATATGATCATGTAGTGGTGTGTATATACCCTGCAGTCAGACTGGGGCCAAATGTCTCTATGTCAACACTAAATTTCTAGTAGTAGGTGCATTGTCTACAATTTCTTTTCTATTCGTCAATATAAAAGAAAGAGAGACAACAAATGTGGTCTATTTCTGGTGGCTTTTGCAACATCTTGTCAATATTCATATAATTGTATGTACGTAAGGTATAGAAATGTACCACTAAATGTCTGGTTGGTATGTCTCCATGTTCCCATAGGAACTATGTATTCACTACCTAGTCAATTGTTTTAGTGTTACTAGTAGATTTTCAATGACAAGCACATGCTAAATGTCTATAGCACAAAGTATTGTATGGGGATTAATTAGAGAGTAGTACTGGTGACAAAGTCAAAAGCGACTCAGTACATTTTCACCATCGACATTTCCTTCAGGGTATATATTTATGCATGTATATATACTACATATGTGAATGAGTACATATATATATATATTTAATTATAATTATGGACAAATGTATTTATTTTAATATTTTTAATTCTTTTAAATATCTTTTTGTATGGAAAAAGCTTTTTGAACTTTTGAATTTTTTCAATTTATGACAAATATTTTTCATTTTATATATCTATGTATTAGTAAATTTAGAATAATTTTATTTCCTGAAGAAGCTACACAAAGTTGAAGCGAAATATCGAGAAAAATAAATAAAATTGTAAATCTATTACAAAAAGACCTATAGCTAAAATAAAATTTAAATATAATTAAAAAAGGTCGAATAAACTATTATAATCTTTAATAAAAAAAAAACAAAAAATAAATTGAAAATGTCTGGTCGTGGTAAAGGTGGCAAAGTTAAGGGAAAGGCAAAGTCCCGTTCAAATCGTGCTGGTTTGCAATTTCCCGTCGGTCGTATTCACCGTTTGTTGCGTAAAGGCAATTATGCAGAATGTGTTGGTGCCGGAGCTCCAGTATATTTAGCTGCTGTTATGGAATATTTGGCTGCTGAAGTTCTTGAGTTGGCTGGCAATGCTGCTCGTGACAACAAAAAGACAAGAATAATTCCACGTCATTTACAGTTGGCCATCCACAATGACGAAGAATTGAACAAATTGTTGTCTGGCGTTACCATTGCCCTAGGTGGTGTTTTACCAAATATCCAAGCTGTTCTCTTACCCAAGATGAAAGAAAGCCTTAATTATTTAGTTGTGAAAAAGATTGAATGTAAAGTGTACAAAACCATCGTACATTCCTAAATACAATAATACCAACCGTCCTTTTCAGGACGACAAATTTATTTTCAAAAAGAGAAAACTTTGTTTAAAAATTATGTATTATGATGAACTTTTTTTTTAACTCGGCATTTATTACAATACCATGGCAATTACACACACACACACTGAATTCAAAATGCCTCTTCGTGCATTTTGCTTTTCTCTTCTGTACGGGTCGTTATTGTTGTTTTTCTTTTTTAATGTGCTCATGCTATTTTCATTCTGTTTAGAGAGCATGGCATGGAATTTTTCAACATAAAATATTTTTTCTTTTTGAAAAATAAAAATGATACACTAACATATTTTTCAATACAGATGAAGTTATAATATAATAAGTGACAATCAAAATTTCCTCTGTTTAAACCAATGATAAGCAAACACATACATATGTAATGTAAAAGAGAGCAAATTGCATGCTTGTACGAATGTACGTGTAAAAAAGAGCATAAAAAAGTGCCCACGGGCGGCCTTTTGGTGATCAATGGTTTAAACCAGTGTTCGAAAATAAACATTATTTAATGTACTTTAATGTTCTGTAAGGTACAACCTCACACGCACAAGCGCTAATAATGTACGTATACCGAGTACATTAAAATTATAAGTACTTACAATCTTAGTTAACTTGTGCCCAACGAGAATCGTTATTTAACCTAATCAAAATGATGATGATCAACACTACGTTTTGTAATGTTAAAGACATTATTATTAATGTACATTTAATGCATGTAGGTTACACTCAAAAAAGTTTTACAATAACTGAATATACAAGAAGTTTCTGTTAACTAAAATTAAAGTAAATCTTACAGGTAGGTAAATTTTTACCAAGGTATTTGTATGTAAAATCTTTTTTGTTTATTGTTTAATAAGCAAACCACAATATATTGATGATTTTCTGTGCACTCAATATAATAAATTATTTAGAAAAATAGTGGTAGACATGCCACACCTGCTTAAGTTGAAATTTTTAATACACAAATTAATACTTGTGTCCCAAATCAGAAGAAAAATATTTTGAAACAGACGATTTAAAATCAATACTTTTAATTATGTGCAGGTTGTTTTTAGCTATTGAAAATAAAAGAAAAAAATCTTTTTTACTGAAAATTGAAATTAAAATAAATTGAAAATCATTCGGTTCGCATGAAAAAAAGCCTGTTGTAATCGGCAAATAAAAAAACACGTGCGCATGTAGCTTGGGCGTAATATTGACGTCACTATGAAGCTGCATATGCTACATACCACGTAGTTATGTCAAAATAATAAACATAGCTGATAATCTATTATTATATAATGACTTTTTTGTTTGAGCAGGGGCCCGTTTCTCAGAACTACAAATTACAAATCTACAAATAAAATACACACAAAACAACAACACTTTTACAAATTTTATTGTTGTTTTGTGTGTATTTTATTTGTAGATTTGAAATTTGTAGTTTTGAGAAACGGGCCCCAGATCTTCACATGTATTTACACACAAGTTTGTTTGTACATTTGGATTTTGACACAAAAATACTATTAAAATTTTAGCCGATAATGCAACCAATGTGTTGGAAATTCTCCTGGCGTCATAAGTGTCTTTCTACGTGTACTATAGGGTTAGTAGAGCGGTTTTTAAATCAAAATAATATTGTTTGAAATGATGTTTAATTTGAATTTACTAACAGCATATTTTGAGTGTAAAATGTATCAAGAGCTGTTGTGTCCACACATACACTATCTTATTCTTTGTTAGTATATGTGCTTCGCGGCAGTATGGATAGGCTGTGAGCAGTGTGCACACTTAATTTTTTTTTAGTTCGGTAGAATCGACAAAAAAAATCGGTAGATTTGAATGAAATTCGGTAGAAAATATTTTTTATTCAAAAAAACATAAAAAATAACAATTCAAACATAAAAAATAAGAATTTAAAGAAACATAAAAAATAACAAAATATATGTACTTATATATAAACAGTAAGTACAAGGAGTATCAAACTAAACAGGTTCCAAAAGCGCATTTAAAACTTCACATGTGATTGGAAATTAAACTGCCATAAACAATGAAGCATTTCCAATAAAAAAAATCGTCATCCCCAGTTATTTGCTATGCATACATAAAATAATATACATAAATAACAGGAATTCAGTTTTTGTACATAGGTTTTATAAAGCTACTAAAATATATTTTATTTGACAATTATTATTTTGCTACTACAAAGATTATATGTAAGATCCATTTATGAATTTAAACTTTTGTGCAAAAATTATTAAATCATTGGAAGGAATAAATATTTCAACCCCAAGGCACATTTCTATGTTCTGTTTTAATGATTTTCATGGCAAAAAATGACCGCTGTGCGGCCGCACTGCTATGTGGCAAAATATCCAATTTACACATACATCGGCTTAAATTACTAAATAACAATTCGCTAAACATATTAGCTTCTCCGCGGAAAGCTTTCCACATTTTAGAACATACATGTGATTAATTTTCTGTATGTCTGATCAACTTGATCTTGGTGCATCATTTTTAATCGAAATGTTCCTTCAATATTCGGTAGATTTAGGCCTTGTTCGGTAGAATTGGTAGATCGTTAAATTCACAAACATATTCGGTAGAATCTACCGAATATCGGTAGAAGTGTGCACACTGGCTGTGAGCATCACTCATTATACTCGCTTTGCAATGTTGTCAGCTTTTAAAATTTTAAACGCGAAAAAATATGAAGATACTTCTAGTGCTCAGTGCTTTTTAAATTAGTTTTTAATTTTTTTTGCTTAAGAGCTCTAAACTCAAAATTTCAAATCAAATTTGTTTTGAGCATGCTTGTCATTTAAAAATTTAAATTGTGCATTTCAAGATGTTTTTTGTATTGTTAGAAGATTGATTCAAGGAATACGCGCTATATCAAACTCTGACTTTAATATTTAATTTAATTAATTAAAAAGTGTTTTGTCTAACAAGAGATAATTATAATGTCATCAGCATTCCAAATAGAGTCGAATAGCGAAATTTGGTCTGTTATAGACAATATACGGAATATGATTCAATTAATACAATTATATTGAGAAACATTGAGTCTTTATGGATTCAGTTGATATAAACCTATTTGAGAAATTAGTAAAAATTGCCATACAAGTTCTGTCACATCCATATTAACATGTAGAAATAGAACGGGTTTTAAGCTCTATAAATTTTTTAAGGTTTACCACAACAGTTTTGCACGCGTTTAACGCTTTTATATAACAAAGGTCTGAAACGATAAAATTTTTGTTGTGAAATCAATGAAATAACAAATAATAACGATTTTTATATAAATAGCAATGTAATGTATATAACTTTAAAATTAAAAAAAAACTATGTTATGCTCAGGTGATCGGGTATGTTCTGTAAACCGAATCGTTTTCAAAACGAGAAATTTTCAAAAACGATTAAATGTTTATTTGGTGCTTTACAAATTACTCGAAATGGTGACATTCGAAATTAATTTGAATAAAATATTTGAATGTTAAAGTCAGTTGTAAAACAAGTCACATTTTAAACAAAAGTACGTATTTAAAATGTCCGACTCTAAATCTTTGACAGAAAAAGTGTTTATTTCATTATTATAAAACTTGATGTGTCATACATTCACCCACCAAATCATTTAATGATATATTAGTCGGTTCAGAAGTTAGCAAAAGTATACTACATATTTATGAAAAAATATTCAACATAAACTGTTATGTGTTAAAATAAAAAACTATTTTATTAGAAATGCTCTTGAAGCTGAACAATAAAATGAGTTATGTGTAGTTTTTGAGGCACTTCCGCTATACCTCTCAAATCTACAATTATTTAAGATTAATTTTACGAAGTACTTATGTATATAAAAACATTTACAGGTTTCAAAATAACACAGTTTTTTTGCTCTCCTGAAAACAAACCTGATTTTGTCGGAGAAACGATGATATGTATGTATATCTTTTTAGTACTTTAAACTTATTTCTTACTTATTGTAATAGAAATTTTTCTATTTTTTATAATTTTTTTCTTAAATAAGTTCTTTTTTCAAATAGGGACTTTGATGTTTTTATGAAACAAAAACTTGTTATGTTCGATCTTTTTTATCTTTGCTATAACTCTACTATATATATATATGTTCCTAAATATTTGATTTTTTTTAATATATGAGTGGGTTTCATAAAAGTTAAACATATTGGGCCTGATTACAAGTATCGTATTTCGACTACGACTACGAAGATTTCGTAATAGATTAAAGAAAAAATCTTGCAATGTTCTTTAGTCTACTACAAAATCGTCGTAGCCGAAGTCGTAATACGACACTCGAAATAAGGCCCAATTACATTGAGTACATCTGTTTATATAAATTAAGTGCTTTTCATAGTTGCAGTGCTTTTCGAAATTTAAAAGTTGATATCACTGTCCCCGATTATAGAAAATTGAGAGTATGACCACCGCCAGTGCTGTCGGATGTAACGATTTGTCTCTAAAATCGCCAAAAGCTTTGTTTTAAAATAAAAACTTTGACGAGCCTTTTGTTCATTTTAGAGTTGTACTTATCAGCTCTTTTGAGTGACCGCTCTTTTCAGCTCAGCTCACTTTGGTGAAGTATTGCATTCAGTTAGCTCACTACATTTGTAGTGAAACATAAAGAAAGAGCGAAAACAGAAGAAACATAAAAAGCACAGATGTGATAAAAAGTGACAGTTTTAAGTAGTGTGTGTGTGTTACGACATTACAAAACAAGGCAGATAAAGCACGAAAAATATAAAAATAAAGGAATTTTAGTCTGCTGTTTTTTTTGTAAATATTCATATGTATGCAATAAGGTATGTATATATGAAATTTTAAATATGTTTAAATTTGTGTAAAACTTCTTTTTTAAATTATTATAGATAAACTAGCCTACAATTGTATTCATGAATGAAATTGATACAATCAGTTCTCATCGTATTGAATCTGGTACAGGCGGAGATTCGGAAGTTCAACGTGCAATGTTAGAGTTATTGAATCAATGGGATGATTTTGAGGCTACGAAAAGTATTGAAATCATTGTGGCCACAAATCGGATTGATATTTTGGATCCTGCCTTTTGTGGCGTGGTCGTAGTGATCTAAATTTGAATTCGCACCACCAAAAGAGGGGGCTCATTTGGGTATTGTTAAAACCCATTCATGTAAAACTAACTTAACTGGTGGTACTAATTTGCGTAAATTATCTGAATTTATGCCAGGAGCTTCCGGTAGTGAGATAAAGGGTGTATGTACAGAAGCCGGTATGTGTGCATTGCGTGAGAGGGATGTATGTATGTGCAGAAGCCGGTATGTATGCATTGCTTGAGAGGTGTGTTCATGTTCAAGATTTCGAAACGGCCGTGGCTAAGGTTACGTTGATGGATTCCGAAAGGAATGTGTATTACAAAGTTATTTGGATACCAATGCAGAAAAATACAACCGGGTTAACGTTGGCAAAGCGTTTCCTAAGGTGGTTCGAACGTTTGCAAAACATCACAAGTTCTACTTTTGGAGTGCTATGCCAACACACAAATGGTAATCTCATGATGGGCTTGCCTTCGATTTTACGGCCCTAATTTGCAAAATATGAATATGCATAATATAATCCATATACCAGACGATGTAATTAGCTCGGGAGCTCCCTTATCACAATTTTCAGCTTTTGAATTTGAAGATAGTTTCTATATACAAAATTTGTTAATAGAAACTATCTTCAAACAGTCCATATATAAATGTGATCATATTTACTTAAAAGCAATATATTTAACGAAATTATTGATTTTTTACGTATCCACTGTGATCCAGGAACGTAGGATTATATGTCAGTAAGGATTTATACCGAAAAAATTTAAATAGAGCTAATCATAGTAGATGTTAAGTGTATTGTTACCAAAATTCCAAAATGAAACAGTTGCTATCACTCGTTTACATAAAGAACTTATTGCGCATTAATATAAAACTAAATAAAAACGAAAAGAAATAAAAAATAACAAAAATTAAATATTTTAAAACCCCTGAATATACATAGGTATCTATATCTTCTAAGCGATTGGACGGTTTTTCTTAAAACATTCTCGATCAATTAATTCACTTTTCAAACAGAAAAAACTAAATCAAAATCAGTACAGCCGTTTGGTATGTACATGTACTCGTACAGACACATACTACAAACTTATAACACCCCTTTTTTTGGTCGGGTTAAAAATAAAAATGTATTAAAAAGCATTAGGAAATAATTTTTGGGATGGTAAGCCGTAAAGGGCTATTAGACACGCATACTTGTCTGCAGACATGTACGATGGCATACTTTGGGTTTTTCTTTTGCACTGTCGAACGTTGACAGCATACTTCATACTGGGTGTGCGGCAGAAAACCAAAAAATTTTGAAAACCAACACATGTCTGACGTAATCGTATACATATGTATGTACATGCTATTAGACAGTGAGTTGACAAACCGTTTGGGTTTTTACAGGAGAAACAAAAAACGTTTCACAATCAATAATAATAAAGTGTTCTTCAAAATTTTCTTCGAAATCTACTTGTAGTATGGATACTTATGTTTTTAACCATTTATTTCCTTGTTATATATATTAACGTTCCTTGCAATAAAAAATGTATCCATTCGTAATTACGTCCGTTTGAATTTCTGTAATAAAGTCGTCATTTTTGATCGCAGAGGTCTAACTATTTGCGTGAACATGTAGTTTGATAAAATGAACCATAATCAATCAAAAACTCGATTTCGAATTTTTGTGTAGTTATGTATGTCAGTTTGCATTTAAGGTGACGAATATATTGCAATACCTTCTAATAAGTTTATAATAAACTATTAACAAATGCAAAAATTCTATAATCCTTATTTGATAAGTTGCAGATAGCCAAAATCCATGACATTTATCGAATTATAATTAATGCCAACAAATTAGTTTCTGTTGATGTTGCTCATTCAGTTGCCCCGGTTGTTCCTTTTAAAAAGGGGTAGTGGACAAATTTTTTGATAATTAAACAATTATCTGTTTTTACCCTTATGAACGCAACTATCAAAATGTTTTCATACATACATACATACTTCTGTTTGGAGCAACACGTTTTGTTTTCTTTGGAAGTAAAAAAATAAAATCATTTAATTTTTAACATTTAAAAAACGTTATTATTATTCATTTATATTTTCAATTCAATATACATACATCTTAGTATAATTTAAAGCTTAAATTTAAAAAGGCACACAATGGGTAATAGGTAGCATGAATAAAAAAAGTATTTCTTTTTTTACTTAAAAATTTGTTTAAAAAAATAAAATACCCACACATATTTGGGGTTTTAAAATAAATTTTTTTTAAGTAAAAACCAAATACTTTTTTTATTCATAATACATATTACTTAAAATCACGACGCTTCATTATTATCACTATTATTATCATTATTGTTACTAATGTTGCTATTTAGCACAAAGGGATCATTGTATTGGACCCCAGTGAGCTGGACTAAAGTTCACCCTTCCTTAACAGCAGCCTGCTAATGTTGCTATTATTGTTGTTATTATTATTATTATTATTGTTGTTGTTGTTGTGTTTGTTGTTATCATTAGTGTTATTTTTAATATTACATTTATGTATCTTTATGTGGATTGTATGTACATATAGTATGTACATATATTAAACATTAAAAAAAAATAAGTTCATTTCAATAAAAAATATGATTTAAACAAAAGAAAAAACATTGGTATTATAAAAAACTTAAAAAATAATTACTCATTTATGAGAAGAATTGCTATATTTAATTTATTTGAAATAGTTATTTATTTGAAATAGTTAGTTGTATTCTTAAGCATAAAAAAACAAAAATTCATTTGTGGATTAATCTCTTATTATTTAGCTGGTGAGGCCTATCTCGTTTTATGTCAATAAAAACTAAATTTTTATTACATATGTATGTATTTATCCCGACGTTTCGTAAATTTTATGTTCACTTCTTCAGGAGATGTGTCTATTTCATTAAAATTTAAAGAAATTAACATCAAAAGTGCTTAGAAAAATATATACATAACAAGAATGTTAGAACAACTTATTACCAATCGAGTTATATTATTATTAAAACATTAATGTTTATTAATTAATGTTTTAATAATAATATAACTCGATTGGTAATAAGTTGTTCTAACATTATTGTTATGTATATATTTTTCTAAGCACTTTTGATGTTAATTTCTTTAAATTTTAATGAAATACACACATCCCCTGAAGAAGTGAAAATAAAGATCACGAAACGTCGGCATAAATACATACATATGTAATAAAAATTTAGTTTTTATTGACATAAAACGAGATAGGCCTCACCAGCTAAATAATAAGAGATCAATTCACAACAAATTTGATGTGGCCAAAAATAAATAAACAAGAATTCATTTAAATAAAAAATATAATTTGTTCAAAGAAAATAAAAAATAAAACTTAAAAAATTAATTTGTACTTTGTAAGAATTGCAAAGTTTTTAACTTCAATATCTCACCAGGAAACTTTAGAGCATTTATAAAAATTATTACGGCTTTATAAAGGGTTTTTAAAACAAATTTTCCTTATCAAGCCATTATAAATAAGTGTTATAAATAAATAATGCTATCAATTGTAAATTACATATTGTGATGTAAAAACACTAACTTTGAAACTTTATTTGGCTTCAATAGAGTTCTTCTCTCATTAACGATCTGACCTGTTGCGGAGAAGATACGCTCGCATGGCACAGACGTAGCGGCGATACAAAGGCGTTTAAGGACATACGAGTACACTCTTGGGTACAGGTGCTTTCGCTCATTCCACCAAACAAGAGGATCACTTTTGCGTTCAAGATATTCTTCATTTAAATACTTGTCAAATTCACGAATTGCGGCAGAATTTTCTGGTCTTACAGTCCGGTTGAAATCGCAGTCGTACTCCTCCCAGATATCATCCACGTTTCTGCCAACTGAAGATTCCGCTGCAGCTCCTGATGACTGTTGTACTTCAGGGGTTTCGTCGGTGGCGTTGGGCAGTCTGATGAGACACATTCTGCTTCTGATTGCTCTTACTGCGTTCTGGTACAATACCTCGTTCTTAAATCATTTCTTTTAAAACTCGGGTCAAGAATTGTACATTCTGCGTACAAAGCGTTTTTTTCCAATTCGCCAAACCGTCGTTTGAGCTCATTTTTGATTATTTCAATCATAGCAGAAATTATGCGGTTGGATGAGCTGCGTTTCAAAAAATTGCCTTCCAAAATGTTACATATAACAGTCACTTTAGACAGTGTAACATTCTTCTCGGCTGATACTTCCCTTGTTACCTGGTAAAAGGGAATTAAAATTGGTATTAATTCCTCTACCAGGTCCCAATCAGCCAATGGTAGGGACAAATCAGGTCTAAATAAACTTAGCGTAGTTATTACCGCATCCTTTACGCTGTGGATTCTTTCCAACATATCATATGTGGAATTCCACCTAATGACGACATCCTGCTTTAGTTTGAGCTGTGGTAAATTCATTTGCTTTTGGGCTTCAACAAGCCTTTTCAGCCCTTGTGAACTTTTGTGAAAATATTCCACAATTATTTTAATTTTGTTTATCGGCTCACTAACCTCGACTAGAGCTGATTTGACCACAAGGTTTAATGAGTGGGCGAAACAACTAATGCCCCTCCATTGGCCTTGGCAAATTGCAGCATAAATGTTTGCAGCGTTGTCACTTACAATTGCTCTTATTTTATTTTCAATCCCAAAATCATACATGACATTTTTCAAAAAATTCATAAGATTTTCAGCGGTATGTCTTTCACCAAATTCATCGCATGCCAATAAATGGGACTTCAAATTTGTGTTGCAGTCGATGAAGTGTGCTGTAACTGCCAAGTAGCTTGCATTAGTCTTTGACGTCCATCCATCTGTGGTTAGGCAAACTGCGGTAGCTGACTGCATGTTACTTTTAATTTCACTTAAGATATCATTGTAAGTGGATGGCAATATATTATTGGACAGCGTTTGACGTGTTGGTAAGGAATATCCCGGACAATTCGAAACATCTGCAATCATCTTTTTAAATTCTGGCTCTTCTACCATACGTAAGGCGTGATGCCCCTTGGCAATCATTTTCAGGACTTGCTTGTCAATTTGTTCCACTTTTCGGACTGGAGGCGGTCTTCGGAAATATTGGGTAAGGCTTTGTTGCGGATTTATCCTGATACGAGCGCTTGTTGTTGGTTGGTCGTCTTCCGGTTCTATGACAACGGTTAGGACGGGAGTTGGAGTCTGTCTTCCAAAATTTAGGGGCGTCATAGGATGTTTTGACCGCATGTGACGAGCTAAATTTCAATGTGAACCTCCTGTGACGCTTAAACTTGCCTTGCAATAATTGCATTGGGCTCGCTTGTCTCCATCTTTCTTAAAATGTAGCCAAACTTCGCTATGTTTTCTTTTTTCCGACATTATTTTCAAACACTTTATTTAAAATTCACAAATTAAAAAGTACCGAACTTGAATATTTAACGCTTAACAGTTTGTAAGAGATGTTGCCTGATCCATCAAATTTGTTATTAAAATATAAGGAAAGTGTTACCATACATGCAGAAACTTATATCGTCGGTTGGTTTCTAGTTTGCTGCAAACATAATGTATTTTAAATATACTGTGCCGCAAACCAGAAACCAACCGACAATGTATACCTCATTTTGTATATTTACATATCGCTCAATTACTCAAAGAACGTCAAAAACCAAAAAATGCATTTATGATGCAGAATTAATATTCATATCGTTATTCATTTTGTGTAAAAATTTCATACAAATATCTTTTACTCAGCTCTTGAGAGAAAAATAAAATTTTCTTTCTCCATTCAGTAGTGTATATTGAAAACTTCAAACTCGTTTTCTGGCGAACTAGTTATTTTTAGTTATGCCATTGTTTGGAGTAAATGAGCGATATCAACGAATTTATGCAAACATTTTGCATTTGTATGACATGTACAAAAATAAGTTTGCTATATGCATACATATCGTCGGATAGTTACTGGTTTGCCGCAGTCTATTAAAAATACATTATTACTGCGGCAAACCAATAACCACCCGACAATAATAATAATATCAGATTTTGTTGATCGTATTATGAAGGGCTTCAGAATTGTTCCTGATTTTTTATCAGAAATAAATTTTTTAAATTTTACAGTTGTATAATTGAAGTTATCAGCACAGAAGTGATGTAAGCCAAACTACTTTGTTAAACAATTGCTCTATTTAATTGTTTTACTGCTTTGCTATATTATGATCTGTGCAAAAACGAATTTTCTGCTCCATTTTCTTCAGAATACCAAGCTGGCTTATTTTTTCATTTCAAATTTTTTTCCTGTATTACTTGAAGGTTACACGATCAAGTTTTGCTTTTCAAATTTCAATGCTTTCACACTTTTTCACTAATACATTCATGCTTTTACAATTTGACGTAACTTTGACTTTAAGTTTTCTTTCCAATTGTGTGTTCAAATTAATAGGAAAAAAAAACAACTGACAGCAATTTCAATGAGCAAATGTTATATTCCACAGACAATTTTTAATTATAATTAAATAAATATTTCTAGAAAAAAAATAAAAAGTACAATGTATTGCGTTTTGTAGACCAATACAGAAGTTGTGTTGTTTAAATTGTTTTCTTAACAACGACATTTTGAAAAATAATTTGCTTTGAAATTGCGTGCAGCTTATGTCCTAGCTTTCAATTTAAATGAATTTTGACAATCAGTATGTGTGAAAAACTTGAAAGCAAATTTTGATCGTGCAACTCTAGCGTTACATAAAAAGTAAAATAATGATTTTTCACTAACTTCTTTCTCATCTCATTTTGACATACATACATATCGTCTGTTGGTTTTTGGTTTGCGGCACAGTATATTTAAAATACATTATGTCTGCAGCAAACCAGAAACCAACCGACGATACATATTTCAAGATTTTACTTAATCTTGTGAAACCAAACAAAAAATGTGACATTTAAACTTTGATATATTTTATAAATTTTTATTTTATGAATTTTTTAGTTTAGCGTAAGAAAACATATTCACCATTTTGCACAAAAAAAAGTTAATGAAAGCCATATCGTCGGTTTGTTATTGGTTTCCAGCACAGTAAGTTCAAAGCACATTATAATTGCAGCAAACCAATTACGAACAGTCGATATATAATATATGGCAACTTGTATTCAAATTTGCAACTCTATAATTGCATAAAAATGAATTGGCAACTCTGCAGACATACCACAACCAACTGTTAAGAGCCAATTTCCATTAATGAGTTATACCAATCGCAGCTGATGTCAACCTTTATGTATAAAAAACATGATTTATCTTTTTATAATGTACTTTGACAGTAAGTTTGATATGTTTTTTTCATATGGTAGAAGGCATGATGTGCCTTGGTAGTATTCAAGGCATTCAGTATGGAATGAAAGCACAAAAAGAGCCCTGTATACGAAAGCGCTCAGTACTGAGCTAAAAACGCTCAGTTGATTGAACGGCTCACTGCGCTCATTAAAAAGAATCGTTCAATTGAACTAGGTCGTTCATGAGCGCTACAACTCTAGTTCATTTATATATTTTTGAGGGTGGCGTTAGCTGAAGTAGTTAGCACGTTGACTACAAAATCGAAGGTCCTGGGTTCAATCCCTGTATCCAACAGTCATTGAATAACAACACCACGCATTTTTCTGATGTGCATTAGTGTCCCTTTGTATCAGTTGTTGTAGGAAAGTTCAAGTGATGAAGGCATAGTCACTGGTCACTTAACTATACCGACTTCAGAAGATACTAGTCCTAATGTAACATCGGAGCGCCCTCCTTCGTTGTGTAGCAAAATCATCGGCGAAGTAAAATAATCAATGAAATGGCTACAAAACACAGCTTCAAAAACTTAATACGCCTCATTTGACACCAGAAGGCGCTGCAAAACTGCATTATCAAAAAACGTGCAAAAAGCAGAGTTGTAAAAGAATGAAGCTTTCCTCTATCTCTCCCTTCACCACCTGTCTTCTCTATCACTATCCCTTTCCTAAAAAGAAGGTAACACCTAGTAATAGTAGTAGGCATTAATTGCCTGAGTGTTACTTCTCTTAAAAAAAAAAAAAAAAAAAAAAAAAAAATATTTCAACTCATTTGCGATTATTTTAGCTAAACACACATATGCAATTTAAATAATGTAGATTAATGTTAAAAAAATGGCAAATTTTACGCAAGGAAGGTTTTCTCCAACATAAAATAATTTATGCAAAAGAGATTTGTTTTCTATATCTAAAGTGTGGTTTTTATAAAACATAGTGGGGAAAACTTCCTTTTATTAATTTGGAAATAGCATTTTGGATAATGATGCATCAATGGACTTATGTATCATGGTAAGGATATAAAGAACTGAAAATAAGATTCATATTGATGTAATTCATTTTTAGTATGTTTTATACTACAGTATGTTTGTACGTATGTATGTCTGTTTTAAAAATGAAATACACTCCAAAATATTCCATGCTTAAAAATACGAAACACTTTTTCGTAATTTAATTTTTGTACAATAAACTAAAAATTTTTAAATTTTACTAAAATATTTGTAGCTTTGCAGGATAAAGGCAATTTCTCACTATCATACAAAGTCGTGCGATCTACGAAAAAAGTACAACCCTTGTGTGATGAATTCTAGTCTTTTGAAATATTTTATAAACTCCATCATATCAGGGTTGTATTTATTCGTAAATCGCACGACTTTGTATGATAGTTTATCACGGTCTTAAAAAGTTTCATAATTTTACGAATGTCGTTAAGTTACAAAAACGAAATCGAATCGTTCGTTCTTGCTCCTGTTCGCTGGTAACATCGTTGACCTGATTTTGTGTAAACCTTACCTTGTAATTAGCGAAATGCAGAGGATATATATTTTGTATCTTACCCATTATTGGTTCAGAAGTTTTAATACCATTAATGACGGATGGATTGAGATATCTTTTTAGAATGGAGATTAAATTTTCTTCATTATAATCTGGTTCGTTTATTATGTGACGGTGATATGTAGGAAATATTATTTTAAATTGGTAAGATGGAGTTTGATTGATCATTAGGAATAATTGATTTTTAAAAACATTTATGGGATATTCCATACTCGGAATTAAGTTTTCCCTAGAGCTTTCATCGCTATGCTGGCTTACTGATAGAGAATTTATTTCAGTCACATAGGGGTTTCTGGAAAGCGCGTTGGCAACGATATTCGCTTTTCCTGGCTTGTATTCCATTACATAATCGTACTCTTCCAATGCAGCCTTCCACCGTTTCATTTTCCCATTATTGTTTTTATTATTAAGAGCATATGTAAGAGGTTGGTGATCAGTTCGGATGATTACTTTTGATTTTCCGTATAGGTAATTTCTAAAAGAATTTAAAGACCATATTATTGCCAGCATCTCCTTTTCGTTGGTCGCGTAGTGTTCTTCCGTCTTACTCAATGTTCTCGAAATGAACGAAATAGGTCGATTAGATTGTGACAACACTGCTCCCAAGGCGAAATTTGACGCATCAGTCGTCAATTCAAAAGGCTTTTCAAAATCTGGGTATGCAAGAATAGTATCCTGCGATACTAATGACTTTTTTAATTTTTCAAATGATTCTAACGCAGCTTTATCAAGAGTGATATATTGTTTTGCCGATTGTCTTTTTGAAATGCGACCTCCTTCCCCTCTTAAAAAAGATGTTAGAGGTTTTGCTAGTTTGGCATAATCTCTAACAAATCGCCTATAGTAACCGGATAGACCTAAAAATGAGCGTAGCTCTTTCAAAGTTTTGGGTATTGGAAATTTAGAGATGGCCTCAATTTTTTTCGGGTTTGTCTTGATACCTTGTGATGAAACTATAAATCCTAAAAATTCTACTTCGTCTTTGAAAAAATCGCATTTGTCAAGCTGTAATTTCATGTTCGCGTTCTCTAGTGTCCTAAAAACTTGTTCCAAATGCTTCAAGTGTTCGCATTCCGTTTTGCTGAAGATAATTATATCGTCGATGTAAACGAAGCAAATTTTTCCAATGTGCTCATGTAAAATATCGTCCAAAGCACGCTGAAAGATAGATGGTGCGTTCTTCAGACCGAAAGGCAGCCTTGTAAATTTGAATTTCCCATTGTTAATTGAGAATGCGGTTTTTTCAATGTCTGATGTTTTCAATGGTATTTGATGAAATCCGCTTTTGAGATCTAAGACCGAAAAAAAATTATTTTGCCCTAAATGAGACAATACTTCATTTATATCTGGAATTGGATAGGTATCGGATATTGTAACTGAGTTCAGTTTGCGGTAATCTACCACGAGCCTGTATTGTTTATTCCCTTGTGAGTCAGGTTTTTTTGACACAATCCATATCGGAGAATTGTATGGCGACCTAGAGGGTCGTACAATGCCGTCATCCAACATTTTTTTTACCTGTGACTCCACTTCATCTTTTAACGACAGAGGGTATGGGTAAAATTTCGAGTAAACAGGGTTATCCGTCGATGTTCTAATTTCGCCAATAACTTTGGTCGTGTATGCTAATTTTTCATCCGGGTCTGCAAATAGCTTCGGAAACTTTTTTACCAAAGAACTTGTTCCGTTTGCTTGATTTTTGCTCATGTGATCATTTTTTATATTAAGCATGTTAACATCAGGCAGTGATAGCTGTTTAAGTGGAATCTTAAACTTGTTTTGAATAGTCATATAGTTTCCAGCGGTGTTAATAACGGCTGAAAGGTCTTTTAGAGTGCTGTGACCTATAATAGCATCAAACGTTTTTAACGCTGGTAGTAGAAATAATTTTATTGGAATGTCTATATTAAAAAGATTAATAAAGGTATGATTTTTTATGTGTATATCTCCACCTACTGATTTTGCTAAAAAAATTTTTGTATTAGGTATAGATTTTTGTACAATTTCTGGGCGAACGTAGTTTTTTCCTGAGCCAGTGTCGATTAAAAATTTTAAAAGATTTCCACTCATATCAGGGTTGTATTTATTCGTAAATCGCACGACTTTGTATGATAGTTTATCACGGTCTTAACAAGTTTCATAATTTTACGAATGTCGTTAAGTTACAAAAACGATTTCCTACAATTATTTTTGTATATATGTAGTACCACATTTTTCGTTTATTTCATTGAATTTAGGAACAAATAAAACATTCTTACAAAATTGGAAATTTCGTGAAATAAATAAATTTTGTTTTGTTATCATTTTGTTTACAGTACAAAATTATTCTTAAACCTACACAAGTTTCGTGAATTTTACAAAAAACAATTTAAACATATAATAAAAACTGTTGGTTTGTTTTACTTTTTATTATATGCCCCATTTATTTTCCTGTTATTGTATAAAAAATTATTTAGGGCAATTATGAATAAAACTCCCAGGGAAATTTCTCCCTTTTCCAATTAGAATTGTTTGTTTTCCCTATCACTTGCCATTAGTTGGAATTGTTCCCTGGGAAAAATTTCCCTGGGAGTTTTATTCATAATTGCCCTGTGTAATAAAAAATTTGTTTTTAGTTCATGCTAGGAACACAACTTGTACGAACGACGAATTTCGTCGTGTGAAACACAACAACGACGAATTTACTCAACGAATTCAGCTGTTATAATTTATAAAGTTGTTTGAAGCATTTACAAAGACAGAGAGAGAGAGAGAAAATTTGTATTTCATAGTTCGTCGGTGTACAAAATAGAAAAAAATTTATCGCAGAGCTCATCACGCTCTACAAATTTCGTTTTATGGAGGCGTTGTGTTAATTTTAATATGAACAAATATATTTTATTTTCCATGACAAAAATTCGCAATGAAAACTTCGTCTTCGTCCCAATTGTGTTCCCAGTTTGATTCGTGAGTTTCATTGCAAAATATTCATGTATGTATGTGTATGTATGTGATGTATGAGGAATGCAGAGGCTGTAACAACTTCCCTTAAGTTATCTTTTTATTTTCATAATTATTACAACCTTCAATTCTAGGAATTAAAGATTAATTTAATATTTTCCAAGAATATATAAATTTTTTGAAGATTTTTATATTCCACGTATTTTAATTTTATACAAAATTTTACATATAACACAAACTTGCTTTTCATGATTCACTAATTTATTTTGTATTATTAACATTGTGTTTCTTAAATTTACGAAAAAAAATTTGAAATACAAAATTTTGTTTGCAGACAACAAATATTTCGTAAAATAAATCAACGAATATTTCCTAAAATGAACCACATTTTTCTAAAAACCTAAAAATATATAAAATTATGTTTTAAATAAAATTATGTTATGTAGCTAATATTTAATGTTGTATAATATTGACGATAAACGACAAATGTGTCAGCGCTGTGGCTAAAAATCAATCTGACAGCACTGGCTAGCATCGATCAGGTATGATACAGACATGTATGTATGCATCTATTAAAGGATTACGGTACTTGTTGCCGCATAATGCATTGCTATTGGCTGAAAAATATAAGGAAAATAACAAGCAAAAAAAACTGTCAAAACATCACAGTGGAACAAATTATAATTTTTCTCCATAAATTTTGAAAGCGAAAAATTTAATTTTTTTAATAATTGTCTAAATTTGTGAATGCTAATGAAAATATAAAAAAAAATATATAATATAAAAAATATTAAATATAAAAATATAAGTATACAAATATAAAAAATACATAAGACTTTTAATTTTAACGAATTTTATGGTTTGCTTATTAATCCACCTTCACTCATATGATTAATAAATATTTTTAATTTATAACAATAATAGCCGACTGAATTCTACACACCTTCATACTGCAAATCTTCTAACTCGTTGCCTATATATATATTTTGAAGCATATCGTCAATGCTATTAATCACCCTTATTCTATTTGGCGTCGGCAACATCGTCGTCAATTTTAAGGCGACGGCAATTTAACACAACAGCAATACTAATACGGTATTATCTAAGAGCAGTACGGCAACGTTGCCTATTTATCGATAATGTTAATAAAATAGAGTACACATATCTAATGCTTGAATCAGCTGCTTCATTTTTTATGGTTTTCGGTGAAAAAGTTCTGTGCTGTGTTTGTTAAAAAAGTTAAATTAAAATAAAAATGATTTTCTTTTTTGATTCGGACTCTAGTGACGAAGAAAATAAAAAACAATTGATAGTGGAAAGAAGGCTGCTTAGACAGAAATCTTGCATTTTTAACTTGTCCGATGACAAGTAAGTAACAAATCTGAAGCAATAATTTCCCAAGTAATGGCTTTGTTATACTTTTTAAGATTTGAAAGTTATTTTCGGTTAAACAAACCGTCCTTTAAACATGTTTTAGAAGTAATGGAGCCGCATTTAAAAAAAAGGAACGAGATCAACGTTTGTTCCAAATATCATAAAATTGGCAGCGACATTGCGATTTTTAGCTCAGGGGTCGTACCAGCTCAGTGTTGGAAATGATTTCAACCTGGGACTGTCACAGCCAGTCGTGTCCAAAATTTTGTCCGAGACTCTGGTTGTCATGGAGCGGGAACTTTGTGCGCAATGGATAAATTTTCATATGACGGATGCTGAAAAAAATGAAGCTAAGTTACATTTCTTCGAAAAAAAGGATTCCCAGGTGTAATTGGGTGTATGGACGGAACCCACATCAAAATTTTAGCCCCTTTTTTTTCCTTCTGACTTTGAACTTTAAGTCCCGCCAAATCTTTAAAAATAATTCCATTAGACAACATATATAAAACAAACAATTTACCTTACCACCAGTTCTAATTGGTGGACCAAGAGAATTTAGCATAATAGCAATGCTGTTCCACTCTTCCTTAAAATTGGTAGGAGTAATGCCCCTACGAAATCCTCTGGCTAGTGATGGGTTCTTTTCAAGTTCTTCCACAAGTTTCTCGAATTGGCATTTATTTGTTATTTTTATTTTTTCCATTTTATTTACACTAAAAACACAACACAATATACCAAAAAAGTGAACACAAATATATAAAAATACCAAAAACGTATAATGAAAGACAACTTTAACGTTAATTTGTTCAAAGTTTTTAAGCACTGCACAAAGCAACGCAAGACAACAGCAAAAATACCGGCGACAAAATGAAAGGCAATTAAACGCAACATCAACATCAATTTCGCTTACAAAATACTGAACACAACTTGGTAGTTATCGATAAATGGCAATACTATCATATGGAATACGGATTGGCAACAAAAGATCTAAATTGCCGTCGTGTTCTGTTGCCGACGCTAAGTAGAATAAGGGTGAATACTTTTAAGTAGATACTAGGGATGTAACGAATGTTCGCATTCGCTTCCACATTCGCAAATAATTCGCTTACTTTTGCTATTTGCATTCGCGTTTGCATTCGCTAAAATGTATGCGAATATTTCAAGCGAATACTAAAGACAAAAAAAATGTATTTCTTTTACGAAAATAGTTTACGATTTTAAATTTTAAGACGAAAATTATTTTAAGCCAGCATGAAAAAGATACATGTAAAGCATTAATATTTTAGCGAAAAACTTCTATCAATAAGTTCTCATAAATATCAAAATGAAATCTAGCGGTGCTTGGAAACATTTTTCATTTTTGAAAAAGAAAAGACAGTGTTTGATTTGCGCGAAAATATTTTCTGCTTAAGACTAACTAGTCTGTTCAAACTTTTGAACGCCATTCATTACTTCGTACAACAAATTTCAAATCCAAACAATATTAACTAGTCCTTGTTTGTTGTAAATTCCACGCGAAACATGTGTAACTCATATTATTTCTCATGAAAACTTAAAATGTTGAAGATATATTTCATATGTTTTTTCCAAGATGAACAGAGTACTGCTTCTGCAAGATTTTTTTAGGAAAAATTCATTACAAGTTTTATTCATATGTATTTGACAGCATTTCACATGAAACATTCAACAGAGTACCAGGATTTAGGGCTACAGTACGAATGGGTGTATTTCTCTAACATTGTGGAAACTTAGTTTTAATTATTATATATACTTACTCTTATATAAATTTATTTACATGTGATATTTTAACGAATTGTAATATTTGCATTCGCATTCGCTTTCGCAAAAATTAAAATGTATTATTCGCTTTCGCATTCGCTAAACTGGTATTCGTTACATCCCTAGTAGATACAAACATACATATGTATATTATGTACCAAAATAGCCACAACTGATATTAAATACTGTATTGTTTAAAATCGTTTGCTTACATGTGTCGGCTATACGAATTATTAACATATAAGTCAGGCATATTATCAATTTCTACTTTTGAAAACGAACTTGAAACCCCAAAATGTCATTAGTTTCAACTTTCTGATTTTATATTATTTTCAAAATCTGCCCTTCATATATAGATTTTTTTTTTAACTACAGGACTGCCAACCTTTAGTCAGGTAATTTTATCCCACTTTTCTTGCTAAGTTCGGTAAAAAAAAGGTAAGACAAGAATTAATCCTACTTTTTTGTATATATGGCCTATTTCCGAACTGCGAAATAAAACTTTCGACTTACAATTTGTATTGAAAACAACAATGAAATATGAAAATTTGTTTTTGTTTTTTCAATATAAATTGTAAGTCGAATGTTTTCTTTACCATTATACTCTTAGATTTTAAGAGTAATTGGGTACTTAAATTTTATGCATTTACAATGGGCTGTGGGATTTTCCAAAGTTTTATGGTTTCTTTTTTATTAATAATAATAATAATGCGTGTGTGTGTTGTTAGCAGGTAACGAACAGGATTTGTAACCACTTTTTTCAATCGAAAATTTTAAAATGTTTCTTTTAAATACATAAATAATTGAAAGCTATACCTTAAAGCCATGTTTGTGTGTATGTAAGTTAATTTTATGTTTGTTTAAACTAATAAAAAAAACAATTTTTTTGGTTTAAATATTAATTAATTTTTTATTTAGACACTATGTGTCTTTTTTTATATGAGTTCTTGTTATAAACTAAACTTACAATTATTTCTTAGATTTAATTACAATTATTATTCTTATTGTCTTAAAGGTAAATTGCATAGTTTAACAATTCATTTACTTGGGTCAATGAATAATGTGAAATTGCAATTTATTATTTTCTTTAATTGTTTCACAATATTACTTATTTTACGTTTTGTTTCTTTGTTAACAAATGTGCTTTAAATGCGGAAGTTAAAATAATGCAATCGCTTCTGTTGATTTAAGCAATTATTAGTTGAACTATATTTAGGTCAACAACATAATGCCATATCAACTGAAATTAACTCGAAATTTTAAATTTGTAATAATAAATGTTTTGTTCCTTAACTCTTCCCCTCTTAAATTCGATTGTCCGCAATCGAATACAGAAATGGTAGATCATTTAGCCTAAAATTGTTGTAGGATGGTACTGCTGGTGTTTCTCCAAGCTTGATGGGAATAGAATTATCAACTCTAGGGGGCTTTGGTATCTCGTTCACATATGTATATAGTTTTTTGCTTACTTTTTCGGAATATTATCAATGTCACGAGAGGAATTGTTGTTACCAAAATTACTAATGCCAGGGATAGTTCTCTTATTTCTGCTGATTTACTAAACTCAGAAATTCGTTTGGTGTTGTTTATATGCAGTTCATGGAGGCTTTCTAGTGATAAGAATTGTAGCTGCTCGATTTCTGTTGGTGTGAGTTGATTTACAGGTGGTATGACTTTTAGTGGATTCGCATCGATATTCCTGTAAATGTTATCTGCAATACGGATTGTAGTGTTAGTGTAGGATACGATAAAACTTCCAGTTATGTTTTTAGGCTCTTCGTTCACTTTGATAATTCCAGAGAATTCATTAAGCAATAATATTCCTGTAGCGATTTCTTCAACTTCAGGGATGTGGTGACCATTTATTGTATAACATGAAGATGGAAGAGAGTTTAGGATTTTTGGTAAACAAGAGTCTGTAGACAGATCTATTAAGTTATTTTTATTACAAATTTCCAAGTTCGAAAATCTTTTACACTTATTTGTTATTCCATAAATTTGTGTTTCAAATGTTACTATTTCATTAAATTTTAATTTTACAATCAAGTTATTATTTTTTATTGGTTTTATTAAAAGTTTCTTATAGACAATATTTGAAGTCAACGGAATTTCTATTACATAGAGCATCATCGTTGATTTATGTATTACTTTAATATTTGTAAATTCTAGTGCCTCTTCGGGGCTTGTAAATGGTTTATTTTCATTTTCAAAATTTTCGATAACTAATTTAATTTCTAATTCGTTTAAAAGGAATGAATTTATCATACCTAGCTTGGACCATTGAATAGCATATTTTATATTTAATATTTCTTCTTTCAAAAGTCGTAATTTATTTTGATTAATTATAATAAGTTCATCACCTAGGATACTACTCTTTTTTATATTATTAGTAAGATAATTTGTCATCCTAGTTATATTATTTAATCTTGTTTCAAATAAATCGTTTATAATAAATATTTCCATGCTGTACCCAGAATATTTATTGATCTCTTATTCTTTACAATTTTTGTTACGCTTATACATTCTAATAACTGAAATGTTTTGGTTAATTCTTCTTTAAGGATGGGAAGAAGAGGATTTCGGGATGATTCAAAGGAGTTTATAAAAGTTTGGATGTCTTGTAAGCATTGTTCGTATTTGTTGGTGTCAAATTTGTGTATGAATCGGAAAATTCCGTTTTGAATTTTAGCAATTCCATTGTCTATAGTTGCGATTCTCGATGAGGTATAGTTGTAGAATTGTACGTCAGCCTGCACTGACGCAGCAATGAGAAGTCTGTAAAGAAAATGTTTTATAAAAGGATTTAACTCTTTATGTTGCTTTTGTGAACGACTCTGCCTGATTCTGTCAGTACTGCAGTCGATTTGTCTTCTTTTACTATTTCTTTCTTGTATTTAGGCGTGATTTTGCTTCCTAACCTTTTATCTATTCTAACGTATATAATGTCACCAACTTTATAGCGTTTTATTGGTGTCCTCTTCTTATTATGAGTATCTATATCAAATTCCTGTTTTTTCCTAATCTTCTCAATAGTTTCCTGTCTAGCGTTTTCAAGTTTTTCCGGGTCTGAGCTAACTATTCTGCTAAAGAAAACTTCAACGGGTTTTTTATTTGTCGTCGAGTGTATGGAATGATTGTACTCATTTACGGACTTATCTAGTAGTTCAGAAAACGATCTTTTTATTCCATCGGCTTTCGTACATCTCATTATTTCCGCTAAAGTAGAGTGAAATCTCTCCACTTGGCCATTTACTGAACTTTTATAGGGTGGAGTCTTATAAACACGAATACCTAGTTGGTCCTCCAGCATAAACAGAATTGAGGCAGAATTGAAGGCTTTTTCGTTGTCCGTAACCACTTCTTTCGGTATTCCAAACATAATCAGTAGCTTTCTTAGGGGCTCTTTTATGTCTTCGGCAGCTCTCGATCCAATAGTGTTTACCTGCGCATACTTTGAAAATTTGTCGACAGCAGTAAGTATATATTTTCCTTCCGTGTGGTAGATATCGAGATGAACAATGTGGCCGGGATATTGCGGGATTGGAGTTTTCTGTAATTCGGGTTTAATAGGATGGCGGTCATATTTATTTTCTTTGCAAACTGAGCAGTGGGAAACCAGATCTTTTATCTTCTTAGTCATTTTTGGGAAGTAATTTTCTTCGAGTATCTGGGCCTTGTTTTCCTTGTGGTTTCTATGCGCACGCTTATGGGTTTCAATGATGATTCGTTCTTGCTCATGTTCGCTGGTAACATCGTTGACCTGATTTTGTGTAAACCTTACCTTTTAATTAGCGAAATGCAGAGGATATATATTTTGTATCTTACCCATTATTGGTTCAGAAGTTTTAATACCATTAATGACGGATGGATTGAGATATCTTTTTAGAATGGAGATTAAATTTTCTTCATTATAATCTGGTTCGTTTATTATGTGACGGTGATATGTAGGAAATATTATTTTAAATTGGTAAGATGGAGTTTGATTGATCATTAGGAATAATTGATTTTTAAAAACATTTATGGGATATTCCATACTCGGAATTAAGTTTTCCCTAGAGCTTTCATCGCTATGCTGGCTTACTGATAGAGAATTTATTTCAGTCACATAGGGGTTTCTGGAAAGCGCGTCGGCAACGATATTCGCTTTTCCTGGCTTGTATTCCATTACATAATCGTACTCTTCCAATGCAGCCTTCCACCGTTTCATTTTCCCATTATTGTTTTTATTATTAAGAGCATATGTAAGAGGTTGGTGATCAGTTCGGATGATTACTTTTGATTTTCCGTATAGGTAATTTCTAAAAGAATTTAAAGACCATATTATTGCCAGCATCTCCTTTTCGTTGGTCGCGTAGTGTTCTTCCGTCTTACTCAATGTTCTCGAAATGAACGAAATAGGTCGATTAGATTGTGACAACACTGCTCCCAAGGCGAAATTTGACGCATCAGTCGTCAATTCAAAAGGCTTTTCAAAATCTGGGTATGCAAGAATAGTATCCTGCGATACTAATGACTTTTTTAATTTTTCAAATGATTCTAACGCAGCTTTATCAAGAGTGATATATTGTTTTGCCGATTGTCTTTTTGAAATGCGACCTCCTTCCCCTCTTAAAAAAGATGTTAGAGGTTTTGCTAGTTTGGCATAATCTCTAACAAATCGCCTATAGTAACCGGATAGACCTAAAAATGAGCGTAGCTCTTTCAAAGTTTTGGGTATTGGAAATTTAGAGATGGCCTCAATTTTTTTCGGGTTTGTCTTGATACCTTGTGATGAAACTATAAATCCTAAAAATTCTACTTCGTCTTTGAAAAAATCGCATTTGTCAAGCTGTAATTTCATGTTCGCGTTCTCTAGTGTCCTAAAAACTTGTTCCAAATGCTTCAAGTGTTCGCATTCCGTTTTGCTGAAGATAATTATATCGTCGATGTAAACGAAGCAAATTTTTCCAATGTGCTCATGTAAAATATCGTCCAAAGCACGCTGAAAGATAGATGGTGCGTTCTTCAGACCGAAAGGCAGCCTTGTAAATTCGAATTTCCCATTGTTAATTGAGAATGCGGTTTTTTCAATGTCTGATGTTTTCAATGGTATTTGATGAAATCCGCTTTTGAGATCTAAGACCGAAAAAAAATTATTTTGCCCTAAATGAGACAATACTTCATTTATATCTGGAATTGGATAGGTATCGGATATTGTAACTGAGTTCAGTTTGCGGTAATCTACCACGAGCCTGTATTGTTTATTCCCTTGTGAGTCAGGTTTTTTTTGACACAATCCATATCGGAGAATTGTATGGCGACCTAGAGGGTCGTACAATGCCGTCATCCAACATTTTTTTTACCTGTGACTCCACTTCATCTTTTAACGACAGAGGGTATGGGTAAAATTTCGAGTAAACAGGGTTATCCGTCGATGTTCTAATTTCGCCAATAACTTTGGTCGTGTATGCTAATTTTTCATCCGGGTCTGCAAATAGCTTCGGAAACTTTTTTACCAAAGAACTTGTTCCGTTTGCTTGATTTTTGCTCATGTGATCATTTTTTATATTAAGCATGTTAACATCAGGCAGTGATAGCTGTTTAAGTGGAATCTTAAACTTGTTTTGAATAGTCATATAGTTTCCAGCGGTGTTAATAACGGCTGAAAGGTCTTTTAGAGTGCTGTGACCTATAATAGCATCAAACGTTTTTAACGCTGGTAGTAGAAATAATTTTATTGGAATGTCTATATTAAAAAGATTAATAAAGGTATGATTTGTTATGTGGATATCTCCACCTACTGATTTTGCTAAAAAATTTTTTGTATTAGGTATAGATTTTTGTACAATTTCTGGGCGAACGTAGTTTTTTCCTGAGCCAGTGTCGATTAAAAATTTTAAAAGATTTCCATTCATATCAGGGTTGTATTTATTCGTAAATCGCACGACTTTGTATGATAGTTTATCACGGTCTTAACAAGTTTCATAATTTTACGAATGTCGTTAAGTTACAAAAACGATTTCCTACAATTATTTTTGTATATATGTAGTACCACATTTTTCGTTTATTTCATTGAATTTAGGAACAAATAAAACATTCTTACAAAATTGGAAATTTCGTGAAATAAATAAATTTTGTTTTGTTATCATTTTGTTTACAGTACAAAATTATTCTTAAACCTACACAAGTTTCGTGAATTTTACAAAAAACAATTTAAACATATAATAAAAACTGTAATTTTGTTTTACTTTTTATTATATGCCCCATTTAATTTCCTGTTATTGTATAAAAAATTATTGTAATAAAAAATTTGTTTTTAGTTCATGCTAGGAACACAACTTGTACGAACGACGAATTTCGTCGTGTGAAACACAACAACGACGAATTTACTCAACGAATTCAGCTGTTATAATTTATAAAGTTGTTTGAAGCATCTACAAAGACAGAGAGAGAGAGAGAGAAAATTTGTATTTCATAGTTCGTCGGTGTACAAAATAGAAAAAAATTTATCGCAGAGCTCATCACGCTCTACAAATTTCGTTTTATGGAGGCGTTGTGTTAATTTTAATATGAACAAATATATTTTATTTTCCATGACAAAAATTCGCAATGAAAACTTAGTCTTCGTCCCAATTGTGTTCCCAGTTTGATTCGTGAGTTTCATTGCAAAATATTCATGTATGTATGTGTATGTATGTGATGTATGAGGAATGCAGAGGCTGTAACAACTTCCCTTAAGTTATCTTTTTATTTTCATAATTATTACAACCTTCAATTCTAGGAATTAAAGATTAATTTAATATTTTCCAAGAATATATAAATTTTTTGAAGATTTTTATATTCCACGTATTTTAATTTTATACAAAATTTTGCATATAACACAAACTTGCTTTTCATGATTCACTAATTTATTTTGTATTATTAACATTGTGTTTCTTAAATTTACGAAAAAAAAATTTAAATACAAAATTTTGTTTGCAGACAACAAATATTTCGTAAAATAAATCAACGAATATTTCCTAAAATGAACCACATTTTTCTAAAAACCTAAAAATATATAAAATTATGTTTTAAATAAAAATATGTTATGTAGCTAATATTTAATGTTGTATAATATTGACGATAAACGACAAATGTGTCAGCGCTGTGGCTAAAAATCAATCTGACAGCACTGGCTAGCATCGATCAGGTATGATACAGACATGTATGTATGCATCTATTAAAGGATTACGGTACTTGTTGCCGCATAATGCATTGCTATTGGCTGAAAAATATAAGGAAAATAACAAGCAAAAAAAAAAAACTGTCAAAACATCACAGTGGAACAAATTATAATTTTTCTCCATAAATTTTGAAAGCGAAAAATTTAATTTTTTTAATAATTGTCTAAATTTGTGAATGCTAATGAAAATATAAAAAAATATATAATATAAAAAATATTAAATATAAAAATATAAGTATACAAATATAAAAAATACATAAGACTTTTAATTTTAACGAATTTTATGGTTTGCTTATTAATGCACCTTCACTCATATGATTAATAAATATTTTTAATTTATAACAATAATAGCCGACTGAATTCTACACACCTTCATACTGCAAATCTTCTAACTCGTTGCCTATATATATATTTTGAAGCATATCGTCAATGCTATTAATCACCCTTATTCTATTTGGCGTCGGCAACATCGTCGTCAATTTTAAGGCGACGGCAATTTAATGCTATGTTTAGACGACACCTGCTTCGTGCTCTATTCATGCTTCACACCCCAATCATGACCGAATCCACTTGCTTCGCCATACAAAATTATGAGAGCGAATCAAGTAGATTCAATACGAATCTACTTGCGAAGCACGTAAAATTGGTATCTTCTCTAACTTTTATCGCAGTAATCGCCACTTTATCTGAACTAGCTGTCAAAACAAAATAAGTATATGTGTATGTGTGTGTTTGTAAACAAATGAAAACAAGCCAAAAAAACATAGATGTGAGTTTAATATAAATAAATTTAATTAAGTTATGAATAATATAAAAAGGGAAAATAAGAATAAAATATAGAGATGCCTTCAAAAACAAGATTTTGCTTGAATCGAATTTATGTAAGTATGTATGCATGTATACACGTGCGTATGATACGTATGAATGTGTGAATATACATAAAAAAAATGCCACGCGAACAGTGATGCCAACTTTTTCAGAGCAAAAATCACTGTGTGTTTATAAAAAAGCACTAAATGCAATATATTTTTTATTTATATTTTTATATTTATCTATTTATTTTCAATACAGAGAAAGCCCACATGGCTAATTATATATGTATTGAATGAGTAGAAATTAAAAATTTATGTTAACTACAATTTTAAATTTACTACATTTCATAGGTTTTTGTAATAATTTCAATTATATCGAGCCATATTTCGATTTTGCGTATAAGTAGAACATGAGTAGGAAAATAATTGAAGTTCATTTCGCAAGACACTGCAATTATGGTGTATTAAAAAAAACAATTAGATTTTAGGTGTTTCATCTGAATTAATTTTTATATGAACATAGTTCAGTACGTTACATTCTGTAGCTCGTTTCTGTATTTCTCGCGTCGTAAAATTTCCCGCATGAAACAAGGGAATCGTGGAAACAGTGTAAATTGAAACACATAATGGCTTTTCTCACATAAGTGTTTCTGTATCGTTACTTTGCGAGAACTATCTGTCATTTAAACAAATTTCCAGCAATTATTGGAACGATGTGAGAAAAAGTGTTTCTGTAACAATATTTTGTGAATAGTTTCTCGCAATTCTCGGATTTTAAATTGTACAAAAACATGTGAATTTTTGAATTTGTGTGTGAAAATATGAAAAATAAACTAGTTGAAAAGATATGCAACGAATTGTTGAACTAAAATTATTATTAACGATTCGATATGATTATATTTATTTAGATTTTTTTTTTGGAATTTTCTATAATAGAGACAGTTGCTAGAAAAAACTTATTTCAAGCATTTTACATTCACTTTATATTCATGTTCATTATTCAATTTTATTTTTCTTGAAAATTTTTAAATTTTTTTTGTTATTGAAATTATATTTTTGTGACTTTTGTTTTCATTCGACACCCGATTACTGGAAATATTCCAGTAAAAAAAGATTCAGTGTTGTCGGTTTTCACATTCAAATACAGAAACACTTTTTTCACAAATCGAGAAACGATGGAATTTTGTGTTTCACACTTCATGTGAGAAATTTTACGATGCGAGAATTACAGAAACGAGTTACTGAACAACATAAGCCTTTTCCTTTTAGACCGTATTTTATATGAATGAAACAATTTGATTTATAAAATCATTATTGTATTTTTAACTTACTTTTAAAAAAGTTATAAGTGCTAAAAGTTATTTCTACTTCAACATTTGAACATGGTAATGTTAATAGTCTTAGAGAAAATATTGGTAGTATTAGAAATGGATTATGATAAGTTGAATTTCTATAATTATAAATTTCAATCCAAAATTAATCAGTTCTGAGAAAATTTGTCCATTTATGTATCCTTAAATGTCTGATACTTCGTTCTATTTCTTCAATTTCGCCATCCCAGCAAAAATTACCGCTTCCCAGAAGAATTTTTGTAAGCCAGCTAGAAGCAATGCATTCAGTTTCCAAAAAGCCATTCATGTTTTGCTTTACTAATTCATTTTACAGAAGTAATAATGTGTAGTTTTTATGTATTCAGATGAAAAAGTTACTGGTTTACATTTTTTTTACTTTTGTCCACTTTGTTAGAGAGCCTTACGTTAGTACTTTTCAGAAGCATTTTTGAAAGCTTTCGTTATCAAGAAAGCAATACATTGCTTCACTCAGTGGTTAGTAATTAGATTATTGTTGTAATTAAGTTATTTTATAACTGTAATTTCTAGAAATATATTCTTTTTTCTCACTATGAAAGATAACGTTTTTCTTCCTTCGTATTTCACCCAGCTGAATTAACATTCTGCAAAGGAAACTTTGCATGTCTAAAAGGGGTGAAAGCAGATAGTTTTTGAAAAGTGAAAATTTCTTATTTGGTGTTTCTTATAAACCACCACACTTTCACAAATTAATATTTTGTAGATATGTAAAACGCACAAAGGTGAAAAGCACCAATTTAGTGCCTTTTTTTTAAGCAACAATTTGAAAAATTCCGCACTATTATAAATTTAAAAACTCTAAATCTAGTACGAAAAGCACTAAATTGGCACGCTGCACTCGAAGCCCGAATGCATAGTCTAAACAGCAAGATTCATAAACATGATTCAGAGAGCGAAGCAGGTGATTCAACTCGTCGTCTAAACATAGCATAACACAACAGCAATACTAATACGGTATTATCTAAGAGCAGTACGGCAACGTTGCCTATTTATCGATAATGTTAATAAAATAGAGTACACATATCTAATGTTTGAATCAGCTGCTTCATTTTTTATGGTTTTCGGTGAAAAAGTTCTGTGCTGTGTTTGTTAAAAAAGTTAAATTAAAATAAAAATGATTTTCTTTTTTGATTCGGACTCTAGTGACGAAGAAAATAAAAAACAATTGATAGTGGAAAGAAGGCTGCTTAGACAGAAATCTTGCATTTTTAACTTGTCCGATGACAAGTAAGTAACAAATCTGAAGCAATAATTTCCCAAGTAATGGCTTTGTTATACTTTTTAAGATTTGAAAGTTATTTTCGGTTAAACAAACCGTCCTTTAAACATGTTTTAGAAGTAATGGAGCCGCATTTAAAAAAAAGGAACGAGATCAACGTTTGTTCCAAATATCATAAAATTGGCAGCGACATTGCGATTTTTAGCTCAGGGGTCGTACCAGCTCAGTGTTGGAAATGATTTCAACCTGGGACTGTCACAGCCAGTCGTGTCCAAAATTTTGTCCGAGACTCTGGTTGTCATGGAGCGGGAACTTTGTGCGCAATGGATAAATTTTCATATGACGGATGCTGAAAAAAATGAAGCTAAGTTACATTTCTTCGAAAAAAAGGATTCCCAGGTGTAATTGGGTGTATGGACGGAACCCACATCAAAATTTTAGCCCCTTTTTTTTCCTTCTGACTTTGAACTTTAAGTCCCGCCAAATCTTTAAAAATAATTCCATTAGACAACATATATAAAACAAACAATTTACCTTACCACCAGTTCTAATTGGTGGACCAAGAGAATTTAGCATAATAGCAATGCTGTTCCACTCTTCCTTAAAATTGGTAGGAGTAATGCCCCTACGAAATCCTCTGGCTAGTGATGGGTTCTTTTCAAGTTCTTCCACAAGTTTCTCGAATTGGCATTTATTTGTTATTTTTATTTTTTCCATTTTATTTACACTAAAAACACAACACAATATACCAAAAAAGTGAACACAAATATATAAAAATACCAAAAACGTATAATGAAAGACAACTTTAACGTTAATTTGTTCAAAGTTTTTAAGCACTGCACAAAGCAACGCAAGACAACAGCAAAAATACCGGCGACAAAATGAAAGGCAATTAAACGCAACATCAACATCAATTTCGCTTACAAAATACTGAACACAACTTGGTAGTTATCGATAAATGGCAATACTATCATATGGAATACGGATTGGCAACAAAAGATCTAAATTGCCGTCGTGTTCTGTTGCCGACGCTAAGTAGAATAAGGGTGAATACTTTTAAGTAGATACTAGGGATGTAACGAATGTTCGCATTCGCTTCCACATTCGCAAATAATTCGCTTACTTTTGCTATTTGCATTCGCGTTTGCATTCGCTAAAATGTATGCGAATATTTCAAGCGAATACTAAAGACAAAAAAAATGTATTTCTTTTACGAAAATAGTTTACGATTTTAAATTTTAAGACGAAAATTATTTTAAGCCAGCATGAAAAAGATACATGTAAAGCATTAATATTTTAGCGAAAAACTTCTATCAATAAGTTCTCATAAATATCAAAATGAAATCTAGCGGTGCTTGGAAACATTTTTCATTTTTGAAAAAGAAAAGACAGTGTTTGATTTGCGCGAAAATATTTTCTGCTTAAGACTAACTAGTCTGTTCAAACTTTTGAACGCCATTCATTACTTCGTACAACAAATTTCAAATCCAAACAATATTAACTAGTCCTTGTTTGTTGTAAATTCCACGCGAAACATGTGTAACTCATATTATTTCTCATGAAAACTTAAAATGTTGAAGATATATTTCATATGTTTTTTCCAAGATGAACAGAGTACTGCTTCTGCAAGATTTTTTTAGGAAAAATTCATTACAAGTTTTATTCATATGTATTTGACAGCATTTCACATGAAACATTCAACAGAGTACCAGGATTTAGGGCTACAGTACGAATGGGTGTATTTCTCTAACATTGTGGAAACTTAGTTTTAATTATTATATATACTTACTCTTATATAAATTTATTTACATGTGATATTTTAACGAATTGTAATATTTGCATTCGCATTCGCTTTCGCAAAAATTAAAATGTATTATTCGCTTTCGCATTCGCTAAACTGGTATTCGTTACATCCCTAGTAGATACAAACATACATATGTATATTACAGTATTTTTCGGTTAATTGACCCTACGGTTAATTGGTTTCCACGCTTAATTGAACCATATGATCGGGCAAAAAAATATTGCATACGAAAGCACATGTAAATTTCCTCGGATAATTGAACCCGGTTAATTGATTTTCCCGTTTAATTGGTTCAAAATTCATGTCATCAAAAATAAATTTCCTCTTACTTTTACCCGGTTAATTGCATTATTATTGAATAATAATCTAGCATTTTTGCACATACATATTTGACATCATTTGTGAAAAACACTGGGTGGTATCTCTACTAATTGAAGTAATAATAAATACCTGCGTATACACATATATGTAAATTTTTTTCTGTTACTTGCATTTTTTTCGTTTAAGGTAAAAAAAAATTATTTTGAAAAACTTAAAGTGCACATATGCGATTTCTTTTAATTCATTAGTAGTTCCAATTATGCGTGATTTCTGTAATTGAACAAACTGTTGAATTAAACGGGATTCTTGTAATTGAACGAATTGTTCAATTAAGCGGGTATCGGCTAATTGGTTCCCCGGCTAATTGAACAAAAAGTTGTGCAAATTTTGATGTGCAATTAACCGAAAAATACTGTACCAAAATAGCCACAACTGATATTAAATACTGTATTGTTTAAAATCGTTTGCTTACATGTGTCGGCTATACGAATTATTAACATATAAGTCAGGCATATTATCAATTTCTACTTTTGAAAACGAACTTGAAACCCCAAAATGTCATTAGTTTCAACTTTCTGATTTTATATTATTTTCAAAATCTGCCCTTCATATATAGATTTTTTTTTTAACTACAGGACTGCCAACCTTTAGTCAGGTAATTTTATCCCACTTTTCTTGCTAAGTTCGGTAAAAAAAAGGTAAGACAAGAATTAATCCTACTTTTTTGTATATATGGCCTATTTCCGAACTGCGAAATAAAACTTTCGACTTACAATTTGTATTGAAAACAACAATGAAATATGAAAATTTGTTTTTGTTTTTTCAATATAAATTGTAAGTCGAATGTTTTCTTTACCATTATACTCTTAGATTTTAAGAGTAATTGGGTACTTAAATTTTATGCATTTACAATGGGCTGTGGGATTTTCCAAAGTTTTATGGTTTCTTTTTTATTAATAATAATAATAATGCGTGTGTGTGTTGTTAGCAGGTAACGAACAGGATTTGTAACCACTTTTTTCAATCGAAAATTTTAAAATGTTTCTTTTAAATACATAAATAATTGAAAGCTATACCTTAAAGCCATGTTTGTGTGTATGTAAGTTAATTTTATGTTTGTTTAAACTAATAAAAAAAACAATTTTTTTGGTTTAAATATTAATTAATTTTTTATTTAGACACTATGTGTCTTTTTTTATATGAGTTCTTGTTATAAACTAAACTTACAATTATTTCTTAGATTTAATTACAATTATTATTCTTATTGTCTTAAAGGTAAATTGCATAGTTTAACAATTCATTTACTTGGGTCAATGAATAATGTGAAATTGCAATTTATTATTTTCTTTAATTGTTTCACAATATTACTTATTTTACGTTTTGTTTCTTTGTTAACAAATGTGCTTTAAATGCGGAAGTTAAAATAATGCAATCGCTTCTGTTGATTTAAGCAATTATTAGTTGAACTATATTTAGGTCAACAACATAATGCCATATCAACTGAAATTAACTCGAAATTTTAAATTTGTAATAATAAATGTTTTGTTCCTTAACTCTTCCCCTCTTAAATTCGATTGTCCGCAATCGAATACAGAAATGGTAGATCATTTAGCCTAAAATTGTTGTAGGATGGTACTGCTGGTGTTTCTCCAAGCTTGATGGGAATAGAATTATCAACTCTAGGGGGCTTTGGTATCTCGTTCACATATGTATATAGTTTTTTGCTTACTTTTTCGGAATATTATCAATGTCACGAGAGGAATTGTTGTTACCAAAATTACTAATGCCAGGGATAGTTCTCTTATTTCTGCTGATTTACTAAACTCAGAAATTCGTTTGGTGTTGTTTATATGCAGTTCATGGAGGCTTTCTAGTGATAAGAATTGTAGCTGCTCGATTTCTGTTGGTGTGAGTTGATTTACAGGTGGTATGACTTTTAGTGGATTCGCATCGATATTCCTGTAAATGTTATCTGCAATACGGATTGTAGTGTTAGTGTAGGATACGATAAAACTTCCAGTTATGTTTTTAGGCTCTTCGTTCACTTTGATAATTCCAGAGAATTCATTAAGCAATAATATTCCTGTAGCGATTTCTTCAACTTCAGGGATGTGGTGACCATTTATTGTATAACATGAAGATGGAAGAGAGTTTAGGATTTTTGGTAAACAAGAGTCTGTAGACAGATCTATTAAGTTATTTTTATTACAAATTTCCAAGTTCGAAAATCTTTTACACTTATTTGTTATTCCATAAATTTGTGTTTCAAATGTTACTATTTCATTAAATTTTATTTTTACAATCAAGTTATTATTTTTTATTGGTTTTATTAAAAGTTTCTTATAGACAATATTTGAAGTCAACGGAATTTCTATTACATAGAGCATCATCGTTGAATTATGTATTACTTTAATATTTGTAAATTCTAGTGCCTCTTCGGGGCTTGTAAATGGTATATTTTCATTTTCAAATTTTTCGATAGCTAATTTAATTTCTAATTCGTTTAAAAGGAATGAATTTATCATACCTAGCTTGGACCATTGAATAGCATATTTTATATTTAATATTTCTTCTTTCAAAAGTCGTAATTTATTTTGATTAATTATAATAAGTTCATCACCTAGGATACTACTCTTTTTTATATTATTAGTAAGATAATTTGTCATCCTAGTTATATTATTTAATCTTGTTTCAAATAAATCGTTTATAATAAATATTTCCATGCTGTACCCAGAATATTTATTGATCTCTTATTCTTTACAATTTTTGTTACGCTTATACATTCTAATAACTGAAATGTTTTGGTTAATTCTTCTTTAAGGATGGGAAGTAGAGGATTTCGGGATGATTCAAAGGAGTTTATAAAAGTTTGGATGTCTTGTAAGCATTGTTCGTATTTGTTGGTGTCAAATTTGTGTATGAATCGGAAAATTCCGTTTTGAATTTTAGCAATTCCATTGTCTATAGTTGCGATTCTCGATGAGGTATAGTTGTAGAATTGTACGTCAGCCTGCACTGACGCAGCAATGAGAAGTCTGTAAAGAAAATGTTTTATAAAAGGATTTAACTCTTTATGTTGCTTTTGTGAACGACTCTGCCTGATTCTGTCAGTACTGCAGTCGATTTGTCTTCTTTTACTATTTCTTTCTTGTATTTAGGCGTGATTTTGCTTCCTAACCTTTTATCTATTCTAACGTATATAATGTCACCAACTTTATAGCGTTTTATTGGTGTCCTCTTCTTATTATGAGTATCTATATCAAATTCCTGTTTTTTCCTAATCTTCTCAATAGTTTCCTGTCTAGCGTTTTCAAGTTTTTCCGGGTCTGAGCTAACTATTCTGCCAAAGAAAACTTCAACGGGTTTTTTATTTGTCGTCGAGTGTATGGAATGATTGTACTCATTTACGGACTTATCTAGTAGTTCAGAAAACAATCTTTTTATTCCATCGGCTTTCGTACATCTCATTATTTCCGCTAAAGTAGAGTGAAATCTCTCCACTTGGCCATTTACTGAACTTTTATAGGGTGGAGTCTTATAAACACGAATACCTAGTTGGTCCTCCAGCATAAACAGAATTGAGGCAGAATTGAAGGCTTTTTCGTTGTCCATAACCACTTCTTTCGGTATTCCAAACATAATCAGTAGCTTTCTTAGGGGCTCTTTTATGTCTTCGGCAGCTCTCGATCCAATAGTGTTTACCTGCGCATACTTTGAAAATTTGTCGACAGCAGTAAGTATATATTTTCCTTCCGTGTGGTAGATATCGAGATGAACAATGTGGCCGGGATATTGCGGGATTGGAGTTTTCTGTAATTCGGGTTTAATAGGATGGCGGTCATATTTATTTTCTTTGCAAACTGAGCAGTGGGAAACCAGATCTTTTATCTTCTTAGTCATTTTTGGGAAGTAATTTTCTTCGAGTATCTGGGCCTTGTTTTCCTTGTGGTTTCTATGCGCACGCTTATGGGTTTCAATGATGATTCGTTCTTGCTCCTGTTCGCTGGTAACATCGTTGACCTGATTTTGTGTAAACCTTACCTTTTAATTAGCGAAATGCAGAGGATATATATTTTGTATCTTACCCATTATTGGTTCAGAAGTTTTAATACCATTAATGACGGATGGATTGAGATATCTTTTTAGAATGGAGATTAAATTTTCTTCATTATAATCTGGTTCGTTTATTATGTGACGGTGATATGTAGGAAATATTATTTTAAATTGGTAAGATGGAGTTTGATTGATCATTAGGAATAATTGATTTTTAAAAACATTTATGGGATATTCCATACTCGGAATTAAGTTTTCCCTAGAGCTTTCATCGCTATGCTGGCTTACTGATAGAGAATTTATTTCAGTCACATAGGGGTTTCTGTAAAGCGCGTCGGCAACGATATTCGCTTTTCCTGGCTTGTATTCCATTACATAATCGTACTCTTCCAATGCAGCCTTCCACCGTTTCATTTTCCCATTATTGTTTTTATTATTAAGAGCATATGTAAGAGGTTGGTGATCAGTTCGGATGATTACTTTTGATTTTCCGTATAGGTAATTTCTAAAAGAATTTAAAGACCATATTATTGCCAGCATCTCCTTTTCGTTGGTCGCGTAGTGTTCTTCCGTCTTACTCAATGTTCTCGAAATGAACGAAATAGGTCGATTAGATTGTGACAACACTGCTCCCAAGGCGAAATTTGACGCATCAGTCGTCAATTCAAAAGGCTTTTCAAAATCTGGGTATGCAAGAATAGTATCCTGCGATACTAATGACTTTTTTAATTTTTCAAATGATTCTAACGCAGCTTTATCAAGAGTGATATATTGTTTTGCCGATTGTCTTTTTGAAATGCGACCTCCTTCCCCTCTTAAAAAAGATGTTAGAGGTTTTGCTAGTTTGGCATAATCTCTAACAAATCGCCTATAGTAACCGGATAGACCTAAAAATGAGCGTAGCTCTTTCAAAGTTTTGGGTATTGGAAATTTAGAGATGGCCTCAATTTTTTTCGGGTTTGTCTTGATACCTTGTGATGAAACTATAAATCCTAAAAATTCTACTTCGTCTTTGAAAAAATCGCATTTGTCAAGCTGTAATTTCATGTTCGCGTTCTCTAGTGTCCTAAAAACTTGTTCCAAATGCTTCAAGTGTTCGCATTCCGTTTTGCTGAAGATAATTATATCGTCGATGTAAACGAAACAAATTTTTCCAATGTGCTCATGTAAAATATCGTCCAAAGCACGCTGAAAGATAGATGGTGCGTTCTTCAGACCGAAAGGCAGCCTTGTAAATTCGAATTTCCCATTGTTAATTGAGAATGCGGTTTTTTCAATGTCTGATGTTTTCAATGGTATTTGATGAAATCCGCTTTTGAGATCTAAGACCGAAAAAAAATTATTTTGCCCTAAATGAGACAATACTTCATTTATATCTGGAATTGGATAGGTATCGGATATTGTAACTGAGTTCAGTTTGCGGTAATCTACCACGAGCCTGTATTGTTTATTCCCTTGTGAGTCAGGTTTTTTTGACACAATCCATATCGGAGAATTGTATGGCGACCTAGAGGGTCGTACAATGCCGTCATCCAACATTTTTTTTACCTGTGACTCCACTTCATCTTTTAACGACAGAGGGTATGGGTAAAATTTCGAGTAAACAGGGTTATCCGTCGATGTTCTAATTTCGCCAATAACTTTGGTCGTGTATGCTAATTTTTCATCCGGGTCTGCAAATAGCTTCGGAAACTTTTTTACCAAAGAACTTGTTCCGTTTGCTTGATTTTTGCTCATGTGATCATTTTTTATATTAAGCATGTTAACATCAGGCAGTGATAGCTGTTTAAGTGGAATCTTAAACTTGTTTTGAATAGTCATATAGTTTCCAGCGGTGTTAATAACGGCTGAAAGGTCTTTTAGAGTGCTGTGACCTATAATAGCATCAAACGTTTTTAACGCTGGTAGTAGAAATAATTTTATTGGAATGTCTATATTAAAAAGATTAATAAAGGTATGATTTGTTATGTGGATATCTCCACCTACTGATTTTGCTAAAAAATTTTTTGTATTAGGTATAGATTTTTGTACAATTTCTGGGCGAACGTAGTTTTTTCCTGAGCCAGTGTCGATTAAAAATTTTAAAAGATTTCCACTCATATCAGGGTTGTATTTATTCGTAAATCGCACGACTTTGTATGATAGTTTATCACGGTCTTAACAAGTTTCATAATTTTACGAATGTCGTTAAGTTACAAAAACGATTTCCTACAATTATTTTTGTATATATGTAGTACCACATTTTTCGTTTATTTCATTGAATTTAGGAACAAATAAAACATTCTTACAAAATTGGAAATTTCGTGAAATAAATAAATTTTGTTTTGTTATCATTTTGTTTACAGTACAAAATTATTCTTAAACCTACACAAGTTTCGTGAATTTTACAAAAAACAATTTAAACATATAATAAAAACTGTTGGTTTGTTTTACTTTTTATTATATGCCCCATTTATTTTCCTGTTATTGTATAAAAAATTATTGTAATAAAAAATTTGTTTTTAGTTCATGCTAGGAACACAACTTGTACGAACGACGAATTTCGTCGTGTGAAACACAACAACGACGAATTTACTCAACGAATTCAGCTGTTATAATTTATAAAGTTGTTTGAAGCATTTACAAAGACAGAGAGAGAGAGAGAAAATTTGTATTTCATAGTTCGTCGGTGTACAAAATAGAAAAAAATTTATCGCAGAGCTCATCACGCTCTACAAATTTCGTTTTATGGAGGCGTTGTGTTAATTTTAATATGAACAAATATATTTTATTTTCCATGACAAAAATTCGCAATGAAAACTTCGTCTTCGTCCCAATTGTGTTCCCAGTTTGATTCGTGAGTTTCATTGCAAAATATTCATGTATGTATGTGTATGTATGTGATGTATGAGGAATGCAGAGGCTGTAACAACTTCCCTTAAGTTATCTTTTTATTTTCATAATTATTACAACCTTCAATTCTAGGAATTAAAGATTAATTTAATATTTTCCAAGAATATATAAATTTTTTGAAGATTTTTATATTCCACGTATTTTAATTTTATACAAAATTTTGCATATAACACAAACTTGCTTTTCATGATTCACTAATTTATTTTGTATTATTAACATTGTGTTTCTTAAATTTACGAAAAAAAATTTTAAATACAAAATTTTGTTTGCAGACAACAAATATTTCGTAAAATAAATCAACGAATATTTCCTAAAATGAACCACATTTTTCTAAAAACCTAAAAATATATAAAATTATGTTTTAAATAAAAATATGTTATGTAGCTAATATTTAATGTTGTATAATATTGACGATAAACGACAAATGTGTCAGCGCTGTGGCTAAAAATCAATCTGACAGCACTGGCTAGCATCGATCAGGTATGATGCAGACATGTATGTATGCATCTATTAAAGGATTACGGTACTTGTTGCCGCATAATGCATTGCTATTGGCTGAAAAATATAAGGAAAATAACAAGCAAAAAAAAAAACTGTCAAAACATCACAGTGGAACAAATTATAATTTTTCTCCATAAATTTTGAAAGCGAAAAATTTAATTTTTTTAATAATTGTCTAAATTTGTGAATGCTAATGAAAATATAAAAAAATATATAGTATAAAAAATATTAAATATAAAAATATAAGTATACAAATATAAAAAATACATAAGACTTTTAATTTTAACGAATTTTATGGTTTGCTTATTAATGCACCTTCACTCATATGATTAATAAATATTTTTAATTTATAACAATAATAGCCGACTGAATTCTACACACCTTCATACTGCAAATCTTCTAACTCGTTGCCTATATATATATTTTGAAGCATATCGTCAATGCTATTAATCACCCTTATTCTATTTGGCGTCGGCAACATCGTCGTCAATTTTAAGGCGACGGCAATTTAACACAACAGCAATACTAATACGGTATTATCTAAGAGCAGTACGGCAACGTTGCCTATTTATCGATAATGTTAATAAAATAGAGTACACATATCTAATGTTTGAATCAGCTGCTTCATTTTTTATGGTTTTCGGTGAAAAAGTTCTGTGCTGTGTTTGTTAAAAAAGTTAAATTAAAATAAAAATGATTTTCTTTTTTGATTCGGACTCTAGTGACGAAGAAAATAAAAAACAATTGATAGTGGAAAGAAGGCTGCTTAGACAGAAATCTTGCATTTTTAACTTGTCCGATGACAAGTAAGTAACAAATCTGAAGCAATAATTTCCCAAGTAATGGCTTTGTTATACTTTTTAAGATTTGAAAGTTATTTTTGGTTAAACAAACCGTCCTTTAAACATGTTTTAGAAGTAATGGAGCCGCATTTAAAAAAAGGAACGAGATCAACGTTTGTTCCAAATATCATAAAATTGGCAGCGACATTGCGAATTTTAGCTCAGGGGTCGTACCAGCTCAGTGTTGGAAATGATTTCAACCTGGGACTGTCACAGCCAGTCGTGTCCAAAATTTTGTCCGAGACTCTGGTTGTCATGGAGCGGGAACTTTGTGCGCAATGGATAAATTTTCATATGACGGATGCTGAAAAAAATGAAGCTAAGTTACATTTCTTCGAAAAAAAGGATTCCCAGGTGTAATTGGGTGTGTGGACGGAACCCACATCAAAATTTTAGCCCCTTTTTTTCCTTCTGACTTTGAACTTTAAGTCCCGCCAAATCTTTAAAAATAATTCCATTAGACAACATATATAAAACAAACAATTTACCTTACCACCAGTTCTAATTGGTGGACCAAGAGAATTTAGCATAATAGCAATGCTGTTCCACTCTTCCTTAAAATTGGTAGGAGTAATGCCCCTACGAAATCCTCTGGCTAGTGATGGGTTCTTTTCAAGTTCTTCCACAAGTTTCTCGAATTGGCATTTATTTGTTATTTTTATTTTTTCCATTTTATTTACACTAAAAACACAACACAATATACCAAAAAAGTGAACACAAATATATAAAAATACCAAAAACGTATAATGAAAGACAACTTTAACGTTAATTTGTTCAAAGTTTTTAAGCACTGCACAAATCAACGCAAGACAACAGCAAAAATACCGGCGACAAAATGAAAGGCAATTAAACGCAACATCAACATCAACAACAAATTTCAAATCCAAACAATATTAACTAGTCCTTGTTTGTTGTAAATTCCACGCGAAACATGTGTAACTCATATTATTTCTCATGAAAACTTAAAATGTTGAAGATATATTTCATATGTTTTTTCCAAGATGAACAGAGTACTGCTTCTGCAAGATTTTTTTTAGGAAAAATTCATTACAAGTTTTATTCATATGTATTTGACAGCATTTCACATGAAACATTCAACAGAGTACCAGGATTTAGGGCTACAGTACGAATGGGTGTATTTCTCTAACATTGTGGAAACTTAGTTTTAATTATTATATATACTTACTCTTATATAAATTTATTTACATGTGATATTTTAACGAATTGTAATATTTGCATTCGCATTCGCTTTCGCAAAAATTAAAATGTATTATTCGCTTTCGCATTCGCTAAACTGGTATTCGTTACATCCCTAGTAGATACAAACATACATATGTATATTACCAAAATAGCCACAACTGATATTAAATACTGTATTGTTTAAAATCGTTTGCTTACATGTGTCGGCTATACGAATTATTAACATATAAGTCAGGCATATTATCAATTTCTACTTTTGAAAACGAACTTGAAACCCCAAAATGTCATTAGTTTCAACTTTCTGATTTTATATTATTTTCAAAATCTGCCTTTTGAAAACAAATTCTCTAATTTTAAGAATCTACGGGATATCTTTGATTGCAACAATTTCCAATTTCCAAAAACATGTGCGTATGTATGTATGTATTACTAAAAACAAGAAAAGTCTAGGTTATCCGTACAATTTCGCACTTATTTTTTGCTTTTAACTGCCCACTGTGCACTTCATATATAGATTTTTTTTAACTACAGGACTGCCAACCTTTAGTCAGGTAATTTTATCCCACTTTTCTTGCTAAGTTCGGTAAAAAAAAGGTAAGACAAGAATTAATCCTACTTTTTTGTATATATGGCCTATTTCCGAACTGCGAAATAAAACTTTCGACTTACAATTTGTATTGAAAACAACAATGAAATATGAAAATTTGTTTTTGTTTTTTCAATATAAATTGTAAGTCGAATGTTTTCTTTACCATTATACTCTTAGATTTTAAGAGTAATTGGGTACTTAAATTTTATGCATTTACAATGGGCTGTGGGATTTTCCAAAGTTTTATGGTTTCTTTTTTATTAATAATAATAATAATGCGTGTGTGTGTTGTTAGCAGGTAACGAACAGGATTTGTAACCACTTTTTTCAATCGAAAATTTTAAAATGTTTCTTTTAAATACATAAATAATTGAAAGCTATACCTTAAAGCCATGTTTGTGTGTATGTAAGTTAATTTTATGTTTGTTTAAACTAATAAAAAAAACAATTTTTTTGGTTTAAATATTAATTAATTTTTTATTTAGACACTATGTGTCTTTTTTTATATGAGTTCTTGTTATAAACTAAACTTACAATTATTTCTTAGATTTAATTACAATTATTATTCTTATTGTCTTAAAGGTAAATTGCATAGTTTAACAATTCATTTACTTGGGTCAATGAATAATGTGAAATTGCAATTTATTATTTTCTTTAATTGTTTCACAATATTACTTATTTTACGTTTTGTTTCTTTGTTAACAAATGTGCTTTAAATGCGGAAGTTAAAATAATGCAATCGCTTCTGTTGATTTAAGCAATTATTAGTTGAACTATATTTAGGTCAACAACATAATGCCATATCAACTGAAATTAACTCGAAATTTTAAATTTGTAATAATAAATGTTTTGTTCCTTAACTCTTCCCCTCTTAAATTCGATTGTCCGCAATCGAATACAGAAATGGTAGATCATTTAGCCTAAAATTGTTGTAGGATGGTACTGCTGGTGTTTCTCCAAGCTTGATGGGAATAGAATTATCAACTCTAGGGGGCTTTGGTATCTCGTTCACATATGTATATAGTTTTTTGCTTACTTTTTCGGAATATTATCAATGTCACGAGAGGAATTGTTGTTACCAAAATTACTAATGCCAGGGATAGTTCTCTTATTTCTGCTGATTTACTAAACTCAGAAATTCGTTTGGTGTTGTTTATATGCAGTTCATGGAGGCTTTCTAGTGATAAGAATTGTAGCTGCTCGATTTCTGTTGGTGTGAGTTGATTTACAGGTGGTATGACTTTTAGTGGATTCGCATCGATATTCCTGTAAATGTTATCTGCAATACGGATTGTAGTGTTAGTGTAGGATACGATAAAACTTCCAGTTATGTTTTTAGGCTCTTCGTTCACTTTGATAATTCCAGAGAATTCATTAAGCAATAATATTCCTGTAGCGATTTCTTCAACTTCAGGGATGTGGTGACCATTTATTGTATAACATGAAGATGGAAGAGAGTTTAGGATTTTTGGTAAACAAGAGTCTGTAGACAGATCTATTAAGTTATTTTTATTACAAATTTCCAAGTTCGAAAATCTTTTACACTTATTTGTTATTCCATAAATTTGTGTTTCAAATGTTACTATTTCATTAAATTTTAATTTTACAATCAAGTTATTATTTTTTATTGGTTTTATTAAAAGTTTCTTATAGACAATATTTGAAGTCAACGGAATTTCTATTACATAGAGCATCATCGTTGATTTATGTATTACTTTAATATTTGTAAATTCTAGTGCCTCTTCGGGGCTTGTAAATGGTTTATTTTCATTTTCAAAATTTTCGATAACTAATTTAATTTCTAATTCGTTTAAAAGGAATGAATTTATCATACCTAGCTTGGACCATTGAATAGCATATTTTATATTTAATATTTCTTCTTTCAAAAGTCGTAATTTATTTTGATTAATTATAATAAGTTCATCACCTAGGATACTACTCTTTTTTATATTATTAGTTAGATAATTTGTCATCCTAGTTATATTATTTAATCTTGTTTCAAATAAATCGTTTATAATAAATATTTCCATGCTGTACCCAGAATATTTATTGATCTCTTATTCTTTACATTTTTTGTTACGCTTATACATTCTAATAACTGAAATGTTTTGGTTAATTCTTCTTTAAGGATGGGAAGAAGAGGATTTCGGGATGATTCAAAGGAGTTTATAAAAGTTTGGATGTCTTGTAAGCATTGTTCGTATTTGTTGGTGTCAAATTTGTGTATGAATCGGAAAATTCCGTTTTGAATTTTAGCAATTCCATTGTCTATAGTTGCGATTCTCGATGAGGTATAGTTGTAGAATTGTACGTCAGCCTGCACTGACGCAGCAATGAGAAGTCTGTAAAGAAAATGTTTTATAAAAGGATTTAACTCTTTATGTTGCTTTTGTGAACGACTCTGCCTGATTCTGTCAGTACTGCAGTCGATTTGTCTTCTTTTACTATTTCTTTCTTGTATTTAGGCGTGATTTTGCTTCCTAACCTTTTATCTATTCTAACGTATATAATGTCACCAACTTTATAGCGTTTTATTGGTGTCCTCTTCTTATTATGAGTATCTATATCAAATTCCTGTTTTTTCCTAATCTTCTCAATAGTTTCCTGTCTAGCGTTTTCAAGTTTTTCCGGGTCTGAGCTAACTATTCTGCTAAAGAAAACTTCAACGGGTTTTTTATTTGTCGTCGAGTGTATGGAATGATTGTACTCATTTACGGACTTATCTAGTAGTTCAGAAAACGATCTTTTTATTCCATCGGCTTTCGTACATCTCATTATTTCCGCTAAAGTAGAGTGAAATCTCTCCACTTGGCCATTTACTGAACTTTTATAGGGTGGAGTCTTATAAACACGAATACCTAGTTGGTCCTCCAGCATAAACAGAATTGAGGCAGAATTGAAGGCTTTTTCGTTGTCCGTAACCACTTCTTTCGGTATTCCAAACATAATCAGTAGCTTTCTTAGGGGCTCTTTTATGTCTTCGGCAGCTCTCGATCCAATAGTGTTTACCTGCGCATACTTTGAAAATTTGTCGACAGCAGTAAGTATATATTTTCCTTCCGTGTGGTAGATATCGAGATGAACAATGTGGCCGGGATATTGCGGGATTGGAGTTTTCTGTAATTCGGGTTTAATAGGATGGCGGTCATATTTATTTTCTTTGCAAACTGAGCAGTGGGAAACCAGATCTTTTATCTTCTTAGTCATTTTTGGGAAGTAATTTTCTTCGAGTATCTGGGCCTTGTTTTCCTTGTGGTTTCTATGCGCACGCTTATGGGTTTCAATGATGATTCGTTCTTGCTCATGTTCGCTGGTAACATCGTTGACCTGATTTTGTGTAAACCTTACCTTTTAATTAGCGAAATGCAGAGGATATATATTTTGTATCTTACCCATTATTGGTTCAGAAGTTTTAATACCATTAATGACGGATGGATTGAGATATCTTTTTAGAATGGAGATTAAATTTTCTTCATTATAATCTGGTTCGTTTATTATGTGACGGTGATATGTAGGAAATATTATTTTAAATTGGTAAGATGGAGTTTGATTGATCATTAGGAATAATTGATTTTTAAAAACATTTATGGGATATTCCATACTCGGAATTAAGTTTTCCCTAGAGCTTTCATCGCTATGCTGGCTTACTGATAGAGAATTTATTTCAGTCACATAGGGGTTTCTGGAAAGCGCGTCGGCAACGATATTCGCTTTTCCTGGCTTGTATTCCATTACATAATCGTACTCTTCCAATGCAGCCTTCCACCGTTTCATTTTCCCATTATTGTTTTTATTATTAAGAGCATATGTAAGAGGTTGGTGATCAGTTCGGATGATTACTTTTGATTTTCCGTATAGGTAATTTCTAAAAGAATTTAAAGACCATATTATTGCCAGCATCTCCTTTTCGTTGGTCGCGTAGTGTTCTTCCGTCTTACTCAATGTTCTCGAAATGAACGAAATAGGTCGATTAGATTGTGACAACACTGCTCCCAAGGCGAAATTTGACGCATCAGTCGTCAATTCAAAAGGCTTTTCAAAATCTGGGTATGCAAGAATAGTATCCTGCGATACTAGTGACTTTTTTAATTTTTCAAATGATTCTAACGCAGCTTTATCAAGAGTGATATATTGTTTTGCCGATTGTCTTTTTGAAATGCGACCTCCTTCCCCTCTTAAAAAAGATGTTAGAGGTTTTGCTAGTTTGGCATAATCTCTAACAAATCGCCTATAGTAACCGGATAGACCTAAAAATGAGCGTAGCTCTTTCAAAGTTTTGGGTATTGGAAATTTAGAGATGGCCTCAATTTTTTTCGGGTTTGTCTTGATACCTTGTGATGAAACTATAAATCCTAAAAATTCTACTTCGTCTTTGAAAAAATCGCATTTGTCAAGCTGTAATTTCATGTTCGCGTTCTCTAGTGTCCTAAAAACTTGTTCCAAATGCTTCAAGTGTTCGCATTCCGTTTTGCTGAAGATAATTATATCGTCGATGTAAACGAAGCAAATTTTTCCAATGTGCTCATGTAAAATATCGTCCAAAGCACGCTGAAAGATAGATGGTGCGTTCTTCAGACCGAAAGGCAGCCTTGTAAATTCGAATTTCCCATTGTTAATTGAGAATGCGGTTTTTTCAATGTCTGATATTTTCAATGGTATTTGATGAAATCCGCTTTTGAGATCTAAGACCGAAAAAAAATTATTTTGCCCTAAATGAGACAATACTTCATTTATATCTGGAATTGGATAGGTATCGGATATTGTAACTGAGTTCAGTTTGCGGTAATCTACCACGAGCCTGTATTGTTTATTCCCTTGTGAGTCAGGTTTTTTTGACACAATCCATATCGGAGAATTGTATGGCGACCTAGAGGGTCGTACAATGCCGTCATCCAACATTTTTTTTACCTGTGACTCCACTTCATCTTTTAACGACAGAGGGTATGGGTAAAATTTCGAGTAAACAGGGTTATCCGTCGATGTTCTAATTTCGCCAATAACTTTGGTCGTGTATGCTAATTTTTCATCCGGGTCTGCAAATAGCTTCGGAAACTTTTTTACCAAAGAACTTGTTCCGTTTGCTTGATTTTTGCTCATGTGATCATTTTTTATATTAAGCATTATAACATCAGGCAGTGATAGCTGTTTAAGTGGAATCTTAAACTTGTTTTGAATAGTCATATAGTTTCCAGCGGTGTTAATAACGGCTGAAAGGTCTTTTAGAGTGCTGTGACCTATAATAGCATCAAACGTTTTTAACGCTGGTAGTAGAAATAATTTTATTGGAATGTCTATATTAAAAAGATTAATAAAGGTATGATTTGTTATGTGGATATCTCCACCTACTGATTTTGCTAAAAAAATTTTTGTATTAGGTATAGATTTTTGTACAATTTCTGGGCGAACGTAGTTTTTTCCTGAGCCAGTGTCGATTAAAAATTTTAAAAGATTTCCACTCCTCGTTTTGCATTCGATATATGGTAACGAAGAGTGGTTTAAATTAAAAAATGGACGTCGCTATGTTCGACATGCTCGTAATCTATTTGTAGTTGTTGCTCTTCATAGTTTTCTATTGGATCTATATCTTGGTAATCGGATTCATAAAAGTTCTGGCTGTAATCGGTTTGGTCGAATTCTTCAATGTTAAAATTTCGCTGATGTTTAATAGGGTGTGAATTTTCCTGTTGTGGCGGTCTTTTCCCGAAGAAATTATTTTGAGCTGGTCGATTCATGTAATTGATGTTTCTGGTACGAACGCTTTGATCTATGTCCATAGGCTCTGGTCTTGGTTGTGGTTTGGGTGGTAAAGGTCGTGGGAATGTTCTGAAATTATTTGGTCCTTGTGTCTGATAATGAAAATTTGGTGTATTGACATAAGGCCCATTTGGTCTAACTTGTGGGGTAAAAGAGAGTTGAGGGTAAAAAGGTTGTTTATGATTATTTCTGCCATTATAAGTTTGTCCTTTATGTTGCATAGGTACGTTATAGCTGTGATTTCTGGTTTGTTGACTGTAATTTGCATGGTACGAGCGGAAATGTTGATTCTCCAACTTCAAGCATAAATGAAGGGCAGCTCGGTAGGTTCACTCATTGCGAGTAATCTTGGAAGATCGCCTTTGAGACCTCTGATGAAAGTATCTAAAGCCTTATCTCTATATGTTCTGGTGAGTAATTCCATAGGTGCTGCTCCTACATCCATGCATGATATTTTGTCTAATATCAGGGATAAATGGGAGTAAACATTATGGTAAAACTCTTGTATCGTGTTATTGCCTTGAACCATGGTCGTCATCTGATATTCGAGAGTTGTCAGATCTCGCTTATCAGCATAGTGGATAGAAAGACATCTGGATATTGCAGCCCAGTTCAAGGGGGTATTATATGATTCTAGCGCTATATCCGCTTGACCTGTAATTTTATTTCTAATGGCACTTAGGATGCCGTAATATTTTGGTGATCCCTTAATCGGCTCATAAATTTTTATAATCCTATCTACGCCTTTCTTCCACGAATTAAATTCACCAGGAATTCCCGAGAATTCCCGTATGCAACGTACTACGTCTGAGATTTTATCTAATTCTGACAAGTTTCCTGCGTTTTCTAATCTAATTGTTTGTTCCGACATATCGATAACATCGTTACCGGTTCGTTGACTACTGCGTGTCAAAATGTCTGTTACGATTCTCGTCACAAGATTTTCTAATTCTACTGATCCTTGATTGGCAGGAGGATTAGGAGGGGGATTAGAAATATTTAGGATTGAGGGTCTTACGAGGTTGTTTGGATTTGACATGTTTTCTTATTTTTTCTTTTAATAATCACAAAATTCGAAATTAAATTGAGTACACTTTTATTTTTTAATTATTTAAGCACGAGAGAGGATAAATATCTAAGGTTTAATTTAATCAAGCACAAAAAATTTTTTCTTCCTTCTCCTTTTTTTTTCTTTTTTACTGAGTATTAGTCTAATCAGAAAATTTTGGAATATAAAATAAAATATCTTAAATTTACTCTTACATTAAGTACAGCATCGGTGAAGTGGTGCAGCAAAGTCCTTTTTGCTTCCGCTACTACGGCACTGCAGACTTGGTGATTGGTGGTTGGATTTCACACAACTTTTTGGTCACTTTCCACTTAGCTTTACTTAGGGTTTGTTAGGCCTCGTTTTTTTTCTTACTTTTCACTGCAATTTTAACGAGTTCTTTTCTCTTTTTTTTATACTGCGTTTGGTTTTACTTAGGGCACGTTTTTTTTATACTTTTCACTGTAATTTGAACGAGTCCGTTTTTAACACTTTGCTCGGTTTTACCTAGGGCACGTTTTTTTTTGTACTTTTCACTGTACTTTGAACGAGTCCTTTTTTAACACTTTGCTCGGTTTTACTTAGGGCACGTTTTTTTTGTACTTTTCACTATACTTTGAACGAGTCCTTTTTTAACACTTTGCTCGGGCGCCAGTTAATTTTATGTTTGTTTAAACTAATAAAAAAAAAAACAATTTTTTTGGTTTAAATATTAATTAATTTTTTATTTAGACACTATGTGTCTTTTTTTATATGAGTTCTTGTTATAAACTAAACTTACAATTATTTCTTAGATTTAATTACAATTATTATTCTTATTGTCTTAAAGGTAAATTGCATAGTTTAACAATTCATTTATTTGGGTCAATGAATAATGTGAAATTGCAATTTATTATTTTCTTTAATTGTTTCACAATATTACTTATTTTACGTTTTGTTTCTTTGTTAACAAAAGTGCTTTAAATGCGGAAGTTAAAATAATGCAATCGCTTCTGTTGATTTAAGCAATTATTAGTTGAACTATATTTAGGTCAACAACATAATGCCATATCAACTGAAGTTAACTCGAAATTGTAAATTTGTTATAATAAATGTTTTGTTCCTTAACTTGTATATACCCTGCAGAAAATGCGAATAGTGAAATTGTAGTGATTTACTAGTGACATTGTCAGTAGTACTACTGACCAGGTGTATCCCAGCCAATGTAATTATCTATTGACATTTAACATTAGCTTGTCATTGAAAATCCACCACTAGACTGTAGCAATACTGACTAAGTAGTTCTTTTGAGACCACATGGAGACATTGGAACCAAAGATTCACTAGTAAATTTTAGGGGCTCCAGTCTACAATATCGATATTTCCTCGCTCCATGTCAATAGTAAAATTGTAGTGATTTACTAATGACATTGTCAATAGTACAACTGAATAGGTGTACCGCAGCCAATGTAATTGCCTATTGACATATAACATAGGGTTGTCATTGAAAATCTGCCAGTAGACTTTAGCACTATTCATTTACGACCATATGGAGACATTTGAACTAAAGAATCACTAGTACATTTTAGTGACCCTCGTCTACAATTTAATAAGGGTTGGGCCAACAAACTTAAATACATACATACCTACATACATATGTACGTAAGTTTTTAATATTATTGCATAGCATAATAAAAAAGAAAAACAAACTATTGACGCGTTCATTGGCAATATCAACAGAAATACATTGGAACTGTTGTCTCTAACGTATCTCTACTCGCGCATAAAAGGAAAATTGTCGACAATTCAACTAGTGCAATTGTCGCTAGAGAAAAGAGTGTTGACATAGAGACATATGGTTCTAGGTTGACTAGAGGGTAGTATATATTTACATATGCATATAAGTATGTGCCTAAGAGTGTTTTAGGTACTTTATTACAACAAAAAACAATGCATTTAAGTTCCAAATATTGAAATATGTATGTATGTATATTAGGGAAACAGCTTTTTTTAGTAATTTGGAAAAATGAAATTTTACACGCCCTAGCGCACATCGTTTTAAAAAATATTAAAAAACGCCAAACTACTTGAGTCATTGTTAACTTATTTCTGTTGGAATGTCTTGAGGGAATTTTTTGGGAAAACTTTTAACAGCAATAAGTTAACAGTGACTCAAATGAGTCAAGTAATAGTTCAAGAAATTATAGAATTTATTTTAATATAAGTGGCACAGGCTATATCGATGCTTAAAAATCGTAGTTTTAATGGAATAATACATTGCTGATGGTACGAACAGTAAAGTTAAATGCACCATTGAACGCGGCTTGAAAAATCAATCAGATGAAGTATATTTTTTAATTATTTGCCTTGCGAAAAAAAAACGTAAGTATTCCAAAAAAATATATAAAAATTTACCTATTTTAGACACGGTCCTATACGTGAACGGTTATCTCTAGATCCCTTAATTGTTTTTGGAATCCTCTTTAAAAAATATCGATCATTAGTTTCAGAGGGGTAATAAAATATTTTTATTTAGTGATTAGCTTTAATTTACATATGTTTACATATATGTATGTGTATATACAAATGTATGTATTTGTGTAAAACACATAACTTTTAATATATAAAATAAGCTAAAAAATGCATTGTTTAGTCAACAAAACAAGCAAAAATATCATTTTAACTTTTTTATTAAACATTTAAGAAATTTCTTAAATGTTAAATTTAGATTTTATTTTTCATTTTGCCTTATAATTACTTTTATTGTTATCCAAAGGATTTCTAATTGTATAAAGGTGTAGAAAAATAGAATAGATTCATATCGAATATAAATTATTTGCTGGGTTTTATATACATAAGTTTCTAAGCCTACTATTCTTATTTTTCTTTTGTGATTTTCAAAAATATTATTATTTGTGAATTCTCAAATAGTTTTTGAAAGTCTGTACATAAGATAAGAGGTTTGTGACTGTTCAAGATTTGTGGTTGAAGTCTACTGACGATTTGTTACAGCAACAATGAAATGCATATAGACATCGCTGAACCACCAGCAAATAAATTTCAAATTTTTTATTAAACTTTTACCAAATTAAATAAACGCATTTCAATGAATTTAAATATTTATATGAAAGAGATTTTCGTGCAAATTTTAACTGAAGTCTGTGCTATTTTTATTTTATTTTTAGGTTAAATATTGCAATACTTTTAAATAAAATGTTATAACATTGGCGCATATTCAGAAATCATTACTAAGTGCTAACTTTTTTAAATACCTATTTAAGTTATTCACAGACGGCTACGAAAGTTTAGACTTAATTATGAGTGAAGGTGTAACTAAATGTTAACTAACTTATACATTAAAAAAAAAGCTGATTAATTTCATAAATAATTCGAAAAGAAAAACATTTTAAGTGAAAATAAAAAAAATAAGAAATGGAAAAAATTATAAGAGATTTCCAAATATTATCAGACGACAACATAGTGAGAAAAGTAAGGACGTATAGGGAACGCTGCAACCCATTTGAAATGGATGATGAAGAATTCTACGAAAGGTATCGGTTTGATAAAGACACAGCGCGTTTTATAATTGATTTGGTGGACTCCAAAAAGTTTCAAACTAATAGAGGAAAATCAATTCCAATGGACTTGCAGGTGCTTTCTACCTTACGATTTTTGGGGCGAAATGTTCACCAAAGTGATATAGGTGAGTAAATACATATCCAAGTTCTATTAAACTGTCTCACAATTTTTTAGCTGATCTTCATGGTTTGTCGCAACCGTCAGTAAGTCGCATAATAAAAAATATGACAAAAACGTTGGCTTTACGACTGTCGGATTTTATAAAATTTCCAGAAGAGGAGGAAGAAGTCAATAAAACAAAAAAAAAATTCTATGATATAGCGCGCTTTCCTTGCGTTGTTGGTGCGATTGATTGCACTCATGTGCGCATCAAATGTCCTACAAGAAACGTTGGTCCAATAATGGCTGGACATTTTAGGAACAGAAAAGGATATTATTCCGTGAACGTACAGGTTAGAACTTTGAATTATAATAAGTATGTACGTAATAACTGTTACAATAAATATATTTAGATCGTTTGTGATGCCGATTGCAAAATTTTAGATATCGTCGCTCGAAATCGTGGTTCTATTCACGATGCAAGGATTTGGTCTATGTGTAAATTAAAATCTAAGCTTGAAACATCACAATGTCAACATAAAGGTGTATTACTTGGCGATGGGGGATACCCAGCGTCTTTTATAATGTTAACTCCTGTTAGAAATCCAACATCAGAAAAAGAAAGACGGTATTGTTTGTTTTATAGTAATTTGAATTTTTAAGTTAGTATAAGGAAGTCAGAGTATTGTTTTAATACCCTTATCACCCATAGTAAAGGGTATTAAAAGGACGTTCTTGCGAAACTGGTATACTAATAATTTTATTCATAACTTTATATGTAAAATTTCAGTTATAATCGAAGTCACACAGCAACGAGAGCGAAAATTGAATGCTTAAATGGTCAGCTTAAGTCGAAATTTCAATCTGTTTTGGAAAGGATTCGTGTAGACTTAAATACGGCAAAAAATATCATCGTAGCTGTTGCAGTTCTGCATAATATAGCCAAGGAGAGAAAGATGCAATGTAAACTTTTAACAAATTATCTAAACTATTCAAATTTTTCATAGAAATAATTTATTTTATTTAATTTTTAGTTCTGAATGAAACTGCATACCATCGAGAAGCTATGCAACAACCACAAGATATCCATAACATTACAGAAGGTGAAACTGGGAGAGCTTTTAGATCAGGATTTATAGAAAAACATTTCTAATAATTATATTTAAAACATTCCATTTATTTTAATATCAGTGAAAACATATACATACATACATAGATTTATTTAATATTGCATGTGTAAAAATCCGTAAAAATAATTAAACAAACAAAAAAGGAACTGTAATTCTTTAAAAATTTTATAATAAAACTTGTTAGGAGATCAGAGATTCTCTCTTAATAAAAACAAAGACTTAGTTCATTCAAGTATTCAGGTATACGTTGGACTAAAGGTATTTGAATTTTACATTCAAATGTATGTCACACATTTAACAATTTAGTAAAACTTTCATTATTATTATTACTAATCAGCTTTGACAATAACAGCTTTTTTATTTCATGGAGCTCATCCGAGTACTTCAATTGTTTTTCATGTAACTCCTTTAAATGAGCTATCTGCATATCGTTCATAATGCTCTGGTGCTTTATTTCATTTTCTAATTTTTCGATTTGCTTCCTTTGAAGTTCCTCAGCAAGTGCTGTTTCTATTTTAATTTGGTTTTCTCTTTCCTCTAATACAGACAGTTTGGTTTTGGGTTTTGGCAAAGATCTCAATTCTTTAATGTATGGGGACTGTTGCGATTTATTCTCTTTTTGGTTTATATCGTTTTCATCTAATGGGCTCAAAATATCTTTCTGTGCAGTCGTAACGAAGTTACTGTCACTATCTATTAAGCAAGTGTCTTCCTTCAACTCTGGGGCTATTAAATTTAAAATTTCCTCATCGCTCTCGTCGAGAGAAGGAATTGGAACGTGATTTCCTGTAGCAATAGTGGCTTTACGGACTGCTGCCAGCTTCGTTTTAGATTGAGCTTTCATCCTGTTCCATTGTTGCTTTAAACGACAAGTGTCCCTCTTGTACCCCATCGACATCATTTGTTCATTGATATGCCTCCAAGCTTCTTTTTTTTTATAAATCATTTTTGTGTCATTTCTCTTATCGTCAATTACATGAACATGTTTGGACACCAAATCTTTGAAAGCAGTTTTTTCATCGAGGGACCAATTTGTTTCTCTCTGAAATGCACAAAGCAATAAATATTTATTAGTTTCTTACATTTTTTCAAACAGTTAATGCACCTTATTATCTTTGAACGTTTCTTCCATTTTTGTTTGTGTCAAAAAAAACTTCCAAACTAAATAAAATGAACTAGTGATGTGTTTTCGGGCAATATAAATGTATCGAATAATTTTATTTGTACAACACTTTTTTAAATTGATTTTTATACAAACCTGAACTAAAAAAAATCACTTTTTCTGAATTTCTATTAATTTTTTACATGCCAAAAATTGTTTTTTGATAGTTTGAATAGTTTTTTATTTAATTGCAATTTATATCGATCATAGTATTATCGACATTTTATTTTCTCTATGAGCCAATGTACATGGTTGCATTTCTGTTATCAGCTGGGAGTCGTTACTTCGTTAGTTTAGATTTGTGAATAGAACCTGTAACTATCTGTTAACTATTTTTTAGTATCTGTTTTATTAATTTCGACTTTAGTTACGATTTCTGAATATGCGCCATTATGATTTATTAACTTGTAATACTGCCGAATAAAAATTAAATTTAATTTTGATATAAATACTGTAGAAACCATAATATTGTCTGATTTTTAACGTCAAATTGCTTAAAAATACCTTGCTTATCGCATTTGTGTGTGTGTGTGTGATTTGACATTTTCAATGGCAAAATTGGTTACGAGTAGATTTCTTTACTTCCTAACTATAAAATGTAGTAAAATAAAGCTCGTTAGAATACATTGGCTACAATTTGCAAATCCATAGCTTAAAATTCCGCAATTACCGCTAAAATTCAAGAAACACAATATTCTTTTGTTATCTACGTACATATGTACATACATATGTAAACAGGTTAAAAAATTGTAGAAATGTTCATCCACACTTTATTGCCAAACTTAATAATTACAAGAAGAAAGGTTTTATATTACATTTGTAAAAGTTAGCAATCCTAGCTTAAAATTATCAATTGATAAGTATAAAGAGTGCATGGCGTCGTCCGTCTGCAATGTTCTTGGGTTGGTTTAATCTTGTATTCTATTCAGTGTTGCCGGAATAGTAATTCATTTTACAGGGATAAAACTAATCCAAATTTGAGATATTAAGCAAACAAAACTTTTTGTAATTTTATTTACGGCGCTCTATTCCTAAATACATAAGTATGTACATTACTTGCATGTATATAAATAAATCACCATAGCAGTAACTTCTGACAAATAACAAGCAAATTGCTTAATGATTACTGAAAATTACATTAAACTTTGAAGGGAGTCCCAAAACTCTCTTTTTGCAGTGTCTAGTGAGAAAAAAACTTCTTGCTTATATGGGACAGAATAAAACTCGTCCCTTGCACCATAGCCAGCCTAATGTGTAACGTTTGTTTTTGCTTTGTGTAGTTGTCGTACTTTCCGTTGCCAAATAGTGCTGCTATACATATATGGTTTAAGTAAAATATTTTTTCTTTTGTAAAAATTTACTATGTACATATGTGCCTATCCAACAAAATAACGAAAATACATAACTGTAAATGACACACTTGCTTTATTTAGTCTTAATTTACACTCAGCAAGTCATATTGCTAAGCTGATTAGTTTTTTTAGGAAAGAGTGACGAGGGGAAAAGAAACTTATATGTTCCCCTCGTATCTCTCTCCGACAAACTAATCAGCTTAGCAATAAGACTTGCTTAGTGTAAATTAGGACTAAACGTTTTTTAACCTTGCATGTAGTGAGTTTTGAAATCCAATTCTACATATACATACATACATACGTATAAGACACACAATTATTTAAATACATAAATGCTTCCATACATGTACATATAACTTTATTTGGACGTAATTCTCCCAATGATCTATCTTGCGGGCAATATTATTTAGTAATAAAAATAAAAAGTTATAACCAGGGACATAACAATTATAGGAGAAATGACAAAAAGGTTATATTTAACCTTAAAGCTGATTAATTCAAATAATGGTTACAATAAACGATTATCGCAAGATATCGTCGTCTTAGAGTGCAAACCTGCTAACTCACTTCAATAAAATTTTACAGGAGAGACAAAATACTGTTAACATTTTCTATATATTCTAATTAAAACAAATATTTAGGCCAATCGATTCGGTATGTTTTTCTCTATCGAAAGGATTTAAAATGTCATATCTTATAAAGTGTCATTTATGAAATTTTGATGAACCTGTGGAAGATTTTATGCCATCAGTTAAAGGTTTGCCACACATTTAGTTCCATACTTAAGTGTTTACATGTATTTAATATATCGCACACTAAATCATAAAGAGTCACAACTCAAAATTATAGAAGTGCCTTTTCTTTTTTATAAACCAGTTAATTGAAGAAATCTATAACGACCTCAACAATTTCTTTTGCAATACAGTCTTCTTGAAGAATATAAAATATCGTTATGCTTGTTTTTATGTCACATGCTTGCGTCATTTGTATAGTATCAACAGTTGTTTGCAACTACTCAGCATCTGACTCTTTATGATTTAGTGTGCGATATATAAATGACAAACAAAATACTTTTTATATAATTTTTTAATATAACACGAAATGTGTCAAAATATTTATGTATGCAACGTGATTATCAAAAGTGTAAACTATTATATTCTTTCCACTGAATAATTCTAGCAAAATTATATTAAAATTACATATATATTTTGTAATTCAAATATGGTTGTGGAAAAATTGGTTTGTTCCATGTATAGATAATATCGCAGAATTCGGCAACACTGATGTTTTGTCGTCGGTTGGCTATTGGTTTGCGGCACGGTATATTAAAATACAATCTGTTTGCAGCAAACCAGAAACCAACCGACGATGTGTTGCTTTATACCAATGATGCGCACACAATGCCCCCGGGGGCCGAACACTTTTCGCGATTTACACATACACAACTGGAATGTTGACGAAGCGCACTACAAAGAGTACAAAGTTATAATTTTATTCAGTTGTATGCCAAATTTTAAGCAAGAAGGTTGATGTCGCTTGATTTGTTATGATGCAACAACAAAATACACAGTTGAGATTACAAGTTAGAGAAAAAGAGAAGAACAACTGAGTATTTTTATGATTTTTTTTCCAGCATTTCAATACACTTGGAATAACTTTATGTTTACATATTAACCATTTTTTATTATTTTGAAATGTGGAAGGTATATTATGAGAAAAAAATTTTATTTTCACTAAACATATTTAATGAAGCTGAGTGCCTTGTATGCAATCAAAAATTAAAAAAAAATAAGTGCATACAGTTTTAAGCGTCATTATGAAAGTCGCCATTTAGAACTGTGTAGTTTGTCAGGGGAGGACAGAGATATGCTTATAACAAAATTAAAAAACAATTTGGAATTGAAAAATAATAAAGCTTTGCGTGATTGTAAAATCAATACAAATACCGCAACATGCAGCCAACTAAAGGCTACATACCTAATTGCTTTAGGTTTAGCAAAAAAGGGGCGGCGTAAAACAATCATTCGTAATTGAACTTATTTTTTATTTCCACTTAATCTTTTTCATGGATATACTATTTAATTTTTTTAATGCTTCATTCATACTTCAGTTCATGTTATTAATTGAACATAAAAAATGTTGTATACAAAAACATTATTCAATACATTTACCAGCAAATTTCTCCCAGTGCACTCACCACTACACACATATTTTTAAGCTGTTTCTCTTTGTGGACAACGCTGCTTTATACTCTCAATAATTTTCTCTCTTAGTTACTTTCCTCCCACCGAAAACCAATTTTTTTTTTAAATTTCACATCTTTATATGAACATCCATTCATACATGCACGCATGAATGGATGTACATATCTTTACAGGGTTTGCTTATGAAGCACTAACACTTTGGCAAAAAACACTAAAATATAATTTATTTGCACATAGATGTACACAACAATTTTAATTTCAATGCTATGACCGTCAAGCAGAGTGCTTTATAAAGTATTTTACTTGAGTTGAAAAATCATTGTGATTCTAATCGCGTAGTGTACATGTAAACATACACAAAGTAGAAAGTTGTCATATCTTACCCTTTGTATAATACATTAAATAATGTACAGTTTATTTTCGTACACTGTTTGAAAGTATTCTCAATCTCTTTTCCATAAAAAAAATTTGTGTTGTTGTTTGGAGGGAAGAATACAAAATTTTTAATTTATTTGGAGCTGGTATATTTAGTTACGGCCTTAGTACCTTCACTAACAGCATGCTTGGCCAATTCACCGGGCAACAGAAGACGCACGGCTGTTTGAATTTCCCGACTGGTAATGGTCGAACGTTTGTTGTAGTGAGCCAAACGAGATGCTTCAGCAGCAATACGTTCAAAAATATCATTAACAAAACTGTTCATGATACTCATGGCTTTCGATGAGATACCAGTATCGGGATGCACTTGCTTCAACACTTTGTAAATGTAGATAGCGTAACTTTCCTTGCGTTTACGCTTCTTACCCTTATCACTTTTTGTAATATTCTTTTGGGCTGTACCGGCCTTCTTTGCTGCTTTACCACTTGTTTTAGGAGGCATTTTTATTTTTCGCTTATTATTATTCACTTCACAAACACTTTTGAACGACTGTTCGCAATCTGTAAAAATCCAACAATTCAATTCAATTCCTCTTACATTCGAATACTGGTCTCCCCAATAGGGATGCCTTGTATTGAGATCAGCACCAATTACGACACTACAATTGCGTGCAAGACCCTGAATAGCGTCAAAGTCACACGCATCAAGATCAGCAACAGGTGGCAGATACATCGCAACAGCTATAAGATCAATAGAATTTGATCTTCTAATACGTACGGCTGTATTTTCAATAGAGCCAGTATCGGGCGCTATCTCTTCACAATGCAAGGTATCCCTAACAATGACAGCAGTACCGCCCCCACGTATACCTTGTCGGTCACGTCTAAATACTCTGTACCCAGTCATTGTAAAATGGTGAAGACAACTCAAAAAATGTTCAGCCACCAGCAGTACGTCAGGTTTATGTGCAGTCAAAAACAAACTCATGTAATGTCTCTTGTGTCTTGAGACTATTGAGTTGACGTTAATGAAAATTATTTTAATTAAATTATCCATCGTGCTGCAGAGTCATTGACATGCCAAGTCAGTTAGCGGTACTTCTTCGCAAATCCACCTATCTTACCTAGACATCCCAATACTCCACCACCAAACAATCGCCGGCAATCTCTGTCAATATGATCAAACTGTTCCAAGGACGCCTTTAAGGAAATCCCAGAGTTAACGGTGTTTCGCTGTTCTCTATGAGAAGACTTAGGCAAGGACTCTGGTGTTTTCCCCCAGAAGCAGTACCAGCTGCTGCAGCATAAGATAAACCAGGTCTTACCTCACTGCGATCCGTTGACTGAATACGTGGATGGGAAATGTTTCCCAATACCCTCCATGCCTCTAACTTGCGAAGAACTTCAATTCTACGCGGGCACTCCTTCGAGCTAGCTGCATATCCGTCAGCACTACAGTTAACGCAACGTACCGGCAAGCCTACTCTCTTAGTAACCTGACCAGTGACTGGATCAGTCACTAAGAATTCCTCCATATTCTCTACTCTGGAAGGCACCTCGCATTTACCAGGCCCATGAGAACACCCACACTTAACACACCTATAGGGCATTCGACAATTAGTGCTAACATGCCCATAGCGCTGGCAGTTAAAGCACTGTGTTACACCCGTACCCATAAACTTCCTCATGCTAATTTTGCAACGTAAAATATATCTTACGGCATAAGGACTACGTATGTCAGAATCGCTTGTCAATCTGATAACCAATTTGTCACTACCCAGTCTAAAAATTCCGAAAACATTTATATTAATCTAGAGACCATTCAAATAAGAAACTATCTCCTCAGATTCCAAAGAATCAGGAAGCCCCTCAATAACTACCGTGTAAGGACGGAGACCCCTAGGTGTAAAGGTGTAAAAATTTACACTATCCTTCTCCAAAACCTCTTTTACTTTATGAAAATATTCCAGGGTTCAGGCCTCTGTATTAGTAACTCCCTTACCTAGCATTTTTACATTAAAGTTCTTATGCCCTAAAAACTTGTCTATCCCCTCAATCATATTTTTCACATTGCAGTCATAAGTTGTTATAACAGGAACAGACTAACTCTCTTTCTTAGTACCCCCAGTGGACACTTTTGGCATTACCTTTTGGTTTAGCTTTTGAACCAATTACATCGCTAATAGCATCTTGAACTTCTGCTTGAACGTCTGCTTCTATTGGGCCATTTTTGAACTGAACTGAACTAAACTCTTCAATTTCCTCATCACTAAGCATTTTTATTTTCCGCTTCACAAAAAATTTTGAGCGATTGTTCGCAATCTATAAAAATCGAACGCCAAACACTCACTATATATACTTTTTTTCAATCGTAAGAATAAGATCGTTTCGTCTTCGTGTGAAAACGACATGAAAGCCAGAACACACTCGATTTATTATATAAAACAAACGAATTTCAAATTACCCGTAAATTACACCTGAGAGCAATTACCCACGCGCTACGCTTGCACATAAAAATTGCACCTGATTCGGGTAATTACCCGCGATTCGACAACACTGGTAGATTCTACCGAATATGTTTGTGAATTTATCGATCTACCAATTCTACCGAACAAGGCCTGAAATCTACCGAATATGTTTGTGAATTTAACGATCTACCAATTCTACCGAACAAGGCCTGAAATCTACCGAATATTGAACGAACATTTTGATTAATGCTATGTTCAGACGGCAACATGAACCACTTGGTTCGCTCTTTGAACCACAATTGCGAACCCTGGTGTTCAGACGACAACATTCGTGGTTCATTTTGACAAATATTTTTGACACAGTGATGCCAACTTAGACGCATTTTCAGTCACTCAAAACGCGAAAAAAAACGTGGCCCCAATTTTTACAATTACGAATTTTCATTTCGATCGATTTTGTTTTACTTTCTTCAGATTTCGATCGATTTGTTCATTCCGAAGAAACGTCAGATCGATTGTTTTCAATTTAAATGTGGAAATATTGGGCAAAAAAAAACACATTGTTGCTCTTATTAGAAGAGCAACAACATACCAAAGGATCAATTTTTTTTATTGAAGTGAACCAAATTTAAAAATTGTTTACATAAAATGTCTGTAATTGCAATAACTGCGGTTTTGGATGCCCAGAGCAGTCAAGATTTTGGCGGAAAATTGCTTCAGATCCACTTTCATATCCAAACGTAGTGTATGTGTCAAAGTTTTATTTAATTTTATCTGACGGAATAGAATATTTCAGTTTTTATGATAATGCATTTTTCACCTAAGAAAATATCTTAAATATGTAAAAAAAAGTTAAATAAAACAAACATATTTTAAATAAATGGTTGAAAAGCATTTTTCTTTGTTGAAATAAAGTTGTTTCAAACATATTTTTGAACTTTCACATAGAGAAAATTACAATTCCGAGCATTACTCATCGAGCAAATTCTTCGTTTTTCATTTTCTGCAGAAGCTAATTACGGAATTGAAATCATTTCGATCGAATTTGGTTTCTGTGACAGGCCTGTATATTTCAGCCCTTTAGCCCCTTTTTCTTTTTGTTCAATATGGCTAGATTTTAGTCTGTGAACTTTTTCTTCCTTTAATCTAGCAATATCGAATTTTAACTCATTTTATTTTGCTAGATAACCAATTTAAAAAAGAAGAATAATATAGAATAATCTGCTATTTCTTCGAATTTTTTGTGCTCGAATAGGAATATTTTTGCAAACAAATTAAATAAATAAATGCATAAATCCTAAACGAAATTTAAATAAATGGCTAAAAATATTAGTTTATACAAATCCATTAAATTTTTTATAGAAATTCGTGCTTTGTATCATTTTTAAATATTATTTAATGACGATCATTAAAATTTTGGCTAGTTTTTATTAACTTCAAAGTACGCCAACAGGAGTATGAAGTCCTTTTTCATAACAATGTTTTAATATTTCATATTGCAGACGTAAATAGAACTCCAATTTAATATCTATAAATTTCATATATTATATTCGTATTCGCATTCGCATTCGCATTCGCGAATATCGTTTCAAATATTCGTATTCGCGAATATCAAAAATTGACATTCGTTACATCACTAGTACATACCTTATTAAAATGTAATATCTCGAGCTGATGTTCTTATGTATGTGTTGATCTTATGATAGTCACATATTTATTTTCTAATAAATTAATTTAAATAAATTTCACATATTTATTTTCTAAAAATGTTTGATGTTTTGATTTAAAACAGAAACATTTTAAAACTAGCCCCTTTTCGTGCTTATTCAAAAAATTTGACTTTATTTTGCGCTAAAGGTATATTTTTCATTTTAGCCCTTTTTTCAAAAAATTTTTACGCGCTTTGAGTATCAAAAATTGGCATCACTGTTTTCATGTATATACATACATGCACACATACATACATGAATAGTTGATACGTGGTTAATACGCGTTTTATATTCTGTGTTACTTGCTTTTTTACAGTAGATAAACAAATTAAGCAAAAATAATTAATAAAATGTGTTCTAATATTATTAATTCATACAAGCATCCATTTTTTTGGTTTGTTTTTTTTTGTTTAAAAATGTATACATGTGTATGTGTACGTGTATACTCATTTTGTTTTGATAGCTAGTTCAGATAAATTGGCGATAATATGTTATCAAAACTAGTGATGATAGCAATTTCTTCATGGTTCGCAGCAAGGTTCAAAATGAACCAAGTTGGTTCGCTCTCAAAAATTTGTATGGCGAACCATGTTGATTCAATCAAGATTCGACCGCGAACCGTGAATGAGAGAGCGAACCTCGATAATTGCTGTCCGTATGAACATGCTATAACAATGATGCTACAAGATCAAGTTGATCACACATACGGAAAATTAATCACATGTATGTTCTAAAATGTGGAAAGCTTTCCGCGGAGAAGAGAATATGTTTACGAATTGTTATTTAGTAATTTAAGTCGATATATGTGTAAATTGGATATTTTGCCACATAGCAGTGCGGCCGCACAGCGGTCATTTTCTGCCATGAAAATCATTAAAACAGAACATAGAATTGTGCCTTGGCGTTGAAATATTTATTCCTCAAAATAATTTAATAATTTTTGCACAAAAGTTTAAATTCATAAATGGATCTTACATATAATCTTTGTAGTATCAAATGTTTGTCAAATAAAAGTTATTTTAGTAGCTTTATAAAACCTATGTACAAAAACTGAATTCCCGTTATTTATGTATATTATGTTATGTATGCACACACACAAAAAAAAAGTTCATAACAATTATGAATATTTTATGAAAAATTTGCCGATGAACGTTTTTGGGGTTTCTTAGGAACTTTTTCATAATATCAATGAAAAAGTTAATAAAAACAAAAAATAGTGGGAAACTATTTATGAGTAATATTTATGAAAAATACATAAAATAAATGGAAAAATTCTTTACATGAATGAAATATATCATATAAAATTTTCCAATGATCAAATCCTAGTATTTATGAACTATTTCATAAATATGAAAAATACTGTTTTATTTTTACATAATATAAATGAAAATGCGTGATGCATTTATATGAAAAGTTTCATAGGATATATGAACTTTTGTTATTTATTTTATAAGTGTTTAGCTGTTCTACATATAATTTTAAAGATTTTATGAAAAGTTTCGTAATATAAATGAACTTTTGGGTTTTTATTTCATAAATTGTTAACTATTAAGCATACATATAATTTTAAGGATATAAAATTCTTAAAAAAAAAAGTTTCATATAAATTACATTTTTGTATGCATGTTTTTTAAACATTAAAATACGGTGTTGTAAAAATTGTTTTGTTGTACTAATGTGGCGAAGCTCATTCTATTTCTCATGTGAATTTCCGAAAATTGCAAATGCCCACAATGAATCAGCAACACTAAATTTTCTGGATTGATTTCCACCACATTTATTTGGTGACAATAGATACTGATTAAGGTTCATAAATAGTATAATATCATGAGTATCTGAGTTGAAGGAGGTGTTTATTCATAATTTTTATTTGTTGTTTAATTTAAATAGTTTTAAATTATACATACTTTCTCTAGTTTCCTCATTTAACCAATTTAAATTCAGTCCATTTGTTGTAGTTCTTCCTGAAATTTTGGATTTCAAAAAAGCTTAAATTTTATTTGATTTTAATGCCCAGTTTTAATGAATACTTTCACAGCTTGAATATTTAATAGAAAAGTCAACATCAAGCTAAAATAATGCAAATAAAACATTAAAAAATTAATATATTATGAATTTAATATTGATGGAATGTTATACCATGCGAATGCCGTTTGCATTTGTGTACTCTGGCCAAATTTTGAAGACATCGGCAGCAGGTTTGACTTTTTCTATTTGACAACCGATACTGACTACATTTTCTCCAATAGTCTATATACTCGTCCTGATTTAACTTGTCATGAATTAACGAATTTCTTAGAATTATACAATCTTCCACAGGCACTAATATTAATTAAATATATACACATAAAAAATTATAATATATCCAATATGTTTTGTAGATATTTATGTATATTTTATATGTTTTCTTACCATATCGGTTATCTTCATTACTTGACGTTGAAGAAGGTGTTGTTGACCCTGATAACGCAATCTTCATTTGGGCTTTCATGTTACAAACTTTAGCATAAATACGTTCTCTTTTGCATGTGCGATAGAATTTCTAACAATTTCCTTTTCCAAACTGTAACTCTCTCCCAGTGGAAATTGCAAATCAGAATCAACAATATGTTTTGCTATTGTACTTATTAGGAGCTTACATTGTGCTTCTTTATTTAAATATTAAATATTATAATATTCGGTTAAACTGAGTCCGTTTGATGATTTCTTTAATAGGTATTTAACCATTTTTTGTATTTCTAAGACATCTTTACGACAAATATTGTCCTTGTTATGTAAGTGCAAAACGAAATTTAAAAAGGAGCTTTTAAAAGTATTTAAGTTGAACTCGCTATGGGTATTATGTTGTGGGACATCTGAATTAATATCAATACTTCTAGTAGGATAAATATCAATTACATTGGTGGAAGTTGTATCACCGCTTAAGAGTTTGTTGCTATGCAATCCAATTTGATGTTTTTTTATAAAATGTCTTTTAAATCTATAAATGTGTCATGGTCACCCTGGTCGACGGTAAAGCCGTGCACAAGGGTAAAACCGTCGATCAGCTGTGTTTTGTATTTGGAAGGTGTTAAGAAGCAATAACAAGTTTTTTTTGTAGAAAAGAAAAGAAAAAAAACAAGGGAATGGTGGTTGTCTGGAAAGGTAGCTCCCAGAAGCTACCAACAAAATAAAGATGGCAGTAAAGGCAGGCATTTTGGCGGACGAAAATGGAAGGCCACGTCAGAGTGGAAGAAAGGAAAAGAAGAAAAATGATAAGTTTTTGTGAGGTAGAGAAGAGGTTGGTTCTTTTCTGTTTGGGCTGTGATGGTGAACGAAAGATTGATGTGGCTGGTGTTTTAAAAGAAAAAAAAAATCAAAAATTGTGAAGTGCTACAAATAAAAAAATATATATATAAAATTAAATAAAAAAGCAAAAATTTAGAAACAAATATATGAAATGAAATGGCAAAGAAAAGAAAATTTTAAAGCGTTATAAGAAAAACAAAAATCTGCTTTATTAACAATAATAAAACTAAGAAAGTGATAATTAAAAACAGATGTTCAGTCAATATCTTTCTTTTAAATGTTACAAAAAAATTAAAACTAATGTGAACAAATTAATGTTAACAAAAAAAAGGTGAAAATTACAAAATTACGAAGAAAAATTGAACAAATAATATAAGAAGAAAAATTACTTGAACAGATACTTAAAACCAAAATTTACAAAAAATTAAAAAGCCCTAGCACCGTCACCTGCAACACGCCAGATCCATCGAGGGAACTGGAAAAGCCAACGCAACGACAAAAAGCGCCATAACCCGTGAGGATTAAGTACCCGACTCCCAGGTATTTTGCCATTGACTTCGGACACACGAGACTGGACAGGACGGACGGCCTGAAAATATAAAAATATATATTTATTACAGCAGTTTTTTAGATTTTATTTTTTAAATTAACATAGGTACCTTGCATTTGTAGAAAATCGTCACAAAATTGTGCAAAACCAATCCACGCTAGGTAGGGTGAGCTCAGCCTAGGTAGCGCGAGGGACCACGCGAAAAGGAGAGGGTATTTGCCCAATTAAGTACCATGTTAACTTTAAGGACAGAAAGATTTTTGTAGTTAATATATATATATATATATGAATGAATATATAATTTTGACTTAACTTAGAACATAGGACACGCCACTGACGGACGGCAATCCGTGTAAAGACATCCCAAGATGGATAGCTAGAAGAAAAGGGGAGAACATTTTTTTTTACTACTATAATGAAAATTTAAAATTTCAATTTGATGATAAATTAGTTTTTTTTTATAAATATTTTTTTTGGTGACATAAAATTTACTCTTTACCTTTTTTTTTATCCTGTAATGAATTAAACCTATTAATCTGGAAGAAAAAGTATTTTTTTTTCGTGTCATTAATTTTTATTGTAAATAAAAACCCAATATGTATACCATTTTTCTTGTGAACCGCTAAAATGTTTTTATTTAACAGGATGAATCTATAAACTTTGGTGGCGGAAAGGTAAGTAAGGTGAAGTAGAGTTTTCCAAGGGTGACGTAAGTTAAGGGACATCGCAGACTGAGTGCGATGTCACGGAGAAGTCCTCTGACTTCTAAGGGGAGGGTTGCAAGCCGTGGCATAACACCTGCCAGGCGAATTTGGTCGTTTGTGTGTGTGTAGGTATACAGGGAGATAATTATGATTTGCTTCGGGCTCCAAATTTCTTTTTTTGACCACCTACAATATTTTACTTCCATTTATGGAGTATTTGGCTGGCATGATTTTTTTTGTTGTTGACGATTGTAGATGCTGGACCTCCAGATGGATTGGCAAGAACCACCCCAAGACGGCGAGCCCTAGCCGGGGATACGCCAGCATGCCAGCACGGCCAATCATCTGGCAACCACCACGTCCATATGGTTTCAATTCAATTTGTCACCACACACATGTTAATCTACAAATACATACAGTCGGCATTACAAAAATGGCGCCCAACGTGGGGCCCGAAGCAAGTCCCGAAGGCAAAAGTTTTTTTAGATTTCAATCCATTTTTTTTTTATTAAATTGCTTGATTTTTTTTTTCTTTTTACGTATGACCTGCTAGGTAATAAGAGTCCCTAGCAGCCGCGACCAGTGTTGTCAGATTTATTTTCAGCCTCCTCGCCAAAAGACTTGTGGAATATTGCCAAATATCGCCAATATAATAAAACATTAAATTTTAGCTACAAAAAATATTTTTATTTTGTAATTACATTATAAATATTGTTAAATTTTAAATTCAGTAGGTAACGTTTATCGTAAAGCATACAAAATATATTGTTTAAGAAAAATGAAAAAAAATTGTTTACATTAACATACTGGCGTATAAAAAATACTTTAAAATACATAACTGATTCCAAAAGATCAATCTAATTAGGATAAATTCAACTTGATCTTGGTCAATTTAAATCTTGTGATAAAATTGAATCAACGATTACATAAATGTGTATTTAAGTACACATATCATATTCTTAAAGTGGGAAGCAGCGTTGTCAACCTTCAAATTTTAAAACGCACCAAAATGGAAAAAACGCGTCATTTATAATAAATTCAGTAAAGTGCGACTTTGACTCGCGCACGAAGGGTTCCGTACGTTGGGCTTTGAGCATTTTTTAATACAGTGTTTTTTACGTTTTTTCAGCTGAAATAGTGTTTTTTTATTATTTTTCTCTTTTTTCTCGTTTTAACGATTTTTTAAATTTTGGCGATTTTTTTTAATTTTGGCGATTTTTTTTAATTTTGAAAATTTTTTTCATTTTGGCGATTTTTTTTCATTTTGGCGATTTTTTCATTTAGGCGATTTTTTTTCATTTTGGCGATTTTTTCATTTTGGCGATTTTTTTTCGGTTTGGCGATTTTATAATTTTGTGATTTTTTTGTTTTACCGTTTTTGAAAATTTCAGGAAGTTTGCTCTTACGGTTTCCAAGATACAGCAAGTTTTCAAAATTACATAGTCGAAATTACATTAACTGATGGTACACCCTTTAATTAAATTTTTTTAAATTTTAGTGTTAGTTGTTGTAGTCTGTATAAAAATACACGAACTTTACAAATTTCAAGTGCATATACATACAATTGTGTGTATATTAGATAGGATTTTAAAATTTTTCGTTGCTCGTTTTGGCACACCCTTTAATTTTCAACTCTCATGTATTTGTTGTTGTAGCGGCCAAGGGTCCCATGTAATGTACATACATACATACAATTGTATGTATATTACATGGGATTTTAAAACTTTTCGTTGCTCGTTTTGGCACACCCTTTAATTTCCAACTCTCATGTATTTGTTGTTGTAGCGGCCAAGGGTCCCATGTAATATACATACATACAATTGTATGTATATTACATGGGATTTTAAAATTTTTCGTTGCTCGTTTTGGCACACCCTTTAATTTCCAACTCTCATGTATTTGTTGTTGTAGCGGCCAAGGGTCCCATGTAATATACATACATACATACAATTGTATGTATATTACATGGGATCTTAACATTTTTCGTTGTTCGTTTTGGCACACCCTTTAATTTCCAACTCTCATGTATTTGTTGTTGTAGCGGCCAGGGGTCTACACACTCTGTCCAAATTTCAGGTCCGTAGCTCTTACGGTTCTCGAGAAAATACCCTGTGACGGACAGACGGACAGACGGCCAGACGGACAGCGTAGCGAAAACAATAGGGTTCCTTTTTCACCTTTGGTGTACGGAACCCTAAAAACGCTCTAAGTTTAGAATTTATTTTTTGTATAAAATTCCAATAAACATTTAATTGCAAATATAACAATTAAACAGGCTTTTACACGTCAGGGTCTTTAGAAAAAAAATAAAATTTGACAAAAATAAAAAATTTGTTTGTGTTCAATTGTCTTAAGAAAATTTTCTTTTAATTTCATAAATTCTATACAAAAACCTTTTTAAAAATAGATCACCTATTTAAAGTAAGGATTCAAAAATATTAATAGTGCAGTATTTAGACTTTTAAACAACGCAATTTATAAAAAATTAACAATGATCGTGACAACTTTTACTATAAAAACAATTACTATGAAAATCTAAGAGGGGCAGGAAAGTTCATATAAAGAAATGTTCCTTTTCTTTACATAATACAAATTATCTACAACAATAACACCATTTAACTTTGTGCATATGATTTGGTAATTCTTAAAGCATCACTACTTATTGTTCTTTTTGTGGTTTGTAAAAATTTTATTGTACAAAGATTTTCTTCTCACACCGAAACAAAAAGTTGTGTTGAATTTGCTTTGGTTACAAAACTCACCGAAATTTCAAAAAAAAAAGCGCACAACGCACCATCTAAGCAATTTCCCGCACAAAAAATTAAGAAAAGCACCAAAAATGGTGCGAAACGCACAGCCGAGAACTCGTGCAGGCTTTTTAGTGCTTCATTATCCTTTATAAAAGGACGTTTTCCCCGCTATGTTTCATAAACACGAAATGAGATTTAATTTAATATCACTTAATTTAAGAAAATTTTGTTTGAGATAAAGAGTTATAATATTTAGAATTTCTTGCACGCACTATTTCATGTCGTAGAAAAAATGTTTATATAAAAAGTTTAATATTTTCAACATTATTCTATTTTATTGAAATTGTAAAAATATAGCCAAAAATATCGCCCGTAAGTTAAAATATCCCCAAGTAAATCGCCAATAGCCATTACAAAATTTTCATCGCCAAAAACAAATTTTTGTCGCCATGTTTGGCGATATATCGCCATATCCGACAACACTGGCCGCGACGATTTAAAGAAAAAGAAAAACTGTCCTATTTTAGAAAATATTTCTTTTATTCAGGCTGAATTTTTCAAAGCGCCATGGCTTTCACCATTAGCACATATGTAAGTCCCGACACTTGAGTCCTAAGAGCTGAGGTCGCGTTGCGACATAATGTGCAAATGGTGAGGTCAGGTGATTTGGCTGATTTATAGAATTTTTATCATGTTGCAGCAGTCTGAGTCTTAGAGATTTTTTTTTTTTGGAAACTCAAGTTTTCATATTATTATTATGTCTTTAATTGTTCAGCTGCTGGAAAATGATAAAGATCTGATAAAAGATTTGTTTTGCTTATGAAATATATTAAATATTCTTTTTTAAATTTTTTTATTGATTTGTACTTACGTTTTTTTTTTGTTTTAATTTTCCTTCGTGCAGAAAAGCATCAGCTCCGGTAAAGTTGTGGTCAGTCCTTAGAGACAAGTTTAATAGGCTCTATAGTTGCTACACTCCTTTTACTGGCAGCACATAACAACATACATACATATAGTGTTTGATTTTAGATCCTTTTGTTTTTTTTTGCTTTCAAAAATTATCTTCTGAAATTAGATAAGAATAAAACATTAATAAACATACACACGCTACGACTAAATTCAAAGAATACTTACGTCCCTTGGGAAACTTTTACTTTTACCCGAACACTGCCGCCCATACATATATTTAATATATATATATTTTTGAAATTATCTCCTTTTCCTTAGGAAAAACATATTGTACCATTTTTGGGATACCAAGTTGATTTTGTTTCTATAATTTTGTTTTTTCTTCTCCACAGGAGAGCGATTTTTTTTATATTCGTTTGAATTGTTTTTTTACTGATCGATACAGGTCAAGCAGTAACATATATTTTTTTTTTATATTTTTTTTTATATTTTTATTTTTGCTTATATTCTATTTTTCTATTATTTTTTATGAAACGAGAACAGTTTGGCTCGTAATTGAATTTTTATTATTTATTTATATAATTATCATTTTTTTGCTTTTGGATAAATGGTTTTAACCCGAAGTCTGGGTAGGAACTTTGGTAATATGGCTACAACTAGTGCTGTTACTTGTGGGTCTATGACCGCTACAACAGTAACCTTTGCTACCTCTACGTCAGCCACGGGTACAGTGACTACCTTTTCAACGATGAATAATCCAGTCCTGGCTACCTCAGTAGCGCGTGATTTAACAGCTAGCTCAGATGGTGCAGAACAAACAGTAGAGTCACCAAATTTTTCAGCCGCCAGGGCTCAAGACTCTCGTACCGAAAGGCGAGCAGATTTTTCATTCAGCCCATTAGCTAAAGCTCATGGTGAGGCAATAAACATTCAGCAGGTAGTTGAGGCCACAGTGGGCATGTGCCAAGCTGATTGGTTGAAACAAGTAGATAGCAAAATAGAAAGAGCACTGGGGGAATTAAAAGATGCGTTAAGAGCAGCCGCGGGTAATCAAGCATCACCACATCCGACTGGCATTGCTCCGGTAGTAGGGTCTAGGCAGCAAACAACTCCGCAGCAGTTGTTATATACCCAGCCACCAGTTGGTTTCCGGCCTTCTGTCGTGACTGGGCAAGTTTTTACTCAACAGCAGCAGCAACAAAATGATTTTAGGCAAGCAGCCATAAATCAGTTGCCACCACCACCGTTGTATCCAGCGCCACGATATGCAGAGCCACCTAGAGTTATGCAAAGTGTACCAGGTGAAGCAGTACAACCACGGGCGATGGCTCATCCACCCCCGGTTACACAGGCAACATACGCACAGTTTACGGCACAAGATTTACGACAACAGCCACAGATGGGTACGGCTCAACAACAGGTGAGACAGCAGCGAAACATTTTCACAGCTAACTCACATTCAGTACCCATGCCGCCACAATATGGGCAATATACACTATATCAGCAACCATCGTTGCAGCGTCCAGCGGGGAGTAATCCACAGCCAAGCCATCCACAGGGGGCTTGGGCAGCACCAAAGTATTACCAGCAACAACCCCAGGAATATCCGCAGGCAATTTCTAGGCAAAGCCATGAACCTCTAGACAGGAATAAATTAGCCAAATGGGGGTTAAAATTTGATGGCACCAGTAAGACCATGAATGTCCAGGAGTTTATTTTTCGAGTGGGAGCGCTGAGGAGAGATTATGATTGTCCTGATAATGAAATTCTAAGAAATTTCCATTTGTTACTGGAAAGACCAGCGCTCGATTGGTACTGGGACCACCGAAAAATAGTCCTTATTAGTACATGGGAGGAGTTGGAAAAAGCTTTGCTGGCAAAATATAGGTGCTTTTCGTTCAGCAGCCGAACGAAGCGTTTGATGATTTTTATAACGCTGTAATAAAATTGCGTAATCAGCAAGAAAACCCGTATGAGGAGGAGCAGTTGGTGGAAATCATGAGGGGTAATCTGAAACCATCCCTGGCACAGATGATGTTCTCAGTAAATTTGAGAACGTTATCGGAATTTTGTCGAGAGGTGAGGCGTGCTGAAAATTTAATAGCAAATCAGAGGCAGCTCTATCAGCAGCGAGCAAATTAACAGCCCAGAGTGAATGAAATCGCATATGAGGACGAAACTTTTCCTCTAATTGATTTGGAAGTAGACGCACTACGCTCTACAAATAATTATACCTGCTGGAACTGTAGGGTGGTGGGGCATAGCTTTGTGGACTGTCCTGAGCCAGTCACTCGTATTTTTTGCTTTAGATGTGGTAAAGATAACGTGGTGGCCCCTAAGTGTCCGAAATGTCAGGGAAACCGAAATCAGAACACGTCCCGAACTGGCGAGACGCGTTCGACAGAAGTTTAAGCCCAGTTTTGAATCAACAAACTGAGGAAGTGGTGAGTAGTTTTAAGATTTTAGAAAATAAGGATAAATTCGTTAACAATTTTAATCGCGACGTAAAATTAAGGGAGTTAAAACCTCTTCACGTCAGAATACGTGAATACAATGAGGCAAAATGTAGAATTTTTGGAAATGTCTCAAATAAAATAAAAAAAGCGCGTGAGAGGTACAAGCTACGCAGGAAAGTGAGGCGTGAAATTTCTATCGGTTCGTTGTATGAAGGGATGGATTCTCGGCTTTGTACCAAAATTACTTTAGATGGTTGCGAAATAGAAGGTCTTCTAGACAGTGGGGCCACTGTATCGTGTTTAGGCCACAATTTTTTAGATTTCGTGAAGAAGGCAGGCCTTAAAATCCACGATTTCGTGACTTCAATAAAAACAGCCGACGGTACCGCGCATAAGATAGTAGGCCGCGTGCGGGCACAAGTTACGTTTGGCCAGACAACGCAGGTCATAACGTTTTATTTAGTGCCTACTTTGAGTCGTGAGTTATTTTTGGGGGTCGATTTTATGAAGGTTTTTAAAATGTTTGCCAATCTCGATAGTCTCACGACAAATGGAATAAGTCTCATTGAAGAGACAGAAAGTGACGCAGATATAGTGACTCATAAGTTGACAGATGAACAACAACAGAAATTAGATTCAGTCATATCGCTTCAGTAAAAAGGGTCTCGGTAAGACGCATTTAGAAAAACACAATATAGACACGCGAGTTAAGGTCAGACTTAACGTTTGCCTCCTTTGTTCATTAATCTAAACACACACACGCACATTTACATACCTACCAAGCATGGTTAATCATGTTCCTTTGTCCCTTGTTTGGGTAAATCTTGTTACAGATAAGAATATCTAAAACATGACGAATCATGCTAACATAAATATAGTTTAAGATAAGAAATTAAGTAAAAACATGTTTTATTATGTTTAAGAACTAACAAAGAAATGTATCAACAAAGAAATGATAGTTAGGTAAAAAACAAGTAATCATGTTATCAATAAAAGAAAACTAGAATTGTAATCTTAAACTAAATTTTAGTATTTAAGAAAGTAAAAAGTAATTTGTCAGTTAGTTATGAAATAATATTGAATAACACATAGTGCTTAAGTTTTCTAACTCCTAAGGAAAATAAAAAATTATACGCGTACGCGTAGAAAAATATATTTTTTTTTCTTTAGTAAAAACACTAAACTTTAATTGGCGATCCTGCCAGGAGAATAATTAAATTTATTCTTCTAAGAGCGGACCAGCGTAATCCTTGTCGCAGCAAGGACGTGAACTTTTTGTGACAGCGAAAAATTCTTCATAGGAAGAATAAGTGTAAAATTTTATAAAAAATAAATTGAAAATTAGTTATAAAAACAAAAGTAATTTTATATAAATGAGTTTTACAAAAAAACAAAAAAGAGAGGACATCTATAATAAAAATCGCATAATAGAAGACGATATTTTAACAAAAATGGAACCGAACACAAGCAAGGATGACCAAATAGGAATACTCACTGCCAGGCTCAGCGAAATGGAAAAATTTTGTCAGAGTTTGATGGAGAAGATGAATAGCTTACAAATTAATCCAACTTTAGCTTCAGCCCCAATAATACAGTTAAAAGACGTAGCTACCAACTACAGAACTGCATCAGACATATCATTAGAAGTTTTTAAGGCACTCCCAACGTTCGATGGCAAACAAGCTGAATACAGAGCATGGAGGGAAGATGCGTCTCGCCTAATGAACGATATCAAGGCATTTGAAGGACAAAGCCGTTATTCGGAAGCCTTGTTCATAATTAAAACAAAAATTAGAGGAAGAGCGTCAGATGTGTTAACAAATAACAACACACCGTTCAATTTCGAAGCTATAAAAACAGACTGGACTATACATATGCGGATATGCGTCCACTGTATGTGCTGCAAGAAGAATTAAGAAGAATATCTCAAGGTAGATTATCCCTTACGGAATACCATGATAAAATTAACCAAGCATTGAACCTTATTACATCAAAAATTTTAATGTCTGGCGAGCAACCAACCGTCACAGATGCTATGACGAGGAGTGCAAATGAAGAAGCTGTACGTGTATTCATCAGTGGCATTACAAACCCATTTATAAGATCCACACTCTATGCTAACACACTCAATGATCTAGAGCACGCCTACGCTGTAGCCAGAACAATCGAGCACGATAATCAACATCAAAATCTGCGATTATCATACGATGTCGAGAGACAGAATCAGCAAAGACAACATTACCCAACTCATCACAATTCCTACAATCGACTTCCGAATTATGACACTAGGAGATTCGCACCACAGCAACAGGGATACAATCAACCATACAATCAAAACCAACCGTCTAGGCCTACTCCAATGGAAACAGATTCCAGGCAAGTCGTGCAGGCACAGAGGAGAAGTAACTTTCAACAAAATAATCAACACCATCCTTTCACAAACAACCAGCCATGGAAGAGGGAGCACAGCGGTAATTACCAAACAAATAAACACCAACGAATAAACCAGTCGCAACAACAAGATGACAACTCTAGTACGTATGCTGAACCGGATCAAATGGTAAATAATGTAAGAATAGATAATTTAAACTAAGAAGCGGGTTGCCCTACCTCACATTAAGTAGCGAAGTAACAAATAAGAAATACGATATTTTAATTGATACAGGAGCAACCTACAATTATATAAGAGTAAAGTGTGATTCGTCAGACAGGATTAAAATCAAACCAATTAAAATTAAAACCATAAATGGTTATTCATTTGCAAATACCAAAAGAGTGATTAAATTAATGAACAAAGAGATAACTTTCTTTGAACTTAAAGACATAGAATCTTTTGATATGATTTTAGGGATAGAAGGATTAAAAATATTAAATGCCGAAATAAGCCTTAGGGACATGACCTTAACCACCATAAGTAGTGATAGTCAACCCAAATTAAATTATATTATAGGAGATGAAAGGTACAAGGAAGAAATAGATAGAATGATAAAGGAAAATAATGGCATAGGACCATTACCCTTCACGACGACAATTGAAGCTACAATCAGAACAAAGAACAAAGAGCCAATATGGACAAAACAATACCCGTATCCTATAGTGGATAACGAGTTTGTTAACAAAGAAATAAGAAAGTTACTGAACGAAGGTATTATACAAAAAAGTAATAGCCCATACAACTCTCCAATATGGACAGTCCCTAAAAAGGGTATGGACGAGCAGGGAAGACCGAAGAAACGAATGGTTATAGACTTTCAAAAATTAAATGCCAATACAATTTCAGACAGGTACATTATCCCAGATGTAAACATGACAATCCAAAATCTAGGTAAGGCTAAGTATTTTACAACTTTAGATTTGGAATCAGGCTTCCACCAGATAAGAATCGCTGAAAAAGATAGGGAAAAAACAGCTTTCTGCGTTAATGGCGGGAAATATGAATTCGTTCGTATGCCATTTGGCTTAAAAAACGCACCTTCAATATTTCAGAGATGTGTGGACGACATACTTAGGGATTACATAGGAAAATTTGCGTACGTATACATAGATGATGTACTTATATACTCATCTTCTCCCGAAGATCATATGAAACATATTAAAATAATTGTGAACGCATTGAACAAGGCCACTCTAAAAATATCCAATGAAAAATCTAAATTTTTCCAAACAGAAGTAGAATATTTAGGTCATGTAATAAAACATAATAGAATTGCAACGAATCCAGAAAAAGTGAAGGCAATAAACATTTATCCAGTTCCAAAAACTCTAAAAGACTTAAGAGGTTTTTTAGGAATGACAGGATATTATAGGAAATTTATTAAAGGATACGCTAGCATAGCAAAACCCTTGACAGTACATTTAAGGGGAGACAACGGTCAAATAGGAAAAAACAAGAGCAAAAATACGCATATAAAACTTGACGAGCAAGCACTGAAAGCCATAGACAACTTAAAAACTTGCTTAAGAGAACAAGTAGAACTTTTCCAACCAGACTATTCAAAACCATTTGAACTAACAACTGATGCATCCAACATACCACTTGGAGCAGTTCTTAGTCAAAATAAAAAACCAATATTTTTCTTGTCACGAACCTTAAGTAAAACGGAAGAAAACTACAGTACTAACGAAAAAGAACTTTTAGCAATCGTTTGGTCGTTACAAAAATTAAGAAACTATATCTACGGTGTAGCTGACTTAACGATCTACACCGACCACCAGTCTTTGACATTTGCGATATCCGAAAAAAACCCAAATACAAAATTAATGAGATGGAAAAACATAATTGAAGACTTTGGAGCCAAATTGGTATACAAGCCAGGTCATTTAAATGTCGTAGCCGACGCCCTTTCAAGACAGCAAGTAAACTCATCAACAATCAGTACAGTTCACTCAGCTGCAAGTTCACCCACAGACGTTATTAAAACTGTATCGCAACCTTTTAATGCGTATGCTATTCAAATTGAACTCGTACCAAATAGAAAAATAAATGAAACTCGAACTCGAACAACATTTCCGAACAAAGTTAGGCATACAGTAAACTTTACAAGTGAACAAAATTTAATTACAGAATTGAAAAAGGTATTACAGCCAAATAAAATTACTGCAATACATACTACTAGAGAAAATATTTATGCATTTGGTCCAATAATAAAAAACACTTTTAATACTGCAAATTTCGTGTTCACACCAACAAAACTAATCGATGTTAGAGAAAAAGAAAAACAAATCGAAATAGTTAAAAGAACACATAACAGAGCACACAGAGGCTATAAAAACAACATTTATGAGATAGTTGAAACTTACTACTGGCCTGAAATGAAACAACAATGCAAGGCATTTAATAAAAAGTGTACACCTTGTCTTTATGGTAAATATGAAAGAAATCCTACAAGAGAACCACTTGGAGATTCTGATATACCAATAGAACCAGGAAAATACATACACATGGACATTTACTTTAATGATAAAAAAACATTTCTAGTCGCTATCGATAAATTCTCAAAATATATTACCCTCAGAGAAATTGATTCAAGAGAACGTATGTCTGAGAAAATGGAAGAAGTTATCACAAATAATTACCCGAACTGCACACGATTAATGACTGATAATGAAAAATGTCTAAACACGCCAGCAGTGAATATGATGTGTGAAAAATATGGAATAAGAAAAATAGAAACTCCAGTCTATAGATCGACTTCTAACGGACAAGTTGAACGCGCTCATAGTACAATCTCCGAGCTAGCGAGAATATTCAAAATTCAAAACGAAACCACAATAATAGAAGAAATTTATAAAACAATCAGAGAATTAAACAACACTTTACATACAGTTACAGGATTCAAACCAATTGACATCCTATTCAACAGAATTAAGTATGATAAGAAGCAAATCCACCAAAAATTAAAAGCAGCATCAAAAAAAGTACAAGAAAAACTGAATCAAGGTACGAAACACCGAACATTTTCACCAAACGAGCAGATACTAGTAAAAATCAAAGGTGTACGGAAAAAGAAAGACGCTAGATATATTAAATACGTTGTAAAAGAAGACCGTGAGGACACTGTCTTAACTACAAGGGGAAAGATCGTGCATAAGGATAATATAAAGAATTATACCATTAATCATGATAATCATCTTCCTGACATTACTCGCAGTGGCCATACCAGAAATACAGGCGGAAACAGAAATTAAAAAACTAGATGAACAGAAATATGTTTTAACCCGGACTAATGACGTTTTTTTATTTGACGAATATTCATACCTCTTCCACGTCACAAACTTAACAAAAATAACTACAACATATCAGCAAATCTTTAACAAATACTCTCACTCCACCATCGAGGAACATATTTGGACAAAGAAAATTAAAACATTAATAAATCAACTTAATGAACATAAACGACATACGAGATCCCTAAATTTTTTAGGATCAGCATTAAAATTCATTACGGGAAATCCAGATCATGACGATTTCATATTGATGGAAACAAAAATAAACGAATTAATAAATAATAATGAAAAACAACGTTTGGTTAACTCAAGGTTTGAAAAATTAATTGATGCATTACAAGGCCAGACTCTCGAAAGCCACCTCATCTTAGAACAAGTACATGACCAACTCTTATTACTTGTCAGAACAATTAATGCTGCAAAAAATAACGAATATTTAACCGAATCGTTAAACTTAGACGACGTAAAGGAAATAATAGATCATGAATTAATCTCAGTACCCATAATAAACATTCTGGAATACGCAGATATACATATAGAGACTTATTTATAACTATCTATAAATATCCTATATTGAATAAGGACTGTAAACTTTTTAAAATCACTCCCATAAGCTTTAGGCACGGAAAAATTCAAACGGATGATCAAATTTCCCAATGCAATAAAGATTATGTTAGGGTAAACCTTTGCAAAAACTTTTTAGGAAGGAACATATGCCAAAGAAACAATGATACAGATAAGTGCATACTTCCGCTACTGACAAACAGAAACAGCAAGTGTACAGTTATACAAGAATATAACAAACCATTATTAGAAATTGACGAAGGCTCAATACTATTGGACGGAAACCACAAAGTAAATATCAATCAATATCACCACTACGGGTATAACTTTAGTCACGTACACAGACCAGGTCACGATAGACAACAAGACATATAGAAATATTAACGACAGAATAATTAAGGCCATCCATATGAAACACGACGAAGACTTTGAAATTTTGAAAATAATAAATTCTGATACCAAATGGGCTTTTAATAACATAGACTCATTAAAAAAATTCTCTATTCCATTTGAACAGCACCCAATCAAGTCTTTCATTTTTTGTATATTTACCCTTACACTCTTAATAATAATAATTTTTTCAATAATAAAAATGGTAACTTGCATAACAGTATGGAAACACAAAATTGCAATCCGTAAAATTGAAAAAGCATATATTATGGAATTGCAACGTATTAGGAAAGATCGGGACGATCTTGCTTAACCCAGGGGGGAGTTAAGGTCAGACTTAACGTTTGCCTCCTTTGTTCATTAATCTAAACACACACACGCACATTTACATACCTACCAAGCATGGTTAATCATGTTCCTTTGTCCCTTGTTTGGGTAAATCTTGTTACAGATAAGAATATCTAAAACATGACGAATCATGCTAACATAAATATAGTTTAAGATAAGAAATTAAGTAAAAACATGTTTTATTATGTTTAAGAACTAACAAAGAAATATATCAACAAAGAAATGATAGTTAGGTAAAAAACAAGTAATCATGTTATCAATAAAAGAAAACTAGAATTGTAATCTTAAACTAAATTTTAGTATTTAAGAAAGTAAAAAGTAATTTGTCAGTTAGTTATGAAATAATATTGAATAACACATAGTGCTTAAGTTTTCTAACTCCTAAGGAAAATAAAAAATTATACGCGTACGCGTAGAAAAATATATTTTTTTTTTTTTAGTAAAAACACTAAACTTTAATTCGCGAGACGCAACCCCAGTGAAGGACCGGCACTATCCTGTTTCCCTGGCAGTACAAAAACTAATGTACGCAGAGCTTGATGGGATGCTTGGCCTTGGTGTCATTGAGCTTAGCGAAAGTCCGTGGAGTCATCCAGTGACTTTAGTCCGTAAGGGCGAAAAGAACCGGCTGTGTCTGGACGCTCGAAAGCTCAACGCACTGACGGTCAAGGATGCCTATCCTCTGCCCCACATTGAGGGTTTGCTTAGCCGCTTGGGAGACACGATTTTTATTTCTAGTGTCGACCTGAAAGACGCATTCTGGCAGATCCCACTGGATCAGTCTAGTAGGGAAAAGACTGCTTTCACGGTGCCTGGGCGACCACTTTACCATTTTACGGTCATGCCGTTTGGGTTGTGTAACGCAGCTCAAAGGTTATGCCGTTTAATGGATAAGGTGATCCCTGCGGCGCTTCGGGATAGAGTTTTTGTCTACTTAGATGACCTTCTGGTGGTGTCTCCAGATTTTGCGACACACTTGGAGTTGTTGTCTCGTGTGGCTAATAGTTTGACCAGAGCAGGTTTGACCATCAATGTGGCTAAATCTAAATTCTGCTTTAAAGAGTTAAGATATCTGGGTTATATAGTAGGAGGTGGTAAACTTAAACCTGATCCGGCGAAGGTGGAAACTATTACTCGTTTTGCCTACCCTAAAACAGCTAAACAGGTGCGGAGTTTCATGGGCGCAACAGGCTGGTATAGAAAATTTATACCAGACTATGCTACCATTGCAGCTCCAATCTTTGACACGCTAAAGAAGGGAAAGCAATTCAAGTTTTCAGATGCAGCCAAAGCTGCGTTTGATCGCCTCAAAAATGCTCTGATTTCGAGCCCACTTCTCAATCACCCAGATTTCTCCCGGCATTTTTACGTTCAATGTGACGCGTCAGATGTGGGGGCTGGAGCTGTTCTTTTTCAGAAAGATGATTCTGGCGAAGAACACCCCATTGCCTATTTCTCACACAAATTGACATCGGCACAGAAAAATTATTCTGTGACTGAACGTGAATGCTTGGCAGTGGTCCTGGCGATTAAGAAGTTTAGGCCCTACATAGAACTTATGCCTTTCTCCGTGATAACCGACCACAGTAGTCTTAAGTGGCTTATGTCTAACCTGACCAGACATCCCGCTTTAGGCGGGATTATCCCACTTTTCTGAGGTTGATCCCGCCTTGAATTTTTATCCCGCATTTTAGAGTTTTGAAATTTCTTATCTCTTAATATATTTTTATTAATATGTAACTGATAAAAATTTATTCCAAATATTTTTTAGTGTAGTTGTTTATTTTTTTTGGATCTGGCAGCTCCTCAAATTAAAAAAATAAAAATACAAACGTACACACTCAAAGATCCTTTTGTTACAGTGCTTTATATGTGCAGACATTCTGCTGCTTTAGGAATTTATTACCAAGAGAATAACAACTGACATTCACCAAACTGTCAATAATAAAATAAAAAGTTCTTGCTTATTTTTTTATAAAGAGTTTGACACATTGGTGTAGTCAGTTGATGATAATATGGACTAACAAGGCCACTTGCTATCATTCGCCTTAAGTTTTTGTACATTGTTTTGTATAAAAATCTTATTTTGTTTTGTAAATGAAGTAAAAAAATCTTTAATTTTATTTATTTTACGTTACTAAATAAAAATTTTTGTTAATAAAAACTTTTGTTTATTTAAAATCGATTCTTTTGAGTTAAAAACTGTGTTTCCTAAGTACATACGAAACTTTTTATGAGCGTATAACACATTCCGCTTTCAAATAGTTGTTTATTTAAAAATCCCGCTTTTTGGCCGTATTTTCGTCAAAATCCCGCTTTTTGAACGATCGTGTCCCGCTTTTTGTAAAAAGCTTCTGGTCACGTTACTTATGTCACATAAAGATCTCACTGGTCGTTTAGCTAGATGGAGCCTACATCTCCAGTCGTATGATTTCACGATAGAGCATAGGCAGGGGAAGCAAAATGTAGTACCCGATACCCTATCGCGTTACGAAATGGATGAAGTCTCGGCAGATGTAGAAGGGCTGGTCGATCTCAACTCAAGCGCTTTTAAATCCAGTGACTATTTGGAATTAATTTCTACTATAGAAAAAAAATCTGATCAGTTGCCTGATTTAAAAGTAGTTGAGGGATTTGTTTACAAAAGAGCACGACCTTATGATGGAGTGGTAATGAATGAGGACTTCTCATGGAAATTATGGGTCCCTCATGAATTAACCAAATCCATCATAGAAAAGTCACACGATTCACCACTGGCTTGTCACGGAGGCGTTGGAAAAACTCTTCGACGAGTCAAAGAGTATTTTCACTGGCCAAACCAAAACGCGCAAGTTCGAGACTTCGTTGCAAATTGTGAAATCTGCGCTCAAAGAACGGCAACTGTTTCATTTTTATAGTTTTAGACCATTTAACAAAATTTGTTCTTTTGAAAGCTCTGCCAAAAGCCAATACGAAAAACATTATAAAATTCTTAATAGCTGAAGTGTTTCATAAGTTTGGAACGCCAGAGACTATTGTCTCTGATAATGGCCAGCAATTTGTTAGCAAGGAGTTCGCAGAGCTCGTGAAGAATTTTGGCGTTAGACACGTGCGAACAGCAATACATTCTCCGCAAGCTAACGCGTCCGAGCGAACAAATCAGTCCATTTTGTCTGCCATACGTTCCTACTTACAAAACGACCAAGCTGAATGGGACAAACACTTGTCAGAAATTGAGTTTTCGTTAAGATCGTCAATGCAGACTTCGATCGGTGTTACACCGTATTACGCATTGTTTGGGATGAACGCGATTGGGCATGGCAGTATGTACAACTTAGCCAGAAAACTCGAAAGCCTAAATGACCCCGAACTTAATATCATAGCGAAATCTGATAAAATGTCACTAATAAAACAAAAGATACGGGAAACATTACATAAAGCCTACATACGTAACAAATCAACGTACAACACAAGATGCCGCGAGGTTAAATTTGTCCCGGGACAAGAAATATACCGACGAAATTTCCAACAGAGTGATTTTAAAAGCGGATTTAATGCCAAACTTGCACGGAAATTTTTGAAATGTCGCGTCATAAGACCAATTGGAAACAGCCTCTATGAAATAGAAGATCTTCAAGGAAAATCGCTGGGGGTATTTCACGCCAAAGATTTGAAGCAATAGCTTTAATATCTTTGGTGGTTTTAGTCCCAGCAATCCCATCATGTTTGGAGGCACCACTTCCACTTTCACTGTAATAGAGATAAATTATTAATAAAACACGCAAAATTCAATTTATTAAGTACAATACACTTACCCATTCTTTACTTCGTAGGCCACAACAGGAAACAAAGGTTGGTCGCCCTGACGTAAACCTGTAATTAGAAAAAAATACCATCCAATTTATCAATGAAAAATTGTTTTGTTTTTACTCACCTTTTTCTACTCGCCGGCGATGACGTCATCCTTCATTTTCAGGTTCCTAGAAAGAAATAGTAATAAAATTAGATGTTAAATAAGAGTTAAAATAATATATTTTTGCCTAAAATCATTACAATAAAATAATAATAATAATTTAAAATTACACTTACCTATTTGTTTGTTCCACGATCTGCAATACTACACGCGTTTCCTTTTTGTTATTTTCCTTTTTTTGACATTTGCTTAGTTGGTTTGTTTAGGTAGTTCATTGATACAGACATGTATTTTTAGTACATCAGTGCTGCCAGAATCCTGAAAATAAGTGATGGTAGGAATTGGAAAGAGTGATGCCAGACCATCCTGACTCCTAGAGGATTATGCTATAATGCCCTAAATTTCCCAAAGATATATCCATTGGCATAATTTTGATTTTTTTTGTTTTTTTTTACCTTCTTCTCCCCCATTCTAGGTCCACTGGTGGACTCAAGAATGGTTGGGTTTGTCATGGTCACACTGGTCGACGGTAAAGCCGTGCACAAGGGTAAAACCGTCGATCAGCTGTGTTTTCTATTTGGAAGGTGTTAAGAAGCAATAACAAGTTTTTTTTGTAGAAAAGAAAAGAAAAAAAACAAGGGAATGGTGGTTGTCTGGAAAGGTAGCTCCCAGAAGCTACCAACAAAATAAAGATGGCAGTAAAGGCAGGCATTTTGGCGGACGAAAATGGAAGGCCACGTCAGAGTGGAAGAAAGGAAAAGAAGAAAAATGATAAGTTTTTGTGAGGTAGAGAAGAGGTTGGTTCTTTTCTGTTTGGGCTGTGATGGTGAACGAAAGATTGATGTGGCTGGTGTTTTAAAAGAAAAAAAAAATCAAAAATTGTGAAGTGCTACAAATAAAAAAATATATATATAAAATTAAATAAAAAAGCAAAAATTTAGAAACAAATATATGAAATGAAATGGCAAAGAAAAGAAAATTTTAAAGCGTTATAAGAAAAACAAAAATCTGCTTTATTAACAATAATAAAACTAAGAAAGTGATAATTAAAAACAGATGTTCAGTCAATATCTTTCTTTTAAATGTTACAAAAAAATTAAAACTAATGTGAACAAATTAATGTTAACAAAAAAAAGGTGAAAATTACAAAATTACGAAGAAAAATTGAACAAATAATATAAGAAGAAAAATTACTTGAACAGATACTTAAAACCAAAATTTACAAAAAATTAAAAAGCCCTAGCACCGTCACCTGCAACACGCCAGATCCATCGAGGGAACTGGAAAAGCCAACGCAACGACAAAAAGCGCCATAACCCGTGAGGATTAAGTACCCGACTCCCAGGTATTTTGCCATTGACTTCGGACACACGAGACTGGACAGGACGGACGGCCTGAAAATATAAAAATATATATTTATTACAGCAGTTTTTTAGATTTTATTTTTTAAATTAACATAGGTACCTTGCATTTGTAGAAAATCGTCACAAAATTGTGCAAAACCAATCCACGCTAGGTAGGGTGAGCTCAGCCTAGGTAGCGCGAGGGACCACGCGAAAAGGAGAGGGTATTTGCCCAATTAAGTACCATGTTAACTTTAAGGACAGAAAGATTTTTGTAGTTAATATATATATATATATATGAATGAATATATAATTTTGACTTAACTTAGAACATAGGACACGCCACTGACGGACGGCAATCCGTGTAAAGACATCCCAAGATGGATAGCTAGAAGAAAAGGGGAGAACATTTTTTTTTACTACTATAATGAAAATTTAAAATTTCAATTTGATGATAAATTAGTTTTTTTTTATAAATATTTTTTTTGGTGACATAAAATTTACTCTTTACCTTTTTTTTTATCCTGTAATGAATTAAACCTATTAATCTGGAAGAAAAAGTATTTTTTTTTCGTGTCATTAATTTTTATTGTAAATAAAAACCCAATATGTATACCATTTTTCTTGTGAACCGCTAAAATGTTTTTATTTAACAGGATGAATCTATAAACTTTGGTGGCGGAAAGGTAAGTAAGGTGAAGTAGAGTTTTCCAAGGGTGACGTAAGTTAAGGGACATCGCAGACTGAGTGCGATGTCACGGAGAAGTCCTCTGACTTCTAAGGGGAGGGTTGCAAGCCGTGGCATAACACCTGCCAGGCGAATTTGGTCGTTTGTGTGTGTGTAGGTATACAGGGAGATAATTATGATTTGCTTCGGGCTCCAAATTTCTTTTTTTGACCACCTACAATATTTTACTTCCATTTATGGAGTATTTGGCTGGCATGATTTTTTTTGTTGTTGACGATTGTAGATGCTGGACCTCCAGATGGATTGGCAAGAACCACCCCAAGACGGCGAGCCCTAGCCGGGGATACGCCAGCATGCCAGCACGGCCAATCATCTGGCAACCACCACGTCCATATGGTTTCAATTCAATTTGTCACCACACACATGTTAATCTACAAATACATACAGTCGGCATTACAAATGTTATCAAACAATTGATGACAATTTTCATAAGTGCATTCTAATGTATCATTTACTACACATAAATGATGTTTTCGTAGATGCAAAATATATATGTACATTTGCATCTAAAAACACTTTATTACACTTGAAGCATGGAATCATTTTACCACGTATTACATACATATGTATTTTTTTATTTAATTAAAACTTTTTTTTACCATACACTTGATCGTTTTTATGATGCTCACACAATGCACGCCGACGCAAAACTAAAATTTTGTATACACACTTTTCTAATTTTTAATGTGTTAAACAGAGAACTAATAATTTCTATTATTCTTACACATGGCGTAAACAATTTTTATACCGTTAGTTTCTGTTAAATTCTGATCTGTTTAAAAATTTCTTAATTTCAAAGAAAAACTTCATAAATGTCAGAAATTTTTTCATATTTTGGCATTAAAAAAATCATTATCAAACCGGTTTGTAAAATATTATGAACATTTTCATATTTATAACGAATAGCTACATATAATTTACAACTTATGTCATGAAAAAGGTGAATTATATAATAGGATTTAAGTATTTCTTACATAAACAATGTAAGCTTCTTTATATATTTTATAACAAATCATTCATAAAATCATAGGAATATTTCATAATATTTATGAATTTGAGTATACAAAATGTAGGGAAATAAAAAAAAATTTATTAATTTAAGAAATATTAATACTATTTATGAAAAATGTTCACTATATTTATGAACAGTTCATATGAGCATTTTTATGAATATAATTCATAGCATTTAAGACTAAATTCATAACTAAATAGTGGGTACTTACAAAAAATTTTCAATTATAAGAAATTTTTCATTAAAAGTAAGCATTTTTCATGTATTTTATGAACATGAAAAAATATGAACAGCTTTCATAAGTAATATGAATTTTATTTTTTTGTGTGTAGCATATCTACATATATGTATAAAGGGTAAGGGCAAATAACTGGGGATGACACTTTTATTATTGGAAATGCTTCATTGTTTATGGCAGTTATATTTCCAATCACATGTGAAGTTTTAAATGCCCTTTTGGAACCTATTTAGTTTGATACTCCTTTCACTTACTCTTTATATATACATAAGTACATATGTATATTTTGTTATTTTTTATGATTCTTTGAATTGTTATTTTTTATGTTTCTTTGAGTAAAAAATATTTTCTACAGAATTTCATTCAAATCTACCGATTTTTTTGTCGATTATACCGAATTAAAAAAAAATTAAGTGTGCGCACTGGTGCTCATACTATTTTCATTCTGTTTAGAGAGCATGTCATGGCATGGATTTTTTCAACATTAAATATTTTTTTTTTTTTTGAAAATTAACAAATGATACACTAACATATTTTTCAATATACATACATACAGATAAAGTTGTAATTAGAGATGCTACTCGGGACAGGCTTTTTTAAATCCCGGGCTTCGGGATTTAGTCATGGGGTCTCGAAATCCCGAACCGGGACCCCTGGATTTTCGGGACTTACAAAATCCCGAAAACATTGTGAACAAATATGCGTCTTTATACTAAAAATAATATTTTAATTTTACAAAATATTTTTTTTGCATATTTAAAGGGTACTTATACAATTCAGACATTTAATTGGAAATTTTCATTGAACAATATTTATTCAAAGCAAATTTTTTATTTTAACTTTTAATAACAGGGAGTTTATAATAATTTTTGATGTAGAAGATGACAGTCAAAAACATTATTTATGCAAAAAATCGGGATTCAGATAATCTCGAAAATCCCGGGCTTTAAAATTGAAAAATCCCGGGCTCCGGGATTTGAATAGTCCCGAAAATCCCGGGATTTTTTCTTTATTCCATTACTAATAAAATAGCAGCATACATATTTAACCGCCGAAACCGTACAAAGTACGACCTAGCCTTTTCAATGCGTAAACAACATCCATGGCGGTGACAGTTTTCCTTTTGGCATGTTCTGTATATGTGACGTCATCACGGATAACATTTTCCAAAAATACCTTTAGCACCACGGGTTTCTTCGTAAATCAATCCAGAAATTCTAATAGCGGGCTTTGTAATACCTTGGATATTATCACGCAACACTTTACGATGACGTTTAGCGCCACCTTTGCCCAAACCTTTTCCGCCCTTACCACGACCAGTCATTTTATATCACTCACTATTTTTTTTCACTTAACACAATTCACAAGAGATTCACAATACGAATGGGTTTCCTCACTTAGTTTAGTTTAGTTTTTATTGAATCCCATACAATTCATACATACAATTCAATCTTATACTAACCTCTGTGACAATGACAAAATTATAACAAAACTGAGGTGAATGACTATTTGTATATTTTTGGTATTCTGAAAAATATTGTCATGAATCAAACATAACAAATTTCTCACCTTATGAAAAGCTCAAAACAAAATAAAATTGTTTTAATTTTCCTTTTGATTTACTTTTTAGTTGTGAGAATTAAAGAAAAAAGCATGATTATTGAAAAATGTATGGAAAAAAAATTATTTCTTACTGCATTTTTTTTTTTTGCAAAGGTAAAGGAAAAATTTTTTTTCACTTTTTTCAAAATAACTTCCAGGGGCTCTTGATTTTTTGCCAACAATATTTGCAAAGTTGTAGCTACGGTAAGACTGGACAACTTTTGCGAATATATTAATACAATTTGAACGTGTCTAGGCATGCTAATAGCTCATACAGACCACTTTTTACCTTAAAAATTAAAATTTTTCTGAATTTTTCGACGTGCACGCATCTCTACTAAGCTTCAGTAACACTTTTTTTGCACATTTTGTTAGCATTTTTTTTTAATAGATGCAAGAACATTTTGTTTTCAATTTTTCCAGCATAGCTTACAAGGACTGATAACTTTCCACTACCAATATTTGGCAAAGCAACAGCAAAACCTTAAAATAGTAAATACTAAAATCTGCAACACAAGTAATGCAACAATAACAAAGAAAGGACAAAATACTATAAAAGTAAAAAACTAAGTTTTTTAAGGTATAAAGTGGTCTTAAAGAGGTAAATAGGGCACCTAGATACGTTCAGATTATATAGATGTGTTTACATAATTTGTCCAGCCTTACCGTAGATACAATTTTCCCAAATATTGTTAGCAAAAAATTAGAAGTGGCTGCAAGTTATTCTGAAAAAAGGAAAACAAATTTTTTCCTTAATTTTTGCAAAAAAAAAATGCAAGAAATAATTTTTTTAGCATAAGATGTAACAAGATTTTTTGGAATAGGGATTTACTACTCTCATGTATTGTTATCGAACCCATACTGTCCAGTCCGTATGTTTTTCAAAACGTCCTAATTTGTTGCATAACATTATTATGCATTAGCGGAATTTGGTGTGTGATGCAAATTGTTTTGCGTAAGAGTAAATGCATAATATCGTTGCTTTTCTTTAAAATCCAACAACAAAATACACACACGCAATCCAAAAAACTACGATATTTTGCATTTGCACTTACGACAGACAATTTGCATCAAACATCGAATACCGCCATTAATTTACAGTGTGTGACCATTGTTTGCTTACTAATGTACATAAATGCAAGATAACCCCTCTCAGTCATGAAAAAAATAATTTTCTTCTCCGTTCATAACAATTTTTTTTTTATTATTATTTCTTAAATAAATAAATATAGTTTTCAATTTGACAAAAATCTCACCATAGTATGTTGAAAGCTCAAAAAAGAGTTTTAAGCTTTTTCTTGTCATATGAACAACAGAATACCATCACAATTTTATTTAAAAATATATAAGAAGAAACTTGACAAAATTGTATGACAAAAAAATGTGTCACAATTTATTAGAATACGGGTATTAATATTAAAACTAAATACATTTCTACAATACTCCTTACATACTAAAGTATTTTTACAAGGACTTTCACTTTAAGAAAATTCTATTTGTACTTTTGGTACGTTAATTAAACAATATTTTGATCCATTACAATTACTTCTCAAAAAAGGGGTTAAAAAAGGGAGACATTTACATTTCTTATATCTAAAGAGTAACTTAAAACAATATAACAAAATAAAACAAAACAAATCAACACAAAGCAAAACAAAACAAAACGAAACAACAACAAAGAACATAAAAAATAACTTAAAATAAGGATAGCGTGAAATATTTACAAAATTAAAGGGGTTACTGAGCAGTATTATATACTGTATCAGTAACCTGACCAGACATCCCGCTTTAGGCGGGATTATCCCGCTTTATCCCGCTTTTTAGAGTTTTTAAATTTCTTATCTCTTATGCCCTAATTCTGTTCGACGAATGTATCGTCTTGTCTATGGACAAAAAAAGAAGCAGTTTTGATTCTTTAAAACGATTATTATTTGTTGTCTATGCTAGAAGGTTCGTGTATTTGCTTTGTAATTTTGTTCTAAACATTATATCCAACGCATATTTTTTCATATATTTTTCAAACTGTTGTATAATAATTTAATTGAATTTTTATGTTTTAAAAACATGGCAATAATATTTTTATTTTTCATTATCAAAGACAACAACCATTTTTGAAGAAAATAATTTAGAGACTTTAAAGACAAGAACTCAGAAGCATTTTCAAACAAAAACGTCCTAAATCTTCTTACTGAATTAGGGCATTAATATATTTTTATTAATATGTAACTGATAAAAATTTATTCCAAATATTTTTCAGGAGTTCTCGTTGTACCTTCATAGTGAACAGACGTAATAGCGGAATTTTTCTTACATACAAACAAAACAAAAAAAAAAAATCATACAAAAAATATTCGTAGTACATATTAACTTTGATAAATAAGCTTTTTTTTTGCTTTGCTAATATTTTTTTACATATAGAAATAACAAAATCAAAAAAGAACCGTAAACAAAAAAACATACAAAGTACCCTTGAGGAATACTCTTTATGAGTACCCCAAAGGAAAAAAATAGTGAAGTGAGCTCTAACGGCAGAAATGCCTATTTTACTGTGAGTTTTGATGCTCATAATGATAACAATAAAAATAAAAAATCTGATAATAGACTTGCTGTGAGTTCTGAAGCTCTTAATAAAAACCAAAAATCTGATAATAGACTTTCTCTAACGGCAAAACCACAGTTTCGTCAGCGATCAACTTCGCTTTGTCCAATGCCATCTAGTGAATCGTTGACATTATTGCCTAGTACTTCTAAATTTAACTCAGCGATATCATCCGCTTCGGGCTCGTTGTCATCACTTAAACAAGTTGTCACTGAAGATAAGAGCACCCCAAAGCCCAAGGTCCAAGTCGGAATGGACAGATAAATTACAATTTTAAAGCGCGGGCGCAGCCCAAATTCTACTAAAATTGCATCTGTTCCAAAGATGTCCAGGGATAACAGCGCATCCTCTACTAATCGGCAAAACCGTTTTAAAATATTGCAAGATGATAATGAAAAACCCGCTGAATCTGCGAATAAAACCTCCAAGCCGCCACCAATCTATTTAAGAGAAAAAAACTCAAACGCTCTAATTAAAAAATTAATTTCGGTCATTGGTGAGAATAAATTTCACATTGTTCCAATAAAACGTGGTAATATTGATGAAACGAAAATTCAAATTTATGAAGAAAAAGATTTTCGCACAATGGTTTCTGAACTTGAAAAAAGTAAAACAAATTTCTACACATATCAGCTCAAGAGTGCTAAAGGTATGCAGATTGTGTTGAAGGGCATAGATTCCTATGTTGCTCCCGAAGAAGTAAAAGATGCTCTCGTCCTCCAGGGCTTTAAAGTAAAAAATGTATCGAACATAATAAATAGGGAAAAGATCCCTCAACCTCTATTTCGCGTTGAACTTGAGCCAAATGATATAAAATTGAAAAAGAGTGAGACCCATCCAATATATAATTTAAGATATCTCTTATATCGAAAAATAACCGTTGAAGAACCACACAAGCGTTCAGGACCCGTACAGTGCCATAATTGTCAAGAATATGGCCATACTAAAACTTACTGCAAATTACCTACTGTTTGTGTCGTGTGCGGCGAGTTGCACGGCACTGCTAGTCGCAATAAACCAAAAGATCAAAGTAACAAAAAATGCAGTAATTGTGGAGAAAATCACACTGCTAACTACAGAGGTTGTCGTGTGTACTCTTTGGTAAAGAAGACTATGGTGCAAAACCTAAATTAGCTCCAGCTCAATCAGCAAACGTTCACTCTGCCACTTTTCAGCAAATGAGCCAACCAGTTACTTCCCGTGTATCGTATGCCGATGCTGCTAAGGCTAGTTCTATTCCGACACAAAATGTTTCACCGCAAAATAATTCTACAAATACACACTCAAACTTTAATTATAATCGCCTTGAAGCCACTATTGAAAATCTTGTGCAAACTATAAATAATTTTACAACAAATATGACTAGCATGATGCAAGAAATGTTGCGAATGCAGAATACCCTGCTTCAAGCTTTAGTTAACAAACCATGAACACGTTAAAAATATGTTTCTGGAACGCAAACGGCATTCGCCAATATAAAAATGAACTTGAGCACTTCCTCACGGAAAAAAATATTGATATAATGTTGGTCTCTGAGACTCATTTGACTTCGAGAAGCCTTTTTAAAATTTATGGCTACACCTTATATGATTCAAAGGACCCGAGAGGAAGAGCATGCGGTGGATCAGCAATTTTAATAAAGTCAAGACTCAAGCATTATATTATTGATAACATTTGTGAAGAACATTTACAAGCAACGAATATTTGTATTGAAAATTTTTCCAATAATTTTGTCATATCATCAATTTACTCTCCTCCTAGATTCGCAATTACTGAGCATCAATACGAGGATTTTTACAAATCTCTGGGTCCTTGTTTCGTAGCAGCTGGCGACTATAATGCTAAACACACGTTCTGGGGTTCGCGTCTTATTACACCCAGAGGTCGAGCGTTGTTCAATACAATTTCCAAAATGGGCTTGGATGTCATTTCAAGTGGGGAGCCCACTTATTGGCCTACTGACATACATAAAATTCCGGATGTAATAGACTTTGGCGTTATGAAAAATATCTCTAGGGATTTAATTCAAATTGAAGCTTCTCTAGATCTCTCGTCCGATCACTCTCCCACGATCGTTACAATTTGTAGCCCATTAAGAAGTGATTTACCTCACCCATATGCCAATTTGATAAATCGTGTAAATTGGCTGCGATTCAAAAAATATCTTAGTAGTCATTGCACGGAAAACATTACACTAAGAACACCTGATGATGTTGAATCTAACATTGCCAATCTTAACGAAAATATTAAGCAGGCTGCTAAACATGCCACTACCTCCTATCCGCAGACTGGGTTTAATAGACTATATTCTACAGATATTGAACGTCTCGTATGTGAAAAAAGAAGAGCTAGAAGGGAATGGCAACAGCACAGATCACCCCAGAATAAAATTAGATTTAAAGAGTGCACTAAACGACTCCAAGAGCTGCTTGCACATGAAAAAAGTGCATCTCTTAAAAACTATCTGGAAAATCTTGATGTCACACCAGCATCTGATTACTCTTTATGGCGTGCTGCTAGAAAGCTTAAAACACCCGTTGAGTTTAAACCACCTCTGCGCACATCTACCGGAGGTTGGGCAAGAAGCGATACTGAAAAAGGTAACATATTTGCTGCCCATTTAAAATACGTATTTACCCCAAACACATGTACTGGTGTAATTGATTTGCCAAATGTAGTCGCTCTACCCCCTCAACAAATAAAGTTTAAGACGCGTGATGTGCAAAAACTAATTTCTGAACTCAACCCAAAGAAAGCTCCGGGTTTTGATGGAATTAGTAACCAGATGCTAATAAAGTTGCCTCGTATTGCAATTAGAATACTGTTATTTATTTTTAACGCCATTTTACGACTGCAGTATTATCCAAATAGCTGGAAGCTTGCCAAAGTTAAAATGATTCCAAAGCCGGGCAAAGACCTTACCAAGGCTGAGTCATACAGGCCAATAAGTCTGCTATCAACAATATCAAAACTTTTCGAAAAACTGCTCATGACAAGATTGTCCCCAATTCTAGTTAGTAGTGGGTGCATACCGGACCATCAATTTGGTTTTAGAAGTCAGCATAGCACCATTGAACAAACTCATAGATTGGTCCAATTTATAAGAAGAACATTTGAAGAAAACAAGTATTGTTCTGCGCTGTTTATCGACGTTTCTCAGGCATTTGATAAACTGTGGCATGAAGGCCTAATTTTAAAATTAAAAAAATACCTGCCAATAAACGTTGTAAGTCTTTTGAAAAGTTACATTACTGCCCGGAAGTTCACTGTTGTGGAAGGAGACTTTATGAGCATGCCTGAAACTATCTCATCCGGTGTGCCACAGGGGAGTATACTGGGGCCAGTTTTGTATTTGATTTATACTTGTGATATGCCTCTGAGCAGCAATATCCACACTTCCACATTTGCTGATGATACAGCCTGCCTTAGTATGCATGAAAATCCTTACGAGGCATCCCGATATCTTCAAGAACACATTACCCAGCTGGAACTATGGTTAAACTTATGGAGAATTAAGGTAAACGAACAAAAGTGTGTTCAAGTAACATATACATTACGAAGAGATACGTGTTTACCCATTCGGATTAACAATCAAGTTGTCCCTCAACATACTCATGTGAAATATCTTGGTATACACCTTGATCGACGGCTTACTTGGAAACACCATATTGACTCTAAGTTAACCCAAATGAAAATAAAATTAACTCAGGTACATTGGCTGATTGGTAGAAATTCAACCCTCAGTCTAGATTGCAAACTTTTGATATACAAGTCTATTTTGAAACCCATATGGTGCTACGGAATTCAACTATGGGGCACTGCTTCAGCTTCCAATGTCGAGAGAATCCAACGAAGGCAAAATAAAATTTTGCGATTAATAACATCGGCTCCATGGTATATAAAAAACTCAAATATACATCGTGATTTGAATATGCCACTAGTGGTTGAAGAAATTGCAAAATATGCAGGCAAATATTTAACAAAACTCGAGTCACATCCTAATCCGCTTGCTCGTAATATTTTGAACTTTACTGGACACGTCCGCCTAAAAAAGAGGGATACAAGTGCTCTTATACTCAACACTCCAGATGGGACTGCTTGAAAATACTTTTTATTTTATTTTATTTTTTCTTCCTTTTGATTATCACTACTTATTTATTATTTATAACTATCTCTAAATTTATGTCCGACAGTGGTCGGGCCTAATAATTATATTTTAGATTTAAGATTTGAATACTTATTGTTAGTTCATATTTGAAGATACAATAAATAAAAAATATGTATTAAAAAAAATATTATTTCAATCAAATAAGAACAATTTTCATATTATTTTTTTTATAGAAAAGGTGTTAAATGATATGCACAAATCAAAAAAAAAAAGCAAGAGAAAGGGTGCTAAATGACAAAAACTCTTCTAAATCAAAGATACTAATATTTTTTTAATTCTTTACTTGCTGTATATGTATGTAACAAAAATGCAAATAAAATTCCATTAAAAAAAATTACAAAATATAATGTAGATTTTTTATACAGTTTTTTGTCTCTCCTGATAAATTAAAAAAAATGCAGTTGCATTAGCGGTATATGTTATTTTTCTTTTTTTTTAGTAATCTTTTTCATAAGTAATTTCTTGTGATTCGGCACCTTTTGTTAGCTGGGCCTTAACTCTAACTATAAATTTTCAATAATTATTTATTTGTTTGCTATTTATTTAAATTGTTTTTATATAACAAGCAAAAATGTTTTTTTTAAGCAAATAATATGGACTGGACTCACCAAGTTACAAATTTAGCGAGGGTTTTGGTGGCAATTGTTGACCCAGTAAGCCAAATTTAAATTCTTAAAGGCTCTGATGATCTTTCACCCAGATCCAGTTAGGCCAGGAAAGATGATATATTCGGCTATCGATCCCTTAAAGCACACAATCACTCCAATATATAAAATATAGATGGATTGCAGTCCGAGTATTCCTTTTCTGATATCCCTATTTTGGACTGCAATTCCACAACAGTATTGTCTTCCTCCGGACAATATTTTTTTTATTTACAATAGTGTCGGATATACACTACTTAATTTTCCTGAATTTTCTTATTTTATTTTTCACTAGATAGCTACCTGATACAACTGTTTTTGTTTGTATGAAAAACTAAGAAACTTTACAATGCGCTCATTATATGTATTTGTCTTGTGGAATGTCACTTTATTATACACACGATATTTTATGTGTACATCAAAATCTACGTTTTACATAAGGTTTATCATTTTTGTGTTCACACGTTGGTATGTTATGTACATATGATATAGGGTTGCCATTCGTACTGATTTTACCAGTGCATGCACTGGTTTAGTAGTATTGAAATGTATGCGCCATGACCATTAAAATTGTCAAATTTGGGTAATTAAAATCGAAATTTGGGTAATTAATGTCGAAATTTTGTAATTTATGGGCTAAATTTTACAAATTATGGTAATTAGTGTCAATGGTGTGCAGTGACGAGGGTTTGCATAACCCTTTTTTTGTTTGTACATAGATAAGGATGCTTTGATGTCGGTGCGTCGATGTGTTTTTGTTTTAATTTTATTGTTTGATATCCGCCCGTCTATGTGCATAGTTATTTATGTAGGCACGCAGGTGCGCTTGTTTGTACGTAGTATGTTTTTTCGTTTGTTAAGGGGTTGCAGTAGCTGTATGATTTTAGAAGATTGTGTGTGCGTGTGTGAATAGAGAAAATGTTGCTTTGGTTTTTTTTGTATTATTCTTTTGTTTGTACGTAGTATGGTTTTTCGTTTGTTAAACGGTTGCAGAAGGGTATTTGAGAAAGAAATTATGTATGCTTGTGTGGGGGGAATCTGAGAATGTTTTTGTTGTTGGTTTTATTAGCAATGAACTTACTTGAAGGTTAAAGAAATTGAAGAGTAACATATTTAGGATTGTCAAAGGGAATTAGAGATGCGTGATCATGGGAGCCAACGTTATGCTCATGCATGTGTATTTACGTATGTTTTTACAATAACTTGAGCGTTGACAGATGGGTAAGTAGTCGTATATGTATATAAAAAAAGAGAGTGTGTAATGCCGAGTACACATCTGACATTTGTTGTGTTCTAATTATTTTTTTATATGTGTACAACGCCTTTCACATTATGTTTTTTATAGGGAAGGCAACACCACACAACAAAAAATAAATAAAAAATCGGAAATCATAAACATTACCACTAGTGCACAATGTGTGCATGCGACATTACTTTTTTTGTTTGTAGTATTTCGTTTAGGACATGGAAGGGTATTTATAGAAAGTAATTATGTATGCTGATGAGATATCAATGTTCCTGTTTTTGTTGTTGTTTGATTTTTAATTTTTTTATGTTTAAAGAATTTGAAGAAATGAATAAAATATACAATTTATGCGTGTTGTATTTATTCATTCTTTTCACTTATTTTGTAAACAAATTGAAGTTTGTGATATTGAGGATTGTCAAAGATTGCTTGTTATTTTCACTGCTTGCTGACATTTGTCTCTGTCTATTGACTCTTAAATTATACATATGACTTGATCGTAATTCGTATAAATTGTGAAGTTTTCTAATCTAGCAGCAAGTACAGCATTGTATCTACAAAGATTCGTGTCAAATCCTCAATAATTTCGCTGTTAATAGTGTGAAACGTGTTATAGTAAACGATCAAAGAAAGTGACTTTTGAATAAAAAATTAATAAATATAATAATATTAAAAATATATATTATATATTATATTAATTAAATAAAATGAATAATTTGGTATATACATGTTATATATGTAACAAGGTATATAAATACCAAAAGTGCTTTTTAGACCATATTCAAAATCATGGTGTGGAGAACCGAGTCGTTATAAGTCGAGACTCAAATCAAGTACTGAATAATCATCAACATACAACCTTCACTTATCCTCAACAACTGTAACATGCTCAACAGTATCAGTATCCTTATCAACAATATCCTCATCAAGAACAGCATCAATATCCTTATCAACAATATCCTCATCAAGAACAGCATCAATATCCTTATCAGCAATATCCTCATCAAGAACAACAACAACAACAACTACAATGTCTTCATCAACAACATCAATATCGTCATCAACAATATACTCATCAGTAATATCCTCATCAGCAATATGCTCATCAGCAATATCCTCATCAAGATCAACAACAACCACAACTACAAATGTATTGGCAGCAAACTGCTACTCCCATGGAATGGTATCCAAATTTGCAGGAACCTCCTACTCCAATGCATTGGTATTCAAATACTGACAAACACCAAACACTACAACATTACCCTCAACAACAACAACAACAACAGCAGCAGCAAGGTTCAAATGATTTTGGAAGTAGATCAACAAATAATAATAATATCAACATTGATGGAGAATATTATGAAATTAAGAAAGCATTTAAAAGCAATATTATTTGTTATGGAATAGAAAATAAAAAGGATAACTTTCTCTTTGAAGATTTCATAGTCGAAAATGAATCCATTTTTATAGAGAGGCTTGAATACCATTTGAAGCAACATACTATATTAAAATTTAATATAGGTATAGTTGCAGAATATTTAAAAATTGTTGGTGAAGAGTTAGAAATAATTACAATAGTACATACAGCAAAAATGAGCTTGTTGACTAGAGCAGATGACGTGAGGGAATTGTTCTGCAAGCAGGTCACAGAAATTCAAAATAATATGTCGGAGTTCCAGGAGAGAGATTCCGGATGGACTCTTGTTCGCATAGTTCGAGCTGAACTAAATATTAATAAATCTTCTTTAGTAAAAGGAGCCCATTGGATTAGCACACCGGAGAAGCTTGCTAGTCGTGGTGCTTGCATTAACATTCAAAACAGTGACAATTACTGTTTTAAGTGGGCCTTAATTGCGGCAATGAGTACCTCGGTTATCGGTGCTCCGACTCGATGCTCTTCATATAATATTGAAGATATTAGTGCGGATATAATTTCGCTTCAAGATGGAACAATAGTTGATTTTTCAAATTTAAGATTTCCAATGCCAATAAAAAATATTAAGGAATTTGAGGGGCGGAATGATGTTAGTGTGAATGTGTTTAGATATGACGACGAGAGTGATGAACTAATTGGACCATTTTACATAACACAAAATGAGAAGACAAAGCATGTTAACTTATTGCTATTGGAAAACATGGATGGGCATCACTATATCTTTATAAAAGATATTTCAAAGTAAGTAATACATACATATATTGGAAAGTATTTAAAATTAAATAATAAAATACGGGTGTTTGATGTCTTACAGACTACTAAAAAGGCAAACAACGACACATTGTGAACGACTTTTGTTTTGCAACAGCTGTCTCCAATATACGCATCATAAAAATATTATGGAGAAACATAAAATGGAGTGTGGCAAAATTGTTACCACAATGCCAAAAGCAGAAGACTCCATACTGCGGTTTAAGAGCCACCATAGAAAAATAGATGTCCCGTTTGTTATATACGCCGATTTTGAGTGTGTTTTGCAACAGATAGACTTTAATGTAAGTACTAAAACTAAATTAAATCAAAGACATTTACCCTGCGCATTCAGCTATTTCATTAAGTGTAAGCATGACAATACATTGGATAAGAATTTATACGGGTAAAGACGCTTCTGAAAAATTTGTTACATTTTTGAATCGAGATTGTCAAGATATATATAACAATTATCTCACAAAAACAATTGAAATGGAGAACTTGACAGATGAAGAAAATGTAACATTTTACAGTGCGATAACTTGTCACATATGTGGACAATACTTAAACAATGATCGTGTGAGAGATCATTGTCATATAAGCGGTAAATATCGAGGTGCAGCGCATAACAGATGCAACCTAAATTATCAAGTACCCAAGTTTATTCCAATTTATTTTCATAACTACTCATCGTATGATTCTCATCTTTTTGTGAAACAATTAAGTAAAGTTGCGACAAATATAAAAGTCCTTCCGTTAAATAAAGAATTATATATATCTCTATCTCAGTTTATTAATATGAGTGATGGTACAGATCTTGAACTTAGGTTTCTTGATACAATGCGTTTTATGGCCGATAGCTTGGAATCGTTGGCAAATAATCTTAACGTCAACGATTTTCATACTATTAGAGCACAATTTCAAACAAGCCAAGAATTTAATCTCATAAGGAGAAAGGGAATTTTTCCCTATGATTATCTTGATTCTTTTGAAAAACTTAATGAAACGCAACTTCCACCTAGAAAAGATTTCTTTAATAAACTAAGTAACAAAGAATGTTCTATTGAAGACTATGCGCATGCGTGTGAAGTTTTTAGAGTTTTTAACTGTAAAACTTTGAAAGATTATATGGAATTGTATTTGAAAACAGATGTGCTTCTCCTAACGGATATTTTTGAAAATTTTAGAAATGTTTGTAAAAATATTTATAGCTTGGATCCCTGTCAATACTATACTGCTCCGGGGCTATCTTGGGATGCTATGCTTAAACATACAAACATAGAATTAGAGCTAATAACCGATATCGACATGTACAATTTCTTTAAAAGAGGGATACGAGGTGGAATTGTCCAATGTAGTAAAAGATACTCCAAGGCAAATAATAAGTATTTAGACACTTTTGATAAAAATAAACCTTCCAAATTTCTTATGTATTTAGACGCAAACAATCTTTACGGTTGGGCCATGTCTGAACATCTTATGGAGGATTCAGATGGTTAGAAAGCGAAGAACTAAATATTATTAATCATCAGTTAATAGATGATGATTCAAATGATGGTTATGTATATGAGGTCGACTTAGAATACCCTTCTTATTTACATAATATGCATAACGATCTTCCTTTCTGCGCCGAAAACAAGGAAATTGGAACATCAAAATGTAAAAAACTAATAACTGATTTTTCGCCAAAACGTTCGTATATCATTCACTACAGAGTACTTAAACAATGTCTAGAAAATGGTTTGATTTTGAAAAAATACATAGAGTTCTAACTTTTAAGCAGTCTCCATGGTTGAAAGATTATATAGACCTTAATACTAAATACAGAGCAGAAGCTAGAAATAACTTTGAAAAAATTTTTTTCAAGTTGCTCAACAACGCAGTATATGGGAAAACCATGGAGAATGTGGATAAAAGGAAAGATGTGAGGATTGTTACCAGTTGGACTACATTAAACCGAAACCGTTTGGGTGCTCACAATTGGATAGCTAAATCAAATTTTCATAGCTTAGCAATATTTTCAGAAGATATGGTAGCGATTCAAATGAATCGAGTTAAGACATGTTATAATAAGCCCATATATTTAGGGTTTTGTGTGCTGGAACTTTCTAAATGGAAGATGTATAATTTTCATTATAGTTACATGCAACCTAAGTTCAAGACAAAATTGAAATTAAATTACATGGACACAGACTCATTCATATACACGATACAAACTGAAGACTTTTACGCAGACATTAAAAATGGTATAGAACATGAATTTGACACTTCTGACTATCCAGAAACAAATGATTACGGGATTCCTCTTGTAAACAAAAAAGTTCTGGGTATGATGAAAGATGAGAATTGTGGGAAGATTATGGAAGAATTCGTGGGACTACGGTCTAAAATGTACTCCTTTACTGTACAAAATGGAAATGAAATTAAAAAATCGAAAGGAGTAAAAAAATGTGTTTTAGATAAGTATAGCCTAAGTTCTTATAGAGATTGTTTATTTAACAGATCAAATGTTTATGATAATATGCTAACTTTTAAGTCTAAGTTACATGAATTATATACTATGCAAATACATAAAGTAATATTAAGTTATCAAGATGACAAGAGAAAAGTCAAAAGTGATGGTATGAACACATATGCATGGCATCATATTGAAATTGATGAAACAAATCCAGATTATGAACTTGATATGTTACTTTTAGAAATAGAAAAACTTCAAGAAGATGAGCAAAATATGTATACAAATTAATGTTTGTGTAATTTATTTCGACAATTATAATTATTTAGTTTTAAGCCAAAATTTTTGTGTCTATTGTAAATTATTTTTTATTTATGAAATATTGTCTAGTTATTAAGATAACAAAAAGAAAAAATATAACATTTCCTATGTTATGTTTCTCTACATAATTTGTATTCCCAAATTGTATGTATTATTTGCAAGATTAGTCTTTAAATAAAATAATTAAAAACTTTTATTTTTGTGTACAGTTTTTATTTATTTATTATCCATCCTTAAATATAATTTATGAATTTTCACATCTGTTAGAATCTTGTGCTGCATTTTTTCCCCAATCTCATAACAAAGTCGTGTCAGTTCAATCTTTACATCCCTTTCGTGGATTTCTCGTATTTCATTGATTTGAAGTTTTGTTTTGTTTAAAGCGGAGCAGGTTAGTATATAATATTCATGATAGAAATGAAGGATTTGTTTTCTCAGAATGTTGTTCCAACATAAAATTGATGTAAAAAATACTCGAATTTGAGTTAGTGATCTCCAAGTGTCAGAATCGATTTTTATTTTAAAGTTTCCTTGTATGATAACTAAAAAGCAAACACCTCTTTTATATTGAAACTTATATTCAACATCTCTCTCACTTTCATTATCAATTATATTTATAGAATTTAAAAAATCTCGACGATTAAGCATATCATGAATATACTCCTTATAGCACATGAGATGTAACCACTCTTCTCGATCCAGTCCCATGTATTGCATATTTTTATAATGCAACCATATCATTGGCTTAAAACCAAAAGCTGTAGAAAATCCACATGAAATCTTCAATTTCCAATTGAGCAAGTATTCAAACCCAAAAACCAAATCATATATTTGAGGTTTTCGTTCTTGATTGTTGTGAAATATATTCTTTAAAGTACGTTTATCCATCCTCAATGAAAATAACATTTAAACTAATAGCTTTTTCGGTCTATTAATCTCTATATATACAGAAATATGTATATTAAAATAAATAAGAAATCAAAAGCATACACACACATACATATATATTTTATATTTATTAACTGATTTTTTTACATAAATTTTTATAGGTATCTATAACTTTAAAAATAATTTTTTTCCTAATGTGAAACATGGTACACCGACATGTGTCTGGGCCTTCTTCACATCCTTCACTATACCAGGGGCAGCTGGCAAAATGCCCATTCTCGTCGGAGTCCTCCTGCTCCACAACTCCATACTCCTCATTTTCAGTGAGCATGGATACGAAAAAATTTATGCTCTCCTTATGCTCATATAGTAATGAGTCCTCAAAGGAATGGAGGAATTCAAATAACTGCTCACGTACTTGGCTCATTTTTTTAATTTTTATTTTTAATTTTCTTTTTTTAAAGAATACTTTTTTCTTGAATGCTATTTTTATATTAATACTCTTGAAAGGTTTACATTCTTATTTATAGTAAAAAATATTCTTGTGAAATTAAAATTTTACAAAAAATTGTGAGTTCTTTTGAATTTTTTTTTGTTTCAGTTACACTTTAGCACATTAATATAACTATCTCTCTAATCTTTTGTTTTGAAATTTTTTTGTTTCAGTTACACTTTAGCACATGAATATCTCTCTCTCTCTCTCTGACCTTTTGTTTTGAAATTTTTTTGTTTTCAGTTATGCCTTAGAACGTCAAAATATGTAACTATCTCTTTCACTACAATTCTATCAGGGACAAAACAAAAAATTTACGTAAAACATGATTACAATATGAGAAAAAGAGATAGCTACGATACTGATCTTTCTTTTCAGAACTATTTTTTACCTATTTAAAGATTGGTAGAAATATTTAATACATCAGTTTACAAAAGCAGATTGAGCTATCTGTCAGAGAAGAAAAAAATACATATAAAAATTAAATTTAATTAATTAATATTGTGATAATGAATCCTCCAGATTTGATCACGAAATTTAATACATTGAATAAAAAAAAATTAATTCATATAAAAGAGCTCCAGGACTCAACTAAGTATGCAGTTAAAAACGCTAAGCGTGTGACGAGTAAATACGGCACCACAATTCAAATTGAACTAGAAAACAACATAATGTTTTTACCAAATCGGTACAACACGCTATCGGATGATGACATAATAGAACTGGCATCCGGGATATATTGCTTACATACAAGGAGACAGTGGCTTAAAATTGGATACTGCTGCTGAAATAAATATCTTTTTAACAAATGCTCAATACCCACAGTGGAAATAATATGTAGAAACTATTATTTTATAAACATTTTTATTAATAAAACAGAAAAAATTTTAAAAATTGTTCGTGTGTTGTATTTATTTATTTTTTAAACTTATTTTGTAAAGAAATTGAAGACATAAATGTCCACATTTAAATGAATTATAATCTTGATATTGATTGTAATTATATTTTATATTTTTGCCTAGATATTTAACTAGTTCTAATGGAGGTTGTAAATTTCCAAAACTGTCGTAATATTCTTTATGTTCATTGTTTTTATAATATGCTACCCAATGGGTTCCAGGTCCTCTTGATAAATCCAAATTAATGATTCCGCATTCTCTTTTTCTCGATTGTTTTGGTAGTGTATCCAACATGAAAACTCCTCTAAAGTATGGAATGTTTGTTGAAAAGTTTCTCAGATCAACATCAGATAGGGGTTTATTGGGCAGCTTTACGAAAAATTTGGTTTTGGTTTTTGTTTTTCTTGACAAACCAATCCATATCCTTTCTTATATGTTTTAAGGTAAAAACCTTTTCCCATTGCTACTGCTTCCATTGTTTTATTATGTCTAGTTGCTTCATCATTCATGTCTAGTTAGTTCATATTTGAAGATACAATAAATAAAAATATGTATTAAAAAAAAAAAAAAAAAAAAAATATTTTTTAGTGTAGTTATTGTTTATTTTTTCTGGATCTGGCAGCTCCTCAAATGAAAAAAAAAAATACAAACGTACACACTCAAAGATCCTTTTGTTACAGTGCTTTATATGTGCAGACATTCTGTTGCTTTAGGAATTTATTACCAAGAGGGATATTAGGAGAATAACAACTGACATTCACCAAACTGTCAATAATAAAATAAAAAGTTCTTGCTTGTTTTTTTATAAAGAGTTTGACACATTGGTGTAGTCAGTTGATGATAATGTGGACTAACAAGGCCACTTGCTATCATTCGCCTTAAGTTTTTGTACATTGTTTTGTATAAAAATCGTATTTTGTTTTGTAAATGAAGTCAAAAAATCTTTACTTTTATTTATTTTACGTTACTAAATAAAAATTTTTGTTAATAAAAACTTTTGTTTATTTAAAATCGATTCTTTTGAGTTAAAAACTGTGTTTCCTAAGTACATACGAAACTTTTTATGTGCGTATTACACATCCCGCTTTCAAATATATAGTTGTTTATTTAAAAATCCCGCTTTTTGGCCGTATTTTCGTCAAAATCGCGCTTTTTGAACGATCGTGTCCCGCTTTTTGTAAAAAGCTTCTGGTCACGTTATGTATCAGTCACATCCAGCGTGCCCACCCTTCTGTGGTAAAACAGGAGGTCTGCGCCATTAAAAAGTAGACCAGCTCTATTGAGGGTCAGAAGATCTAGCGGGGAGAAATAAAACGAGGACTCGATCGTCTCCTGATTACCTGCCCTATGGAAGGAATTCCTAACTAAGTTATTGTCCAACGACCGTGAATGTTCAAGGAAACCAGTGGCCCCTTCAATCATAAAAGCATCAATCCTACCGAAGTCAATTGCAGCGTAGATGGATGCACACGATGGTTTACGAAACAGGCCATCATGCGTTATCCAGGTTCGCATGTCCAGACAAGCGACAAGAACAGTCCTCTCCCTCTAAGCCTCTCCATCTGGCATGAAGAAATTCCAAACCAAACTGGAAAAGCATAGGAGATGAGAGGGCGTATCACTTGTCGGTACAGCAAGAGACGTACCTTTCGATCAAGGCCCCAATTCCGTATCAGTACACTCTGATATGCACCAAAAGCCCTCTTTGTCCGTACTAAAATATCATTAAATGGTGATAAAACTCAAATTTCTCACTAAAGGTCACCCCCAGATACCTAATTCTGTCCGAATTCCTAATAACCTGACCACCTATTTGCAGACCTGGTACGTGTGACCTCCAGTTGGGATATATGCTCCTATATCTACCCTTAAACGCCATCGAAACGTTCTTGGCAATATTCAAATTAAGTCTCCACTCCCTAAGGTATCTGTCAAGTTCGTCCAGGTACAGATTTGCACGTGTATTCACTGTCCTTGCCCTAGGTCCAGTGAAAGCTACCAATATGTCGTCGGCATATAGTAACAAGAGGTCCCCGTCAGGTGGTCGCGGTATGTCAGCCATATACAAATTGTACAACACAGGACCCAATAGCGAGCCCTGTGGTACCCCAGCCGAAACGGAACCCTCATCAGAAAACGAGGTCCCAACCCGCACCCTAAAAGTCCGTCCGTCGAGGAAACTTGCAACCAGACGACACACGTTCACGTCAAACCCCATTGTCACAAGTTTGACGAGTATGCCATCATGCCAAACCGTATCAAACGCCTTGGCCAGATCAAGACTCACTGTAGTCGTACCGTATCTCTTATTCAGGCCCTTGGAAACAAAATCCGAGAGTACCATCAGGGCATGTGAGGTAGACAGACCCTTTCGAAATCCAAATTGGAATTCTTTAAGAATCTGCCTCTCCTCAATGGCCCGGTTGATCCTGTCTAGTATAAAATACTCAAAAAGCTTTCCAAAGGCCGATAGAAGTGATATCGGTCTATAGTTAGCACTTTCCGAGAGATTAGATCCCCGCTTTTTTTTTATTGGAACAACCAGTGCAGATTTCCACGCCACCGGAAAGTACCCAATATTGATACAGTGGTTGAAAAGGATTGCCAGAAATCCCCATACATATTCGTTAGTCCTCTTAAGTACAAAGTCAGGTACGCAGTCAATACCACTAGATCTCTTACTCGATCTCCTTTTCAGAGCACTACCAACTGACTCGGCAGTGGTAAATCCAAGGGATCCGATATCAGTGTTGGGATAGACGCCACTGCCATCAGCCATCACTGTTCCACCAAATGTTGTTATAGGTGGCAGACCATCCAGTACTGACAGCGTCCTAGTCATGCGTACGTTCGCAGGTATATCCTGTCCTGTGCGTGTTATTCCAAAAAAGGAGTCAGCCAATAGGTTGGCCTTCCCCCTATCATCAGAGACAATCGTGCCACCAGGGCCCATCAAACCGCTGATGGTAGGGCGAAAACTCAACCCCGCAGCCGACCTAACTTTCTTAAAAGTCATACTATTCACACGAATATGTTCAAGATGCTCCGTCCAGTAGTCCCTCTCGAAAGTAGCTATCGCACTCCGCACCACCCGGTCAATATTGCTGATCTCAGCCATCAGCACACTACGTCTACCTGGGTCACATCTGTGCAGTGTCCGTCTTAGTCTCTTCTTGTGGCCTATAAAAGCAAGAATATGCGGCGGAATTCTAAGCAATCCCCTCCTCCTCACAGTAACGCTTGGAATCGATTGCTCCATGGCATCAAGAAAAATCCTATTCGTTGCCCCTACACAGTCGTCAATTTCAGTCTCAGTAACGTTCCTGTCTGTCGGCAAACAGTGAGTCCCCAAGTCCTCAGTCAGTCTAGTCCTAAACCTACGTATGTCCATTCTGTCAAAGTTATACCTTATCATCCGCTCCCGTATCACACAGCCAGTAGACTGGAAAATTAATTCCACTGCTCTGTGGTCTGACTCGTAGTACTTCCGAAGTCCGCCCGATGTCATCGGAATAATATCAGGTGTCCCCATGAACAAGTCAATGTAGGAGGAAATAACACGATTCAACCTTGTCGGGCCATTTGTCCGTAGTATGTCGATGTCAGGACTATCCAGTAAAATATCCGGGAGGCTACGCCCAGCACGATTAGTGACGGGAACTCCCCAACACGGATGCCTAGCATTCAGATCCGCACCCAACAATACGGTACAGTCCCTAGCCAGTTCTTGTATCGATGCAAAGTACTCAGCCGCAATCACACTCTGAGGCGTAAGATACATGGACACAACAACAATGTCCCTGCCATCCAGCCTTCGAATGCGGACAGCAATAGTTTCAATAACACCCGTATTGAGAACGATCTCGTCACAATGAAACGTGTCCCTCACAAGCACAGCCGTTCCCCCACCCTCTCTGTCACATCAGTCCTGTCTAAATATTGTGTAACCGTCAATCTCAAGTCTATGGCGAGCACTAAAACAGTGCTCAGCCAGCAGTAAAATGTCAGGTTTATGTTCTGTCAAAAATAATTCCAATATGTGCCTCCTATGCCGAGATACTACCGAGTTGACGTTAATAAAAATTGCCTTAAGGAAGCTAGCCATGATGTCCAAGGGTCATTAACATACCAAGTATAGCACGTGACCTATCCTCATCCGTGCCCAGTCCCCGATACTCCTTAGCGAAGTTCCCTATCCTACCAAGACATTGCAACAGGCCGCCCCCAAAGAAACGTCTACAGTCCCTATCAACTAAGTGATACTGCCCCATAGCAGCATCCAAAGAAATACCACTTCCAGACGACCCCCCTGAAGCGCCGAAAGTACCTCGACGTGGTGTCTGTCCAACACCTGAGGCACTCCTGGCTATGTCGGCATAGGACATTCCCTGTCCAGGAGCAGCCCCACGAGCTGGCAAGCTACCTAACCTGCCGTCATTCCCTGTCTTCCTCCTCTTTTCCATCCTGCGGATCAGCTCAACATGTCGCGGGCAATCCCTGGAGTTAGCAACGTGCCCCTCGACGTTGCAATTTACACATTTCACAGGCAAACCAGTTCTCTTCGACATCTCTCCAGCATCGAGGTCAGTCCAAAAAGTCTCCTTGTTGTTCTCTCCCTTTGGAGGCACACCGCCCTTTCCCGGGCCATGGGATCCACTACACCTTACACACCTAGTTGGCATCGAACAATTGCTCGACACATGCCCAAGCGCTGGCAGTTGAAATACTGTGTAACGCCCTTCTTAACAAAGTTACGGATGTGCACCTTGCAACGCAAAATATACCTAATGGCGTAAAAGCTACCTACATCAGATTCCCTAGATAACCTGGCAACCCATTTGCCACCCCCCAATTTCGTCAAACTATTCACCTTAACATTCATCTGAAGTCCCTTCAGATAATCCACTATCTCACCCGACTCAAATGAGTGCGGGAGTCCCTCAATGACCACAGTATACGGTCTCATACCCTTAGGCGTATACAGTGACGAGCACACATGGATACTTGTTTTGTAACTATAACTTAAAACACCAATAAAACTCAAAATATGTTAAAAATAATAACGATTTTTTATTTAAAATGTTAAATAAATAAAATAAAAATGAAAAGAAAGTAAAATTCATGAATTATAACAGCTATTGTAAAGTTTTATGTAAATTAAAGTAAAATGGCAATGTATCCACTTTGCAGGTTTTTAAAATACCGAAGTTTTAATATTTTGTCCAAAGACCTTTTGCTTTAATGACGCTCTTTATTCGCCTCGGCATACTTTCGACCAATGTTTCGATGATCCTATGAGGAATATTAGCCCATTCCGTTTGGACCCTAGACCAAAGATCATTTATGTTTGTTGGCGGATTCTCATACTGGGCAAGCCTTTTTTTTAACAAAGCCCACAAATTCTCAATAGGATTAAGGTCCGGGCTTTGAGCAGGCCACTGCATTATCTTAAACTTTTGTTTAGAAAGCCACTCCTTTACGATCTTTGCCGTATGTTTCGGATCTCCATCCTGTTGGAATATCACCTCTTCTTCTGGGCACAGGGTATACCAGAGATGACACGAGACGGAAGGTAATTTGTGTTTTCGGATCTCGCGCTCACTCTGTCGGGAAGAATCGGGAAGATTGTCTTCTAAGATGCGCAGGTAATCTTCCTTTCTCATAATACCCTCTTTTTTACTAAGGGACCAATATGCAACCAAGTAAAACATGCCCACACCATCAAACTTCCACCGCCATGTTTCATTGTTTCTTTGACTTGGTGTTTTTGTAAGCGTTCATAGGGGCGGTGCCAGTAGTATTCTTTGCCGTCAGACTGGAAACGATTTATTTTGGTTTCGTCAGACCAAATAACCCTTTTCCAGTCTTCGACGGTCCAATTTTTGTGCTCTTTACAAAATTTTAGCCGAGCCTTCACATTTTTTTCAGACAACGTAGGCTTTTTTTGTTTAACAGCTGATATGAGACCAATTTTGCGAAGAGCTCTCCGTACTGTCCACTCGCTTACAGGTTTGTTTATAGCAGCAGCAGCCTGCTCCATTGTCCTGGCATCTCGTTCCGAAAGCAGACAAGTTCGTGATTTTTTTACAGCTTGTGGACTAATGTTCCTTCTTTTTTTGACTTGAAGCACTGTTCGATGACAGATTCCCAACTTCTTAGCAATTTCGCGGGCTGAATAATTATTATTTGTCTATCCACCACTTGGTTTTCTAAAAAGTCCGATATTTTTCTCATTTTGATTTTAAAACGCGCGAATAGCAAAAAATTTGCAAAAAAAATGTGAACAACTTGAAAAATGCAATTAACTGGTTGCTTTGATATTTTTACAAACAATTTCAAATAACAGTGCTATCATAAATTCGCCGCTGTCCCTTTATTCGTGCTGCCAGATTAAATGAACTTCAACGTGCAAAAGTGGATACATTGCCATTTACGATAAATATACCCAAAACTTCACATTCGCTTTAATAATTTATGAAATTCAATCTATTTTAACTTTTATTTTATTTATTTAACAATTTAAATAAAAAACCACTATTATTTTTAAAAATTTGTGAGTTTTATTGGGGTTTTAAGTCATAGCTATAAAACATGTAGCCATGTGTGCTCGCCACTGTACGTGTAAAACTCTACCTTTTTGTCCTCCAGTAGCTTCCTAGTCCTGTCATGGTCCTCAACGGTGAAAGTCCCTAAATTAACAACATTATTCCCTAAAGTCTTAAGAGTATAATTTCTATGCCCTAGCGTAGCCTCAATTTCCTTAGAAATATCCCTAACATTTACATTATGTGTCGTTATAATTGGCACAGACTTAATCCCTGTTTTCTCCAGCAGTGCGTATAATTTAGTAGCAGTCGTCTTCGTCTTCATCTTAGGCTTCGGCTTTGCCCCACTGGATGAGCCATCTGCAGCTTTCTTCTGGATACCACCCACTTTCGGCTCCACCTTGGCAGATATTTCAGGCATTTCTTCTTCTTCATCAGCCATCTTCGCTTTTTGCTTCACTCTCTTTGGCGGCAGTCTTGTCTTTAAGCATGCAGTGAAGAGTTTCCACTGCTTTGTTCAGCCTTTCGTTCTCTTTTACAACGAAATCAAATTTCTTGTTGAGAAATTGAATTCTCTCGTCCTTCTTCGCGATTATTTGTCGAAGTTCTTGAAGTTCAACTCCAACTCTTTGCCTTTTGTTAGGATTATGACGTTCGTGTTCCTCCATCGCGAATGAGCGCTCGTCACCCACGCACAATAAGCATTAAAAATTCGGAGGTTTTTCTTCTTCTGCCTTCTCCTCTGTGCACTGAATAGTTTATATCGCTGTCTTTACAAGAAAAAATTTCAAATGTTTGTTTAGTTGTCTCCTATGCATTTCTCAATTTTGCTGATGAGCAATTTATTTATGCTTTTTCTTTGTAGAAAATGTTTCTGCTTTCTAAGTCACTCCTACTTTTGCACAATACGAATGGGTTTCCTCACTGCTACAACTTAGAGTTGTGCTTATCAGCTCTTTTGAGTGACCGCTCTTTTCAGCTCAGCTCACTTTAAGGAAGTATTTCATTCAGTTGGCTCAGTAGCTCAGTTCATTTGTAGTGAAACATTTTGTGAAGCATAAAGAAAGAACGAAAACAGAAGCATAAAAGGTGACAGATTTATAGAGTATGTGTGTGTCCGTGTGTGTGGTCATACACAGCGTTACCGTTGGTGCTACTAAAGTAGCAATTTGCCACTTTTTCGACTGCTTGGATACTATTGTGCTACATTTACAAAATGCACTCAAATTTGAAACTTTTTCTAATTTTTACCACTTTTTAATACTTTTTATTGTACTTTTGATTTTATTGATAGAAAAGTTATGCTGTTTAATATATTAATATGTAAGCAAGCTTATACTAACTGCGAGTTTATGGAAGCCATGTAAAAATTCTCGTTTGTCTATTTATATTGAAAACAAAAACAAAGAACTCAAAATTTGTTTTTGTTTTCAATATAAATAGACAAGCGAGAATTTTTACATGGCTTCCATAAACTGGCAGTAAATCTTTTTTTTTGTGGTTAGCTTATGCATATCTTTTGAATAATTAACATTACCTCGCTGGCTTATATTCGTATACCTCTGTCTGTATGGATATATGTAAATATTAAAAATATTTTCCTATTAAAATATGTAAATATGAACAAAAATCGTTCGAATATTCGAACAACTTTTTCTCATTTTTGTTCAAGCGAACAAAAATTTTCAATTTAGAATAAAAAATTATTCGAATTATTTTTGTCGAATATTCGAACAATTTCCTTAACTGCTTTGTATAAAAAGTATTTTACATTGCATAACTTTTTAATTTGTTATTAATGGGGTGTTAAGTAATCAAATTACTCCAAATTATAAATACTTTATATACATATAAATATGTTCGCTAAACGCATCTTTTCTTTTCTTCCTAGGAAAAGATAATACCTCTTTATTGGAATTAGAAGGTGTCTCACAATTCATAATAAAGAGTTTAGAAAAAAAATAACTGCTGTTCTCTAATCGAATTATTGAACGACGTAAAAAAGCATTAAATGCCTTAATATTATCCCTCTGCTTTCCTATTCAATACCAATTTTTTCAAATACACCACAAAAAGCGGAAAAAGAGTACGCGAATAATTTGTTTTCATGATTATTTTGTATTCAAAATATGCGATAATAATCTCAAATACGATGGAGTAACTGATAATGTTTCATTAACTGATTGATTAATTGAATTAAATTATTTGGAAACATCAAGAAAGGATTACGCAAACTGTATATGATTTTTAATGCTATTTTTATATCACCAACATTAGCAATTTGCGAAAGAAACTTTTCTACCTGTTCTTTTGTTAAGAGAAAAAAATAATCGTCTGCCAACTACGAGTAAAAAGTGGGATTATCGGGCCTGTTCTGCAAATCACGACATGTCAAATCACTGTGATTTTAACAAATTGATAAAAGCTAAATCACAGCTTTTGTAAATTTCGTATATTAAATAGGCATTTAATAACTATTAAAAATGCCTAAAAACGACCTTTTTCCGTTAATTAAAAAATGCAATGTACACAAAATTTACCGAATTGTCGTGTGCATGTATCTTGAGAATTCAATATTAAGATATTTATCAAAAGTTTAATAAATTTTCTCTAAAATATATAAACTGAGTTAGTTTTTTTTTGTAAATAAGTGCCAATGTCAAAAAACCATTAAAAATATATCTGTATCTTCAGAAAATTCAAGTAATTTTTTATTATAAGCACATATTATATGAATTATTTTTATATTTTGTGGCTTTATTTTATCATAAAAATAGTATATTTTCGTCTTTAAATATGCAAAACCTGATTTTTATTATTGATGTTTTTAAGAATAAGCAGATTTGTTTTAATTTTTCTTGTTTTTAAAGTTGCCCCTTTTTTTCTAAAATCCCTTTTTGGTGCCACCTTGTTTTAAAAATCCCTTTTTGTTCCACTTTCTGAAATTTTACAACGGTAACGCTGTTCATACATTACAAAACATGACAGATGAAGTATGTATAAGAAATAAATAAAACTAAAATAGTGTAATGAGTGGAATTTGTTAATAAATATATCAACATACATATAAATACTATGTACATATGTATATACTATATTTGTAGAATCAAAATTAAAATTATTTAATATATTTTAATATCACAATATGTATGTATATAAATTTTTTTATGTACTTGTGCGACAAAAAAAAAATTGCTAAAAAAGAACAAGACTTGTATCGAACTCTTTCATTAGGTCGTTTTAGACACAAACCTATAATCTAACACACTTAATTTACATAGGTTTGTGTCTAAAACGAGCTGCTTAAGAGTTTGATAGAAACCTACATGTAATTTAAATGGGTTTTATTATAGGTTTGTGTCTAAAACGAGCTACTGAAAGAGTTCGATACAAATCTAAAAACCGCTCAGTACTGAGCTGAAAGCGCTCAGTGGATTGAACGGCTCACAGCGCTCAGTGAAGTGAATCGTTCAATTGAACTAGTTCGTTCATGAGCTGCACAACTCTACTACAACTTGTATTTATACCAAATTTAGTTAAAAACGAGAGAGTAAACGTTATAACTCTGTACGTTTCTTTCTTTCGCGGCTATCAAGTCATGCGAGAGCATCCCTCATTACACAAACAATATAGAACACGTACACAAACATTCATTTTTGGTTGAGGAAATTTTTCTATATAAGTCGCCAGCCCAAATTAATCGTGTATTAACAGTATTTCAGTGCATTTAACCAAAGAATATAAATTATTTAGAATGCGCATCTGAGCTAAAAAATTAAACATTTTTTGCTTACGCTTCAGATGCGGAGGAAAGTATAAAGGCCTCGTTAGCCGACTGTAGAAATCGTAGATGTAATGTAAATGTTTGAACGCTTATAGAATGCTTAAAAACGTGTCATGTGTTTTCGACAAAAACAAAAAAAACTTCCTTGTACACACATACATACATGCTAATTGCTTTGTGCCCAGCAAACACTCATTTTTTATTTTAAATTGCGAGTTATTTGAAATCAAACGTGAAAGTTCATATAATGTTTAAATTCATGGAATTCATTTTGATTGAAATGTATATGGATTGTGTGATCATACATACATATGTATGTATGCATTACTGCTTATAAGTTTATAATATATAAAATGGTAATGTTTCAATTAATCCAAGATTTCCTAAATAATTTTGCTGAAGCTATTATAATTTACTTTGTTTTGATGGCAAGTTTTATACTGTTGGAAAAAAGTAATGGAGTTTTTGAAATAAGACATCTTTTATAATGAAAATGTGCCTAGAGTTTTTAAAAATTATTATTTTATGTAAAAGAACTCAATTGTAATAATTTTAATCGCAGCTGTAACGCTTAACCGTAATATTTGCATATAACTACAAGTAGCAAAACAGATTTTGAGCAATTTCATCGGAAAGACCAAGTGCTTGACTCCTTAATTTCCAGGAATGCCTATTGTTTCAGTAGCACCTCAATCATATAAAACCATTATTATATATCCACTTTATCGTTTTATCCTTTTCTTATTAATGTTCGTACCCACTAATAATAATTAATTTTAATCACAAGCAATATACATTTACATATGCATATTTTTGAACAAGAACACATATATACTACTTTTTGTTTGCTGGGTATTTATCAGTATAACAAATTCAAATAAAATGCACAACAGCTGTACGAAACATTGATGGGAGTTCAATATATTCACATTATTTTTGATTGTGTGGAAAAAGTACGAAAATTATTTAAATGGTATCAAATCATAATTTATACATACTTACAAACAATGTTATGACTTTGATATTTAGTGAAATTACAATTTTAGCTTCATATGTATGTATACATACATACATTACAACGTATTATAATTATAAAAATATTTATATTTTTATTATAATTGTTATGATTAAACGCACATATTATAATTTGTTTTGGTATTATTAAATAAAAATATTTTTGTGTGCGCTTGTATGCTGTTTGTTCGCACAAATGTACGATATGTATATTACATATTCATACATACATGTATATGTATATTAACAACAAAATAAACAAATACGATTGGCAGTCTGTGGTTAGATTTTATAAAGAAAAAAACTTTATTAGAAAACTAAATTTATTAAGTATGTCATGTAAGTATATAAATTTAGCAACTCAAAAGCTTAAATTATCAAAAGAAACAAAAGTATCGAAATAGGGCTATTGTGCAACACTCTCATTTAATATACATACATCCCATCACTGTCTACAAATGTCACGTAACGTCGTCATGAAATTTAATTTTCTGCAGGTTCAGACCAAGGCCTATTTATTAGGTCAATGCAACTCTACAATAAAATAATAATACAAAAAACAACACTAATTTTGTTTGTGTAACACCGTGTTTGACTTGTCAGAAACATATGACTAAAACATTAAAAAATTGTGCTTGGCAAAACTTTGCAAGAAATTGCTTTTTTTTAAGAAATTATTAATTCAAATGTTTTACCAAATATTGAAATGGTGAAAATGTTAAGTTTTGTGGTAAAGTTAGAAAGAATGTAGAGAAGCTTAATTCCATATGCACACGTATCACATGCATATAAAACTTGTAGAAATTGTTTTCTCAGCCGCCCAGAAGTCATAACAAATGCCTTCGGAGACACTGCGTCGAATAATCAAAGGACCTTATGAAGGTAATGGCAAACCTAGATACGATGATGAAGGCAGCTGCGTCAGAGACTTTTGCTGAAGATTTAAGCGAGCAGGATGGCAAAAATGGGTAAAATTATCTACTAGTATGGCTTCATGGTTTTTGAGATACCAACACCTTATTTATATAAGATTTTGTTTACGTATAAGTTGTGTTAATACTGATTGACTAGCGTTTTTTGTTCCATGTTTTCTAATTTTCATTTCTAACAAAATGAAACCTGGGGGTCTACTCTGTAATTCGAAGCGAAAGAAAATTCGTTCGAATTTGTATGTTAATTACATGTAAATTCAAAAGCATTTTCTTTCGTTTCGAATTATTTTGCAGATTACAGCAGTTTGTAAAAGTTTTAAGTGAAACCTATTATGGTCATGAGGCTAGCTTTTTCTATCTTGAATAAATGAAAATGAATATGAAAGTGTTGTTATTTTACTTAAAGTGCCGTAATCCAATAATTATACTCACACAGAATTCAGACAGTTCTACTTACTAATTGCAAAATGAATAAAAGAAATATATGTATCATCATAGAAAATGCAAACAATTCAATCAAAAGCGAATCAGTTTTTTTATATTTCAACAAACATACAAAATATTGAATGCTTTTTCTTTAACGGTATACATAAATGCATTGTATATTGATATTTATATGTAGTTTTATTTGAAAATACCATGTTTGCGTATAAAATTTTTTTTTTTTAATTTCATTATCAAATTGTTTTGAACAAAACTAAGGCTACTGAATGTTAAAAAGCACACGAGAAAATTAAATGGATTTCCAAAACGAGTATAACACCCGCATCACACCTCTTATCGTTTTGAGATCGGATTGACAAAACGACTAAAAAAAATCTGATTTAAAAACGATAAAAAGTTTGGTATGGGTGCTAAAGTCGGTTTGGAAATCCATTTTATTTTCTCGTGTTCACTTTGTTTCTTACTGTTTTTAAGGAACGACCAGGAACAACGTCTGCCAGCTCTGCTAGTAGAAAATTAAAATTAATAAATAATTTGTGTTCTAAATGAAATACTTACTTTTTAATTGGGATATTCAAAGATTTATTTTAATCATTTTTTTGTATCCCATTATTCTTTGCTTTGCCTTTTGCACTTTGAGCCTTTTGTTCAAATGCCGTACTCGGAAAAATATGCGGCATCTGTAAAAAGTTGATTTAACTATTTCTGGCAGATTAACAGCCTTACTTCGACTAAGAAGTTGTTTTTTTAAGTTTTGGCAGTGCAGTATGTCTTTCCCATTCATTTTGTAAAAGATAATTTCCATTTTCTTTAGTTCTGCCATGAAATTCTCGGTGGGCTTTTTCAAGTATCCTTTAGACAATTGATCGACCCATGAGAACGAACTTCCGCAACATTCGAATTCTTCAAGATTGTGCTTTCTGAGAATGTAGCCAGCTACGTATTCTAGCGCATCTTCTTGAAGAATCCCAATATCGTCCACATTCGTATCATCGAGGTCATCAAAATCCTGGCTAACATCTTCATGGAAGTCTTGCGCTCCTTCTAGTGATTCTCCTTCAGCTCCTTTTGCTCCTTGGAACGAAGTTTCCATAACGCAAGAACTTTTAAGCCATTCTGTATTGTCACCCTGCACATTCCCTCTATTATTTATGTGTTCAGTATTTCTAGCTAAGTTTATAAATAAATATGTATAAGTTATAAATTATATATATAATTGAATTATGTAAACACTTACCAAGTACATACTTACGAAGCCTAAATCTGAATTCTTTAGGGGACGGGTGGTCGTTTAACCCTCCTTTGCTACGAATAGCACCAAAAAAGTGCTCCAGCACATCCTGATTCAAACGACATGTCACTATATATTTCATTTTGAACTGTTTGACGTAATCGTGGAGCATTATTAATGCGTTGTTTGAAACCATTATTTCCTTTTGGAAAGGTTCTAAACTTTTCCTCCCAGGGACGATTGGGTTGGACATCGCTAAATTCATTCGTCTAAGTATACTGTTTTGTGCTTCAAGCTCATTGCCGTATGGTTCCTGTAAAAAAAATTAATATTTTATTAGGTAATTTTGTTAATTTCTACATACAGATAGTTTATCTAAGGTATTTGCTTCATAAAATTTAACTTATAGGATAGATATCTATGGGTAGAAACAACGGGCATAAGTAGCTAAAATTTACCTTGCCGGGGTAATTGTATGTAGTCAGTGAGGAGTTGTGTACATCGAACCAATCATTAACTAACTGAATAAAATCAGCCGTTTCCAATGGTTTGTACAAATCCATTCCAATCGAAAAGCAACGTCTAATAGCATTGCTGGTGGTGTGGGAAAACAACTGAGTTGCCAGCTTAACCTTTTGTCGGCCTGAAAACATTACTCCGACAATTTATATATATACACATTTTTTAATCAAAGAATTACCTGCTCCTTTTACTGAAAGATGTTCCTCAGAAATTTTAAAAGTTATTGACACATCAGACTGCGATGTGTGCTTAAGGAGATCTGCTAAGGTGCGGGAAGATAACAACGTACCTTGGAACATAAGGCCTGTGTCCAGGAAATGGTTACGAATTAGTTTAACCATATGTGGCACATCAGCAAAAGTAAATACTTTTTCGCCCGTTATTACAGGACTGGAGAACCATGGCTTTTCTAAAGTGAAATTAGAACTAATATATTACGAACTGTTGAATGCACATGAACTAAATATTTTGTTATTAGATGTTTGTTATATCAAGCATGATTAAAAATACTATACATCTGAAAAAACTTGAAAAAAATGGCTAAAAGTAAATAAGAGGAAATTTAAAAAGACAGAAAGTACACTAAAAATTAAACATTAATAGTAAAATATTATTATAAAATTAACAAAATTAACTGGTTATGATTTTAATTACCCGATTTTTCAATCGATGACAATTAATTAGTCCTCGCAGTTGTTGAATTAAAATTTGTGTGTTATTAGAAGTTGTGTGTTGTTAGACGTTGTATTTTTTGTTGTTAGAGGTTTTTAGGTGTTTATTATATTGAACTTACCCGCTGAAACACCTAAATCTCTCCACAACTTACGGTTGGTTGGCCCCAAGTCACAGACGATAGCCACTACTGGAAAACCTACATCAGACAGGGCACAAATTATTTTGAATAATAATTCTTTCGACATTTTCCAGTCAAAGCCATAAAAAACCGGATACTTCCACGAATTTCTTAGACCACGCACTAAAACGACCTGCACATAATTTGCTGGTTTTTTTACTACATCTGCAGGTGATTCATATTCGAATGTTTCGGCTACTTTCATTTCATCAAATACTAAGACGCAAATTTTGTCTTCTAAAGCCAAATCATTCTTCTGCCGCATAAATTCTATTGACGAACTTAAAATACCTTCTTTCATATCAATTTTGGAACACCAGCGATTCAGAGTAGTAACGTGCGGGAGAGGGAAACCTTTTTGATAAAGGTGATTGTATGCTCTTGAGCCAGCACCATGCAAGCAAATAGCGCTTGAAATATCCTTCCACTTCCAAAGGATTTGTCCAGGTTTCAATAGCTTCCTTATTTGGCCCTCAGTAAATATTTTGCGCATCGAATTAACAGCCATATTTGCCCTTTCAAGCTCCAGCTTTAATTCCTTATTTTCAGCTTCCAAGACACGTATTTTTTCTTTATATTTCCTTTCGAAATCTGAGATACTGAAATTCATATATGCATATGTACATACCTGTAGTATAGTAATTTAAAAACTAAAAAAAATATTAAAGATATCTAGATGCGTTTCTTTGCTACTTGGGCAACTGATCAGTAAATTTCAACCACAATTCCAAAAAGCTTATAAAAACTATAAGCTTACAAAATTAAACGCACCTAGATGTGCTTTAAGCAAAAAACAAATATTCTGAAATCCGTACTGCTTTGAAACACGTTGAATAAAAATAAGAAATTACAACATCTATGAAAATACATAAATACATACATAAAAGTGTTTCACTTACTCTGTTTGTGTTTCTTTTTCACTTTGGCTTGACGTCGATGCAGTCGGAACCTGCTCCAACGTAAAATGGAATAACCAAGAATCGTTTACTGATTCCGTCCCCACACATGAATCCCTCGATGGTAGCATGTATACTTTATTTGAATCTTTTTGCATATCCGCTTCCAATAATAAAGATTCCGTCTCCACACATGAATCCCTCGATGGTAGCATGTATACTTTATTTGAATCATTTTGCATATCCGCTTCCAATAATAAAGATTCCGTCTCCACAGATGAATCACACGACGGTGGCATGTCCACGTCATTAAATTCATTTTCTTTATCAGCTTCCACTATGAGTTTAGGAACAGGCTCAGCATTTGGTAAAAGCAGCGCTCTCTTACCTGTGCGTATAATGCTGGTTTCCAGAAACTGATCCGTGCAAATAACATTTGATGAAGCGAAATTTCGGCCACAAATTTCACCCCATTTTGCTCGCTTCACGGCGTCCCTTGGAACATAAAACAAATGTCCGCTTCCAGGGGAGAATTTTTTTTTGCAAACTGCACAGTTACGCATCTTATAATATCACATTTATTTTAAATTTGATTTAATTTAACAAAAAAATTTATCACAAATTAAAATCACTTTTTCACAGTATTCAAGCACAAAGTATAAAAGAACTTTGTGTTCAAAAGCCAAAAAATGTAAACAACTTTTGACAGCTCAAACAAGAAAACAAACCATAAAAACAAAAATCATCGTGAGAGTTGCATTGACCTAATAAATAGGCCTTGGTTCAGACGTTACATTTACGTGACATTTCAGTCAGGTAAACATTTGCATTGCTTTTCATGCAACAGATTCGATCAGCTGACACAGTTGCATTTACAGTTCTACATTTACAGTCGGGTAATTCTGCCTTTAGAGCAGTGATAACGAAGCCCCGAACGCACGCACACAAAGATATTATGTGCTTGTGTGCGGTCGCAAACAGAAGCAGAATTATTTAAAATTGTTGCTCTGTCTGCTTTTGTGTTGATTACGAAAAAGAAACAAAAACAAAGCCAAACAAGCATGCGTGGTGTTGCTTTCACAAAGCTTGAGCAGAGACTGATGTTTTGAAACGAACAAAGTTGTTGTATACATGTGAATTGCCGACCGTGTCTGTGTGAAAAATACGATAATTGACTGCCTCGCGAGGCTATGGAGTGGTTATCACTGCTTTAAGGTAGAATTAGTAAAATCGTATCGTTCTACTTTACAGCTTGCCGTATCGTTCAGCTTTGTGTACAAGTTATAGAAAATGTAACAGTTTGCACAGCACATTTTTTTTGTCTGGCTTTCAATGCGGCTTTTTTGACATTCGCTACAGAAAAATATGTTTTCTGTAGATTTCTACGTCAGCAGTGCTACCACCACATATTTTATAACTAGTAACATGCATTGCATATCGTACGGCTTTTGTAAGCTGACACGCAACTTCACGATACGATTTTACTAATTCTACCTTTAGAGTGCAAACCTGCTAACTCACTTCAATAAAATTTTACAGGAGGGACAAAATACTGTTAACATTTTCCATACATTGTTTAAGAAATTAACCTAATACGTCAAGTTTTTTCAACATGTAGAGTTTCTAATTAAAACAAATATTTAGGGCAATCGATGCGGTAGGTTTTTCTCTATCGAATGACATTAAAATGTCATATCTTATAAAAAGTGTCATTTATGAAATTTTGAGGAGCCTGTGGAAGATTTTATGCCATCAGTTAAAGGTTTGCCACACGTTTAGTTCCATACCTAAGTGTTTGACTTTACTAATTCAACGAAACATTTAATTTATGATTTACATGTATTTAATATATCGCACACTAAATCATAAAGAGTCACAACTCAAAATTATAGAAGTGCCTTTTCTTTTTTATAAACCAGTTAATTGAAAAAATCTATAACGACCTCAACAATTTCTTTTGCAATACAATCTTCTTGAAGAATATAAAATATCATTATGCTTGCTTTTATGGCACATGCTTGCGTCATTTGTACAGTATCAACAGTTGTTTGCAACTACTCAGCATCTGACATTTTTTGAGTTGTGACTCTTTATGATTTAGTGTGCGATATATAAATGACAAACAAAATACTTTTTATATAATTTTTTAATATAACACGAAATGTGAACAAAATATTTACGTATGCAGCGTGATTATCAAAAGTGTAAACTATAATATTCTTTCCACTGAATAATTCGAGCAAAATTATATTAAAATTACATATATATTTTGTAATTCAAATATAGTTGAGGAAAAATTGGTTTGTTCCATGTATAGATAATATCGCAGAATTCGGCAACACTGATGTTTTGACGTCGGTTGGCTACTGGTTTGCGGCACGGTATATTCAAAATACATTATGTTTGCAGCAAACCAGAACCCAAACGACGATGTGTTGCCTTATACTCTCAATAATTTTCTCTTTTAGTAACTTTCCTCCCACCGAAAACAATTTTTTTTTTAAATTTCACATCTTTGCATGAATGGATGTACATATCTTTACAGGGTTTGCTTATGAAGCACTAACACTTTCGCAAAGAACACTAAAATATAATTTATTTGCACATAGATGTACACAACAATTTTAATTTCAATGCTATGACCGTCAAGCAGAGTGCTTTATAAAGTAAGCCACAGACCTTGCGACTGTTGGTACAACATGAGCAAGTTGTGTATAAGATTGTAAAGTGTGTGGGGTCGTCGTATGAAGTTGTGTATCGGTTGTACGAAAGGTTGAAAAGATTTGATTTTTTTGGCAAGTTGTATAGACAGGTTGTAAAATTTAGGAGTTTGTTGTACAACTTCATTTAATTTTGTTCTTATTTTCGTTGTGGTCATATGAAAAACATCGCGCTCGAATTCAAATTTGCGTATAAAATGGAGAATTCAACAGAAATAAGTGAATTTATATAATTGTATAAGAGTTTACGCGGAAGAATTACTTTTGTATATGCATCGGAACTTTTGATAATAGGTTAAGGTAAGAGCAAATATGTGTGTGTAAAATAAAAGAAAGGGGTCATAAAAAAAGCAAAAATAAAGGGAACGGAAATGACCATGGAAGGGAAAGGGCCGCTGGAAGCGTCATCTAACTTCCCTAACAGAAAGATGCCACGAGATAGATAGAATAAAATTTAAAGTAAGTAAAATAAATTGCGACGTGTCCTCGGGCTCAGGTGAGGGTCAAGAACACACCCGTAATTGCCTCCGCGTATGAGTTGGCTGGTGGAAGTCCCCTGAGTGCCTATTGGGCTCGTAACAATAATATTTCCAAAAGTTTGTTATTAGAATACGTTTTTTTTTATATAAATCACTCCTTTAACCAAATTCTTGTTTTCTGTCCTTTTTTACGTTCTTCTTCTTATTTTGTCACCAAAAAAACCATCCATTACAATACGCGACATAACACCCGGTTTCATGTTTACTCCAAAAAAAAATTAAGAAATGAAGTTGTGCTCTAATGTTGTACAAGTTGTTGTAAAGTTTGTGGGCAAAACACACAACTTGTTAATCCAACGTGTTGTACCAACGGTCGCAAGGTGTATGGCTTGCATAAAGTATTTTACTTGAGTTGAAAAATCATTGTGATTCTAATCGTGTAGTGTACATGTAAACATACACAAAGTAGAAAGTTGTCATATCTTACCCTTTGTATAATACATTAAATAATGTACAGTTTATTTTCGTACACTGATTTTAACAAAAGATGATCAACGAGAATTATACTCCTCGTTTCAAGAAATGCAGTTTCATCTTTTTCCTCTGGCCATAAAACAGTTTTAATAAAACAATTAGATTTTTAGGTGTTTCGTCTGAATTAATTTTTACATGAACATGGTTCAGTATGTTACATTCTGAACAACATAAGCCTTTTCTTTTTAGACCGTATTTTACATGAATGAAACAATTTGATTTATAAAATCATTATTGTATTTCTAACTTACTTTTAAAATAGTTATAAGCGCTAAAAGTCATTTCTACTACAACATTTGAACATGGTAATGTTAATAGTCTTAGAGAAAATATTGACAGTATTAGAAATGGATTATGATTAGTTGAATTTCTATAATTATAAATTTCAATCCAAAATTGATCAGTTTTGAGCAAATTTTTCCATTTATGTATCCTTAAATTTCTGATACTTCGTTCTATTTCTTCAATTTCACCATCCCAGCAAAAATTACCGCTTCCCAGAAGAGTTTTTGTAAGCCGGCTAGAAGCAATGCATTCAGTTTCCAAAAAGCCGTTAATTTTTTGCTTTACTAATTCGTTTAACAGAAGCAATAATGTGTAGTTTTTGTGTACTCAGATGCAAAAGTTACTGGTGTACATTTTTTTACTTTTGTCCACTTTGTTAGAGAGCCTTACGTTAGTACTTTTCAGAAGCATTTTTGAAAGCTTTCGTTATCAAGAAAGCAATACATTGCTTCCCAAAGTGGTTAGTAATTAGATTACTGTAATTAAGTTATTTTATAACGTGTATGGTATCCTCTGTAATTGCTAGAAACATATTATTTTTTCTCACTATGAAAGATAAAGTTTTTCGTCCTTCATATTTCACCAAGCTGAATTAACATTCTTCAAAGGAAACTTTGCATGTCTAAAAGGGGTGAAAGCAGATAGTTTTTGAAAAGTGAAAATAAAGCCACCACACTTTAACAAATTAATATTTAGTGAAAAGCACCAATTTAGTGCCTTTTTTTAAGGAACAATTTGAAAAATTCCGCACTGTTATCAATTAAAAAACTCTTAATCTAGTACGAGAAGCACTAAATTGGCACGCTTCACATGAAGCACGAATGAGTAGTCTAAACAGCATGATTCATAAACATGATTCAGAGAGCGAAGCAGGTGATTCAACTCGTCGTCTAAACATAGCATAAGCCAAGGCAAATTCATAACAGGTAAAGTTAATACTACAAGAAAGTACAAACAATAAAAACAATATGGTATTTTGTTGTTGCCTTGGAGGCTCGTATGTCAAAAGCAGCTGATTGAAGATACTGAGGCAGAGACCTATGCCGTGATGGATCACAGCCGACTGACCGAGCTGCCGATGATTTTAGGCAGGCGCGCCACCGCCGAAAAAAGTTTTGCTCATGCCGCATGAAAAACAGCACCCGATTCTCCATGTACAATATCAACTAATAATTTTTAATTATTTTTTATTTTAAATTTGATTTTAATGTTAATTGTTCTCAGCCGGCTAAAAGCGTTTTTGAGCCTCCGCCGACAATTTTCTAAACAACCGCCGATGCCGTCAAAATCGCCCAGGCAAAGGTCTCTGTACTAAAGGCGAATTAATTTTGTAAAGGAAAATAAATGTTTTGATTTGATAAATGTTTTTGTTTGAATTAGTTTTTTCATAATGTGGTACAATCATAAAATCTAACAATAAAATGTGAAAAACGAAACAAATCAAGTGGCTGCGAGACTTAGTTTCCGAGTTATGGGCCTCTGAAATTGTAGTAGAAAATTGTGATTTGTGCATTTTCCAACGACTGCGGCTTGTTTTCCGTCTACTGATAAGACAATACAATTGTCGAACAGAATTCGGCCGGGCCTGAAGATTTTCTCCATCATGGTGTTTGCCGACACGGCGCAGATTTTCTGCCTCATAAATTTTTTTTTGCCTAATAAAGATTTCCTGCATGCCCGCCCACGACTGCATTTTACCTTTTCATCAAAAGCATTAAGATCATTATGGGGTTCTGTAAATCGTTGTTTTGAAGTCGACTAACTTCCAGAAAGGGCTCAATTAAAAAGGTGGCTCATTGCAGCTTTTTAATTGGTTTTAATGTTTTAGATATTTTATATGAACTTAACTTTGAATGCATTTAATCGTCCGGTCAGCAAAACACGGTTTTCGATTTTGATCATATTCGTTGAAAAACACTATATAATCACAATTTTTTGCTAGAATTTCAGAGGCTCATAATTTAAACCAAAAAAAAAATTAAACCTTAATGTGGTCATGCCCACAACATTGCCGACAAAAAATTAAAATTCTTCGTTAATACGGATGGATGTGTATTTTAAAACTCAGTCATAAATGTATTATACGTATCGCACTTAATCAACAAGAGGGTATTAAGTCAAAATATTTTAAATTTCCCTTTTTGCAAGAAATCAACTAACAACATCAAAATATATCTACTGTAAAAATTTCAACATATTTTGACCACTCTTTTGTTGATAAAATTTGCTTAACTTTATAATTTTAATTCGAAATGTGACTGTTTTTATGATAAAATTGCTCAAATGTTTTCTGATTTGTTACTCTTTTCAAAACATACATAGATATTCTTCCCCAATAATCGCAAGGTTTTAAAATAAAAATATTGTACATACATACATACATATGTATATTTTCAATTGGATTTTGCTGACCATGTATTTGGATTTTCAAATTCTCCTAAAATTTAACCACAAACAGTTTTTCGTCTCTACTGAAAATTTTAAAATTTTGAGTTAATACCCTCTTGTTGATCAAGTGCGATATGTTCATTATTGCTTAACTTAAATATGAATAATATTACAAATAAATTGAAGTTGATAAATTAAGTGGAAATAACAATAATTTTTGTTTATATGCACATATCGTCACAAAAAATGAAAAAATCCATATTAAAATTGTTAAAAGTTTTATAGAAGCATAAAACGTTCAAATTAAAAATATATTGACAATTAGGCTACGTTCGTAAAAGCATTTATAGTGCAAGTCTGCAGCATCACGAACATCTAACGTTCAAAAATGCATAACTTGGCAGCACTGTTCAGCGTCAAACGTTTTTTAATGCATTTAATCGGCATACCTGCCGCAAATCTGTGCAAATGGCGCAGTAAATTATTTTAAGATGCAAGAAGTTGCAGTGGAACAATAAGTTGAATATATCTATGTATTTTGATGTTTAAATAACATGTTTCGAATCTTACCAAAAAATGAGATTGATAAACTCGAAAATAACTTTGAAACACATAATCTTGGTGTTCAAAGTAGTTTTTTTTTTATTTTAGTTGTATTCTTTTTAAGGCCAATGCTGTTGTCATAAGAAATTGTTGCTTTGATTTTCTTTTAATTTTTTTGCTTACTATAATTTAAAAGAAAATTTTCAATATTTTCTTAAATAAAATTACTTGCCAATTTTAAAATTTTTTGCAGTTTGTTCAAAAATGTCAACTGAGCACAGATGTTGAGCAGTTGCAAAGCATGTGCAGCAGATAATCACGCATACGCAGTAAAACCTGGCAGAACTGCCGCATTGATACATAAATTTGCAGCATTTACGAACGTACCCTTAGTGAAACATTTTGCAATATCCAATTAAATAAAAAGCACCAATAAATTTATTATTTATTGCAAAATGTTGCACTAATTGCCAATAAATTTTTCATTTGAACGTTTTATGCTTCTGTAAAACTTTTAAAAAGTTTAATATGGATTTTTTAATTTTCTGTGACGATATGTCAATTGTCAATATATTTTTAATTTGAACGTTTTATGCTTCTATAAAACTTTTAACAAGTTAAATATGGATTTTTTCATTTTTTGTGACGATATGTATGTGTAAGTAATATATCGCACCTTATCAACAAGAGGGTATTAACTCAAAATTTTAAAATGTTCAGTAGAGACGAAAAACTGTTTGTGGTTAGATTACAAGAGAATTTGAAAATCCGAATCCATAGTAGTAATTAAATTTCATTTGAAAATATATTTGCATTGTTTTTATTTCAAAATGTTGGAATTCTTGGGAAAAAACTCTATGTTTTGAGTTAATACCATTTTTTTGAATTTTCTCGATTTTTTTTTGTATTATTTTGAAATACGACGCTTTAGTTGAAATTTAAATAAAGTTTCAAAAAATATTTTTCAACAAAACAGTATCAACTCAAAATACAACAGAATTTAAATAAAACAATTGGATTATTTTTAACTTGAATAAAGGCTCAAATCAAAATAATACCTTTTTTATGAAAATATAAGATACATTTCTGTGTCCACTTTTGTACTAACTCAAAATAATACCTTTTTGATTATATAAAGGTAGTCACTACACTATCACAAAAATGGTCTCAAATGTAGTTTTCGAGGTGAAAGAGTAATCGGAATACGTTGAAATTTTTACAGTAGATAGATATTGATGTTGTTAGTTGATTTCTTGCAAAAAGTGAAATTTCAAAAATTTTGAGTTAATACCCTTTTTTTGATAAGGTGCGATATATAAAATGATTTAATAAAATTAATGTTTGACTAAATAGTAAACTATATACATATCGTTACATAAAACGCAAACGGCCGTATATTGCGATTTGATTAAGGAACAATTAATTAATAATAAGGAAAAATTTTACTTCAGTAAATTAAAAATTTTGATTTTTGAGAAATGACTACGTTGTAGTAACGGAGCGATGTGAACGTACATAGGTACATTGTATTTAAAATTAAAGTGTTTGTACTCAAATAACTTATCACGAACTTGTTCCGCCAAGCGATTTACGTAGACATATTATATTCATCTCTATTTTGAAAATAGATTAGATACATAACTTGCTTACTGCGGATTGCTGAAGAAGGAAAGATAAGTTTAATTACATAATTAAATACACATGTATGTACATCAATTAATTTACTTACATTTGTACTAAAGGTTGAATCAGATGATAATAGTATTTTTAAAGATTAATTTTAATCATCTTCTTATTTCCTATTATTCGTTGCTTTAATTTTTGAATTTTTAAGCGTTGGTTTAGTTGACGTACACGAAAGTGTATCCGGAACTTGAAGAAATATGCCTTAATTTTTTCTGAGAGCTCGATATACTTGCTTTCCTTAAGTAGACGTTTATGAAGATTTTTGCATGAGAAATCTTCAATCCATTTATTCGATGAAAAATGCTTTCGAGCTTTTTTATCTCCTCCACAAAAGACCAGCTTGGCTTTTTAAGAAAACCTTTTGATACCTGTTCGACCCATGTATATGAACTATCATGGCATATGTACTCTTCAAGGTTCAACTTTTGGATTATGTAACCGCATATGTACTCCAAAGCATCCTCTTGAAGAGCACCCATGTCTTGAAAAGTCGTCACATCTAGGTCGTCCAGTGTATCACGATTATCAGCGCCTTCTTCCAATAAATCTGTCAATATTTGCGAACATGTTCCATGTTGCGCAAATATGTTGTTATTGACTTTATTGGAGCTTAACCATTCAGTGGTGTCGTAGCCAACGTTACCTGTTTCAGTGAGGTGTACCGTATCTCTCGCTGGAAAGAAGTTGTTACTTAGATAACAATAACATAAAAGTTATAGAATAAATATATGCATATACATATATATTTGTACCTAAAATATATTTGCGCAGTCTATATTTAAAGTCTTTTAGTGACGGGTGGTCATTTAAACCACCTTTGCTCCTCATTGCACCAAAGAAATGCTCTAATACGTCCTGATTGAGCCGGTTCGTACATATATAATTCATTTTGAATTTCGCTGACACGTACTCTAGCAGCATTTTCAAAGAATTTTTAGATGTAATAATACCTCTTTGAAAAACCTCCAATGACTTTTTATTTGGCAACATGGGACATTCCATCACCTTGGTCATGCGTCTCAAAATTTGTTGCTGCTGTTTCAGCGCAATGCCAAATGGCTCCTTAGAGAAAATATTTATTTATGTATGTATTACTATTTAGAACTTTATTAAGTTACCTTACCATGGTATTTATATGTATTCATAGAAGAATTGTGTACGTCAAACCAGTCGTTAACTAGTTCTACAAAATCTGCCGTATGTATTGGGTTATACATTTTAATACCCGTGGAATATCACCGTCGAATGGCGTTTGCAGATGTGCCCGAAAATAGTTGTGCAGCCAGCTTCACTTTTTGTCGGCCTAGAAAATCTTTAAGGTTCTTTTTGCTCTTATTTTCCATGAAATTAATTACATAGCTACCTGGACCTTTGACAGCAAGATGTTCGTTACTTATGTGTTTTATTGAGACATCACTAGCAGAAGTGTGATTTAGCAACTCAACAAAGGTACGCGAACTTAAAATACTATTGTTGAACAGTAAACCGGTGTCAAGAAAATGATTGCGTTTTAGCTTTAAAAGATGCGGCGCGTCGGCGAATGCAAAAATTTTGCACGTCTTATCGATAGGGTTGGGGAACCATGGCTTGTCTGATCGGTTACTAATAAAAAGAATTTTAGTATTAAATTGAAGGCATAAAGACGAGTCAAAATAAGTCAGGTATGTGATGGAAATCTATTTTGAAAAGGAACTATTTTTAAAGGCCATATTTTACAATAGAAGAATTATTATTATGTCATTAGTATTATTATTTTTATAATAGAAGAAATATTAAAAACGTCTTTAAATATGACTTCGTTTTCGAAATCGATTTCCATCAAATAACTGATTATTGGCTTAAAAAGTACTTATGTAAATATAAATTGTCTGAATAACTCAAACTTTTGAATTAAATAAAATTTAACCGTAGGATTCAAATGAATTTTTGAAAAATCAACAAAATGGAAGTTTACCGGACAACTTACAATTAATTTCTTAAAAATAGTTTAAGCAAAATTATTAAAACTTAATTATTTCTTAAAACTTAATTTGATCTTATATTTAACATAAATTAGGTTTTAGCATATGATACCAAATCATATTTGGGAACAATAAAAACTAAAAAGCAATTAACTTTAATAAATTACCGTTGCGCATTTGTATGAGAGTGAAGTTTAAAATACGAAATAACTCTCTACACGATATTAAAATTGTTCGTTACCGTCAAAAGTAGTTCGTAGAGAAGAAAACCTAAAAAGTGCGTATTTTTAGTAGAGTAAAGAATAAAAAAGTGATTCGTCCTCGGCATAAGTAGTTGGTAAAAAAAGTTTAAGAAATGTTATTTAGATTTTATGTAGGAATTAATATAAAAACTTACCTGGAGTTATTTTTAACGTTCTCCATAACTTACGGTTTTTGGGTCCCATGTCGCATACCATTGCAACTACTGGAAACCCTACCCTGTAAAGTTCTCTTACTATCCCTTCCAAGATCTCAGCCGTCATTGCAACGTCAAAGCCGTAAAATACCAGCTGTTTCCACGACTTACGGAGTACTCGAGCCATAACCACCTGTACATAATTTGCTGCAATTCTTACGGCATCAGCAATCCCGTCATACTCAAAGGTTTCCACCACCTTCATCTCGTCAAAAACAAAAACATACACTTTATCCGTAGGCTCCAGGTCAGTGATTTCGCGCATAAATTGGATGCTAGTTGTAAGAATGCCTTCATCCATGTTAACTTTACGGCACCAGCGCTGCAACGTAGAAACGTGAGGTAGTGGAAACCCTTTTTGGTACAGGTGGTTATATGCTCTAGGGCCGGCAGCATGCAAGCATAACGCGCTTGATATGTCTAGCCATTTCCAATTAACGTTGCCAGGAACCATAATTTTGCGGACTTGTCCCTCCGTAAAAATAGAACGCATTGCGTCAACGGCGGCATTTGCCTTGGCCAGGCTACATTTAAGCTCTTTTATCTCGGTCTCTAAGGTTTGAATTTTTTTAAAATACTGCTCTACATAGGTTAGAGCTACCGGTCTAAAATAAAATATATAGTTAGCGTTTTTATGGGAATTGTTAAAATTTAAGTTTAAAATTTTTTTAAACGCACTAATAATCCCGAATTATTATTTTACTTATTAAGTTAAATATTTTTTATTAAAAATACATTGAAATTGATTATTGAGGGTTTTAGCTGGATCCTATGCGCATTTCACTGTTGCTAATGCAGATCATCAGGGAACCTTTACCCAAATTTCTTAGAACAACTAGAGTTATTATGTTATAAACTTCCATTTAAATAAATGATTAGCCTAACAACAAATAACAAAGTTGAAACAAGAACTCAATAATCAACATGTTTTTTTATTTTCTTACTTTACCATTGCTACATTGGCTGACTTTTTTTCAGCTTCAAATTGTAGTTGTAAGAGTATGTAAAAGAAAATAAATGTAAATAACAACAACAGCTATTAAGGAATAGAGTGTTGCCAAACAAGTATTTTTGACCGGGTGCAGTCAAGTTAATAATTAGTGTTTTTATGGGAATTGTTAAAATTTAAGTTTAAAATTTTTTTAAACGCACTAATAATCCCAAATTATTATTTTACTTATTAAGTAAAATATTTTTTATTAAAAATTCATTGAAATTGATTATTGAGGGGTTTAGCTGGATCCTATGCGCATTTCACTGTTGCTAATGCAGATCATCAGGGAACCTTTACCCAAAAATCTTAGAACAACTAGAGTTATTATGTTATAAACTTTCATTTAAACAAATGAGAAGTTCAACAAATAACAAAGTTGAAACAAGAACTCAATAATCAACATGTTTTTTATTTTCTTACTTTACCATTGCTACATTGGCTGACTTTTTTCAGCTTCAAATTGTAGTTGTAAGAGTATGTAAAAGAAAATAATGCGCATAGGATCCAGCTAAACCCCTCAATAATCAATTTCAATGTATTTTTAATAAAAAATATTTTACTTAATAAGTAAAATAATAATTTGGGATTATAAGTGCGTTTAAAAATTTTAAACTTAAATTTTAACAATTCCCATAACAACACTAATTATTAACTTGACTGCACCCGGTCAAAAATACTTGTTTGGCAACACTCTATTCTTTAATAGCTGTTGTTGTTATTTACATTTATTTTCTTTTACATACTCTTACAACTACAATTTGAAGCTGAAAAAAAGTCAGCCAATGTAGCAATGGTAAAGTAAGAAAATAAAAAAACATGTTGATTATTGAGTTCTTGTTTCAACTTTGTTATTTGTTGTTAGGCTTCTCATTTATTTAAGTGAAAGTTTACAACATAATAACTCTAGTTGTTCTAAGAAATTTGGGTAAATATTCCCTGATGATCTGCATTAGCAACAGTGAAATGCGCATAGGATCCAGCTAAACCCCTCAATAATCAATTTCAATGTATTTTTAATAAAAAATATTTTACTTAATAAGTAAAATAATAATTTGGGATTATTAGTGCGTTTAAAAAAATTTTAAATTAAAAAATAAAATATATATTTTGTTAAAAGGATTCGAATAAAATTTAATTAAAAAAAAATTAAACTGCACAAAGTTTATGAGAAACTTACTCCGTTTGCACTTGTTTTTCTGCGTACAACGTTTTTACGGACGTGGAGTACATATCAGTTTGTGTTTCTTGACAGACTTTTTCTGGTGCTAAAAAGTATAACTGCTGTTCAAAATCATCATTTATAATAGCAGTACTAGGGCAGATTTCTTCTAATGATGGATGATAAATTGTTCATTACCATCATTTATAAAGGGAGTTTGGCATATTTCTGCAACTGATTGCAAGGAAATCACATTATTTTCAATAGGAGCTGTGTGGCACATTAAAGATCGTTGACCTGCCTCAAAATGATATGCATCTGCTGGCAACAATGCAACTGCACTGTTGACCGGTATTCTAAATTATATACATATATTATTGTAATAACTAATAAATAAATACTACTACAAAATATAATAATATACAAAATAAAACTGCCATTACTTACATTGGTACAGCATCCGGCAACAACACAGTATTTCGTTCGGTTTTTATAACGGCTGATGGCGGAAAATGATCCATACAAACTATGGCGTTTCTAGAAAAGTCTAGACCGCAAATTTTGGCCCACTTACTTCTGCGGTCATCGTTCGGAACACGAAAGAAACTTCCATTTCCCCGTTTTTGTTTTTTTTTGCATATGCAGCAACTTTTCATTTTTATTTATTATGCATACATACATATACAGAACATATAATCTTATTCACCAAACTTGCTTTCTTTTTTTGATAACAAATATTCACAAAAATTATTTCAATTGCACCTTTCACAGTTTTTCACAATTTCTTTTTAATTTATCACGTTGTTAACTTTATAACTGTAACTTTTAGCATTGTATCCAGTATTTGTAAACATAAACAACTTTTGACATACGAGCCACAAACTCGCCTTTAATTAAGCAAAAAAAAATAGAACAGCTGTGTTTTCAACTTGACCTTATAAATCGGCCTTGAAATAAGCAAATGAAACACACTCAAAAAATCCCGTCCATTTTGGTACAGACACATATCGTCACCTTAAATGCAAACGGATGTAACTACACAAAATTTCGAAATCGAGTTTATGATTGATTATGGTTAATTTTATTAAACTACATGTTCACGCAAATATTTAGACCTCTGCGATCAAAAATGACGACCTTATTACAAAAATTCAAACGGACGTAATTACGAATGCATTCATTTTTTATTGCAAGAAACGTAAATACATAATATAAAAGCTTAAATATATAGGGTAAGTGCGCCAGTAGTCGGAAGTTTAATTGTCACATTTAAAAAAATTAGCACTTTACTTTTGCCTATGTTCGGCACCAATTTTCCATTTTTCGGCATGTTATTTTCCTATATATACCATATTTAAGTGAAGAAAATGATACATCAAAATTTAATTAAACAGTTTTTTGTTATTAAAAATAAAACAATTTACATTCATAAGTGATAAATGAGATCTTTTATGTATAAAAAATAATTCATATTCAATAAAAATCAACAAACTAAAAAAACAAAGTGTTCAATTTTGTACAAGTCAGGCTTTTGGAATTCATTTTTTGTACTTAAAGGTTATAAAAAACACAAATAGAAGTATTTTATACCTCTTTGTACATTTATAATACTCTTATACCATTAGTTATAGGTAAGTAGGTAGATTAATAAAAAGTCAATAAAATTTTTAGATTTATAAAAGAATTGTTAGGAACTTAAATATTTTGGTTCTTGCATGCTTGGCATACAAAGACTAAACTAATAATATCGTCGTATTTAAGATGCTTGAATTCTGTGCATTTAAAATGATACCACTGTGGGCAAGTATCACACCCAACATTTTTTTGGTCATCATCTTCACCATCGGTATCCAAATTTTCATCACAAGCACTACATATTTGCTTTCGCTTTCCCTTTTTAAGTTTAGTTTGCTTGATTTCTTTTTCAATTTTCTTCTTTTGGCGTTCTAATTTTCTTTCTTTAATAGCTTCAGCTTTAGTGATATTTTCGTTCTCTTTGGATTGTATATGATCCCTCCATGCTAGGGCAGAAATTACACTTGGGGCTCTGATTTTGGTTTTCGTTTTTGCGGACAGTGATGGTTTAGGAAAATAAAGATTGGTTTCGAATGATGGTGACATTGATGCATCATGATTTTTCACTTATGTTGTTGGGTTTGCGTAAAGAATTTTTTTTTTTTTAATACATATTTTTTATTTATTGTATCTTCAAATATGAACTAACAATAAGTATTCAAATCTTAAATCTAAAATATAATTATTAGGCCCGACCACTATCGGACATAAATTTAGAGATAGTTATAAATAATACATAAGTAGTGATAATCAAAAGGAAGAAAAATAATTAAATAAAAATTATTTTCAAGCAGTCCCATCTGGAGTGTTGAGTATAAGAGCCCTTGTATCCCTCTTTTTTAGGCGGATATGTCCAGTAAAGTTCAAAATATTACGAGCAAGCGGATTAGGATGTGACTCGAGGTTTGTTAAATATTTGCCTGCATATTTTGCAATTTCTTCAATCACTAGTGGCATGTTTAAATCACGATGTATATTTGAGTTTTTTATATACCATGGAGCCGATGTTATTAATCGCAAAATTTTATTTTGCCTTCATTGGATTCTCTCGACATTGGAAGCTGAAGCAGTGCCCCATAGTTGAATTCCGTAGCACCATATCGGTCTCAAAAGTGACTTGTATATCAAAAGTTTGCAATCTAGACTGAGGGTTGAATTTCTACCAATCGCCCATGTACCTCAGTTAATTTTAGTTTCATTTGGGTTAACTTAGAGTAAATGTGGTGTTTCCAAGTAAGCCGTCGATCAAGGTGTATACCAAGATATTTCACATGAGTATGTTGAGGGACAACTTGAATGTTAATCCGAATGGGTGAACAAGTATCTCTTCGTAATGTGTATGTTACTTGAACATACTTTTGTTCGTTTACCTTAATTCTCCATAAGTTTAACCATAGTTCCAGCTGGGTAATGTCTTCTTGAAGATATCGGGATGCTTCGCAAGGATTTTCATGCATCCTAAGGCATGCTGTATCAACAGCAAATGTGGAAGTGTGGATATTGCTGCTCAGAGGCATATCACAAGTATACATCAAATACAAAACTGGCCCCAGTATACTCCCCTGTGGCACACCGGATGATATAGTTTCAGGCATGCTCATAAAGTCTCCTTCCACAACAGTGAACTTCCGGGCAGTAATGTAACTTTCCAAAAGACTTACAACGTTTATTGGCAGGTATGTTTTTAATTTTACAATAAGGCCTTCATGACATGACATTGGTTACGAATTCAATCAAAACCCGGAGCAGGGTTGAGTTCAGCAATTAGTTTTTGCAAATCACGCGTCTTAAACTTTATTTGTTGAGGGGGTAGAGCGACTACATTTGGCAAATCAATTACACCAGTACATGTGTTTGGGGTAAATACGTATTTTAAATGGTCAGCAAATATGTTACCTTTTTCAGTATCGCTTCTTGCCCAACCTCCGGTAGATGTGCGCAGAGGTGGTTTAAACTCAATGGGTGTTTTAAGCTTTATAGCAGCGTGCCATAAAGAGTAATTAGATGCTGGTGTGACATCAAGATTTTCCAGATTGTTTTTAAGAGATGCAGTTTTTTCATGTGCAAGCAGCTCTTGGAGTCGTTTAGTGCACTCTTTAAATCTAATTTTATTATTAATCTAATTTTATTATTATTGTATTGAACAACGTTCGACCTCTGGGTGTAATAAGACGCGAACCCCAGAACGTATGTTTAGCATTATAGTCGCCGGCTGCTTCAAAACAAGGGCCCAGAGATTTGTAAAAATCCTCATATTGATCCTCAGTAATTGTGAATCTAGGAGGGGAGTAAATTGATGATATGACAAAATTAGTGCAAAAACTTTCGACACAAATATTCGTTGCTTCTAAATGTTCTTCACAAATGTTATCAATAATATAATGCTTGAGTCTTGACTTTATTAGAATTGCTGATGCACCGCATGCTCTTCCTCTCGTGTCCTTTGAATCATATAAGGTGTAGCCATAAATTTTAAAAAGGCTTCTTGAAGTCAAATGAGTCTCAGATACTAACATTATATCAATATTTTTTTCCGTGAGGAAGTGCTCAAGTTCATTTTTATGTTGGCGAATGCCGTTTGCGTTCCAGAAACATATTTTTAACGTGTTCATGGTTTATTAACTAAAGCTTGAAGCAGAGTATTCTGCATTCGCAGCATTTCTTGCATCATGCTAGTCATATTTGTTGTAAAATTATTTATAGTTTGCACCAGATTATCAATAGTAGCTTCAAGGCGATTGAAACTAAAGTTCGAGTTTGTATTTGTTGAATTATTTGGTGGGGAAACATTTTGTGTATGAATAGAATTTGTCTTAGCAGCATCGGCATACGATACACGGGAACTAACTGGTTGGCTCACTTGCGCAATAGTGGCAGATAAAGCGTTTGCTGTTTGGGCTGGGGCTAATTTAGGTGTTTGCTTCATAGTCTGTTTGACGAAAGAGTACTCAGGACAACCTCTGTAGTTAGCGGTGTGATTACCTCCACAATTACTGCATTTTTTGTCACTTTGATCTTTTGGTTTATTGCGACTAGCAGTGCCGTGTAATTCGCCGCACACAACACAAACAGTAGGTAATTTGCAGTAAGTTTTAATATGGCCATATTCTTGACAGTTATGGCACTGTACGTATCCTGAACGCTTGTGTGGTTCTTCAACGGTTATTTTTCGATATAAGAGATATTTTAAATTATATATTGGATGGGTCTCATTTTTTTTCAATTTTATATCGTTTGACTCAAGTTCAACCCGAAATAAAGGTTGAGGGATCTTTTCCCTATTTATTATGTTCGATACATTTTTTACTTTAAAACCCTGGAGGACGAGAGCATATTTCACTTCTTCGGGATCAACATAGGAATCTATGCCCTTCAACACAATCTGCATACCTTTAGCACTCTTGAGCTGATATGTGTAGAAATTTGTTTTACTTTTTTCAAATTCAGAAACCATTTTGCGAAAATCTTTTTCTTCATAAGTTTGAATTTTCGTTTCATCAATATTACCACGTTTTATTGGAACAATGTGAAATTTATTCTCACCAATGACCGAAATTAATTTTTTAATGAGAACGTTTGAGTTTTTTTCTCTTAACTACATATATTGGTGACGGCTTGGAGGTTCTATTCGCAGATTCAGCGGGTTTGTCATTGTCATCTTGCAATATTTTAAAACGGTTTTGCCGATTATTAGAGGATGCGCTGTTATCCCTAGACATCTTTGGAGCAGATGCAAATTTAGTAGAATTTGGGTTTCGCCCGCGCTTTAAAATTGTAATGTATCTGTCCATTCCGACTTGGACCTTGGGTTTTGGGCTACTATTATCTTCAGTGACAACTTGTTTAAGTGATGACCACGAGCCCGACGCGGATGATATCGCTGAGTTAAATGTAGAAGCACTAGGCAATAATGTCAACGATTCACTAGTTGGCATTGGACAAAGCGAAGTTGATCGCTGACGAAACTGTGGTTTTGCCGTTAGAGAAAGTCTATTATCAGATTTTTGTTAAGAGCTTCAGAACTCACAGCAAGTCTATTATCAGATTTTTTTGTTATTATTGTTATCATTATGAGCATCAAAACTCACAGTAAAATAGGCATTTCTGCCGTTAGAACTCATTTCACTATTTTTTTCCTTTGGGGTACTCATATAGAGTATTCCTCAAGGGTACTTTGTATGTTTTTTTGTTTACGGTTTTTTTTTGTTATTTCTATATGTAAAAATATTAGCAAAGCAAAAAAAGGCTTATTTATCAAAGTTAATATGTACTACGAATATTTTTTGAATGATTTTTTTGTTTAGTTTGTATGTAATAAAAATTCCGCTATTACGTCTTTTCACTATGAAGGTACAACGAAAACTGAGTAAAGAAATAAGAATAATTTTTTCATGTGAATGAAAATAAAGATATATGTATTTGTTTAAACTACCTGTAACAGAAGGGCTAATAGGATTAAAAACGTTGTTTATAATGCTAGAAATTGAAGAACTAGGTGAATGATAGTCGGAAGTCGATTTAAGGGTTGGGGGTGAGCACATTGGAGTCTTTAACATTCAATTGGCAGTTTGCAAATTATTGTATTTAGTAGATGGAGTTGCTTCAGTTTCACCTTTATCCATTTCTAAAACTCCATCCTCATTAATTATATTTATACCTGGTTGTAGCGTGACATTGTTAATAATTTCCAGGTTTTTAATGATGCGTCCAGTTTTTAAAGCAGAGATCTCCTCAACAACTATGTTTGATTTATTATCAGAATTAAAAGGGTAAAGACCACATTTCCTTAACCCGTTCTTTATTGTTTGTTCCATATCAAGATTCGAGAGAACCATATGAAGAAGGGGACAAAAAGTTGTTTTGGATAGAACCTTGCTGACATTTTCAGATATAGTTTGCCATGTTCTTACGGTTTTTTTCCATTCCGTTTTTAAAGGTTTAAAAACGCTTACATCCGCAGGTTGCATTATATGCGTTGTATTTGGGGGTAGCGCATACAAAATAATTCGATTCTTTTCGTAAAACTGGCTTAATTCCAACGTCATGTGTGATTTGTGGTCATCTACAAGTAGTGTTCCGTAAGCCAGTTGTGGAAGCAATTTGCAACATACTCAAAGAATATTTCGCTTATCATCCAACCAGTTTCCGATTTCTCCAAAAACCATTTATCTGGAAGACTGCTAACGATGTCTTTTGGTACTCTCAAAAACGGAAATACAACCATTGGGATCACTGTCTTACCGTCAGCTAAAAAAAACTAGTAAAACCGTCGCCGTTTCTTTTTCGTTTCCTCTCTGTATTGAGTATACGTTGCGATACCCCTTAGGTGCTAGTACTTTTCCTGTTTTAGGATACATACAAAAACTAGTTTCATCCCCATTATATATACGTGCTGGGTCCTCTAAAATGTCAAGCGCATTTTGTTCTTTTAAATAATTTTCCAACTCTGCTTTATTCTTCTGTTATAACAGCTCTTCCCTTACTTATCCCTTCAGCTTCTCTAAGAGATAACGTAGGATGTCGTTTTAGAAAACATTTTCGGCCGGGAGGATCGTTTGAGAATGGTGTGAATCGCTTATCCGCCTTGATAAAGGCCTGAACTCTGTTTAAAAGGTCATAAATTTTAAGTGGAAAGCCACATTTTGCCAAGTCATTGCACCACTGATCAAGGGGTACTTCTTCAACAACGGTGAAAATTGTTGGCGGACCCATTCGTCTAGGACCCTCAAGAATACGCCCATGGATTATGTCCTGTATGGTTGAACGGAGAATCCCATACTTAACACTTGCACCAAGTATTGACACCCCACCTGTTCTTATTTCACACAATGCGTCTTGTAGTGACTGCTCTGAATATTTGTGAATACATCTTTTCCCCTTAGTCGAAATTTTTTTAAATATCAATCTAAAATGCCGCAAAATTGTTTTTTTCTAGAAGTTTCAACGAATTTTGAGAATTTAAGTTTAATAAAATTAATAGAAAATACCACTGCCGATTATAGGGAAACAAATGTCCTATACTCGGCAGGTGGTATGGAACTGATTATAAAGCGTGCCGACTACAGGGTAAACTTATTTTAAACTCATTTTTCATTTATCCAACAGCAAGTATAGTGGTTAACGATCAATTTCCTCAAATTTGAGTTAAATTAGAAAAAAAAAATTCTTGTTTGCCAGTAGTCGGCATAGGGAAACACTTCAATTTTTTTCGTTCCCTATGTCGGCATCGATTAAATTGAGTTAAAAACAAAATTTTTTTTTAATTTATTTTCACTTTTCTGGCGTTTCCTAAACAGTTTTCTATGTTAAAAAACCACTTTCGTTTAAAACTAACTTTATTTAACGTGATTACTTACCTAGGAAACTCAGCTTCTTCACTAATTTTTTTACCAAAAAACAAGCGCTACCGCACGTGTTGACCGACGGACACCGAATAAACAGAGAACACAGAAAAATCTTCTTATCTAAGCTCAAATTTCTCTACACATTAAGCGAGTTGAGAGTATGAGTTAGACCATAGATGATCAAAAATAAAAATGAGATGTATTAGCGCTCGCTCTCGCAACCCTAACTCCCAGCAAACATATTGGCAAACACCTAAAACAAATTTCATAATGATATGAATAAAAAGGTGTTTTTAACAGAGACAGTAACCATTATAATGTTTTTTCAAATAAATTGGTTTTTAATGAATAGCTTTGATGTAATATTGTATTGTTTTGTAAAATAAATTCAATAATGATTATTTTCGGTCTTATTAAAACGTAATTTTATTACAATTTTTAAAATCGATTTGAAGATTTTAAATTAAACTTTCCGTGTTAATACTTGCATGACAATTGTGAATTAGCACAATATTTTTTAAGTTCACCGAGGTCATGCGATTGCGCTGCTTGGAGCAAATGTTTTTCATGTCTGAAAAAATTTGTTCACATAAGTATGTTGAGGAAAAAAATGATAAATATTTTAAATGCATTCGTTTGAGCTGAGGACATAAGGCACCATCTACATTTTTCCAAAACTCAAGAGAATTAATTTTATCGAAAGCTTTTACCTCAGATCTAAGTATTATTATCTCTGATTGAATGTGTAAATCGAACTTGCTTATGTCACAATTTAAAGAGTTTTTGAATACATCAAGCAAAGGCTGTATACATTCAAAATCGTTAAATCTGTCTTCAAAATTAAAAAAAAGGGTTTCTAATAATGATACATAATCAAGTTTTTTAGTATAATTTTGTTTGTTATATATAAGAGAAGTTTTGGTAAAACTAGAAAAATCGTCAGATCGAATTTCTGTTAGCAGCAAAAATAATTTTGTTTTAAAATTCAACAGAAATTCAGACATATCAAGTATACTTTTATCTTTTCCTTGAAGTTGTAAATTAAACTCATTCAAGAAGTTAGTTATATCTGACAAAAATGCTAAATCTAAGGTGAATTCATATTAATTTAGTAATTTTACTTCACATATATCTATATTTTCTAGCTCTAAAAACTCTACCACCTCTTTTCTTAAGTCAAACAGTCTATTTAGGCAATCACCTCGGCCAAGCCATCGAACGTCAGTGTACATTTTAAGGTCATGATGTGCAGCTTTTCTAGTTTTTAAAAAAGTTACAAATTTCCTATGCGTAAGGGAATTATGTCCACCACGTATTCTATTAATTATGCGCTCTGCTGATTTCATAGCAGAATGTTCTGAAAGAAATTTTGATGCAAAAGCTACTTGGTGGATTATGCAGTGAAAATTTTGAACTGACAAACCATGTTTTTGTATTTGTCCGATAAAGCCTTCATATCTACCAGTCATTACGCTGGCACCATCTGTACAAACTGCTGCAAACTTGTTTGTGTCTACAATTGAAAATAGTTTGTCACTAACGATGTCGAACAATAACTTCCCTGTTACGTTTGCATAAAAACTTTCAAGGGGAACATTGTTTCAAAAACGTTGTAATTGGCATCTACACAACGAATACAAATTATAAGTTCACAAACGTCGTTAATGTCGGTACTTTCGTCTAGACAGATTGAAAAGAATTCGGAACTTTTCAATTTTTCAGTAATGAAATGTTCTAAAGATGTTCCTATTTGTGTAGTGCGCCGAACTAGAGTAAATCGGGATAAAGGAATAGATTTAATGAAGTCAGTACTGTAGCTTAGCTTTTCAAAAATCTTTATAAGAACTTCTTTAATGAAGATCCCATCAGAAAAAGGTCTTCCATGCCTGACGACATTTAAACTTACTAAGCTTGATATTCCACTTTTTAGGTTCTGATTTTCTGAATTGTTTTCAATTCCATTAAGCCATTCCTTTAATTGGAAAAAATAAATTTTCTTTTCATTAAGAAGCTCCTCCTTCTCTTTAAAATTTATTTTTTCAATTTCATAATAATATGAATAAAAATGTCTTTTCAAAACGTTTTCATTTCCAGCCTTAAATATTTTGTAGCATAAAAGGCATTGAATGTTATGAAAAGCATCATTTATCATAAAATACCGTTCACATCTCATTTCGTAGACGTGTAGCTTTTATTTTTTTTACTTTGTTTTTTGTGTGTTCAATTGTAATTGAATCGTGTGTGTTTACAACAATGCTTAATAAATTCCTGAAAAAAATGACGATACTCCGACGCATGTGTTTTCGTCGCTTGCTCAACGATGAATGAATGAGTTTTTAAAAGAGCGTAACAAATGTGTATGAATTTTTTTCAAACAATTGTTGTATGGGCTGAACATCTATGAGTTAAGGCCCAACTATAATGTGCTTAACCAAACTTAAGCTAGTGTCAAAATTCAACGAAATGCATGTCAAATGCTTAAGTAAATTACTGAAGACTTTTAGGTGGCTATATTGTACTTATTGAGCTTAAAAACTTTCTACACTTAGTTGCAAACATTTGCACTTTTTAAAACTATTTTCGTTTTTATTTCTTTAAAATGTAATATTTTTGACGAAATCTCATTTAATTTGTAAAAGTTATAAATATATTACCATAAACAAGTAAATCCATGTTTATCGTTTATTAATTTATAAATTAAACGAAAACTAAAATAAAAAAGTACTAAAAAAAGCAACAGTGATTGCATGTTTTAATTGTAAACAATTATATGTATCTATTATGTATGTTTATTGGAAAATTGTTATAATTGTGTTACAAAAATGGACAAAAAATTTAAATTTCTGAAGACAGTGAAATTTTAAATTGTCCACAAAATTAATTTCGTCCTCCATTATGTTTGAAACCAAATAACCAAATAAAAATGTACAACAGAAACGAACAGATGTGTCATTTGCTTAAGGAAAAGCGAAATTGACCGCACTTTCCTTAAGCAAATGACACTTGACGAAACTTGACGAAAAGTGTCTTAAGTACATTATAGTTGTATACATTTGATTGTGTGTATTCGCACATTTGCTTAAGTTACATTAAGCACATTATAGTTATGCTATGTTTAGACGACAAGTTGAATCACCTGCTTCGCTCTCTGAATCATGTTAATGAATCATGCTGTTTAGACTGCGCATTCGTGCTTCGTGTGCAGCGTGCCAATTTAGTGCTTTTAATACTAGATTTAGTTTTTTAACAGTGCGGAATTTTTCAAATTGTTGCTTTAAAAAGAAATTAGTGCCTTTTTTTGGTGCTTTTCACCTTTGATTTTAGTGCGTTTTACAAATCTACTAAATATTAATTTGTTAAAGTGTGGTGGCTTTATTTTCACTTTCAAAAACTATCTGCTTTCACCCCTTTTAGACATGCAAAGTTTCCTTTGCAGAATGTTAATTCAGCTTGGTGAAATATGAAGGAAGAAAAACTTTATCTTTCATAGTGAGAAAAAATAATATATTTCTAGAAATTACAGAGGATACCATGCACGTTATAAAATAGTTTAATTACAATAATCTAATTACTAACCACTGAGGGAAGCAATGTATTGCTTTCTTGATAACGAAAGCTTCCAAAAATGCTTCTGAAAAGTACTAACTTAAGGCTCTCTAACAAAGTGGACAAAAGTAAAAAAAAATGTAAACCAGTAACTTTTCCACTGAGTACATAAAAACTACACATTATTACTTCTGTAAATGGAAACAGTAAGGCAAAAAAATTAATATCTTTTTGGAAACTGAATGCATTGCTTCTAGCTGAAATTGAAGAAATGGAACGAAGTATTAGAAATTTAAGGATAAATAAATGGAAAAATTTGCTCAGAACTGATAAATTTTCGATCGAAGTTCATAATTCTAGAAATTCAACTGATCATAATCCATTTCTAATACTGTCAATATTTGCTCTAGGACTATTAACATTACCATGTTCAAATGTTGAAGTAGAAATAACTTTTAGTGCTAATAACTATTTTAAAAGTAAGTTAGAAAAACAATAATTTTATAAATCAAATTGTTTCATTCATATAAAATACGGTCTAAAAAGAAAAGGCTTATGTTGTTCAGAATGTAACATACTGAACCATGTTCATGTAAAAATTAATTCAGATGAAACACCTAAAAATCTAATTGTTTTATTAAAATAGTTTTATGGCCAGAGGAAAAAGATGAAACTGCATTTCTTGAAACGAGGAGTATAATTCTCGTTGATTATCTTTTGTTAAAATAGTACACCATAATTGGTGGCAAATAAATAGATAAATATAAAAAAATAAATAAAAATATATTTATGTACATACATACATATGTACATACATACATACATATGTACGAGTACTTATTTCATTTAGTGCTTTTTTATGAACACACAGTGGTTTTTGCTCTGAAAAAGTTGGCATCACTGTTCGCGTGGCATTTTTTTTATGTATATTCACACAAACATACGTATCATACGCACATATATACATGCATACACATAAGCATACATACTTTACATAGATTCCACCAAGGCCTATTTATCAGGTCAACGCAACTCTCACGATGATTTTTGTTTTTATGGTTTGTTTTCTTGTTTGAGCTGTCAAAAGTTATTTGCACCATATACTTTAGTTCATGTTTGTGTGTGTTTCTGACAACTTAAACATAAAGTTGTTTTTTGTATTGCTGTGTTTTTGTAGAGTTGCGTTGACCTGATAAATAGGCCTTGGATTCCACTCATGCGAAATCTTGTTTTTGAAGGCATCTCTATATTTTCTTCTTATTTTTTCTTTTTATATTATTCATAACTTAATTAAATTTATTTATATTAAACTCACATCTATGTTTTTTGGTTTGTTTTTATTTGTTTACAAACACACACATATACCTATTTTGTTTGATAGCTAGCTCAGATAAAGTGGCGATTAACTGCGATAACAGTTAGAGAAGATACCAATTATACGTACTTCGCAAGTAGATTCATATTGAATCTACTTGATTCGCTCTCATAATTTTGTATGGCGAAGCAAGTGGATTCGGTCATGATTGGGGCGTGAAGCATGAATAGAGAGCGAAGCACGTACCGTCTAAACATAGTATTAGGCCTTTAAGGGCCAACCATAATATGCATAAGCTGGCTGAAGTAAATGTAAAAAATTAACGAAAAGACTGTCAAATGCATAAGTTTAAAGAAAGAGACTTTTCGCTGGCCATAATGTACTTAAATGAACTTAAAGACTATCGACACATGGTTGCAAATTTATGAAACGTTTCTGCTTTTTATGAGAGTTTCATTTTTAAAAGTAACAAAAAAAGCAGCAGTGTAATATGTTGAATTGTAAACAATAATTTTAATACAAAAAACTGTGAAAAGAAAATGGAAAATAAACTAGAATATTTAAAAATAATGAAGCTTGCTTTGGAAGGGTTGTGTATTTTAAACTCAATTTCGGAAATAGAACAGAAAACCAAACGCTCCTGTTCAGTGCGACAAATTAAACGCGACAGGAATAATAAGGGCTTTTTTGTGTCAACATTTTTGAGGCTGAAGGAGGTAGACCACCAACAATTTTTTATATATACAAGAACGACACCTCAAATATATGATCTCTTGCTAAAACTCATAACGCCATTTCTACAAAAAAAATCATTAAGAAAACCTGTGCAACCGGAATGTCGGTTAGCTGTTACGTTGCTGTAAGTGTGTCTTAATTTAATAAAGTCTAACAAAGCATTCACATTAAATTTTAAAACAGATACTTAACTCATGGAACGTCATTCCAGTCGCTGGCCTGGTCCTTTAAATTAGGAAAAGAAACCGTAAGGTGCATAATTCTGGAGACAACTGACATTATTTGGAAGAAATTGGGCAGAATTTATATATCTGAGCCAAATGAAGCAGATTATAGTGCAATAGTCCAAGATTTTTGGGAGATGTGGAATATACCGAATTGCGTTGGCTCTATTGATGGCAAGCATGTCGCTTTGCAATGTCCCCCAAATAGTGGCAGTCAATTTTTTTGTTATAAAAAGTTTTTTTTCTATTGTGTTACTAGCAGCATGTGATGCACGGTGTCGATTTACACACATAGACATTGGTGCTTATGGTAGTCAGAGTGATGGAGGTAAAAACCTTTTATTTTTTTTGTGCTTAGCAAAATATTAATTTTTTTATTCTGTTTAATTAATAAAGGCATTTTCCAGCTAAGTCGGTTTGGAAAGAGGCTGCTCAACAATAAGCTTTCGATTCCTTCTCCCAAAAAGTTGCCAAATAGCAAAATAGAACTACCGCACTTCTTTGTTGCTGATGCTGCCTTTCCTTTGGCAACCAACTTAATGCGCCCCTATCCAGGTGCTCTGCTGCCAAAGAATAAAGACATTTTCAACAGAAGACTGTCAAGAGCTCGCCGCACAATCGAGAATGCATTTGGTATATTAGTTTGCCGCTGGAGAGTGTTACTAAACACCTTACACTTATTTCCCGAAAATGCAGAAAAAATTGTGTTATCTTGTGTAACTCTTCACAACTTTATAATGCTTAACGATATAAAATCGTACATTCCCAACAACTATATCGATTGGGACGATTCGAATGGCGACATGCATGCAGGACTATGGCGAAGTGAGGTAGGAAGCAACATTCCCTCAATTTTACCGTCAATAAATTCCCATAATTACGGTGGTAAAACATCTAGAGAAATAAGGGATAATTTATGCAACTTTTTTTCAACACCTTAATAAAGTAAACACTTTTGTGTATAGATTAATTAAGCATTTAGTCACAATTTCATTTAACATTTTTCATTAATTTTGATGCTAATTAATTACATACATCATTAGAATTAAAATTTTTTAATTTAATAATTAATACGAAAATGAATTTTTTGTTAAATAAAAGTTAAGTTCTTCTCTTTATTTAAGAAAAGTTTAAAGTAAGTATTTGTAAAAAAAACATAACAATAACATAAACTATAACAATTCATTGCATTCAAAGTATGATATATATCACTTTTGTTGTGAGATCTTAAAAGGCTACATGTTGAATATTAAATATATTCGGTATTTACTGGCAGAACGGTATAACTAAAAAATTGCTCAGAGAAAATATTGTTTTAATTTTCTAACAATTGACAAACACTTAGTTTAAAAGGTAAATTATTGCAATTTTTATGCAATATACACAAATACTATTAATTAATTTAGGCCCATTACTAAAACTTGCCTATAGTTAAAGGTAGGATTTTATAGATTCGCTAAATATCATGCATTATAACAACACCCAATTTTTATTTCAACTACATATTATTAATAATTAATGACAAAAATAATAACAAATGGAAGTTGTATAATGCAAAGCTATTTATCGGTCCCACAAAATCATACTTTTAGCTAACGGAACGTTATAATAATAGGTTTGAAAAATAAGCAAAAAAAATTGACTTCAATGGCACAAAAAAATTAAATAATAAAATAATCAATTTAAATTTAGCATTTACATAGTATTTCTTTGTCTGTAAGTTTTTCGCAAACGGTACAACTCTGCCATTGTACCCGCTTGAAAATCATCTTTAACAGCAATAGGCAGGTCATTCATTAACAGGACAAGTGTCTTTGCAAAGGCCTCGTCTGCGGGTTGTTCAGGCTGCGATATCAATTTATTTTCAATATTCTCTATAGTCTCACCAAATTTAAGACAGAGACTATCGATAGTTGACTTCTTTTTTTTTCGTGGAACTGGAGTTGTTGAAGAGTCCAGCGAAATCGTTTCTCCAAACGATTCTTCTAAAATTTCAGTTCCATCGTCTTCAAAGTTATCACGAGTGCTGTAAAATATAAATATTAAATAAGAAATATGTATGTATGTATATTAAATGAAATGTAATACCAGCGAGGAGCGAGTGATGCCTTCAAAACATCATAGGCTGTAAAAATTTCCACTCTTGGAGATAGCTCATTCCACTACCAGATGGAGCATCTAACCGCTTCAGCTCTTTACAAAAACGTTCACGTAAGAGTTTCCATCGATGCTTGCATTCTGTGGCTTTAAATTCGTTCAAAATTATTAATAAACTAAAGCAAGAATTCCAAATTTTTTCATACCAGTTTTATCACATGCTACTGCTACTTCGCTCCATGATCTTTCCTTTACATTTTTGTTTATAGTAAAAAGCATCACTCTTATCGTACAAACATTTATTTTTTTCAACATTTTCTATCAAATTAACTACAAATAAATTTTCATCCGCGCCTTCCATTTCAAAAAAAATTTCTTTGACACAAAACAAACAGCTGATTCTGTACGGAAAGTGCGCTCAGTTTCGCACTTTACTTAAGCAAATGACATTTGACAAAACTTGACGAAAAGTTTACTTAAGTATATTATGGTTATACACATATTAATACTTGTATTCGAACGAATGCTTAAGCTGACTTAAGACAGCACATGCATATTATGGTTGGGCCTTTAGACATATTTTATATTCTTTTGATATATTTTTAAGTTCCGTTATTATTATTTACTTGAGATTTAATAAAAAAAATGCCGACTAATGGTACATGCCGAACTTAGGAGCACTTACCCTATAAAAAGGAAAAAAATGGTTAAAAACATATACATAAGTATCCATATTAAAAGTACCTAGGTTCATACCTATATTTCGAAGAAAATTTTCAATTTTCCATACAAATCGTTAAATTTAGGAGTCCTAAAACGCTCATATTCAGTACAAAATTTTTTTGACAGTTTCATAGGAAAACACGCTCATATCTGAGCGTTTTACGATATTTTTTCTGAGGGTTTTGCTCATAAAAAGGAGTCCTAAAGACTCTTTTAGGACTCATATTGTTTGCTGGGTGGTGATCTTTATAAATACATATCCATTCATATGCATGCGTATGAACCCAGCTAGCATTTGGCAGATCATTTTTTGCATAAATCTCTTTTGATTCTCCTGAGATCACTTTTGATGATAAAAAACTGATTTATCACTTAGGTGATTGAAAAAGGATTCACTTGATTCACCTATATGATCAACAGTGTCCCGCAAAATAAAATATGTTTATAGTGTGAGAAAAATGAGAGTAAAATATATTTACACTTGAAGAAAACAGTTTTGTAATTTAAGATACATGCTGTGGTTATTCATTGTTTGAATATTTTTTGTAAATAAGCAATTTAATAAAAACTTAAGTAAAAGGTAAAAAATAATAGTCCATTCAACAATGTAGTCTACAAATTCGAAATTAAATTTATTCGCAGCGCTGTGAAAGCTATTAAAATGCCTTTTTAAACTATCTTCCCTATTATTTTTAAGTGTTTCATAGCATAAAATGCATTGCTTATTGCTAAAAGCATTTTTTATCACAAAATATTTCTTAGCTTACATAATTATTTATTTTTTTTTTGCTATAGAAATTTATTAAATTTGAACTTAAATTTCGTTCCGTGTGTTCAAAAAACTAAACAAAAAACCAGGAAAAAATTAATACACGCGTGCACAACATCATTCGTCGCTTGCTCAGGGACGACTAAATGAAAGAGCATAAGCATGTATGTGATTTTCATCAGCACAATTGTGCTATGGCTTGCGGGTTAAGCTTAAATTAAACGTGACATAGCCATAACGCCATAACCATAAACCAAACCAAAATTCAATTGGTTTCTATGGTGAGAGTTATGGCGAGTCTCTGTCACTCTCACTCTCACCATAGAAATCAATTGAATTTTGGTTTGGTTATGGCTATGGAGTTATGGCTATGTCACGTCTAATTTAAGCTTTACTGTCTTAAGGCAATGTACTATATGTATTGGTGACAAAAAGGGGTTTAATCAGCGATGCCAATTTAGCGCCTTTCGCGCTAGATTTAGCGCGTTTTAACTATGCCAAACGCGCTTTTTTTCGTCTTAGCGCGTTTAATAAAAAAAAGCGCTAAATTAGCGCGTTTTGATTCAAGTCAAAAATATCATTTAAATTCAATTTCTTTTTATTTTTTTTGTATAAATTTAACAAAATTTAACTTTTTTTAAATTCGTTAATGATTCAGATATTGCAAATAAAATTCCCTTGACTGTGGTTAGAATTAAAAACGCATTTTAATATTGTAAATGGCAAATATTTTGAAATTCCACAGTTAAAAATATGTACTCGTTCACGTGACCCAAAAAATGTATAAAACTTATTAAGCATCTATTCTTTTTGTTGTTACAAAGTTTGACAAATAAAATTAAAATCAAAACTAAGAATTTCGAATATTTGGAAGGCGAGACTGATTCTGTATTAAATAATTTTAGTTATTTAGGATATAATAACAAAGAAGCAATATTGCATAATCTGAAAAAGAGTTACTAAAAAATTAACTGTACTCGTATTTATTAATACATACATCCACCTTTATTCAAATTTAATTTAGTTTTGACTATAACTTAGCGCGTTCTAGCGCGTTTTGAGAAGGGGTATAGCGCGTTTGTGTTATAAATAGTTGGCATCGCTGGGTTAAATTCAAATCAATGCTTCTTACAGATTATATTTAAATAAAGTAAATATTAATTAAATTCAAGCAAGCCTGACAGCTAAGTGGCTAGTGATGTTACTACCAAAATTTAATATTAAGTGCGTTCGAGAACTCAAAAATTTGTACAAATTTGTACTATTTTTTACTGGACTGCGTTCGCGTACAAAAATCCAGTAAATGAGAGGGCGAATTGAGAGCGAAAAATGACAGTTAATTTACTGAGTAAATGCAAATTTTTACTGGACAAATTTTTGCCAGTAAAATGAAACCATATGTTTTTGAACATAAACAAACAAAAGCAAAAGGAAACAAAAATTTTTGTTTTTTGATGAAATTTTAAAAATAACAAAAAAACAAGTGTATTAAGTTATAAACAATATTAGGTTTATTTAAGTTTGATGCCAGAAAAGTTTTAGGGGATGTTATGTATTCCACGCGAAAGTAAAATGTGCGGAATTTTCATAGAATTATTGGAAATACATATGTATTTATAACAACAATTTCCGAACGATGTAATTTCACGTGGAATGCAGAACATAATCGATTGTTTTTAAACGTGAATAAAGTTAGTAGATTTTTATAGTTGAATTTTTGTTTATACATATCGTCGGACGGTTACTGGTTCCCCGCATGAAACATTTAAAAAAATTTAGTTATTGATCGATTATATACATACATATGATTAATGTGTACTTTTCTTAAATTTGTTTTCAGTTTTTCGGTATCTTGAATATATCAGGATATATAAAGTTATTTTCCCCTTTTATATTTCTCATTGGACATACTTGCAAGGAAGTGAACAATAATGTTGTCGTGATTGGTATAAGCGGCAACAAACAGTTTTGTCTTTTTCTGTACATCCTAATCACTTTCAGCTTGAGCGTAAAAAGCATAGAAACTTTAACGGCCTGGCCTGCGATGTCGACAAGAAAGTTTCTATCGCTAACTTATATTGAAAACAAAATAGGAAAGTTTCTTTTCGACATCGTGGGCCAGGCCCGTAAGTTCAAATAAAAACTATGTATCTATTACTTTTATTATTAAAGAAAATATTCTAAATATTCTACAAAACATTATTCAACGATTTTCTCAAAAACACAAAATTTTTCCATGCGGCTGGCCAGTAACTACCCAGAAAAAAAATCTGATTTAGAAGCAATGTATTGTTTACTTGATTACAAAAGCTTCGAAAACTGCTTCTGAAAAGCACTAACATAAGGCAGGCTCTCTAGCAGAATAGAGCACAAAAGTAAATAAATTTACAAGCACTTACTTTTGAATCTGAGTACACAAAACCTATATATTACTGCTTCTGTGAAGCACTTTGGTTAGGCAAACAATTATGGCTTTTTGGAAGTGGAATGTATTGCTTCTAGCTGATTCATCTCGCACAAAAAAAAACTCTTATTCATTCATTGCAACAGCAAGTGATTCTCTAACATTGTCTCCTTTACGAAAACGCTTCTAGGAAGCAGTAATTTTATCCGACGATATGTATGTATATATATATTTTATACATAATTACATACATACATATGTGCATATGTATGTATAGTTTTGTATATTCACTTCAGATAATGCGACTAATCCATACACGTATGTAAATACTCTAAAGAGGAGTAGGAATACTCCTCTTTGCATTACATCGTACTAACTCGTTTAAACACGAATACTTATCGTGCAGCATTGAATGCTTGTGTGAAACCGATATGAGCCATGACTGCATTACATGGGACCATGATGTTTCATCTAAATTGCACCACATATTCCAATATTACATGCAGGGTTTTTTTCATATGCATACATACATACATTTGTATTTAGAATTTTCTTAGCGCCAAAATTGTCAATCAGCTGTTATATATATATTACTGGATTTTACAATTTTTCTGTTCGCGTACTTTTATATGCAAACTTTTTTATTGAGAGTAATTTCTTTAAATTACTCAGTATTTACTCAGTTACTGAATTTTACTGGAAAAGTACTCAAACGCACCTATTCTTGGTTCTATGCACGTTAATTTTGTATAGCTTTTTAAAAATGTGTGATATATAGAAAATACAAGAACCGATTCTTTATTTTTGCTGATTTTCAATACGAATCGAGCCAAGACAAATGCGGTCGTTTCAGTCCAATTTCGAGGTCTCCAGCTTTTTTGGGAGCTTCAGAAAATCACTTTTAAGCAACCCATACAAAATCCGTACTTGCAGACGGACATGTCTGTTTTTATCTCCTAGTCATAAGGATCCAGAATAACTAACTTTATTTGGCCGCAAATGAATATTGTAGAAATTACAAAAATCTGGAAAAGCCTATATATACCCTTTACCATTTTTGGTGAAGGGTATAAAAAGCCAAAAAACAAAACTTTACCAAAAGAAAAAAACGTAAAACGAAAGAATGCCAAAACTACAAAAATGGCAAAACTACAAAAAGTGATTTTAATGGAGGAATATAATTCCTATCAATATGGGTCTAAAACAAAAAGACTTGGTTAGTGAATCATTAAAAATAGTATAAAAAAAAATTCTGAGATGACCTCAACAAGAAAATGGAGAGTGAAACGTGATATGTTTGGGCAAAAAATAAGCCTAACAATACGAGTCTGCATTAAAAAGGGTTGACGATTAAATTTAAGGAACTAACATCTTAGAACTAAACTCTATCAATATAGATTTCAAATAAAAGGACTTGGTTTTTACATTATAAAAAATAATATAAAGAATTTCTCTAATGACTTGAATAAAATGGCCTATCTTTTGGACAAGAAACACACTTATCAATATGGGTCCCAAATAAAAGGCCTTTATAAGTAGGTAGGTTTAAGGAATCCACATGAAGAAGGTATCAGTTGAACACAATATCAAAATGACGACTTTCGCGAACTTTTATATTTGAACCCCATCTCGGATAGTACATATAAAATATCCGCTGACAAAGTAGCGGGCAATATGCTCGTGTTTAAATAAAGTAAATATAAACTTAATTCAAGCAAGCCTCGACAGCTAAAGCAGGTTGTACACGACATGTTTGTTACGTCTGACATTTTTTCAACTCAGATGTAATTCTGCATGTTTGTCAAAATTGTTGTTTTACAGAATGTTTATAATATTCGGTCACAAACCTACATGTTAATTGCTTCTGACATAGTCTCTGTTTTTTATTCTCTCTCTCTCTCTCTCTCTCTGTAAATATTTTGCTCAGCTTTTATATAAACCAACGTCGGCATCCGTTTCAAAATCGTGTTGCCGCCGCAAAATTTTTTCTTTGCTCCGTTAAAAAGTTCAACCATTTTTATGATTTTTTTCTTCAAATTCGAAGATACCAAGTTAGAATATAATAATGTAACGCTATTTATATTGTATTTACATAATTGCTGTTAAATGGTTAACGTATGGTATGTTAAACTTTACCGCATGAAAAATGGCAATTTACACAACACGCGTTACCAACGCCTTTCCTATCAGCTTTTTTTTATTTGTGCAATACTGTATGTTTTTCAAACTCCTCAATAAGATTTTCCGCCATGATTCTAATTTTTTTCAAATTGTTTTTTTTTTGTAGGCTGTTTAGTTGTCAAAACAACACAACGCGTTAAAAAGTTGAAAGTTAACCAACTTGCTGCGGCAAACGCGTCAAAGAGTTTCGTATGTAACTTATCGTATGCAAATCACTATTTCAACTTTTTTTGACACATGCTTACAGCCAGGGTTACCGTTCACCCGACTAAAGTCGCAATTTGACCCTTTTTTAGCGGTCTGCGACTTTTTGTGAGACTTTTTTTGTCACCGACTTTTCCGACTTTTTTTAATTTTATTGCGACTTTTTACCCTTTTTTGTGAAACTTCTCAAAAAACAGTTAATTTGCAGTAAATTAAAAGTTTTTTTTTCTATATTCTTATGAATTGAACAGGCTAATGTTCGTAACGCTTTTTAAGCCAAATTACATGTGATAATTATTAATGAACAAATAACATCAAAGTTAGTTGTAAATATTCTGACAACAACACACAGTTGAACGGAACAGCCAGCCTAACTAATATAGAAACAAAATACAGTTCGAAAAATAATAATTAACTAAAAGTTTTTTGATTATTTTTATAAAAAAATCGTCAAAATAACGTCGGCAAAATTTTAAATCAATTCACAGATTATTGTTCATTTGGAAACACTTTTACCACTTTTTTGTAACATGCATATCATGTATAAAATGTATTCAAGAAATGTTTCATAAATTTTCAGTAGAAGTTGCAAGGAATAGTTTTAGCTAAAATCGCCAGGGTACATGAAAACATGTACATACCCAGCAAAAAATTTCAAAAAAGGTAATCGGATTTGGAATGAAGCATTTTTGATGGAAGCTATTCCTTTCTGGATCACCAACTTAATGATTTGAACAAGGCGTGAGACTAAAATAATCGATTCTTGAGAAGTACTTACTTTTTTTATTTGGCTACTTGTTCACGTAGTCTATTTAATCTAAAAAAATTATTCTCATCATTTAGCAACTTGTATATAATTTTTTTAAATTTTAGGTAATGTGATTTGTAAGCGAGTAATGAAATTTGGTAATCAGAAAAGTAAGTCATTATATGGTAATGCGTAATTTTTTGCTGGGTACATATACACAGTGGTTGCGCCCATACGACAAAAATAAAAAAATAAAATTTTCTATATTGGGTTTGTAGCGAAATAAATAGTCGCTAATGTCATCAAATTTCTCTCTTCTGAATTTGTTTTGATAATTTCTAACGGTAATTTTTAGATGCAAACAATTAAAATGCGATTTTATATAGAAGTAGAAAGTTGATTAAGCGACATTGAAAACAAAGTGAATATTAAATTGTTAAAATATCTTTAATTAAAGTGCAAAATTAAATTAATCAAAATGGAAATTAATGTGAATGGTATTGGTATTATTTTTAAAAAATAATAACTTAATAAACTGTGTTGTAGTTTTTGTAAAGTACTAATTTTTAAGAAGTGTTTTAATTAACAATATTTGATATTCTTTGTTAAAAATACTTAGAGTTTTAGTTAGTTTCCCAATGAAAGCCAAAGACCAAATGGGTTTGTAAATATTGACACACATCTATAGTTAAAAATTATGTTTAATTCAAGTGCAGTTTTTTGCAGGTTTTTTCTATATATTCAATATACTAGCTTAACCTCCAAGTTTATTGTGTTCTATTGTATTCTAAAATTTGTTGTGTATCTCGTTTGATTTAATAAGAATGACATTTTTGTTGTTATTGATAGTTATTTTTTTCTGTATTCGATATAATAGAAACATCCCGTCAATGCATATTTTCACGAATGACAATTTTCGCGCTTTGGTGCTCTAAGAAGGGTTCATATTCGGCGAAATCACAGCAAGTTTATGATGAAATAATCAAATTAATTAATTTTGAGTGCGAAGAAGGCGCGTTTTGTGAATTACTGAAATGTGTACAATATTTATGTAAAAGAATTGTTGACATTTGGAAAAAGAATCACCGCTTAAAATCAGACGTTTTGAAAAATCATTCAGATTGGTTAGCTAAAAAAGAGGTTGTTTCTTTAAAACCGAAAAACGTATCTAGGTCACCTAAAGAACAAGTATTAAAAGCGAATAAACGTGGTCGCCCTTCATCTGATTTCTCAAGTTCCTCAAAAAGAACAAAACAACGAAGAATAGCAAAGTTGGCAGAAACCGATGCAACGGCAGCGGATACCTTACGTGGCCTATGTTCAGAACCAAATCAAGGTTGTTCGGAATCAAATGCCGCTGAAGTTCTTGCATTAATAATTGACACAAATTTAACCAAGCAACAGTATTGGCATATTCGAAATTTTGTAAACTCTAAGGTTTCCTTCAGTTTATTCCCTAGTTACGAAAAGGTATTGAGGGAAAAGAAAAAAAGTTATCCAAATTCAAAATATATCGCCGTGAGTGAATCCAAAGCTGAAGTAGATTTACAAAATTTGCTTGACCATACAGCTTCACGTATTTTAGATTTACAATTTGAAGTCTGGAAAGACGAACCTGGTATTAATATAAACAACATTGTTTTGATAGGAAAATGGGGCTTTGATGGTAGCTGCGGTTATAATGAGTATAAACAACGTTTTAATAGCAATACTCTACAGGACAACAGTTTATTTGTAACGTCTTATGTACCCCTTCAATTAGTGACAAAATCTGCTAAGCCTGAAGATGCAAAAATAATATGGAAAAACCCTCGGCCGTCGTCAACTCGGTATTGTAGACCGATTCGATTTCAATTTAAAAAAGAAACATCCGAAGTTTGTATTGCAGAAAGAGATTATTTCAAGCAGAAAATTGATATGCTGAAACACACAGAGTATCCTAAATTTGAAAAGAAAATATATGTTGAGCACAAGTTGCAACTGACTATGGTCGATGGCAAAGTGTGCAACTCATTAAGCCAAACGTCATCTGCCAAATGTTATATATGTAAAGCAAATCCGAAAGAGATGAATGATATAGAAGCATGTTTACAAAAAGTGTTGCATAAAGAAAATTATGAGTTTGGATTGTCACCCTTACATTCATATATTCGCTTTTTTGAGTATTTCATTCATGTTGCTTATAGATTGGATCTAAAAAAATGGCAAATTAGATCAACAGATGACAAGAATAAATTTATGGATAGGAAAAGGGAAATTCAAAGCAAATTTAGATCCGAGATGGGTTTGTTAGTTGACAGACCTAGACCAGGGGGTAGCGGCACGTCTAACGATGGCAACACCGCAAGACGTTTTTTTAACAATCCTGGTTTGGCTGCTAAGATAACTGGCGTTGATGAAGGGCTCATAACCAGATGTGCAGTATTGCTGCAGGCTATGACATCAGGCTACAAAATAAACATCGACAAATTTAAAATATTTGCACTTGATACAGCTAAAACTCTTGTAGAGAAATACCCTTGGTTCTATCTCCCACCTTCAGTACACAAGATTTTTTTACACGCTTCCGCCGTATTTGAAGACGCCATAGTTTCAATTGGAGAGCTTTCAGAGGAAGCTGCAGAAGCGAAAAATAAAGACATTAAAAGATATAGGTTACAACACACACGAAAGATTTCTAGAATTGCAACAAACACGGATTTACTAAATATATTATTGCTTAGTTCGGATCCATTCATTTCAGGTCAACGAAAATTACCACGTAAAAAGAAAAGTACGCTACTAAAATCTACAATTGAATTGTTGCAAGAGTAGCTTTTTTATATTTTTGATATTTATTTGAAAACAATAAAAGTCTAAATTTAATTTGCGGAGAAATATGTATTTCCATGAAGGGATAAAATATAATTAAAATCTATCTATTATAAAAAAAATGTAAAAAATGGGCGGTAGAGGCAAGTGACCACGCCCATTTTTTCAGAATATTGTGGTTATTATATCCGAAATATACTGTGCAAATTTCAACACTATATCTTTAATATAACTATTTTTGTCGCTCTTCCCCATATAAGTGCAACCACTGTGATATATAAGCATGTATAATGCAACTGCATGTGTTGTGAAATATGATAGAAATGGATTCTGCAATAAGCTTTTTGTTTTGTTTCAATTGTTTTTTTGTTTTGTTATGCTTTTTATTAATAAAAAAAACGTTAAAAAAAGAGATGCAACTTTTATTTTCTCAAACGACTTTTTTGTGCGACTTTATTTTCACAAAACGACCTTTTGTGCGACTTTTCTAAAATTCCTAGCGGTAACCCTGCCTACAGCTCGCACGGGCACTAACGCGTGTTATGTACTTTCACTTTTAAGTTTTTGCGTACGTTGACTAGTTTGACAGATATTGGTTGTTTTTTTTATGATTTAAAGTTTTGTGGCAGTAAAAATAAAATTAAACAAAAGAAATAAACGAAATAAATACAAAAACTTGAATTTAATAAATAAAATGGAGAATCGACATATAGAAGATGCTCAAATGCTTCCGTCAATAAAGTACTCATTGTGCCAACCTTCTCCGTCGTTGCGTTAATGTCAGCTGTCAGTTGAATAAGGCGAAGTTTAACGCATGACGGATTCATTTTGCCCAGGCCTTTACTGATTGATATTTCAACATGATTACAATGCCGGTATTCGATGTTTGATGCAAATTTGCGTGCGTTACGGCAAATGCAAAATATCTCCGTTTTTCTTTGGATTGTGTGAGTATTTTGGTGTTGGATTTTAAAGAAAAGCTGCGATATTTTACATTTGCACTAACACTACGACCACACGAGCAATTTGTTGTGTGTTAACACAAGCAATAACGTCGGTAGAATGATGACGTCAAATTGCTTGTGTTCAACAATGTATCTCAGTGTTGCCATAAAATTTAAGAGGAAAAGTGCTAGATTGCAAAAATAAAAGTGCTAAAATGTTCTACAGCCCACACAACAAAGTGCTCAAATCAGTTAACATTTTTAGTTTCTCTCATTTCTTAAGTGGCCCATACACTTTCTATAATTACATAGTACTCGTATTATGTCAAGGTTTTTACTGTGAGAAAAATAGTAAATTGTGCGAGATTTGACCTTTTTACGTAACCCCAACGATGTGAACAATAACATGTTTAATAATATTGTATGTATAGGCCGCTTGAAATATTTAATTTATAAAATTTTAATCCATTTGCGAATGGAATACCAAGAAAGAAAAAAAATCTTTAAGTGTTAAATAGAGTAGATAAATAAAAATATATTTTAACTTGTTGTGACAGGGGTTACCTTCGGGCTAAATATGGTCAATACAAAATGTAAATAAAACAAATTTATTTTATTTTCAAACACCCAACGTTTCGTTTGTTTATTTCAAACTTCTTCAGGGGTATATTTTTGTTCATAAAATCTAGAAACAAACAATAGTTAATTAGATCTGAGTTCAATATTCAATAGTAATAAATTTTTGACTTACAATTATTTGCTTTACATATTGTCAAAATTATCAGTTATTAATTAAAAATTGAAAAACTGGACTTCACGACACAGAATTTGTATAAATAAATAAATAAATAAAAACAATACAACACAAATTTAATTCGTCAATCTTAACGCTAATATCACAGAACAACTAAATCAAACGATTGCAGCAGAATATTGCAGTTTGGTGTTATCTTTATCTTCCTTTGTGTTCATTGTCCTTTGTATTTTTTGTTGTATCTGCAAACTTTCAAGAGTGTAACGTTTATTCTCTTTCTTTTCTTTGTCCAATATTTTTATATATTCCAAATCCGCTACATCACCGCACTCTTTTACATGTAGTGATAATGCCGTCGCCTCCTTTCCCTCCCTTATATCTGGTTTGTGTTCATTTATTCTCATCCCTAGTATACGGCTACTAATTTCATCAAAAAAGTTCTGTACTTAAGCGACAAAAGGTACAAAAGACATAACATAGACACAATATGGAAAAAACTGGGTAAAAACAACTATCCATCGTACCTAATAAATAATTTAATTAATAAAATTCCTAAATCGAGACATCATTATATCGATAAAAGAAGCTGACGTTGGTGTGACCCTGGTCGGTCCGTCCATTGGGTGAATCTCCAGATATGGGCTTGCGAGAAGCAATTCACGGAGTATCCGTCCATTTGTGTCATCAATGGTATCCCCCCAAAAGGAGTGCCTGGCATTCAAGTCGACTCCTATTACGACACTGCCAGTGATGGCAAGGTCAGCTATACGTTCGAGATCAGCGAGGGATAGCACCTCAAGGGGTTTCCTGTATAACGATACTAAAGTCAAGTCATTCCCACCGAGTCTATGCACATGCACAGCCGTGCTCTCTAAAGAACCGGTACCAACAACAACCCTTTCACAGGAAAGGCTGTCCTTGACAAGAATAGCCGTCCCTCCTACACGTCCGTTATGTCGATTCTGTCGAAATGTCAAGTATCCGTCAATGTCTAACTTATGGCGGGCGCTAAGCCTATGTTCCGCCATAAGGAGTACGTCTAGTCTGTGTCTGTCTAAAAACAATTTTAAGTAGTGCCTCTTATGTCTCGAGACAACTGAATTTACGTTGAGAAAAATTATTCTAATTGTCCTAGCCATTGTGCTGCATCATCATTAACATCTCAAGCACGATACTCCTACGCAAAGCCCCTCAGATTACTAAGACAGTCCAGTAAACCCCCACCAAAAATGTGCTTACAGTTCCTATCCAACACATTAAACTCGCCCATAGCAGCCCCAAGGAAAGGCCCAGCATTCGGTGCGGCGGATCGGAAATTTCCCCCGTAGAATTTACCTTGGGTAAATTAGATGCCAGTGCCGATGCAAAGGATACACCAGGCTCTAGGCCAACACTAGCAGGTCGGCGATGCATTAGAGTTTCTCTCTTCGGTGCGCGATCTGCCTCTCTTTTCCGTATTACGTCTATCCGCCGTGGGCAATCCTTAGAGCTGGCTACGTGCCCCTCAACGGCACAATTGACACACCTCACCGGCAACCCTACCTTTCCAACGGGCTGACCACTAACAGGGTCAGTGATCAACTGCTTCACAGTATTCCCACCCTTGGGAGGAATTTCACATTTTCCTGGGCCGTGGGAAGCACCACACTTAATGCAGCGATAGACACGTTACCAAACCACTAGCAGTTGTAACACTGAGTTACCGTGTCCTTTCTCCTATACCTCGTCATGTTGACGCGACAGCGCAAAATATACCGAACCCCATAAAAAGCAGATATGTCCGAGTCCTGCGAAAGTCTCAGCAGCCATTTATCTCTACCTAGTTTAGTCAGACCGATGATATTCATCTTAATCTGAAGTCCACCCAGATAACTCATTACGTCATCAGTACCGTACGTACCCGACAAGCCCTCAATGACGACCGAAAAATGCCTCATGGCCTTCGGTGTATACGTGTAGTAGTTGACCCCCTCTTCCTTGAGCAAAACCTTGAGCTTCTCAAAATCTTCGAGAGTGCAAACCCCTATGTTCGTGACGTCCTCACACATGATTTTTATGTTATAGTTGCGGTGGCCTAAGCCCCTTTCTATAGCGCAACACATGTCTTTGAAATTAATGTTGTAAGTCGTAACAATCGGTACTTTCTTACTTACTGCCTTACCATCTCCACCTGTGGATGCAGCATTCACATTTGAAGACTCATTCTCGCCTTCCCTTCTTGTGCTGGCAGTAGCTCCTTCTTCAGCGGCATTGCTGTGTGATGCCTCTTCGTTGATATCTGCATCATTATCAACCACGTCCATGCCTGCTTCGGCGTTAGCTCGGCTATTGTTGAGTTCTCGTACTTCGGCTTCAGTGAGAACACGCACCTTTCTTTTTGGCTTGCTTATTTTTTGCAGATTTTTCAATAATCTGCTTCAATAAAGCATCAAGCTTCTGATTTAGCTCCTCAATTTTCTTGTTTGCCACATTTAATTGGCGCATTTCGTCGTCACATATGCCATCGCACACGACTCGCGGCCTATTTCGCCGAATTTATTGTCGTCATCCGTCATTACGTGTTTTAATACGCATTTGTATATTTTTACTTTTAACTACACAAGAATGTATTTTAAAATTATAAATAGTTTATACAATTGCCTCTTATATATTGTCAATATTGTCTATGAGCAATACTTAATAATGTCTATTAGACTGCCTCGTATTCACTTCTCACTTTTGCAAATAAGCAATTAATTTCTGCTATTATTTTGTAAGAAAATGTTTTTACTTTTAAAGTCACCTACAATGGCACAATTGATTTAATTCTTTTTTATTTTCCACTTATTATTATTCACTTTACAAACACTCTTGAGCGACTGTTCGCAATCTATATCAGTTTTGTGAATTCAAATTACATTTTTCTCACTATACACATACATGTATAGCCCATTTATTGCACTATCAGTTTTGCACTTTTATTTCGCACACATATATATTTGAAAGTATTCTCAATCTCTTTTCCATAAAAAACATTTGTGGCCCTGAAAAGGGCCTTTTGTTTTATTTGGAGGGAAGAATACAAAATTTTTAATTTACTTGGAGCTGGTATATTTAGTTACGGCCTTAGTACATTCACTAACAGCATGATTGGCCAATTCACCGGGCAACAGAGACGCACGGCTGTTTGAATTTCCCGACTGGTAATGGTCGAACGTTTGTTGTAGTGAGCCAAACGAGATGCTTCAGCGGCAATACGTTCAAAACCATCATTCATTCTTGCCAGGAGGAACTCACTAAAGACAATGATGAATTGAAGGCGAAGCTGAGACACAGCACATCGAAGACTGCAACTTCAAATGAAAAACATGTGCAGAAAATTAAATCCCCAGTACGAGGAAAATGAAGCATCGGAAGAATCTGAAGAAGACACCTCTGGCAGTGAAGATGAGCCAGAACCTTGAAAAATCACGGTGGATGAAGTCTACTTCCCATCAACACCTAATGATGAGGAGAGTCAAGCTACTGCCGAAGCTGGCCCAAACACTAGTACGAAGGCTGCTGCACAGCGGACGCTAGTAAGTAACAAAAAGAGGGATGCTCCAGTTAAGAAGAGAGACAACAAATCATCTACGAAGCAACAAACTAAGGGTAAGAATGTGCCAGTTGTGACAACATACAATATCGTAGTTAGAGACATTTGTAATAAGTTAGAGACTATCTTAGGACACAAGGACTACAACATAAAAATATTTAGGAAAAACGTGACTAATATAGGGGTATGTACCATTAGCGATTTTTCTAAACTAAAAACTTTATTGAAAGAGGAGGGTGTGAATTTCTACATTCACACTCAAATTGGCTCCTTTCATTAAAAAATATTTGAAATCCACCGTAACCTGTGGAAAATTAATTCAAACAAAAGGTAAGGGAGCTTCTGGTTCATTCAAATTGTCGGCGACCGCCTCAAAGGAGCCAAAAGCAAAGAAGCCAGCAGCTGCAAAAAAGAAGGCTCCTGCTGCGGGCGATAAAAAGAAGAAGGCCAGCAAGGCTGCCAAAAAGGCCACACCAGCAGCAACAAAAAAGCCGTCGGCTGTGAAAAAGACTGCCGAAAAGAAGAAGACAGAGAAGGCAAAGGCGAAAACGGCCAAAAAGACTGGTACAGTTAAGGCAAAACCAGCTAAAAAGGCACCAGCAACTAAACCAAAGGCACCCAAAGCCAAGAGCGCAACTGCAGCGAAACCCAAAAAAGCTGCACCAGCTAAAAAACCGGCTGCCAAAAAAGCCGCCGCTAAAAAGTAAATTCCTGTTTCCTTTAATCTTCAAAATAAATTATTTTTCGATATTCGAAAAATATTTATTTACAAAATAAAAAGCCCTTTTCAGGGCTACAAAATATTTTTTCAAAAGAGATCAAATTAAAATTAAATTCAATACACCAATACAAAATGGCACTTAAGTAGAAAAATGCGTTTTCAAAAGAACCTAAATATCAAACGAACCATAATGATATACACATACATATGTACATACAGTTACTATTTTTTTTGTAGCAAAAAAAAATCAATTTAATTATTCAATCTATGCTATGTTTAGACGACAAGTTGATTCACCTGCTTCGCTCTCTGAATCATGTTAATGAATCATGCTGTTTAGACTGCGCATTAGTGCTTCGTGTGCAGCGTGCCAATTTAGTGCTTTTCATACTAGATTTAGTGTTTTTTAATTCATAACAGTGCGTAATTTTTCAACTTGTTGCTTTTTAAAAAAAGGCAATAAAAAAACTATCTGATTCCACCCCTTTTAGACACGCAAAGTTTTCTTTGCAGAATGTTAATTAAGCTGGGTGAAGTACAAAGGAAGAAAAACTTTATCTTTCATAGTGAGAAAAAAGAATATATTTCCAGAAATTACAGAGGATACCATGCACGTTATAAAATAACTTAATTACAATAATCTAATTACTACCCACTGAGGGAAACAATGTATTGCTTGATAACGAAAGCTTCCAAAAACGCTTCTGAACGCTTCTCTCTAACAAAGTGGACAAAAGTAAAAAAATGTAAACCAGTAACTTTTGCATCTGAGGGTGTGTGTGAAACGGTAGCAAAGTTCTATGGTGAAATAAAATTTGTCTGTGGTAGAAAATTTTCATGTTTTTGCTGTGTGAAATTATCAGCCCAATCATGAATATTCTCGAGAAATTTATTTCTCACGGAAAATAATTCTCTCGAGAATAAATTTCTCCAATCGCAAATTCTTGGGAAAAAAAATAAGGGAGAAGGAAAATCGAAATTTCGAAGTCAGCTGTTTTGGTTATTGTGATTTTTAAAATTTTTTGTTTACAAATGTTTATCGCTGAATTTTATAAATTTTTTGTCAAAAAAACAAAATAAATTGATTTTAAATGCATAATATTCCTTTTCGTATTCTTTCGGGGAGTTTCTTTATTGAAGAAGATGAGCAGTTGCGCGATGCGGCTAACCCGCTTGAGTTGCCACAATCATTGTAAGTAAATGGAAAACTATGTTTCCTTGATTCTCATTATTACCTTTTATTTAATTAAAGATTTCAAAAATACTACCGTGTAAATAAACCTGCTTTCCGATATTTATTGGAAGTGCTTACAGAGCACTATGAGCGGGCCAAAAAACAATTTGCTATTCCAGCGATAGTTAAGCTTAGTGGATGCTTGCGTTTTTTGGCGGAAGGTGGGTACCAAACCGGTATTGGAAAGGATTCCGACGTGCATTTAGCTCAGTCTTCCTTTAGAATTGCACTTAACGATGTGCTAAATATTTTTGAAGGCCATCTTTGTCAGATGTGGATAAATGTGCCGAAAACAGCAGAAGAAAAACGCAAAATTGCTCTGGCCTTTTATAAGAAGCAAAATATTCCTGGAGTTGTCGGATGCATCGATGGAACCCATGCGCAAATAATAGCTCCAGCTGCTAACAAACACCTATTCTACAACAGAAAAGGAAAATTTAGTCTAAATGTTATGCTGGTAAGTATTTATATACATATGAAGTTTTTATCTATATTTCCAAGGAAATAATTTATTTTAAACTGTGTAAAAGCCCTGGAAGTTACGCAGAAAATTAATTACAATTACTTTATTTTAAAAGTGATAAACGTATTAACTGACTGTTTACAGCTTTGCGACGACGAGTTAAAAATACGTTTCGTTGATCCGTCCCACCCAGGCGCTTCCCATGACTCATTTATATGGAACAATAGCGACCTGCGGTTTCACTTTGAGCAAAAGTATTTGCAAGGCGAAAACAACTTTTGGCTATTGGGTAAGCTTTTGTTAAAGAAATTATGAAAATTAAATAATAACACATTTTTTTATACAAATAGCAGACGCAGGATACCCTTTGGAGCCATGGCTTTTAACTCCACATCGCGTCCCAGAAGATGGATCTCCAGAAATGAGATTCAACGAACTACACTCAAAATGCCGAAATATTATTGAGCGTACTAATGGGGTATTGAAAAATCGTTGGAGATGTCTCCTAGGCGCTCGAGAGTTGCACTACACTCCTAAAAAAGCAGCAAAAATTGTAAACGTATGTTGTGCTCTACACAACATATGCATTCATAATAAGGTAAAGGAGTCATGCAACGAACTTACAGATCTAATTTTGCGTGCTAATATATACCGTACACTTTTATAACTTGTTTGTAAATAAATTTGATCGAACACATACATACATATCTGTATATACATACATATTTTGATTTTTTTGTTTATTAAAAGCAAAATAAAAAGTTCTATGAACATGAAACAAAAAACAACTCAGTTATAAATTAAAAAGCTTTCTTTCATAACATAAGGTACATACAGGCATATGTACATACATAACTAACATTGCATATTGCCAATTGATTTTAAAATTAATTAATTAATTTATATACATACATATACACAAAGCTAAGTCAAATATTTATCATTTCAATCACTTGAATTCCTGTAGCTGCCTTTCTAGTCTATTTTTCTCTAATTTATATTCTAATTCTTTTATTCTTTGCTTTTCCATAAAAGCATTGTGCCGCCGCATTTCTTCGATTTCCTTGCTTTTGAGATCTTGCATTTTTTTTTTGAATGTTTATCATTATTTTCGTTAAGTTTTTCAAGAGATCGATAAATTCTTTTTGTATTTTGCTGCTCATCCTTTTGATTTTCTACTATCACTTTCAATGTTTGCACTAATTCCTTTTGTACCTCAAGCTCAGCTTGAAGGGCATCTTATGTAGTTTTATCCAGTTCTTTGTGCGCACTTAAATTTTTAAAAGTTGTAGTTTTTTGGCGAGTTGAACCTGGTAGGACACTTGCAGTTTTTATACTCGGTGGCAATATGCTTTGTGGAATCTCTTTTGGTTCTTCCAGTTCCTGTGATAGTACATCCTCAAAGAGAGTTTCATCTGCAACAGTCAGAATTGAATCTTCTAAAATTTTTGGGGAGTTAAGTCCATACGACTTCGCTGGTACACCTTCGACAGCAGACTTCATTCCAACGAGGTTGTAAATGGCTTCCTCTATAGCAGAAAATTTTAATTCTTTGTTCGGGCCACCTCCAGTACTTTTTTTGTCTCGTAGATTTTGAGCAGCCTTCTGCCGAACATATTTTTTTTGATCTGCCCATACCTGAAAACATAAAACATTTACATACATATGAACATATTCATACATACGATTACTTATATGGTAATTTTTTAAATATCTAACCTTTTTCCATTCAGCAGTACATTTCGTTAGAGGGCCTAAAGAATTTAGCTCCGTTTCAACGTTTTTCCAAAATCTTAAAAGTGTCTCCTTGCTGCCTTTATGGTATCCACACGCAATATCAACATTGGCTCCCATTACGGTCACCAGGTGCTGCATTTGTTGCTTATTGGTATTTTTTGACCTAGGAATTACATTAAAGTTTTTTACTTTTGTTTTATTTTTGTTTTAAAAAGAAATACTTACATTTTTGTGCAAACTCCCTGCAAAATTGTAAGTGAAAAAAAACTTGAGAGATGAAACTGTTTTTCCCCTTTTTTTCCCATTCATAATACCTACTTTTTTCACTTCGAATTTTTTTCTCTCCCCACAGTTGTAAAAAAAGGGAAAAAATTTATTCATGATTAGAGAAAAGTGAAAAAACTCCCACGGAATTTTTGTTTATGATTGGGCTGTATACAATTTAGTGCTTTTCATACTAGATTTAGTGTTTTTTAATTCATAACAGTGCGTAATTTTTCTACATGTTGCTTTTTAAAAAAAGGCAATAAAAAAACTATCTGATTGCACCCCTTTTAGACACGCAAAGTTTCCTTTGCAGAATGTTAATTAAGCTGGGTGAAGTACAAAGGAAGAAAAACTTTATCTTTCATAGTGAGAAAAAATAATATATTTCTAGAAATTACAGAGGATACCATGCTCGTTATAAAATAACTTAATTACAATAATCTAATTACTAACCACTGAGCGAAGCAATGTATTGCTTTCTTGATAACGAAAGCTTCCAAAAATGCTTCTGAAAAGTACTAACGTAAGGCTCTCTAACAAAGTGGACAAAAGTAACAAAAATGTAAACCAGTAACTTTTGCATCTGAGGGTGTGTGTGAAACGGTAGCAAAGTTCTATGGGGAAATAAAATTTCTCTGTGGTAGAAAATTTGCATGTTTTTGCTGTGTGAAATTATACAATTTTTTATAACGTAAAATTTTGACATAAAGAAAAAAACAATTAATTGTAGTTTTGTGAAAATGAAGAAATTAAACAAATTTTTACCAATTATCTTTTCAATTGTGTTAGAAATGAGATCGTCCCAATTATATGATTAATTCGTTCTGATGTTACGAAAAAGACAAAGTCGACAGGTAAGATTCCACTTTATTTGAGTGAATTTCTTTAATAATTTTTTTTGTAGGGTGTTTTATATATGCAACCTTCTGTTTCTTCTAAAACAATAAATGCTATTATGAATGGCGATGATAAAGTTACCAGGATGAATTTGAGATTGTCAGCAAATTCTCTAAAAAAGATTGTCACCTGTATTCCAAAGAAGCACCATGGTTGGTCTGTGGAATATGAAGTCATGTGTTTTCTGTACTGGATGGCATGTGGATGTAGCTTAAGAGTGGTTGCAGGGTTTGTAGGCTTGAGCCGATACACAGCACGAAGCATCATACTAAAAATACTTAATGAAATATGCAGTATGCAAAATTTTATAAACCATGGTACTATCACGGACTTTGAAGCACATGCTGCAAAATTTTGCCTTAAGGCAAGGTCAAATTCATTTAGGCATTTCATTGGAGCTATTGACGGTACGCACATGGGGATAAAATGTCCTGTAAATAAGCATGATGAATATATCAACCACAAAAGGTTTAATTCAATTCAAGTTCAGGCAGTTGTGGACAGTGAGTATAAGTTTACTGGTGTGTTTGTTGGATATCCAGGCTCAATGCGTGATACAAGGGTATTCGTCAATAGCCCGCTTTATGCAAAAGGGGATTATCCAGCACGGGGTTGGTTTCTGTTTGGCGACAAAGGTTATCCATGTCAAACTTTTCCAGTTGCTATTATAACTCCATTTAAAAATTATTTAACGGCAAACCAAGCAAAATTTAACAATGCTCTTAGTAAAGCAAGAATAACCGTTGAATCTGCATTTGGAATGTTGAAAAATAGGTGGAGAAATGTTTTCAACAGAGATCTGGAGCTAAAAATAGAAAATTGCATAAAGACGGTATTCGCCGCATTCGTACTACACAATATTTGTATGCTCCAAAATGATTTCGAACCTTTCGCAATAGATGAAGACGAGACGGAAGATGTTATGCATCCGCAACTAGACAGACCAGTAGATGACACGGAGAGTGGCATACAGAAAAGATATGAAATTTTTAACGAATTTATTCAATCACTTCAAGATTGATTGAATCTTTTTGAAAAGATTTAAAGCGTTAATATTTTTTTTTTTTTTGTCATGTATATATTTATTTATTGTATCTTCAAAAATGAACTAACAATAAGTAATCAAATCTTAAATCTAAATATAATTATTAGGCCCGACCAGTATCGGACATAAACTTAGTGATAGTTATAATTAATACATAAGTAGTGATAATCAAAAAGGAAAAAAAAAAGAAGTATTAAGCAGTCCCATCTGGAGTGTTGAGTATAAGAGCCCTTGTGTCCCTCTTTTTTAAGCGGATGTGTCCAGTAAAGCTCAAAATATTACGGGCAAGCGGATTAGGATGTGACTCGAGTTTTGTTAAATATTTGCCTGCGTATTTTGCAATTTCTTCACTCACTAGTGGCATATTTAAATCACGATGAATATTTGAATTTTTAACGTACCATGGAGCAGATGTTATCAAACGTAAAATTTTGTTTTGCCTTCGTTGGATTCTCTCGACATTTGAAGCTGAAGCAGTGCCCCACAGCTGAATTCCGTAGCACCATATTGGCTTCAAAAGCGACTTGTATATCAAAAGTTTGCAGTCTAGGCTGAGTGTTGAATTTCTGCCAATTAACCAATATATTTGAGTCAATTTAAGTTTCATTTGGGTTAACTTAGAGTCAATATGATATTTCCATGTAAGCCTTCGATCAAGGTGTATACCAAGGTATTTCACTGGAGAATGTTGAGGAATATTTTGATTGTTGATTCGAATGCGGGAACAGGTATCTTTTCTTAGGGTAAACGTTATATGAACACACTTTTGTTCATTGACTTTAATTCTCCATAAGTTCAACCATATTTCAAGCTGGGTAATGTGTGCTTGGAGATTGCGGGATGCCTCATCAGGATTTTTGTGAATACTCAAACAGGCTGTATCATCGGCAAATGTAGAAGTGTGTATGTTATTGCTCACAGGCATATCACAAGTATATATTAGATACAAGACTGGCCCCAGAATACTACCCTGTGGCACACCAGAAGATATAGAATCGGGTACACTCACGAAGTCTCCTTCCACAACGGTAAATTTCCTATCAACAATATAACTTTGCAAAAGCTTTTGTATGTTTATTGGTAGGTATGTCTTCAATTTTAAAACTAGGCCTTCGTGCCATACTTTGTCAAATGCCTGAGAAACATCAATAAAAAGGGCAGAACAATACTTTTTTTCTTCAAATGTCCTCCTTACAACTTGAACCAATCTATGCGTTTGCTCAATAGTGCTATGCTGACTTCTAAAGCCAAATTGATGGTCCGGGATGCACCCACTATCAGCTAAAATTGTGGACAATTTAGTCATGAGCAGCTTTTCGAAAAGCTTTGAAATTGTTGATAGTAAGCTTATAGGCCTATATGACTCAGATTTGGTAAGATCTTTGCCTGGCTTTGGAATCATTTTAATCTTGGCAAGTTTCCAGTTATGTGGAAAATACTGCATTCGTAAAATTGCATTAAAAATAAATAGCAAGATTCTTATTGCAATATGAGGCAAGTTCATCAGCATGTTGTTACTAATGCCATCAATACTTGGAGCTTTCTTCGGGTCGAGTTCGGCAACTATTTTTTGTAGTTCACGCATCTTAAACCTTAAGGGACGAGGGGGTAGAGATACTACACTCGGTAATCCGGCAGCACCCGTACATGAATTGGAAGTGAGTACAGATATTAAATGCTCAGAAAATAAGTTACCTTTCTCACTATCGCTTCTTGCCCAGCCTCCGGTCGAAGTACGCAGTGGTGATTTGAGATCAACGGGTCTTTTAAGATTTCTAGTAGCGCGCCATAAAGAGTAATTAGGTGTTGACGTTACATCAAGACCTTCTAAATACTTTTCCAGTAATGCAGTCTTTTCCGACGATAGCAGCTCTTTGAGTTGTTTAGTACATTCTTTAAGTCTGATTTTATTTAGGGGTGATCGGTGTTGTTGCCATTCTCTTCTAGCTCTATTTTTTTCACATACAAGACGTTCAATTTCCGTAGAATAAATTCTATTAAAGCCAGTCTGCGGATAGGAAGTAGTGGCATGTTCAGCAGCCTGTTCAATATATTCGTTAAGATTGGCAATATTAAATTCAATATCATCAGGTGATCTAAGCTGAATGTTTTCTACGCAGTGACTACTAATATATTTTTTGAATCCTAGCCAGTTGATGAAGCGTTAATATAAATTTGGGATATTTAAATTTTTTTGAATTCTTGTTCAATAAATATTCTATTTTAAAAAACTGGTTATAAGTGCAAAGTGTTTCTTTCATTAAAATCTTATTTTGGGCTTTCTAAATGATTTCATCCATACCTTATAATCTTTTATGGGTTAAACATACCAAAAATATGTTTTTCCATTTTATATATCTATATCTGGGAGGTAAACTACGTACACCAAGCCCATTTGTTCAAAATTCAGGTTTTTATATTTATTTATTTTATATTATATTTTATATATCTACGTTTATTAAACAGCGGAGCAGTGGTTTTGTGTTGTTTAAATAAAAATCGCTGATTCTTATGAATTTCTACCTGCTGATTACAATGGACATATCAGTTTTTCTCTAGCAGCTCTAGATTTAAAGATATTGTGATTTAAAGATATTGTGAAATTTCAAAAATGTAAATAAAAAAGTTTTAAGGACTAAACTAAAAACACACAATTTTTAACATCCTTTCAATAACAACAACATATCCTGGTATACTCATGAATGTGACTTTATCTAAATAAAAGAGATTTTTGTGTTGATTAATAATTTAGAAAGTATTTTTAAGTTAAGAGGACCATTCGTGAAATATTCAGCGAATAATACAAATATTGGTGTAAATTATGCAAATACTAAAGTTCACAATATCTTATACATACATATAAATCTAGAGCTGCTAGAGAAAAACTGATATGGCCATAGTAATCAGCAGGTAGAAATTCATAAGAATCAGCGATTTTTATTTAAACAACACAAAAAAACATGTTGTGATGTGTTATAAAACAAGAAATATATGCCTTCATGGCGTAACGCAGAAACAAAACATGGTACGTTCGTAAATGCTGCAAATTTATGCATCAATGCGGCAGTTCTGCCAGGATTTACTGCGTATGCGTGATTATCTGCTCCACATGCTTTGCAACTGCTCAACATCTGTGCTCAGTTGACTTTTTTGAACAAACTGCAAAAAATTTTAAAATTGGCAAGTAATTTTATTTAATAAAATAGTGACTATTTTCTTTTAAATTATAGTAAGCAAAAAATTTAAAAGAAAATCTAAGCGACAATTTCTTATGAGAACAGCATTGGCCTTAAAAAGAATACAACTAAAATAAAAAAAACCTTTGAAATAATCGGCCCTGTTCTGTAAACGGAATCCGAGCAAATTTTTCGTTTTTAAAACGAGAAAAAAGTTTTGGTGTTCTCTAAACCGAATTCACATGTTTTTACTCGTTTTTAAATCGAGTAAATATACCTGGTCGAAATTAAATCGAATGTGGTATTATTCCAATAAATCACTGATGAAACATCAAAAAAACAATTAGCATTAACAATTTGAGGTCTTTAATACCATATTATAACCACGTATGTGAAGTTTGATACATTTAATTGTACAAAATTGGTTTTAAAAATACTCCAACATTTGTTTCCAGTTTTACTGCAAGAATGAAGAAAAATTATTTGTATGAAGGAAAATACTTTTTCTGTCAAATATTTAGAGCCGGGCATTTTAAATGCTTATTATACCCTTTACCAAAAATGGAAAAGGGTATATGTAGGTTTGTCCAGATTTTTGTAATTTCTACAATATTCATTTGCGGCCAAAAAAAGTTAGTTATTATGGATCCTTATGACTAGGAGATAAAAAAAAAGACATGTCCGTCTGTCTGTACGGATTTTGTATGGGAGGCGTGAAATGCGTTTTTTGAAGCTCCCAAGCAAGTTAGAGAGCTCGGAGTTGGACTAAAACGACCGCGCTTGTCTTAGCACAATTCCTTATATAAATCAGCAAAAACTAATAATCGGTTCTCCCGAAGTTCTGTATATATAGTTTTATCATACGTTTTGAAAATTTAATGAAAAAATTACCGTGCATAGAACCAAGAATAATCAAATTTCTAATTAACCCCACTAGCTACTCGGCTACCGAGGCTTGCTTGAAATTGATATTTATTTCCTGTACTTAAACATTTTCTCTAATATGCTTTATTTCATATTAAACCCCTTTTTGTCAGCTCTGCATAGACATTGTTCTTTTTAATTTTTTTTATTCAATGATAATTTTGCTTGGCACATTCTTATTCCTGGAAATGCAAACGAATGTGTTTGCATAGAATTTGTAGTGTCATGAAAAAAAAAACTATAGGTATACTATAAGCATTCGCACATACATACATACATACTTATGCATAAATATACGCTTCCATAAGAGTTTTTGTATTCTGTGTTGAATTGAACAACTACAACAACAACAATATGCTACCAATTGTATTGAAAGAATAATATTCAGTTTTTTGTTGTAAAACCAGAATTATTTTATATACATACCTACATATGAATGTATGCATATACTTATAAAGTTTTGTATTAAATAATGCACTTGTTCATGATATATATACATATGTACATTAGCTATGGCATAGTTTATATGGGAATTCTTAGTAAGGAGATTTCGACTTCCAAAATATTCGAGCCAAAAAATGGTGGTGGTCAGAGGAGGGCAAAGGGCTCCGCATCGTGCTCAAAGTTGAGGGTAAAAGCAAAAAAACGTACAAAAAATCATATAACTTCCGGGGGTCACCTCTACAAGGGTCAAATGTATGACAAGCACCCATTAATTTTCTTCGCCCAACATTTTTTTAAAACACACCGACCGCCTAACTCCTCTCCTTAAGGGGCTCCCATACAAAGGGGAAATTTTTATAAAATTTACTCGCAGGGCTCTAACTGTCCCTAGGGCGTACCTATCGATGTCAGATGTATGACTGACCTCCTATATTTTTTCATTACAAAGATTTTTTCTGAACATACTTATCGTCTATCTTCAACCATTAAGGTGGTCCCCATACAAAAAAATAGTTTTTTGAATAATTTTTTTTAAGAAATCCGCTTTTTCCGCTTTTATGTTGCCTCCTAGGGGGGTAAAATGTAAGACCGACCCACAGTAATTTTTTATTTTCAACATTTCCTTCGAACATACCTCATTAAGCAGCTCAGTGGTAGAGAGTATGGCTTGATGTTGAGAACGGCACGGTACGTATCCTGCGACAAAAGCTTTTATTTATTTTTTTGTTTTGTATTTACGTGACACATTTTCATAAAGTAAGTTTTATCGCCAAGAAATAACCATAGTACAGTAGCTCAGTGGTAGAGAGCGTGCCTTGAGAGTGAGAAGAGCACGGTTCGTATCCTGCGACAAAAGATTTTATTTATTTATTTTTTTTTTTGTATTGACAAGCTAATGTAAAAATCATGCATGTTTCACCTAAATCGAACCAATGCGTCATGACTTGAACCCATGATTCAACACATGATTTGTCATGTTTTTTTTTGCTGGGTATATACATAGATATGTACATACCCAGCAAAAAAGACATGCAAAAGAAATAGTTAATGCATGGCTTCTACTGAAAATTCAATTTAGTTCAGAAAGCATTATTTTAACCCCTGTGTTAAAATCATGCTTTCTGACTGTTCATAATGTGTGGTTGAAGTCTACTGACGATTTGTTACAGCAACAATGATATGCATATAGACATCGCTGAACCACCAGCAAATAAATTTAAAATTAAAATATACTTATGACAATATGTCGAATAATAAATTTCTTAAAATTTAGAAAGAAATAAATTTAAATAATTCCAGGGTTGGAAGTTGAAAAAAAAATTTGCTAAAAAATAACCAAAAATATATTTTTTGCAGTTAAAAATATTTTATATTTTAGGAAGATCTTTACTCAAGCAAATTCTTTAGTCGAAAAAAAAACCGAGAGGTCACTTACTAAAAATTGCACTATAACAAAAAGTTATACATTTTATCAGAAAACAAATATGTATGTATGTACTAATGTGTGTATCTGTATACTACATATATATACGTTGGTAAAGGGTATATAAGATTCGACACAGCCGAATATAGCACTCTTACTTGTTTTGTTTGTTTTCATTTGTTTAAAAACACACACATACACATATACCTATTTTGTTTTGATAGCTAGTTCATATAAAGTGGCGATTAACTGCGATAAAATTTAGAGAAGATATCTACCAATTTTACGTGTTTCGCAAGTAGATTCATATTGAATCTACTTGATTCGCTCTCACAATTTTGTATGGCGAAGCAAGTGGATTCGGTCATGATTGGGGCGTGAAGCATGAATAGAGAGCGAAGCACGTACCGTGTAAACATACTATTAGTCTTTACTTTATGTTGCTGTGCCGTTCTCTTTATAAATTATAATAATTACTTTTTCTGTAATAAATTAGCTGTTTCTGACCATAACAGTCACAGTTTTCCACAAAAGTGGTGGGTTTTGCTTCGTCCATTGTTATATTTAAATATAAATTTATATTTTTCTGGTAAGCATTAAATTTTTGAAACTCTTACCCCCTTATGGAAAAAAATATTTTACTTGAGCTTTAAAGTTCGTAGTAGTTACCAAGCACTTTAAGGATAAACTTTGCTTTATTAAGATATTGTATTCAAAAGACAACTTTAATTATTTTTTAATTTAAAAATAAATACTGGTAACTCCACCGTGTTCAACAAACCAATTCACAGCTTATGATGTACAACATCGAATAGAATTTCATTCGAGTATTAAAATAATTTTTTATTTTATTAAATAAATTTTTATTATCTTGAAGTAAACCAACATAATTTAGAAAAATGAGCTTCTGACATGAAAGGAAAACAGATAAATATTTCTGTGAAGTAAAAGTAAAAATAATATGATGAACAAAAAAAATTATCGAATTTATTTTATTCGAATGAAATGAGTATTTGAATATCCAGCTTTTTTCGATTCGTTTTGACTGTATGTACATCACTAAAACATTTTTGTATAATTGTTTTTATTTTAATATTTTTTTTTTGGATTCTGCTATGTATTTTGAATCAGTTGGATAATTTGGTGATGTTTTCCATAATATGACAGAAATAAGAAATTTAAGATAAGAGCTAACACTTCTAGCTTCATTTTCAGATGTATCATTAATCAATATGTGCTATATTAACAAAAATATTTAAGGTACAAAATACAGATTTTGGAAATATCAACTTAAAGTAGCCTTAAAGGTAGAGGTCCATAGCTCGCTTTATGCGCGTTACGCTTTCTATGCAACTTTCCAAAAAGTAGAATCAATAAAATAGTATGTGACAACTTACATTGCAAAAAACGCAGAACGCGTAGGCGCGTTCAAAGCGAAAAGTAGGTCTACTTTCTACTTTTGTACGCGTTACAAGCACCATGAAAGAAAGTCAGCTGTTCTTGAAAGCTAAAGACGTTAAATAATACTTTGTTTCTTACTTTATCGATAAATATTATTTTGCTGTGGGTAATTAATTTTAATTATCCACGGCAAAATTGATTAAAATTAATTAATTTTAATTAATTTTGCGTAACCAATAATTACTAATGCAAAACTGTTTTATTCACTCATGTATTTATTAAGTTAAATAGTTCCATACATAACTAATAGACAATTTTATAGAATCCAACATGATTGTAAACAGTTTAAATCAATACATGTCTGAATCAAGTTTGTCTGAATGTCTGAATCAGTTTTTCATTAATAATTAGTTGGTTACGCTTTTTTGGGCAAATGCACACAAGAAATGCCAGATGTAAACTCAGCCTTACATTAAAGTCAAGAACAGCCGAAAATTTGCTGGAATAGCCTTGGCAGAGTTCTTCTCAAGACTATCATTTAAAATGCTGAATAAATAGTCAAAGACGTCTGCAGACATTCTTGTCGCGGTTCGAAATTGCTCAGGGTCAGAAGTTTTAATTTTTTTTAATGTGGTTTCAAAAAACCCACTTAAATTCCGTTCTAAATACAACGGACGCACCCAAAACCTTTTCTTTTTTTGAAATTGTACATACCCAGCTAAAAAAATATGTATGGAGCATATATGATGTTCCATATATGGTTCAGATCCGAAAAATGAGGGTATGTGGACATATATGATAATATATATTCATACATTTCCATACATGTATGGATAATTATAGAATAACTATTCCATATACAGTATGCAATGTTCATATTCATACACTATTATACATATGTATATATTACTAAAATTAATGAGTTTTTTTTGTAAGATTTAGTACAGAGAGGCTTTATTTAATAAAACATTTGTGGAGGGCTTGGTAATCTGCATGTTGTCCCATTATGATAAAGTTTGTCATAATAATTTACAATAGTTTTTAGTGCAATTTGTTCCTTAAAAATTATCACATGTAATTTGTCTTACAGAGTGATACGAACATTAGCCAAATCCAATCATGAACGTAGAAGCAAATAAGCTCCAATAATATAATTAAAAACTGACTAAAAGACATTCCATTCATCATTTTATAGGAAAAAGTGATTGTATTATTAAAACAAAAAACAAAATTCATAACTTAAGAAATCAGATTAAAAAATAGTGCAATTATAAAAGAAAAAATAATCTGTTTTTATATTAACATTAGTTTTCAATATAATTTTTGGCAGTAATATGAACTTGGTTTCTTAAAAATCTAAAGAATTCCGTTATTTTCTATAAAATTAATGACAGAATTATCCTTCTGATTGTTTTATTTATTAAATGGGGCCACAATATATAAAATCGTACAATAATGTTTTTTTTTCTTACAAAAGTTATTCTATTTTATACTTTGAGACTGTTCGCATATAAACTTTGCATACCGTATGTATTTTGTAATAGATTTAAAATTCACCAGTTTAAAACAAAGAGAAAAAGATCGAGTTAATAATATGTAAGATTTTTTATGGCAAATCCGATCTTATCTGAGATATCATGTATGCATAAATTTTTATATGGCTCCATATATTACATCTTATTTCTATATATGGATCCACATCTGAAGAGCTTCATTATTAAATTTTCATATATGAGCTCATATATTATAATACATTTCATATATTAGTTCATTTATCAATTCATATATAATACTTTTGCAATGTATAATCCTATACATTTCCATACATGAATTCATACATATTCATATATATTTATATACATTCATATACTAAACATATATGGACCATACTTTATTTTTTTAGCTGGGGAGCTTCATTATTAAATTTTCATATATGAGCTTATATATTATAATACATTTCATATATTAGTTCATATATCAATTCATATATAATACATTTGCAATGTATAATCCTATACATTTGCATACATGAATTCATACATATTCATATATATTTATATACATTCATATATTATACATATATGGACCATACTTTATTTTTTTAGCTGGGTAGGCATTTTTGCACATAAAATTAAATATACAAACTCGACTAACTCCACAAATTCTTGATTTCACTCTCCATTTTTTCTTTTCAAGTATTTATAAACAAACGCACACAGCTGATCAAAACAAAAATAAAATGGCGCATGAAAAGCAGGGCATGTAACTTAACGCAAACAAAGTATAGAATGAAACAAGAGGATGAAACGCGTGTAAAGCATAACGCACAAAAAGCGAGCTATGGACCTCTACCTTAACAAACGCAAGTGCCTTTTATTTATGTTGCCACTTACTTACAGTTTTTTATTTTCAGAGGTTGAACCGAAAAAGAACAGGGGCCCGTTTCTCAAACCTACAATTTACAAATTTACAAGTAAAATATACACAAAACAACAACACTTTTAAAAATGTTATTGTTGTTTTGTGTGTATTTTATTTTTAGATTTGTAATTTATAGATTTCAGAAAACTAACGGCTTGTTTAAGATTTCTATAAACAAAAAAGAGTTACCTGATTCGTAACGGAACAGAAAGTAAAAACTAATTTTGTCTTCAGGCTTATACCCACACAAACCAAATTTAGCATTTAGCTTAGTTAACAAATAAAAGTCACCTGGCTTAGTGGGCTCGCTTATAGATGAGTCTTGTTATTATGAAATTTCTCTTTTTTTTGTTCGCATCACTAGCAGTGATGCCAATATCGTGCAGTTAAAAACCGGCTAAAATTTGTAGAGCTCTTAAAAATATCGAAACCCGATACTCGTAAATAAGAATCGATGTATCGATATATCGGTTTTTGAAATATCGGCGATATATATCGATATTTATTTTCTCAAATATCGATATTTGGATATATCGATATTTTTTGCCCATCCCTAATAAAAAGTATCTGTGTTTATAGTTTAATAAGCATACCACAATATATTGATGATTTTCTGTGCACTCAATACAATAAATTATTTAGAATATGTATTTAGTAACACAATTTCATCAGAAAATTGTTTTCGTAGAACTTTTACTTAAGCGTTTATTTAATAGTGGCTACATAACGTTAAATTTTCATAGTATTTTTGTTCCAAAATTTCAATGTGAAACATTTATCCGAGTCGGGCACATTTCCAGAAGCAGCACGTGTGTAAAGATGTTAACTTCTGCATTAAAATGTGCTACTAGTAGACGGCATGTAGTCAATATAGCTACATGGTGACGCCAAAATTACGTCAGAGCCACATGCGCATGTGAAATTCGCGTGCGATATACTATTTGCTTTAAATTATTTTCTTTCATTATAAAAGTATAAAATATTAATCAGAAATAATTTCTTAATCAGGCTTGAGTTCAGTAATTTCAATTCTTATGAATGAAATATTTTTATTAATTAATGTGAGTATCTAAAGAAGAGAAGAAAAATTAAACTAGACTTTATAGCTGGGGGAAATACCGATATTTTTCTGTGCAGCCACGCACTTCATCAGCACCCATGTCTATCTACTGGGGTAGAGATTATTATTAACATCAGCTATTTAACTTAAATTTCTATGAATTGGAATATGAGAATTGATTGTGTATACAATTATTGATTTGCCTTTGGCAAACACATTTGTAAGTATCACTATTCATTTTCTGTTTTTCCATTTTCTATTTAGGTTAGCACGAAGTTATATCACTCTACCTATGTATGTTTAACTATTCTTACTTATCTCTTACGATCATCCCATTAATTATTTTTACTTATTCGATGCACAATCGGTACATACATATAAGTATTATTGTAGTGGCTTTATGTTACTTTGTTTTTGCTTTCTACAGTTGACTTCGCTTTCCAGCATTCTGAAGCAGTGATAGCCAAGTGAACAGTGATCGCTAAGTGAACATATTTTTGTCACGTGCCCATGATGAATTAAATGAGACATTTTTAGAATTAATTGAACTGTAGTGAATTTTAATCAGAAATAATTTCTTAATCAGGCTTGAGATCAGTAATTTCAATTCTTATTGAATGAAATATTTTTATTAATTAATGTGAGTATCCAAAGAAGAGAAGAAAAATTAAACTAGACTTTATAGCTGGGGGAAATACCGATATTTTTCTGTGCAGCCACGCACTTCATCAGCACCCATGTCTATCTACTGGGGTAGAGATTATTATTAACATCAGCTATTAAACTTAAATTTCTATGAAATGGAATATGAGAATTGATTGTGTATACAATTATTGATTTGCCTTTGGCAAACACATTTGTAAGTATCACTATTCTATATAAAAATGTCTCATTTAATTCATCATGGGCACGTGACAAAAATATGTTCACTTAGCGATCACTGTTCACTTGGCTATCACTGCTTCAGAATGCTGGAAAGCGAAGTCAACTGTAGAAAGCAAAAACAAAGTAACATAAAGCCACTACAATAATACTTATATGTATGTACCGATGGTGCATCGAACAAGTAAAAATAATTACTGGGATGATCGTAAGAGATAAGTAAGAATAGTTAAACATACATAGGTAGAGTGATATAACTTCGTGCTAACCTAAATAGAAAATGGAAAAACAGAAAATGAATAGTGATACTTACAAATGTGTTTGCCAAAGGCAAATAAATAATTGTATACACAATCAATTCTCATATTCCATTTCATAGAAATTTAAGTTTAATAGCTGATGTTAATAATAATCTCTACCCCAGTAGATAGACATGGGTGCTGATGAAGTGCGTGGCTGCACAGAAAAATATCGGTATTTCCCCCAGCTAATAGTGTCTAGTTTAATTTTTCTTCTCTTCTTTAGATACTCACATTAATTAATAAAAATATTTCATTCATAAGAATTGAAATTAGTAGTAGGGAACTGTTCCTCCGGCGACAATTAAAATTTTGAAATTTTAATTACACAAATTTTAAAATTCTTGGAAATTTGTGAAATTTGATACCCTTGAGTTTTCGGCGGCACGCTTTGATGTTTTTTTGTTTACATAAGGAATTTTTTGTTTACATTAGGAGTTTTTTTTTTTTTGTTTACATTAACCCTTGTGGGAACGGGTGATTTTTTTTGGGGGTTACATTAATTGTGTGAACGGGTGATTTTGTTTTTTGATGGGAATACGTTAAGTGGGTTCATAGGTTGGAGGTTTTTCTTTTTGTAATGTATGTATGTATATGACGACGGGAAAATCATGAATATGATTTTTCCTAGTACCAACGGGAAAATCATGAATATGATTTTTCCTATTACTAATGGGGGTGAAATAGTGAAAATTATTTTTTCCTAATGCCGACGGCAATGCATGAATATTTTTCCTAATGCCGACGGCAAAACATGATTATTATTTTTTTCAAATGCCGACGGGAAAATGATTTTTCATAATTCCGACGGGAATTATTATTGCTAATGCTAATATAGGAGTTGAAGACAGGCCGTGATTTGGGTGGGTGGAGTTGTTGTTGTAATATATAACCGAGGGAGTTTATGGATGTGTCTGTCTGTCTGTCTGTTGTGCGAGGCTGTGATTAGCCGGGGGAGCGTGGTGTAGTTGAGGTAGATAGATTCGGTGTATGTGTGTATACCTGTCTGTTGGAATTTGTGTGAGGGTATGATTGACAGGGGGCGGGGTGTAGTTGAGGTAGATCGACTGCGTGTATGCAGGTGTTGCAAGTCTGTAGGAATTTAAGGCTTATAGTGATTTGGGGTAGGTGAGGATGTTGTTGTACGAGTAGTATGTATCCATGGGAATTTGTGGATGTGTCTGTCCGGAGGAATTTAAGCGAGGCTGTTATTGGGAGTGGGTGTGGTGTAGTTGAGGTTGATCAACTGCGTGTATGTATGTCTATATGTTTGTAGGAGCTTAAGGCTGATCGTGATTTGGGAGAGGTGAGGGTGTTGTTGTAATATGTATACGTAGGAATCTGTATGTATGTATGTCTGTAAAAAATTAAGGCTGATCATGATTTAGGGTAGGTGAGGTTGGTGTAGTAATATGTCTGTGTGTATGTACATATGTTTGTAGAAGTTTAATGCTATTAGTGATTTGAGGATAGGCGAGGGTGTTGTCGTACGAGTGATATGTACCCGTGGGAATCTGTATGCATGTTCGTAGGAGTTTAAGGCTGATCGTGATTTGTGTTGTTGTCAGTGTTGTTTGTAGGAATGACCGTGAGAATTTTTGTATGCATATCTGTAGGAATTTAAGGTTGGCCGTGTTTTGTGAGGGGTGGTGTGTTGTTGAAATAATTTGAATTTTTCTTAGATGAAATCTGGTATATATGTGTGTGTGTGTGTGTGCGTGTGTGTGCGTATGATTTTCTCACGCTAGTAGTTTTATGTACGTAGAAATAAATTGTATTCAATATCGAGATTTGGTTCTATAAAATATTTTCATATATCTGATACATATACATAAGTATATTTTCATACTCAAGGTTGCTGGGTATTTTGTCATGCTTAAAATTGTGTATATTTTCATACTCAAGGTTGCTGGGTATTTTGTCATGCTTAAAATTGTCCAGCTTTAAAGTCTGCCTACGAGAAATTTGTTTATATTACAGATTTTGTTTATTTAACTACGTCCGGCTTCTTTCCCTGAACTTCTTTTCATACGATCATGGGAATTTATAGTTTCTCTGTCCATAATAAGGTCGTTTAGCTTGGGCATGTGCTCTGACTGAATGGTTTGCGTTATTCATATATTTTTATGATGTAGATATGTAAGTGTGATTGTCAAGATCTAATAAATATTTGAGTATTGATAAGAAATTTGATATTATGTGTACATACATATCTACAAATTGATTTTATGTATGTATGTACATATGTATGTACATACAAATAAGTGTTTGCCTCCGTGTTTGAATACATTTTTTTTTGTTTTTGTTGTTGTTCTAAATATTCGCCTGGTCTTTTATATATAGATGTCAAATATCTTCATAGTTTTTTTTTTATTTGAAATTAAAAAACGTTGATTTAATTTTTATCTGTATTTACTTCAAAGTTTGTGAGGATTTGCTGTTTTAAGTAAAACTAAATTCCTTAAGATACATACTTTAGAATAATAGTAACTATAATAGAAATATTTCCTATATTTAATTTACATTTGTTTAAAGTTGATGCAGCTTATCTTCATTCTTAGAAATATTTTGATACAAAATTTTTTCCAGCCGTAGGCTTTTTTCATCACCTTTTACATTTATTTTAGAATATCTTGCATTGCCTTTTATACATTTATAAACATTTTTAAATGAAACTGATCCAGCAGTCCAGCTTATGTAATGATAGTTTTTTGTTAGCCAGCTTGCTTCTTTTTTTATTTTTTATTGATTATTGAGTTTTATAATGAAATTATTATATTCGTAATTGTTGAAAACAATCGCTACTTCTTTTGCGATGAAATCATTTGAATTACTTTTGAAACCTTGTACGTATATAAAAATTATGTTGTTTTCCATATTACTCAATTTATAAGACTTTTCGAATTTGACCTTTGATAGGTATATATATTCTAGTATATGATCATGAATAAGAATACAGTAAGCTGATTTCTTTGCTTACTATTTCAAATTATAATTTTATTCAATTAGCCCGATATTGAATAAAAGGAGCTTTTTTATCTTAAACTCTGGTACAGGTAGAAACGCATGAGATTCTTTCATATACTACCTTTGCTGGAATCTTAGATACATGTAATAACTATATAGAATTGCATTACGTTTATTTTTAAATTTTATGTTAGGATTATCATCATATGGATATGAGACTGAACTTAAATGTACTTTTAAATTAGTTAATTCATAATGAATAATCTTATTTTCTTCTTGAATAGCGAACAACAGAAAACGAAGTCGTTTTCTTACAATTTAGGTCTAACCTCTCAACTGGTCCTCTAGTATACAATATGACTTTATATGTCAACATTTCTGACTCCTCTTTGTCAGCGTTAGGGATAATTAATTTTAAACTTTTTATTCTTCAAATTGTGTTACTTCATACTGATAATATGTTTAAGTACATTAATAATGTAGTTTATTTTATGACGGGTCCCTATAGCTTTTATTTGATGTTCTAGATGAAGTGTTTTTTTTTCTAATTTTATTAAAGTTTAGCGTATTGCGTATATATTTCTAATATATTTAAGTGAGCTTTTTGTACCTGTCAGACAGAGTGTACGTATCAGTTGATGAGTCAGTCTCTCTTTTTATTTTATTAATTTTTTCTTCTAATGTGTCACTACTATTTTTTCAGATTTTACTACTTGAAATAGAAAATATTTATATAATTTTAAAAGTATTAATATATACATACATATAGGTAAATATATGTATGTACGTAAAAATTAGTTCATATACAAAGAAATACATCTTTAATAATCAACTATTCTAGAAAATCGATCTAAAATAACACATTTACCTCCATCATCATTTCACCGTCAGTGTTTTCATAAAGTGTTAGAAACATTGGAATATCTATGTTTAGGAGAATTTTTACTTCAAGTGTTTCTATATAAGATTTGGTGTTTGACCCCTTGACGTTATTGTGGTTAACGTAGGCTGCGTTGTATCGCATTCAGATGTAATAATTTCTCACTTAGAAAAGGTCCTCATTACCATCAATCATACCTGTATATAATACATTCATGAGTTGAGTTGATTTAGATACAATTGCTGTCTACAAATTAATGATTAGAAAAAAGCTTTCTCATCACATTCTAACAGGTTTTAATATTTTGCTAGCATGCATGCTTTAGCATGCTATTCTATCAATAGTGAGGCGAGAGTCCGACATATAGTGGTGTTTCAATTAAAAATCTATACAATTAGAATTACGAATTCACTCTTTTGAATTTTTGACAAAGTAGATACATATGTATGTATGTATTTCACTTGCCACAAACTCTTAAAATTTCTGTACTTATAAAAATATGATGTCAGGAATTTTTTTAAATCATACATGCTTCGGCATGCTTCCAATATTTTTCTCGGTAAATTTATTTCATACTCATACAGATACAGATATAAAGTAAGATCTGTTTACATTCCATTTTACAATTTATGCATGCTTCAGCATGATTCTAGTTGAAGTCTGTATTTATTTAGTAAGTTTGTTTGATACCCATTCATACACATGTACATTGTTAAAGATTGGATATCAAAATCCAATTTTCTTAGTTTATCTAGAAATGAACAAAGTGAATATCTTTTATAATAACCATATTCACACTTTAAAATTTTGTGTGCTAGAGCTTTCGAAATGGAAAATGTACACCTTTTACTACAAAAATTGATAATATGATGTGTTGCTGAATATTTTGAACTCTTAAGTTTTCACAATATTTCATACAGACCATCAAGTTTAGAGAATTGTAGTATATTAAGCTATTTATCTTCCCTGAGACCTAACATTCCTAATCAATCCTTCAAAAAACCAATACAAACTAGATTTTTCCTTTTTAATTTTATTTATATTTTCATTGAATTTCAACATTTTGTACCTCTTCAAATTACTGTATACTGTATTTTGCACCTTTTTCTCATTCGTTGAGTTAACTTTAATCGCAAATATTTCAATGATGAGATGAACTTTTCTATTGTAGGCATTAAGTAAATCTTTGTGTATATCAATCCACTTATATGAACCATTATACCTAAATTCTTAACACATAATTCCTTTTAATGATCTATTAATTTATTCTACTATTGATGCTTTCATATTATGAAATTTTTAATCCTCTGTTTATGCATGAATTTTGCAGTGTTTATTAAAAATTCTTTACCAACATCTATATGTATTTTTTTGTTTTGATACTCATATCATTTCAAAAATATTTTCCATTGCCTTGGTTGTTTTTCGAGTGCAGCTTTTATTTTCAACGATACTCACAATATAAATTTTGAGAATGTGTCAGTTACAGTCAGCAAAAAATCAATAATTTCTATTTTCTCTAGAATAGCTACCCAGTTCACCTAAATCAGCTCCATAAAAGATCATCTATTCCATTCATTACATCACTACAATACACAAACAATTTTATAAATTTATTATGGATTACGTTTACTAAATTTCTTTTTAAGGACATTGAGTTGTTTTACAGTTTTTTGACGAGTGTTGTGATCTACTTGATACATTTTCAGCTATTTATACTAAAATGTAGTTAATTTTCCAATCTATAAATTTTATCGCTCAGCTGTTCAATTTGTTTGTCAAAAGATGATTTAATTTTTAGAATGTCTTTTTCAATTTTATACCTATCTTCTATCGTTAATTTTATTTCGCACTCCACTCCATTAATTTGCATTTGAATATATCCTTGAATTATATTAATGCCTTAAGCTTTATTATTAATTCATCCTTTAGTTTCTAGATTTGAGTTTCCAGAAACAATTTACTGATAACATTATTCTCCGTCAGTGAATGATGATGATTCTCTATGTATGCATTGGTAGAAATTATATATTTTATTTAGTTTTCAAAATCAAACTTGTCATAGTATTTTCACGTTTTATCAATCACTAAAGAAAATAAACCCACTTTTAAACTCCATATTTGACCATCAACTTGTATTTTATCTTTATTCAGTTTTAGATTTCTATCACCAAATTCCCATTCATTATTGAAATCTTTAGGTGAGTCATAGTTTGTATCTAATTCATTTCTTCCTTTCAAGACTAATAAGTTAATATAAGTATCTTCGGTGTTGGAAAGCTGTGGGTAAAAATCATCTTCTTCATCATCATAATCATTCACAGTATTAGCATCATTAAATAAGATGGTATTATCAAATATTGTTCCTTTTGAAAGTTTCTTTAACTTCTTTCTATCTTGACTGATGGTTTCTGAGGCTTTAATACTTATACTATTTTCAGATTCTATATTGTTTTTACTTTGTTCTTTCTTGTGTATTCTTTCAATATTTTTAGAACTATTCATGAATTCTTTGAGAGGTTCTGTTTTAGGATCAAATATACATATCTCTTAGTTGTTCACGTGTATCTATTTCACCAGTTTTTATACTACGAAGCTTTTTCTTCAAGACGCTTCTTATCAACACCAACTGTTTAAAATTTTCTCATACATGTTTAATAATAGCAAATAAGAGGTATCAGCTATTAGATCAGGTACCACCTATTAGATCAGCTATCAGCTATCAGATCAGCTTATCAGGAGCTGGTCTGGTTTTCAGATCAGCTTATCAGGACCTGATCTGGTTTTCAGATCAGCTTATCAGGACCTGATCTGGTTTTCAGATCAGCTTATCAGGAGCTGGTCTGGTTTTCAGATCAGCTTATCAGGACCTGATCTGGTTTTCAGATCAGCTTATCAGGAGCTGGTCTGGTTTTCAGATCAGCTTATCAGGACCTAATCTGGTTTTCAGATCAACTTATCAGGACCTGATCTGGGTTTCAGATCAGCTTATCAGGAGCTGGTCTGGTTTTACGATCAGCTTATCAGGTATCAAATCAGATTATCTGTTTCAGATTGGGTTATCAGTTTACAAGTAGCTGAACACTTATAACATCTAGATGAAGGAAGTTTAAGGTCAGATAAAATGTGAAAAACTATACTGTTATGTAGTCAAGTTATTTTCTAAGACGATCGTCACTTAATTCAGTATCTTTGCTTATAATCAAAATTCCATATTTTTAATACCAACAAGATTTATATTTTTCTCACATTACTTAAACATTCTAACTACATTATGATTATTTCCTATCAAATGTATGGTGATTCTGGTATAAATTTGACATTAGTAGAATGCATCAACATTCTTATCTTACCCCATACAAAAATATGCTTCTCACAACATGGTTAAATATCATATTGGTATTACTTCTAGCTTTCTTAAAAGAAATAACAGATTCATTATCTCTAAATGTGTAATACCTATGACTTTCATTAATGAAATTAATTTCTACAGCAATTCATATTTAGATTGTCTTTGAGTATAAATATGAAGATGATTTCAAGTTTTACTCCATCAAAACTTTCTAGCCAGCCAATCATAACATTATTATTATTTTTTTATTTATTTTTTTTCGCAATTTGACAGACCAACTATTCTTGCACGAATAGAAATTGATAGAAGGGAACTATGATTTATTTTTGAGCTATCGTTTGATGACTCATCAAAATTTCGTATCATCCTATATTTAGGTTGTTTTACTAACCGCTTTTGTGTAACTAAATACATTTTATAAATATTATCTCTTATTATACAAAAAGTAAAATAATACAGCTTTTCGATTTCAGAAAATATTTTCTAAAATCGTGTAGCTGCATTATTTTATTTTTTTATAATAACAGATAATGCTGCATACTCACAATCAAAACAACATAAAAATATTATTTGTTTTGAGTATGAGTATGCGTCAATATTTATGAAATGCATTTAGTTACAAAAAATGTGGTTAGTAAAACAAAGTATATTTTAACAGTTTAAAATCAGTATTTTGTACGACAATACTGGTTTTAAACTCTTAAAATATACTTTGTTTTGACTATGAGTAGGAACCATTATCTCTTATTATAGGAAAAATAAAATAATATAGCCATATGATATCAGAAAATATTTTCCGATATCGTATAGCTACATTATTTTATTTTTTCTATAATAAGAGATAATATTTATGAAATACATTTCATAAATATTGGTACATACTCATAGTCAAAACAACCTAAAAATAGGATGGTACGAAATATTGATGAATCATCAAACGATAGCTCAAAAATAAATCATAGTTCCCTTCTATCAATTTCTATTCGTGCAAGAATAGTTGGTCTGTCAAATTGCGAAAAAAAATAAATAAAAAAATAATAATAATGTTATGATTGGCTGGCTAGAAAGTTTTGATGGAGTAAAACTTGAAATCATCTTCATATTTATACTCAAAGACAATCTAAATATGAATTGCTGTAGAAATTAATTTCATTAATGAAAGTCATAGGTATTACACATTTAGAGATAATGAATCTGTTATTTCTTTTAAGAAAGCTAGAAGTAATACCAATATGATATTTAACCATGTTGTGAGAAGCATATTTTTGTATGGGGTAAGATAAGAATGTTGATGCATTCTACTAATGTCAAATTTATACCAGAATCACCATACATTTGATAGGAAATAATCATAATGTAGTTAGAATGTTTAAGTAATGTGAGAAAAATATAAATCTTGTTGGTATTAAAAATATGGAATTTTGATTATAAGCAAAGATACTGAATTAAGTGACGATCGTCTTAGAAAATAACTTGACTACATAACAGTATAGTTTTTCACCTTTTATCTGACCTTAAACTTCCTTCATCTAGATGTTATAAGTGTTCAGCTACTTGTAAACTGATAACCCAATCTGAAACAGATAATCTGATTTGATACCTGATAACCTGATCTGAAAACTAGACCAGCTCCTGATAAGCTGATCGTAAAACCAGACCAGCTCCTGATAAGCTGATCTGAAACCCAGATCAGGTCCTGATAAGCTGATCTGAAAACCAGATCAGGTCCTGATAAGCTGATCTGAAAACCAGACCAGCTCCTGATAAGCTGATCTGAAAACCAGATCAGGTCCTGATAAGCTGATCTGAAAACCAGACCAGCTCCTGATAAGCTGATCTGAAAACCAGATCAGGTCCTGATAAGCTGATCTGAAAACCAGATCAGGTCCTGATAAGCTGATCTGAAAACCAGACCAGCTCCTGATAAGCTGATCTGAAAACCAGACCAGCTCCTGATAAGCTGATCTGAAAACCAGACCAGCTCCTGATAAGCTGATCTGATAGCTGATAGCTGATCTAATAGGTGGTACCTGATCTAATAGCTGATACCTCTTATTTGCTATTATTAAACATGTATGAGAAAATTTTAAACAGTTGGTGTTGATAAGAAGCGTCTTGAAGAAAAAGCTTCGTAGTATAAAAACTGGTGAAATAGATACACGTGAACAACTAAGAGATATGTATATTTGATCCTAAAACAGAACCTCTCAAAGAATTCATGAATAGTTCTAAAAATATTGAAAGAATACACAAGAAAGAACAAAGTAAAAACAATATAGAATCTGAAAATAGTATAAGTATTAAAGCCTCAGAAACCATCAGTCAAGATAGAAAGAAGTTAAAGAAACTTTCAAAAGGAACAATATTTGATAATACCATCTTATTTAATGATGCTAATACTGTGAATGATTATGATGATGAAGAAGATGATTTTTACCCACAGCTTTCCAACACCGAAGATACTTATATTAACTTATTAGTCTTGAAAGGAAGAAATGAATTAGATACAAACTATGACTCACCTAAAGATTTCAATAATGAATGGGAATTTGGTGATAGAAATCTAAAACTGAATAAAGATAAAATACAAGTTGATGGTCAAATATGGAGTTTAAAAGTGGGTTTATTTTCTTTAGTGATTGATAAAACGTGAAAATACTATGACAAGTTTGATTTTGAAAACTAAATAAAATATATAATTTCTACCAATGCATACATAGAGAATCATCATCATTCACTGACGGAGAATAATGTTATCAGTAAATTGTTTCTGGAAACTCAAATCTAGAAACTAAAGGATGAATTAATAATAAAGCTTAAGGCATTAATATAATTCAAGGATATATTCAAATGCAAATTAATGGAGTGGAGTGCGAAATAAAATTAACGATAGAAGATAGGTATAAAATTGAAAAAGACATTCTAAAAATTAAATCATCTTTTGACAAACAAATTGAACAGCTGAGCGATAAAATTTATAGATTGGAAAATTAACTACATTTTAGTATAAATAGCTGAAAATGTATCAAGTAGATCACAACACTCGTCAAAAAACTGTAAAACAACTCAATGTCCTTAAAAAGAAATTTAGTAAACGTAATCCATAATAAATTTATAAAATTGTTTGTGTATTGTAGTGATGTAATGAATGGAATAGATGATCTTTTATGGAGCTGATTTAGGTGAACTGGGTAGCTATTCTAGAGAAAATAGAAATTATTGATTTTTTGCTGACTGTAACTGACACATTCTCAAAATTTATATTGTGAGTATCGTTGAAAATAAAAGCTGCACTCGAAAAAAAACCAAGGCAATGGAAAATATTTTTGAAATGATATGAGTATCAAAACAAAAAAATACATATAGATGTTGGTAAAGAATTTTTAATAAACACTGCAAAATTCATGCATAAACAGAGGATTAAAAATTTCATAATATGAAAGCATCAATAGTAGAATAAATTAATAGATCATTAAAAGGAATTATGTGTTAAGAATTTAGGTATAATGGTTCATATAAGTGGATTGATATACACAAAGATTTACTTAATGCCTACAATAGAAAAGTTCATCTCATCATTGAAATATTTGCGATTAAAGTTAACTCAACGAATGAGAAAAAGGTGCAAAATACAGTATACAGTAATTTGAAGAGGTACAAAATGTTGAAATTCAATGAAAATATAAATAAAATTAAAAAGGAAAAATCTAGTTTGTATTGGTTTTTTGAAGGATTGATTAGGAATGTTAGGTCTCAGGGAAGATAAATAGCTTAATATACTACAATTCTCTAAACTTGATGGTCTGTATGAAATATTGTGAAAACTTAAGAGTTCAAAATATTCAGCAACACATCATATTATCAATTTTTGTAGTAAAAGGTGTACATTTTCCATTTCGAAAGCTCTAGCACACAAAATTTTAAAGTGTGAATATGGTTATTATAAAAGATATTCACTTTGTTCATTTCTAGATAAACTAAGAAAATTGGATTTTGATATCCAATCTTTAACAATGTACATGTGTATGAATGGGTATCAAACAAACTTACTAAATAAATACAGACTTCAACTAGAATCATGCTGAAGCATGCATAAATTGTAAAATGGAATGTAAACAGATCTTACTTTATATCTGTATCTGTATGAGTATGAAATAAATTTACCGAGAAAAATATTGGAAGCATGCCGAAGCATGTATGATTTAAAAAAATTCCTGACATCATATTTTTATAAGTACAGAAATTTTAAGAGTTTGTGGCAAGTGAAATACATACATACATATGTATCTACTTTGTCAAAAATTCAAAAGAGTGAATTCGTAATTCTAATTGTATAGATTTTTAATTGAAACACCACTATATGTCGGACTCTCGCCTCACTATTGATAGAATAGCATGCTAAAGCATGCATGCTAGCAAAATATTAAAACCTGTTAGAATGTGATGAGAAAGCTTTTTTCTAATCATTAATTTGTAGACAGCAATTGTATCTAAATCAACTCAACTCATGAATGTATTATATACAGGTATGATTGATGGTAATGAGGACCTTTTCTAAGTGAGAAATTATTACATCTGAATGCGATACAACGCAGCCTACGTTAACCACAATAACGTCAAGGGGTCAAACACCAAATCTTATATAGAAACACTTGAAGTAAAAATTCTCCTAAACATAGATATTCCAATGTTTCTAACACTTTATGAAAACACTGACGGTGAAATGATGATGGAGGTAAATGTGTTATTTTAGATCGATTTTCTAGAATAGTTGATTATTAAAGATGTATTTCTTTGTATATGAACTAATTTTTACGTACATACATATATTTACCTATATGTATGTATATATTAATACTTTTAAAATTATATAAATATTTTCTATTTCAAGTAGTAAAATCTGAAAAAATAGTAGTGACACATTAGAAGAAAAAATTAATAAAATAAAAAGAGAGACTGACTGATCAACTGATACGTACACTCTGTCTGACAGGTACAAAAAGCTCACTTAAATATATTAGAAATATATACGCAATACGCTAAACTTTAATAAAATTAGAAAAAAAAACACTTCATCTAGAACATCAAATAAAAGCTATAGTGACCCGTCATAAAATAAACATATACTCGTACATTATTAATGTACTTAAACATATTATCAGTATGAAGTAACACAATTTGAAGAATAAAAAGTTTAAAATTAATTATCCCTAACGCTGACAAAGAGGAGTCAGAAATGTTGACATATAAAGTCATATTGTATACTAGAGGACCAGTTGAGAGGTTAGACCTAAATTGTAAGAAAACGACTTCGTTTTCTGTTGTTCGCTATTCAAGAAGAAAATAAGATTATTCATTATGAATTAACTAATTTAAAAGTACATTTAAGTTCAGTCTCATATCCATATGATGATAATCCTAACATAAAATTTAAAAATAAACGTAATGCAATTCTATATAGTTATTACATGTATCTAAGATTCCATCAAAGGTAGTATATGAAAGAATCTCATGCGTTTCTACCTGTACCAGAGTTTAAGATAAAAAAGCTCCTTTTATTCAATATCGGGCTAATTGAATAAAATTATAATTTGAAATAGTAAGCAAAGAAATCAGCTTACTGTATTCTTATTCATGATCATATACTGGAATATATATACCTGTCAAAGGTCAAATTCGAAAAGTCTTATAAATTGAGTAATATGGAAAACAACATAATTTTTATATACATACAAGGTTTCAAAAGTAATTCAAATGATTTCATCGCAAAAGAAGTAGCGATTGTTTTCAACAATTACGAATATAATAATTTCATTATAAAACTCAATAATCAATAAAAAATAAAAAAAAGAAGCAAGCTGGCTAACAAAAAACTATCATTACATAAGCTGGACTGCTGGATCAGTTTCATTTAAAAATGTTTATAAATGTATAAAAGGCAATGCAAGATATTCTAAAATAAATGTAAAAGGTGATGAAAAAAGCCTACGGCTGGAAAAAATTTTGTATCAAAATATTTCTAAGAATGAAGATAAGCTGCATCAACTTTAAACAAATGTAAATTAAATATAGGAAATATTTCTATTATAGTTACTATTATTCTAAAGTATGTATCTTAAGGAATTTAGTTTTACTTAAAACAGCAAATCCTCACAAACTTTGAAGTAAATACAGATAACAATTAAATCAACGTTTTTTAATTTCAAATAAAAAAAAAAACTATGAAGATATTTGACATCTATATATAAAAGACCAGGCGAATATTTAGAACAACAACAAAAACAAAAAAAATGTATTCAAACACGGAGGCAAACACTTATTTGTATGTACATACATATGTACATACATACATAAAATCAATTTGTAGATATGTATGTACACATAATATCAAATTTCTTATCAATACTCAAATATTTATTAGATCTTGACAATCACACTTACATATCTACATCATAAAAATATATGAATAACGCAAACCATTCAGTCAGAGCACATGCCCAAGCTAAACGACCTTATTATGGACAGAGAAACTATAAATTCCCATGATCGTATGAAAAGAAGTTCAGGGAAAGAAGCCGGACGTAGTTAAATAAACAAAATCTGTAATATAAACAAATTTCTCGTAGGCAGACTTTAAAGCTGGACAATTTTAAGCATGACAAAATACCCAGCAACCTTGAGTATGAAAATATACACAATTTTAAGCATGACAAAATACCCAGCAACCTTGAGTATGAAAATATACTTATGTATATGTATCAGATATATGAAAATATTTTATAGAACCAAATCTCGATATTGAATACAATTTATTTCTACGTACATAAAACTACTAGCGTGAGAAAATCATACGCACACACACGCACACACACACACACACATATATACCAGATTTCATCTAAGAAAAATTCAAATTATTTCAACAACACACCACCCCTCACAAAACACGGCCAACCTTAAATTCCTACAGATATGCATACAAAAATTCTCACGGTCATTCCTACAAACAACACTGACAACAACACAAATCACGATCAGCCTTAAACTCCTACGAACATGCATACAGATTCCCACGGGTACATATCACTCGTACGACAACACCCTCGCCTATCCTCAAATCACTAATAGCATTAAACTTCTACAAACATATGTACATACACACAGACATATTACTACACCAACCTCACCTACCCTAAATCATGATCAGCCTTAATTTTTTACAGACATACATACATACAGATTCCTACGTATACATATTACAACAACACCCTCACCTCTCCCAAATCACGATCAGCCTTAAGCTCCTACAAACATATAGACATACATACACGCAGTTGATCAACCTCAACTACACCACACCCACTCCCAATAACAGCCTCGCTTAAATTCCTCCGGACAGACACATCCACAAATTCCCATGGATACATACTACTCGTACAACAACATCCTCACCTACCCCAAATCACTATAAGCCTTAAATTCCTACAGACTTGCAACACCTGCATACACGCAGTCGATCTACCTCAACTACACCCCGCCCCCTGTCAATCATACCCTCACACAAATTCCAACAGACAGGTATACACACATACACCGAATCTATCTACCTCAACTACACCACGCTCCCCCGGCTAATCACAGCCTCGCACAACAGACAGACAGACAGACACATCCATAAACTCCCTCGGTTATATATTACAACAACAACTCCACCCACCCAAATCACGGCCTGTCTTCAACTCCTATATTAGCATTAGCAATAATAATTCCCGTCGGAATTATGAAAAATCATTTTCCCGTCGGCATTTGAAAAAAATAATAATCATGTTTTGCCGTCGGCATTAGGAAAAATATTCATGCATTGCCGTCGGCATTAGGAAAAAATAATTTTCACTATTTCACCCCCATTAGTAATAGGAAAAATCATATTCATGATTTTCCCGTTGGTACTAGGAAAAATCATATTCATGATTTTCCCGTCGTCATATACATACATACATTACAAAAAGAAAAACCTCCAACCTATGAACCCACTTAACGTATTCCCACAAAAAACAAAATCACCCGTTCACACAATTAATGTAACCCCCAAAAAAAAATCACCCGTTCCCACAAGGGTTAATGTAAACAAAAAAAAAAAAACTCCTAATGTAAACAAAAAATTCCTTATGTAAACAAAAAAACATCAAAGCGTGCCGCCGAAAACTCAAGGGTATCAAATTTCACAAATTTCCAAGAATTTTAAAATTTGGGTAATTAAAATTTCAAAATTTCAAAATTTTAATTGTCGCCGGAGGAACAGTTCCCTACTACTGAAATTACTGAACTCAAGCCTGATTAAGAAATTATTTCTGATTAAAATTCACTATAGTTCAATTAAATCTAATAATGTCTCATTTAATTCATCATGGGCACGTGACAAAAATATGTTCACTTGGCGATCACTGTTCACTTGGCCAGAACTGCTTCAGAATGCTGGAAAGCGAAGTCAACTGTAGAAAGCAAAAACAAAGTAACATAAAGCCACTACAATAATACTTATATGTATGTACCGATGGTGCATCGAATAAGTAAAAGTAATTAATGTGATGATCGTAAAAGATAAGTAAGAATAGTTAAACATACATAGGTAGAGTGATATAACTTCGTGCTAACCTAAATAGAAAATGGAAAAACAGAAAATGAATAGTGATACTTACAAATGTGTTTGCCAAAGGCAAATCAATAATTGTATACACAATCAATTCTCATATTCCATTTCATAGAAATTTAAGTTTAATAGCTGATGTTAATAATAATCTCTACCCCAGTAGATAGACATGGGTGCTGATGAAGTGCGTGGCTGCACAGAAAAATATCGGTATTTCCCCCAGCTAATAGTGTCTAGTTTAATTTTTCTTCTCTTCTTTAGATACTCACATTAATTAATAAAAATATTTCATTCATAAGAATTGAAATTACTGAACTCAAGCCTGATTAAGAAATTATTTCTGATTAAAACTCACTATAGTTCAATTAAATCTAATAATGTCTCATTTAATTCATCATGGGCACGTGACAAAAATATGTTCACTTGGCGATCACTGTTCACTTGGCCAGAACTGCTTCAGAATGCTGGAAAGCTAAGTCAACTGTAGAAAGCAAAAACAAAGTAACATAAAGCCACTACAATAATACTTATATGTATGTACCGATGGTGCATCGAATAAGTAAAAGTAATTAATGTGATGATCGTAAAAGATAAGTAAGAATAGTTAAACATACATAGGTAGAGTGATATAACTTCGTGCTAACCTAAATAGAAAATGGAAAAACAGAAAATGAATAGTGATACTTACAAATGTGTTTGCCAAAGGCAAATCAATAATTGTATACACAATCAATTCTCATATTCCATTTCATAGAAATTTAAGTTTAATAGCTGATGTTAATAATAATCTCTACCCCAGTAGATAGACATGGGTGCTGATGAAGTGCGTGGCTGCACAGAAAAATATCGGTATTTCCCCCAGCTAATAGTGTCTAGTTTAATTTTTCTTCTCTTCTTTAGATACTCACATTAATTAATAAAAATATTTCATTCATAAGAATTGAAATTACTGAACTCAAGCCTGATTAAAAAATTATTTCTGATTAAAATTCACTATAGTTCAATTAAATCTAATAATGTCTCAGTATAAAATATTTTAATACTCGTAACAACTAATCGATAAGTTGAAAAATTAGATTCCAACTTAAGTGTATAGTTTAAAAAATTAATATGATTTTGCGTAAATGCAAACATGCAAACATTCGTTATTGTCGAATATAAAAATATTAAAGTGGTTAGCTATATACATAGTTATGTACATGAAATTGGTAAGTATCATGTTTTGGCATATGTACATATTCATTTAAGTATGTACATATGTGCGTGCATATGTACGTAAGTTTCGTAGAAAACGGGTAATGGGAAATATGTACATATCGAGCCTTTTTTCAATTTAATCGTAGACGACAAAAATTAAAGTTTTTAGAATAATTTTTTTATAGGTATATCGAGTTTTATTTTCGATTTGATAAGCGACAAAGATTAAAGTTTTCATGAGAAGGTTTTTTTCAACATTCAAATATATTTTTGTACGTAAATTGTCGCTTACCATAAAATTTTACTGCCTATATCTTAAAAATTATTAACAATTTTGGCGTTTTGATAATTCTAAATTATGGATAGGCCAATAAAGTTTTAAAAGTCGATTTTCGATAACATGTCGCTTGCGGTAAAATCCAAAATATTGCTCGATATTAAAAAATGTTTTACATGCCTAAATTGTCGGTTACAATACAATTTTACAGCCTGTATGTTAAAACTTAACAAGAATTTTGGCATTTTTATAACTCTAAACAATGGATTGGCCCCTAAAATTTCAATTTCAATAAAAGTGTTAATTTTTACTACATGTCGTTTATTATTAAATCGAAAATAAAGCTCTATATGAACGTACATAAAAAACATAAAACGTTAAATTTTTGTTTTTAAAGAGAAGTAACACTCAGGCAATTAATGCCTACTACTATTACTAGGTGTTACCTTCTTTAGGAAAGGGATAGTGGTAGAGAAGACAGGTGGTGCAGGGAGAGATAGAGGAAAGCTTCATTCTTTTACAACTCTGCTTCTTGCACGTTTTTAATAATACAGTGTTGCAGCGCCTCTCTGATGTTAAATGAGGCGTATTAATTTTTTTTTTGAAGCTGTATTTTGTAGGCATTTCATTGATTATTTTTACTTCGCCGATGATTCTGCTACACAACGAAGTAGGTCGCTCTGATGTTACATTAGGATTAGTATCTCCTGAAGTCGGTATAGTTCAGTGACCAGTGACTATGCCTTCATTACTTGAACTTTCCTACCACAACTGATACAAGGAACACTAATGCACATCAGAAAAATGCGTGGTGTTGTTATTTAATGACTGTTCGATGCAGGGATTGAACCCAGGATCTTCGGTTTTGTAGTCAACGTGCTAACTACTTCAGCCAACGCCACCCGATTGTAATCCAAATGCAAAAATGATGCTCGTTGGTGAACTTCCAGGAGCAAATGAAGACCTTCAAGGCATACCATTTTGTGGTGCAAGTGGAATGTTGCTCGATAAAATGTTAAATTCAATCAATCTTGATCGCACTAAAGTATACATAAGCAATACTGTATTTTGGCAAAAAAAAACATGAAATAAATTGAATAGGTTGAAGTTTTGTTACATGATATATAACATCTAAGAGCTCCTCTGTTTTGACGAAGATGAGGAGAAAGCATAGGTTTTCCTATGATTTTGTACTAAAATTATGTTATTAGATTACTTACAGATATTTTTTCCATATTACCTAATTATCTCAGCAATATGTACTTTACATATTTATAAACAATAAAAATGATTTATAAAAAACATTATTTAAAATTATATTTGTTTAATTTAGAAGCCTTGTTGTGTTGCTAGAGGTTGTATTTGAAAATAAAGTTTAATAAAAATGCCTCTAAATGAAAACCAGTTATTTCTATTTAATTTGAAGTCGTGTTTTCAAATACAACTTTAAAAGATACAACAATGCTTGTGAATCAGGCAATTGTAATTGTATTAACTTGTGTTAAGAATAAATACTATAATGCGTTAAAATATATTAAGGATACAATAGTTTCAATTGGTTCGGTAGGTAATTTGTTGCCCGTTAAAATATGTAAGTAAAAAACAAATTTTTATAGTTTTATATATGTATGTACGTTATGTGCTGGCTTCCGACTCGTTTCACGTGTTGTCTTGATGTGAGTTCAGCTGTTAATAGATATGCCACACCTGCTTAAGTTGAAATTTTGAATGCACAAATTAATAGTTGTGTTCCAAATTGGAAGAAAAATATTTTTAAACAGACGATTTAAAATCAATAGTTTTAATTATGTGCAGGTTGTTTTTAGCTATTGAAAATAAAATAAAAGAAAAAAATCTTTTTTACTGAAGTGTGAAATTAAAATAACTTAAAAATCATTCGGTTCGCATGAAAAAAAGCCTGTTGTAATCGGCAAATAAAAAAAAACACGTGCGCATGTAGCTTGGGCGTAATATTGCCGTCACTGTGAAGCTGCATATGCTACATACCACGTAGTTATGTCAAAATAATAAACATAGCGGAGAATGTATTAAGGCAGAATTACCCGACTGTAAATGTAGAACTCTAAATCAGATCAGCTGATCGAATCTGTTGCATGAAAAGATATGCAAATGCTTCCTGACTGAAATGTCACGAAAATGTAACGTCTAAAGGCAGAATTACCCGACTGTAAATGTAGAACTGTAAATGTGTCAGCTGATCGAATCTGTTGCATGAAAAGCTATGCAAATGCTTACCTGACTGAAATGTCACGTAAATGTAACGTCTGAACCTGCAGAAAATAGAATTTCATGACGACGTTACGTGATATTTGTAGACAGTGATGGGATGTATGTATATTGAATGAGAGTGTGGCACAATGGATGATATGCGAAAAGAATAGTATATACTAGCTAGTCAAGTACTTTCAGCTCAGTGTAGTGCCTTCGAAATTCTAGTGAATACTTCAACTCAGTATGCAAAAAGAAAGTACTTGAAAATTCATAGCTACTAAACTCCGAAGTATTCGATTTAAGTTTTTAGCTGTCAAATTTATAAATTTTTTAATAAAAAATAAACAACATAAAACTGAAATTCAAATGGTAATTTTATATAAAATATTTTTGAATTATTAATAAGCATTTCTATTCAGAAAATTTATTGTATTACAGATGGAAGAGGATAAAAACGATTTTATTATACAGGAATTAAAAAATAACCAAATATTGCTGTCAAAGTCAGCGACACCCGCCATTAAGGAAGCAAAAAAATTATCTCGGTTGGAAATCAAGCAGAAGTACAATAGAACTTTTGCATGCAATATAGATGATAGCCAAATTATAAAGAAAATTCAAAATATGAAGGCAAATGTAATTGCAAAAACAGATCCAAATAAAACAGGAAATAAAAAAATTGTGCTGAAAGATTGGGAACAAGAACTGTTTAACCTATTGGGTGGCTTGGAAAATCCGTCAATCGGTAAATTGAAATTTGCTATTGATGCTGGATGTCACGGTGAAGCGTGTTTAGTTGATGAGGACTCTATAATGGAAGAGGAATGGCTACTAGAAGATAGAAATGATACGGTGGAAAAAAATTCTATAAAACCAACAAAGAGTTCCAAGAGAAAAATTAAGCTACAGGCTTTTGAAACTACAGAAACCGAAAATTTAACTGACAGTGAACTCCAAAGAATAGTTTTAATAAAACAATTTCAGGTGTTAAAGCTTGAAGAAGAAAAACTTTTAAAGGACCTAAATAAAATTTATTAAATATATCGCTATATATGTATGCTTGTATAGAAATTGATGTTTGTTCTCATACGGATAGCAAATAACAAAAATAAAAAGATTTAATATATAGTAAATCTGTTTATTTATTTAGTAATTTTAGTTTTCATGACAAAAGGTTTAGCTGATCTGTGATTTGTTGACGTCATCGCATTCCTTTATCTCTAATTATTTGGTTAACATCTGTAGGCTGCTCCGGCACAGAATTATTATCTAGAATCGTTTGACAATCAAAAGTAAACTCATCTTTCAGATATTTTGCCACGTTGTGTAGAATAAAGGCAGATAGAACTACATAAGGAACAATATTTATATCGACTCTTATTTTATACATTAAAGCAGGAAATCTCATTTTAAGCTGCCCAAACATCCGTTCAATTACTACACGTTCCTTGGAAATAAGTTTGTTAAACTTTATTTCTCTCCTTGTTGAAGGATTTTTAAAAACCTTCATTAAGAATGGCGCGATTGGGTATCCTTCATCACCTAATAGCAATGCATTTGTTCTATTCTGCCTCATAATTTTATATAAAGATGATCTTTTCCAGATTCTGGCATCATGAACGGACCCTGGCCAACTAACATCTACACTTGTAAAACATTCTGCAGCATTACAAGTGGCTTGAACATTAATGCTCGCATATCCCTTCCGGTTAATAAATTCATCTCCTACAAAGAAAATCCACTTATATATATATTTGATTACAACTAGTAATTTTTGCAATGTTTACCATAAGATGTCGATAATTTTGCCAAACGCACATGCGTACAATCAATTGCACCGATGCCGTCAGGAAAACTATTTTTTCTTCTCCATAATCTCTTTGCTTGTAAAAACTCCGCAGATGATGTAGGAAACTTGATCCACGTATTCTTTTTTTCGCATATTTGCTTAGAAACTTTTGCTATTACCCTACTGACGGTGCTTTGATTAATTTTTTCATCATTCCCTACACCGATTTGGAATCCCGGGCAGGCTAAAAATCGGAGATATACCTTCATTTTGCTTTCATTACTTAATCCTCCTCCACGCTTTTCATAAGAATTTCCCAAAAAATGTTCTCCCAACCATTCTATATTATCTTGCTCAAAACGATAAAGCTTTTTTTCTTTAGAAATGGTATTTGATGAAGTATTCATGTTAACAAAAAGTGGTCGCGACATTTTTAATTAATTATTTAATAAAATATGGAGCATAAAAACAAAGCACTAATTTCTTAAGACGGTTCTCAAGCACACTTATTATTATTAAGTACATACTTATCATTCGTTTTAATTTTTATGTTTTTCGCATTCCGAAAGTGAGTATACACTATGTATCCTAGTGCCTGTTAAGTTGTCACTTTGAGATATGCCATTTCTTGTAAACACTTTATTATTTTGCATTGAAAGTAAAGTATTCACTTAATTTTACTAGTATGTACTACCTACTAACCTTTTTCGCATATCACCCAATAGCCCTGTTTTGGTACTTTTGTTTCTTTTGATAATTTTAGCTATTGAGTTGCTAAATTTGTATACGTACATGACATATTTAATAAATTTAGTTTTCTAATAAAGTTTTTTTCTTTATAAAATCTAACCACAGGCTGCCAATCGTATTTGTTTATTTTTTTGTTAATATACATATACATACATATATATATGAATATGTAACATACATATAGTACATTTGTGCGAACAAACAGCATAAAACGCACAAAAACTATTTTTATTTAATAATACCAAAAATATTATAATATGTGCGTTTAATCATAACAATTATAATGATAATAAAAATATAAATATTTTTATAATTATAATACGTTATAATGTATGTATGTATGTATACATATGAAGCTAAAATTGTAATTTCACTAAATATCAAAGTCATACCATTGTTTGTAAGTATAAAATAATGATTTGATACCATTTATATAATTTTCGTACTTTTTCCACACAATCAAAAATAATGTGAAGATATTGAACTCCCATCAATGTTTCGAACAGCTGTTGCGCATTTTATTTGAATTTGTTATACTGATAAACACCCAGCAAACAAAAAGTAGTATATATGTGTTCTTGTTCAAATATATACATATGTAAATGTATATTGTTTGTGACTAAAATTAATTATTATTATGTAGTAGGTACGAACATTAATAAGAAAAGGATAAAACGATAAAGTGGATATATAATAATGGTTTTATATGATTGAGGTGCTACTGAAACCATAGGAATTCCCGGAAATTAAGGAGTCAAGCACTTCGTATTTCCGATGAAATTGCTCAAAATCTGTTTTGCTACTTGTAGTTATATGCAAATATTACGTTTAGAGGCTTAAGCGTTACAGCTGCTATTAAAATTATTACAATTGAGTTCTTTTACATAAAATAATAATTTTTAAAACCTCTAGGCACATTTTCATTATAAAAGATGTCTTATTTACAAAACTCCATTATTTTTTTTCCAACAGTATAAAACTTGCCATCAAAAGAAAGTAAATTATAATAGCTTCAGCGAAATTATTAAAGACATCTTGGATTAATTGAAACAAAGCAATTAGCATGTATGTACATATGTGTGCACAAGGAAGTTTTGTTGTTTGTGTCGAAAACACATGACACGTTTTTAAGCATTCTATAATCGTTCAAACATTTACATTACATTTACATTACATCTACGATTTCTACAGTCGGCTAATGAGGCCTTTATTATTTAATGACTTTTTTGTTTGAGCAGGGGGTCGATTCTGTTTCTGTGAAATCGTGAAAATGAAAAATAAAATATCACTTCATTGAAAATGCGATTCTGATTTTAGTTTTTTATGAGAACTACCTGTCAAGTGAAGTGAATATGATAAATTTTTTATCACTTCATTTTTATCATAAATTCAGAATCGACCCCCAGATCTTCACATGTAAGTATGTACACAAAAGTGCTGCCTATAAAAATTTGTGTTACATTTGGATTTTGACACAAAAATATTATCAAAATATTACTGAATAAAATGCAACCAATGTGCTGGAAATTCTCCTGGTATCATAATGTGTCTTTCTACATGTCGTGTACTATAGGCTTTAGCAGAGCGATTTTTAAATCAAAATAATATGGTTTGAAATGATGTTTAATTTGAATTTACTAACAGCATATTTTGAGTGTAAAATGTATCAAGAGCTGTTGTGTCCACACATACATTATCTTATTCTTCGTTAGTATATGTGCTTCGCGGCTATATGCATAGGCTGCAGCGTTACCATATATATATTTTTAAAAACTTCCTTTCTTTCTTTTTTTCCAAAACAAAAACTTTTTTTCTACAAAAGTACCAACATTTTAAAAGAAAACAGCTGATCGATATTGTTATGTGGAAAGTAATGAAAATGGTTAGGCTAACTGAGCCTTTAGACACTGTTGCAGTAATAAGGGAGTGAGAAAATATAAGATCGTTTTATTGCATACAAACATTACTTAATATTTTCATTCAATATACTGCATAAGTTCAATTATGGACATATTTATAAAAAAACTTGAAAAAACTTCATATTTTCAAAAAACTTTTTGGGATCTCAAAAAACTTTCAAAAAAAGGGAAAACTTGACAAATGGTAACGCGGATAGGCTGTGAACATCACTCACTATACTCGCTTTGCAATTTTGTCAGCTTTTAAAATTTTGAACGCGAAAAAATATAAAGATTCTTATACTTAGTTCTCAGTGCTTTTTAAATTAGTTTTTAATTTTTTTTGCTTACGTGCTCTAAACTCAAAATTTCAAATCTATTTTGTTTTGAGCATGCCTGCCATTTAAAAATTTAAATTGTGCTTTTCAAGATGTTTTTATTTGTATTGTTAAAAGACTGTTTCAATGAATACGCGCTATATCAAACTTTAATATTTAATTTAATTAATGTAAAAAGTGTTTTGTCTAACAAGAGAGAATTATAATGTCATCAGCAGCGTTACCATATATATTTTTTAAAAAACTTCCTAAATCTGAAAAAAAACTTTTTTTCCAAAACAAAAACTTTTTTTTACAAAAGTACAAAAATTTTAAAAGAAAACAGCTGATCGATATTGTTATGTGAAAAGTAATGAAAATGTTTAGGCTAACTGGCCCTTTAAGTGGGGTACATATTATCGAACATGAGTGACAGTCAAAAATTCATCAGTTTTGAATGATAGTGTTGGCTGTTCAGACTATCGATCATGTTCGACATTCAAACCTTCATTCAAGAAAAAAATTAGACACACAAACACAAATTGGATGCGCATTGTTGCTAACAACATTTTTTTATAATGAATTATTAATGTTTTCTTATCTTTAACAACTCCTCGTAAGATGTTGTCTTAATACTTCATCTTTAACATCATACACAGCCATGCATTTAATAAAAATATGTAAATTCCTAAAAAAATAATTTTCAGCGTCCATCTTGTGTTCTTTCTGCTACAAAAATATCTCTTGACTGACGCTTTTTGGTACACACTATCAGTCAAAAACCAATATGGCCGCTGACTGTCAGTCAACCACAAAAAATTCTGTGGTTGACTGTTCACTGACGAAATTCGTATTCACACTATCGATCAATGTAAAATTTGAGCAAAACTGTCACTCATGTTCGATAGTGTGTACCCCACTTTGGATACTGTTGCAGTAATAAGGGAGTGAGAAAATATAGATCGTTTTATTGCATACAAACATCACTGAATATTTTCATTCAATATACTTCAAAAGTTCAATTATGGACATATATATAAAAAAATTTAAAAAAACTTTATATTTTCAAAAAATTTGTTGGCATCTCAAAAACTTCCAAAAAAAGGGAAAACTTGACAAATGGTAACGCTGGTCATCAGCATTCCAAATAGAGTCGAATAGCGAAATTTGGACTGTTGTAGACAATATATGGAAAATTATGCAATTGAGAATCATTGAGTCTTTATGGATTCAGTTGATATAAACATATTTCAGAAATTAGCAAAAATTGCCATACAAGTTCTCTCACATCTATACATATTAACATGTAGAAATAGAACGCGTTTTAAGCTCTATAAAGTTTTCAAAGTTTACCACAATATTTGTACACGGGTTTAACGCTTTACTTCATATAACAACAGTCTGAAACTATAAAATTTTTGTTGTGAAATCAATGAAATAACAAATAATGAAGATTTTCATATAAATATCAATGTCATGTATATAACTTTAAGGTTTAAAATAAAAACTATGTTCTGCTCAGGTGATCGGGTATGTTCTGTAAACCGAATCGTTTTTCAAAACGAGAAATTTTCAAAAACGAGTAAATGTTTATTTGGTGTTTTACGAATTACTCGAAATGGTGACATTCGAAATTAATTTGAATGTTAAAGTCAGTTGTTAATAAAACAAGTCACATTTTAAATAATAAATTCAGTAAAGTGCGACTTTGACTCGCGCACGAAGGGTTCCGTACGTTGGGCTTTGAGAATTTTTTCCAAAACAGTGTTTTTTACTTTTTTTCAGCTGAAATATTTTTTTTTATTATTTTTCGCTTTTTTCTCGTTTTGGCGATTTTTTTAATTTTGGTGATTTTTAGGGTTCCGTATACCAAAAGTGAAATGGGACCCTATTGTTTTCGCTACGCTGTCCGTCTGTCCGTCACAGGGTATTTTCTCGAGAACCGTAAGAGCCACGGACCTGAAATTTGGACAGAATGTGTAGACCCTTGGCCGCTAGTTAGTTAAGTTAGTGTATTTTTATACAGACTACAACAATTAACACTAAAATTTAAAAAATTTTAATTAGAGGGTGTACCATAAGTTAATGTAATTTTGACTATGTAATTTTGATAACTTGCTGTATCTTGGAAACCGTAAGAGCAAACTTCTTGAAATTTTCAAAAACGGTAAAACAAAAAAATCTCAAAATTATAAAATCGCCAAACCGAAAAAAAATCGCCAAAATAAAAAAAAATCGCCAAAACGAAAAAAGGCACCAAATTAAAAAAAATTTCTAAATCGAAAATAAATCGCGAAAAACCGGAAAAATCGCCAAAATGAAAAAATCGTCAAAATGAAATAAAGTCGCCAAAATGAAAAAATCGCCAAAATTAAAAAATCGCCAAAATTAAAAAAATTGCCAAAATGAAAAAAAAATCGCAAATGATAAAAATCGCCAAAATGAAAAAAATCGCCAAAAAAATGTTAAAGTAAAAAATTATTTTTATATTCTTATGAATTGAATAGGATAATGTTCGTAACGCTTTTTAAGCCAAATTACATGTGATAATTATTAATGAACAAATAACATCAAAGTTAGTTGTAAATATTTTGACAACAACACATAGTTGAACGGACCAGCCAGCCGTTTTCGAAGGCCACTAAACCTTCCTCATCAGCGTTCTTCTGCGTTTCCGTTCAACTATGTGTTGTTGTCAGAATATTTACAACTACCTTTGATGTTATTTTTTCATTAATAATTATCACATGTAATTTGGCTTAAAAAGCGTTACGAACATTAGCCTATCAATTCATAAGAATATAGAAACAAATACATTTCGAAAAATAATAATTAAATTAACTAAAAAAATTATTTTATTAGAAATGCTCTTGAAGCTCAACAATAAAATGAGTTATGTGTAGTTTTTGAGGCACTTCCGCTATACCTATCAAATCTACAATTATTTAAGATTAATTTTTCGAAATACTTATATAAAAACATTTACAGGTTTCAGAATAACACAGGTTTTTGCTCTCCTGAAAACAATTGATTTTGTCGGAGGAACGATGATATCTATATCTCTTTAGTACTTTAAACTTATTTTGTACTTATTGTAATAGAAATTTTTATATTTTTTTATAATTTTTTTTATATCAGTTTTATTTTTAATAGTTTCTTTGTTAAATAAGTTCTTTTTTCGAATAGGGACTGTGATATTTTTATGAAATGAAAATTTGTTATGTTCGATCTTTTTTATTTTTGCTACTATATATGTACATATATGTACATGTTCCTTGATATTTGATTTTTTTTTAATATATGAGTGGGTTTTATAAAAGTTAAACATATTGGGCCTGATTACGAGTATCGTATTTCGACTACGACTACGAAGATTTCGTAATAGATTATAGAAAAAATCTTGCAATGTTCTTTAGTCTACTACAAAATCGTCGTAGCCGAAGTCGTAATACGACACTCGAAATAAGGCCCAATTACATTGAGTACATTTGTTTATATATGTAAATTAAGTGCTTTTCATAGTTGCAGTGCTTTTCGAAATTTAAAAGTTGATATCACTGTCCCCGATTATAGAAAATTGAGAGTATGAGCACCGCCAGTGCTGTCGGATGTAACGATTTGACTCTAAAATCACCAAAAGCTTGGTTTAAAATAAAAATTTTGACGAGCCTTTTGTTCATTTACTTGGCTATAATTCAACTCATTTGCGATTATTTTAGCTACACACACATATGTGACCTGCTCCACGAAAAGGGCCTCTGTGCCGAATTTTTTTTTACTTTTTGAGTGATTCTTATAGGAAAACGCTCTTTCAAATGCTGCAACCGCAAGATTCTATATCTTTTAGTTTTTTTACAAATCACCTGTAAAGATGAACATAACTAATGAAAAAATTTAAAAATGTGATATAAACAGATAATATACATATATAATATTTGAAATTTTAAAAAGTTCAATATCAAAGGTACAAAATTACAAAAATAATTTTCATAGAGGCAACACTGCATAGTGAACATCGTACAAAGTACCAGAGAGTTGAAATACATCGCCAGATGATCAGGTTGAAGGAAGAGTTGCATAACCATGCGTAAAGCACGGAAAAACGAAGCGCTTTTTTTAAACGCGTTTTTCTCAATAACTTCTTTTCGGCGCAGAGGTCCCTTTTCGTGGAGCAGGTCACATATGCAATTTAAATAATGTAGATTAATATTAAAAACATGGCAAATTTTACGCAAGGAAGGTTTTCTACAACATAAAATAATATATGCAAGAGATTTGTTTTCTACATCTAAAGTGTGGTTTTTATAAAACATAGTGGGGAAAACTTCCTTTTATTATTTTGGAACTAGCATTTTGGATAATCATGCATCAATAGCCTTATGTATTATGGTAAGGATATAAATAACTGAAAATAAGATTCATATTTTTAGTATGTTTAATACTCCAGATTGTATGTTTGTATGTATGTCTGTTTTATAAATTAAACATATTCCATTCTTGAAAATACGAAACACTTTTTCGTAATTTAATTTTTGTGCAATAAACTAAAAATTTTTAAATTTTACTAAACTATTTGTAGCTTTTGCAGAATAAAGGCCATGACCCACTGTCATACAAAGTCGTACGATCTATGAAAAAATACAACCCTTGTGTGATGAATTGTTATTGTCTTTTGAAATATTTTATAATCTCCATCATACCAGGGTTGTATTTATTCGTAGATCGCACGACTTTGTATGATAGTTATCACGGCCTTAACAAGTTTCATAATTTTACGAATGTCGTTAAGTTACAAAAACCATTTCCTACAACTATTTTCGTGTATAGTACCACAATTTTCGTTTATTTCATTGAATTTAGGAAAAAATAAAACATTCATATGAAATTGGAAATTTCGTGAAATAAATAAATTTTGTTTTGTTATCATTATGTTTACAGTACAAAATTATTCTTAAACCTACACAAGTTTCGTGAAATTTACAAAAAAAAATTATTTAAGATTAATTTTTCGAAATACTTATATAAAAACATTTACAGGTTTCAGAATAACACAGTTTTTTGCTCTCCTGAAAACAATTGATTTTGTCGGAGGAACGATTATATCTATATCTCTTTAGTACTTTAAACTTATTTTGTACTTATTGTAATAGAAATTTTTATATTTTTTTATAATTTTTTTTATATCAGTTTTATTTTTAATAGTTTCTTTGTTAAATAAGTTCTTTTTTCGAATAGGGACTGTGATATTTTTATGAAATGAAAATTTGTTATGTTCGATCTTTTTTATTTTTGCTACTATATATGTACATATATGTACATGTTCCTTGATATTTGATTTTTTTTTAATATACATATGAGTGGGTTTTATAAAAGTTAAACATATTGGGCCTGATTACGAGTATCGTATTTCGACTACGACTACGAAGATTTCGTAATAGATTATAGAAAAAATCTTGCAATGTTCTTTAGTCTACTACAAAATCGTCGTAGCCGAAGTCGTAATACGACACTCGAAATAAGGCCCAATTACATTGAGTACATTTGTTTATATATGTAAATTAAGTGCTTTTCATAGTTGCAGTGCTTTTCGAAATTTAAAAGTTGATATCACTGTCCCCGATTATAGAAAATTGAGAGTATGAGCACCGCCAGTGCTGTCGGATGTAACGATTTGACTCTAAAATCACCAAAAGCTTGGTTTAAAATAAAAATTTTGACGAGCCTTTTGTTCATTTACTTGGCTATAATTCAACTCATTTGCGATTATTTTAGCTACACACACATATGTGACCTGCTCCACGAAAAGGGCCTCTGTGCCGAATTTTTTTTTTTTACTTTTTGAGTGATTCTTATAGGAAAACGCTCTTTCAAATGCTGCAACCGCAAGTTTCTATATCTTTTAGTTTTTTTACAAATCACCTGTAAAGATGAACATAACTAATGAAAAAATTAAAAAATGTGATATAAACAGATAATATACATATATAATATTTGAAATTTTAAAAAGTTCAATATCAAAGGTACAAAATTACAAAAATAATTTTCAGAGGCAACACTGCATAGTGAACATCGTACAAAGTACCAGAGAGTCGAAATACATCGCCAGATGATCAGGTTGAAGGAAGAGTTGCATAACCATGCGTAAAGCACGGAAAAACGAAGCGCTTTTTTTAAACGCGTTTTTCTCAATAACTTCTTTTCGGCGCAGAGGTCCCTTTTCGTGGAGCAGGTCACATATGCAATTTAAATAATGTAGATTAATATTAAAAACATGGCAAATTTTACGCAAGGAAGGTTTTCTACAACATAAAATAATATATGCAAGAGATTTGTTTTCTACATCTAAAGTGTGGTTTTTATAAAACATAGTGGGGAAAACTTCCTTTTATTATTTTGGAACTAGCATTTTGGATAATCATGCATCAATAGCCTTATGTATTATGGTAAGGATATAAATAACTGAAAATAAGATTCATATTTTTAGTATGTTTAATACTCCAGATTGTATGTTTGTATGTATGTCTGTTTTATAAATTAAACATATTCCATTCTTGAAAATACGAAACACTTTTTCGTAATTTAATTTTTGTGCAATAAACTAAAAATTTTTAAATTTTACTAAAATATTTGTAGCTTTTGCAGAATAAAGGCCATGACCCACTGTCATACAAAGTCGTACGATCTATGAAAAAATACAACCCTTGTGTGATGAATTGTTATTGTCTTTTGAAATATTTTATAATCTCCATCATACCAGGGTTGTATTTATTCGTAGATCGCACGACTTTGTATGATAGTTATCACGGCCTTAACAAGTTTCATAATTTTACGAATGTCGTTAAGTTACAAAAACCATTTCCTACAACTATTTTCGTGTATAGTACCACAATTTTCGTTTATTTCATTGAATTTAGGAAAAAATAAAACATTCATATGAAATTGGAAATTTCGTGAATTAAATAAATTTTGTTTTGCTATCATTATGTTTACAGTACAAAATTATTCTTAAACCTACACAAGTTTCGTGAAATTTACAAAAAAAAATTTAAAGATAGGAATAAAAACGGTTGTTTTGTTTTACTTTTTATTATATCCCCCATTTATTTTCGTCATTGTATAAAAAATTATTGTAATAAAAAATTAGTTTTTAGTTCATGTTAGGAACACAACTGGGACGAACGATAGAGCTGTGCCAAATCGTTCATTCAAGTGACCGCTCATTTTCGTTCATTTTCTAAAAAAGAACGAGTTCGTTCATTTCGTTCATCCGCTCTTTTCAAGAAATAGAACGAAGTGAAAAAAACGAGCAGTTGATTCGGTACATAAAAAGGGAAACATGCACAATGCATTTTGTTTTGAATTGAAAGTAAAGAAATTAAAAAAGATTCATATCGCCAAAATAGCCATATACTTGTACACAATAATGACAATGAAAATAAACTGTATATATCTAAACTAATTTTGTTAAAAAAACTATTAATACCTACATATGTTCTAAAAGCTTAATAAATATGAATGACAATTTAATTAATTTCATAATTGCCAGTGTTAATAAAAGTATGTAAAAAGTCAAATGAAAACACACACACATTAACAAAGAAAAAGCCAAACAAAACAAAAAAAAGAGCCAAGTGTGCTCGGTCGTTCATTTCGTTCAATTGTACCACAGTTTTGTGATTGTACTTTTTATCAGTACTGCTGAGCCAAAACAGCCCAGTAAAGTGACCGGCTCACTTCGTTCATTTCACTGATTCGTTCAATTGTACTCGTTCGTTCATGAACGACACAGCTCTAACGAACGACGAATTTCGTCCACGTCCACGCAGTTTGCTGCGTAAATTCGTCGTGTGAAACAAAACAAGGACGAATTTACTCAACGAATTAAGCTCTTATAATTTATAAAGTTGGTTGAAGCATTTACAAAGACACACAGAGAGAGAGAGAATTTGTATTTCGTAGTTCGTCGGCGTACAAAATAGAAATAAATCTATCGCAGAGATATGGCGTTCTATGCAGGGCTGCCAAAAGTGCAGATTTTTTGGCATTTTGCCGATTTTTCTAATAAAAAACCAACAAATGCCGATTTGCCGATTTTAGGCCAAAAAATACCGATTTTTATAAATCCAACTGAAAATACGGGAACTCCGTTTTCAAACCACATTTTTGTGATTTGACAACAATATAGTGGGATGTTGGAAGAATAAACTACACATGTTTTTGTTAATGTATTAGTAAGAGAGAAAGAGAAAACCACAAATATATTAGTGATGAATTTATATTTTATTAACTTAAGAAAAAGTGATCAAAAAGAAACAAAAAAGGTAACGGAATAACTAGAATAGCATTTATTAAAACACGAATACTGATTGTTCCAGAAAATTTAAAAAAGCAATAAATTTATTTAGAAAAATTTTAAGATATTTGCAAAATAGAGATATTGGTAAGCTTAACTTTAAATAATTTTTTTGTAGAAGAAGCAAACGACCATAATTATGAATGCGTTGAGCAGACTGTTGCTACATCGAGCAACAATTCTCTTGTAAGTTTCCAGATTTTTGGAAACAATTTATTTGTAATTATATTGAATCATTATTTTCAGGTGGAAAAAAAGAAAAAGAGAAGGCTAAAAGAAGAATGGCTCATGGGTCCTAAAATTAAAGATTGGGCAGAAAAAAATAATGACATATTTTACTGCAAATTAAGCAATGTCCAACTGAAGGCATCTTCTGGAAAAACTGATCTGTTGACCCATGGTGAGTCAAAAAAGCATACCGCTGCTGCTAAATCCATTTCGATGAAAGTTTTAAATTAGAAAAATTTGGTGCCAGAATTGCTGAAATCAAGATGGCTCTTTTCATAGTTGAACACAACCTTCCATTCGTGGTTGCTGATCGCATGACTAAAGTATGCAAAAGTTCGTTTCCTGATTCGTATAATGCCCAAAATATGCATTTGGGACGCACTAAAGCTACGGCCATTGTTAAAAATTTTATTGGAAAAGACCAATTTATTAATGTTTGTGAGTTTTTACGGAAAAATAAATTCTTCCTATGTGCTGACGAGTCAACTGATTTTACCAATTCTAAATCTATTTGCTTGGTGGTGCACCTTTGTACGGAAATCAGTATACACGATCTTTTCTTTGGTTTATTAAAAGTAGACAAATGTGATGCAAGAAGTTTGCATAAATTAGTTTTAGGCCATTTTGAAAAAAACAATATGATTGGATTGGATTTGCTGCAGACGGTGCTTCGGTAATGACTGGTAAGTCACTTTCAGTAGCAAGATTATTAAAGGACGACATACCAAATTTGTTTGTAATTAAATGCGCATGTCACTCTCTAGCTTTGTGTTCTTCTTACGCTTGTCTAAAAATTCCATCAGAAGTGGAAACGCTGGCGCGCGAAGTATATAATTGTATATCAAACAGTCCTAAAAGAAATAACCAATTTGAAGAAATTCAGAAATTGTTAGAATTAAAACCTAAAAAAATGTTACATCCTAGTCAAACAAGATGGCTGTCTCTAGAGGCTGTAGTTATTAGAATATTGGATTTATATGAGCCATTGAAAATTTATTTCTCTTTTGCTATAAACGTTGACAAAATTAATACAGCCAAATCTATTTTAAATAATTTAAATTAAGCAAACCAAATTTATTTATCTTTCCTTAAATATATTCTTGGAGTAGTTAATGGCGTAAACAAAATATTCCAAAGTGAATCTACTGAAATACATAATTTATATGTGCAGATGGAAAGACTGTTCAAAACAATATTGTATAACTTTATAAAAAAGATGTATTAAAATAAATAAAATTAAGCCGATAGATTTCACAGATAAAAATGATTATTTGGAATTTGATAAAATATATTTAGGGATTTATGTCAGAGATTTAAAATTAAAATCGAACCTAAGCAAAGCTGAAATTAACAATATAATTCATAATTGTTTAAATTTTTATGTAGAAATGCTCACTCAAATACGAAAACGGTTTAATTTTGAAACTTACTTAAAATCACTAAATTTGATAAATACAATTAGCATAATGAACAAAAAAAAACACTATTTTAGATATTCTTAACGAATTTCCGAATTTTTTAGATGAAAAAAATAAACAAGCGTTGGATTCTGAGTACCGAGAATTGCAATTTTTTGATTTTGAACACACGTTTAAAAGTGATTCAACTAATTTATGTAGTTTTTGGGAAATAATTTCTAAAATAAAGCGAGGAGATTCCACAAAAGCTTTCCCAGTTTTAACAGAATTTGTGAAACAAATTATGGTTCTGCCACATTCATCCGCAAATGTCGAACGCATTTTTAGCGCCGTTAATATAAATAAAACAAAATTTCGATGTTCCTTAGAAAATGAAACTTTAGAAGGAATACTTTATTCTAAAGATTATTTAAAACTTATTAAATCCAATTGTTTTGACACTCATATTAAATACGATTTAGTAAAAAACTTAAATTCTGAAGTGTATTCATAAGTATGTACTTTAGCTTATAAATTCCAGTTAAAGTTAAAGTTAAAGTATATAATATAAAACCTTTTGTGTTCATGTTTATAAAATATATAAGTAGTTTATTTTTATAAAAGTTACATATGTATGTACGTATTATTATTCTATAAAATACATAAAATTAGAGATGATTGCTCTTTTTCTCATTAATAAAAATTAATGAAAACCCCAAAAGTATTCAGTTTTATTTATGCCGATTTTCAAAATTAATGTGCCGAAAATGCCGATGATTTTTCAAAAAAGTGCAGATTTTTCATCAAAATCTTCTGGCAGCCCTAGTTCTATGGAGGCGTTGTGTTAATTTTAATATGAGCAAATATATTTTATTTTCCATGACAAAAGTTCGCAACGAAAACTTCGTCTTCATCCCAATTGTGTTCATGAGTTTCAGTGCAAAATATTTATGTATGTTTGTCTATGTATCACAGAGGATACCAGAGGTGACACGAGACGGAGAAAATTGCGTTTTCTTTACGTCTCGCTTATTTTCGTACGCCATTTTTGTAACGTATTTTCGTGTTGTGCTTTGTTGCCTCATTCGCTTTGTGATTTTGGCAAGTAAAAGGTGAAAATTTTTTATTTGGGAAGAAATATGCTTTTAATTTAATTTATTTGTAGATTTGTGTTAGAAAAACACAATCATGGCTGAAATTAAAAGTGAGTAATTTCTGCAATTGATAATTTATGTCTAAATATTGTCATAATAGCTATTTTTTCTCTATATTTTCAGAAGCACATTTTTAGCAAAACTGAAAAATACCTATGTGAGTAAAAAAACTTGTAGAAATTGTACCATAGAAATTGTGTGTACCATTCGTTAATAGTGCCGAGCTTTCATTTTTAAGTACTCGTATTTATGAAATAAATCAATAAATGAAAACTATACAACTTGCTTGTATCAATTTTAAAAGTAAAATAACATCTAATGTTAACTTTGATTATATTTCAGCGGGCATGCAACGTATATGTTAAAAAAATACCACAACAGCAACTGTAACCAACATCAAACAGTACACGGCCAACAATAAGAATTGAAATTACTGAACTCAAGCCTGATTAAGAAATTATTTCTGATTAAAATTCACTACAGTTCAATTAATTCTAAAAATGTCTCATTTAATTCATCATGGGCACGTGACAAAAATATGTTCACTTAGCGATCACTGTTCACTTGGCTATCACTGCTTCAGAATGCTGGAAAGCGAAGTCAACTGTAGAAAGCAAAAACAAAGTAACATAAAGCCACTACAATAATACTTATATATGTATGTACCGATGGTGCATCGAATAAGTAAAAATAATTAATGTGATGATCGTAAAAGATAAGTAAGAATAGTTAAACATACATAGGTAGAGTGATATAACTTCGTGCTAACCTAAATAGAAAATGGAAAAACAGAAAATGAATAGTGATACTTACAAATATGTTTGACAAAGGCAAATCAATAATTGTATACACAATCAATTCTCATATTCCATTTCATAGAAATTTAAGTTAAATAGCTGATGTTAATAATAATCTCTACCCCAGTAGATAGACATGGGTGCTGATGAAGTGCGTGGCTGCACAGAAAAATATCGGTATTTCCCCCAGCTATAAAGTCTAGTTTAATTTTTCTTCTCTTCTTTAGATACTCACATTAATTAATAAAAATATTTCATTCAATAATAATTGAAATTACTGAACTCAAGCCTGATTAAGAAATTATTTCTGATTAAATGCTTTCATTTGAACTAAAAACACTAAAATTTAATCATTTACTTTTGTTGAAATAATAATACAACTCTAACAATCCAAATGTATACAACTTTATATCTAGTAACTATTACAATTTTGTAAACTGTCAATTTTCTGACTTATCCGATACTTCCTTCCTTTTTTCTTTCCTTTTTTTAATTACTCGACCATGCTAATAGCATGCCTTTTTTTACATTATAATAAAATTTATTGAATTGAATTAAAACAAAAGGTGTTTTAATTTTTATTGTTACATTGGCATACAGTTTCCACTGGTTTGTTAAAAAATCTGCAACAAAGGTTATGGGCCCAGATCCCTGGTAACCAAAATACGATTTTTAAATAAGTTTCTTATATGTGTTTGAGAAACAATCCTGTGAAGGAGGTATAATTTGGTGTTGCTGGTATTGAAAAAAAGAGGAATTTAAAAATGTCAAGTGGTGGAGCAACGATCGATAAATTGGATGGTGAGAACTACACAACGTGGTGTATACAGATGAAGAGCTTATTGATAACGCTAGATCTATGGAATACTGTCGTAGAAGTGGCCCCGAAAGATAATGCCGGTAAGTGGGAAATTAAAGATGCAAAGGCACTTGCCACAATTTCACTAAGCGTAAAAACTAGTGAGTTAATTCACATCAAAAATTGCATAACTGCTAAAAGTGCATGGGACACTTTAAGCTCACTTTATAAGGCAAACACTGCATCACGAAAAGTAAATCTATTTAAAAAGCTAATGAGATTTAAGTTAAATGCCAAAGAAAAATTTGCTTCTCAAATGAATGAATTTTGCTCTATAATTGATGAACTGAAGGAGATTGGTATTCAGCTTAACGATGATATGCTATCCATCCTATTATTATGCAGTCTGCCGGACGAGATGGAAAGCTTCGTGGTCGCAATGGAAAGTAGAGACAGTTTGCCTACATATAACCAACTAATTTGCAAAATTTATGAATAAGAAGTCAGACAAGGTAATAAAAGTCGTGAATTAGATGAAGTTGCGTTTGCGGCGAGTTCAAAGAATGATTACAAAAGAAATAAAAAGATGATCAACAAGAGTAGTTACCAGACTAAAAATAATTCTAAGTATGGTCAGCATCAACATGAAAAAAGATTTGTCGATAGCAATGTAAAAAACCTAAAATGTTTTCGCTGTGGGAAAAAAGGTCACATTCGTTCTCAATGCAAGGAAAATAAGAGAATAAATGATGACTTTGCATGCTCTTTAAATGAATGCCAAACAAACTTAAAAGATTCATTTATTCTAGACAGTGGTGCTACTTCCCATATGTGTAAAATCAAAGAATATTTTACAGAAATAAAACAATCAAAACAAAAGATTTTGCTGGCATCAGGTGAAAGCATTTATGCAGAAGGTATTGGTATGGTAAAAATAAAAACTGAACATTGCTCCCTTACACTAAATAATGTGTGGTATGTCCCTAAGCTGCACTCAAATTTTATTTCAATAAACAAAATATTGAAAGCTGGTCACACTGTTAACTTTGAAGCGAATAAAGCTATAATGAAAAGCAGAGAAGGCCAAAATATTCTTACAGCTGAGTTGAAGAATGATATGTTTATAGCAAAACTAAAAATAAGTAAAGTGGTAGAAAATGCGTATGCAATTTGCGAAGAAAATATGATTAATAAGTGGCATAAAAGATATGGTCACATAAATGTTAGTGATCTGGATAAACTATCATCCCAAAACATGGTAAAAGGCTTAAGTATCAAAACACCTAACAATATTGTATGTGAAATTTGTGCAATTAACAAAATTTCGTGTAAGCCGTACAAAAACTATGGAAGCGTGCAAACAAGTGATGTATTACAATTAGTACACACTGATTTATGTGGTCCCATTGGTGTTCAATCCCTTGGTGGTTCATCATATTTTATAACATTCGTGGACGATTTTTCACGATACATATTTACGTACTTCTTGAAAAGAAAAAGTGACGCGTTTGATGCGTTCAAAAATTTTGCTGCGATTGCGGAGAAGCAGACCGGCCGCCAAATAAAAATTGTCAGGAGCGACAATGGAAAGGAATATATAAATTCCAAATTTAAAGAGTTTTTTGATGAAAAAGGAATAATACACCAAACCACAGTAAGCTATTCTCCACAGCAAAATGGTGTGTCGGAACGGGCAAATAGAACGTTGGTTGAGATGTCACGGTGTTTGTTGCAGTCGTCAGGTTTGCCTCAAAGTTTGTGGGGAGAGGCAGTAAACACAGCTACGTACTTACGAAATAGGGCTCCTACAAGAGTTCTTGGAAATATCACACCTCATCAAAAATGGTATGGAAAGAAACCTTCAGTGTTTCACTTGAAAATATTCGGATGTGACGCAGTCATGCTCAACAAAGGTATGAAGCCAAAAGGCAGCAAGTTCATGCCAAAGGGGACAAAAGTAAAATTTGTTGGATATCAACTTCATACGAAAGGATATCGCCTCTACAATCCAAATACTCGTCAAATAGTAATTTCTAGAGATGTCACTTTTTTCGAGCAGTCATTTGAAGAAACGAAAACTCAAGGCCAGAGCCCGGAAAGTTTATGTACTGACGTTTTCAACAATATTTTAAATAACCAAAATGTTACAACACCACAGGAAGAAATTAAAGCGGATAAGGACAATGAACGAGAAAGTGAAGATGAACAGGTGAGTGAAGTGAGTGCATTAAATAGTGAGGCAGAGAAAACAGAAGAAGAAGAGGAAGATGAAAACGAAGATTTAGAGGAAGGTGCAGATAATGTTGCAAATAGAAATAAGAGAAAAAGAAGTAGGCCGAAAATAATTAGAAACGGTGGTCAGGGTAGGCCGCGAAAAATTTATGTAACTGAAAGTGGACCCGAATTATTAAACTCAATTATTGAAAACCCTATTTCTATTAATAATGCACTTAATTCTGAAAATGCTCACAATTGGAAAGATGCTATGCAGAGCGAATATAATTCGTTAATAGAAAATAAAACTTGGGAGCTGGTAGAAAGACCTAATAACAAAAATATAATCGGTTGCAAATGGGTATTTGCATTAAAGAGAAAACCAGATGGCTCGATAGAAAAATACAAAGCTCGCCTAGTTGCACTCGGTTGTTCTCAGAAATATAACGTAGATTATCAGGAAACTTTTGCTCCTGTTGTCAGACATTCAACAATTAGATTAATATTATCTCTGGCAGCAAAGTTTAAACTAATCGTTAATCATATTGATATTGAGGCAGCATATTTAAACGGGAAGTTAGAGGAAGATGTTTATATGATGCAACAAAAATTGTTTGAGGATGCAAATTACCCGCAGAAAGTGTGCAAATTAAATAAAACGTTGTATGGTTTGAAACAGTCTGGTCGCGAGTGGAATAAAATGGTAAACGATATTTTATTGGAAATTGGTTTTTCGAGATGCAAATACGATACGTGCGTATATGTTAAACGAGAAGAAAATTGTTTAAGTCTCATTGCAATTTATGTAGATGACATGATATTATCATGTTCTAGTGAAGACGAAATGAAAAATATTATAAATCGTTTGAACCAGCATGTAAAGGCTGTAGATCGTGGACCCATTTCTTATTATTTAGGAATGGAGATAGATAGAAGTGGCTTGAGAGGAGATGTTACTATACATCAAGAAAAATATATAGAAAAATTGCTTGAAAAATGGGGTATGAGCGATTGCAAACCGGCATCTACACCCTGGCCAAGTGGAATGGTTTTAAAAAAATGCAACAACAAATGTGAAGATCTGCAAACCACGACTTATCAAAGTTTAGTTGGTGGATTAATGTACCTGGCTGTTATATCGAGACCAGATTTAATACACGTAGTATCGAAATTGTCCCAACATAATACGCATCCGCACAAAGAGCATTTTGTTACAGCAAAGCATGTTCTACGATACTTAAAAAATAGTTCAGCAGCTAAAATTTCTTATTCTAACAATTCTAAAAATTTTGAATGCTTTACAGATTCAGACTGGGCAGGAGACGCAAACGACCGAAAATCTTATTCCGGTCATGTTATTTTTATGATGGGAGGTCCCATAGCATGGGAGTCCCGCAAGCAATCGTTAGTAGCTCTGAGTACAATGGAAGCCGAGTATATCGCGTTATGCCAAGGTGGAAAAGAAGTGGTTTTTATTCGTCGACTTTTGAGTGAAATGGGATTTGATGAGTACATCGCCAATCCAACACCTATATTTTGCGACAACCAGAGTGCTACTTTTTTGGTTAAGAACCCAACTGTACAAAGAAAAAGCAAGCACATCGATATCCGCTACCACTATATAAGAGAAAAATATGAGGCTAAAGAGATAGATGTCAAATACGTTGGTTCCAATGACAATGCTGCAGACATTTTGACGAAAACATTATCAAAGCAAAAGCATATTCATGGTTGTAAACTTTTAAAAATTGTTATATAATTTTATTTTTGCTATTGAATCTTAAATGCATTTGGTTTGAGGGGAAGTTTGTTGAAATAATAATACAACTCTAACAATCCAAATGTGTACAACTTTGTATCTAGTAACTATTACAATTTTGTAAACTGTCAATTTTCTGACTTATCCGATACTTCCTTCCTTTTTTCTTTCCTTTTTTAATTACTCGACCATGCTAATAGCATGCTTTTTTTACATTATAATAAAATTTATTGAATTGAATTAAAACAAAAGGTTTTTTGATTTATATTGTTACATTGGCATACAGTTTCCACTGGTTTGTTAATAAATCTGCAACAACTTTTATAAGTTTTTATTTGTGTTTAATGCAATATTTAACTCTTTTTTTAGTGCATTTATATAACTGCAATTGTACACTCTTTTACTAGTTTAACATTTTTTAAATAAACATTTTGAAAACACAATAGTAAATTAAATTATGTATTATTATAAATTGAATTCAATATACATTCTTTACATGCTTATAATTAAAATTTAAAAACAAAATAGAAAAATAAAATGCATAAATTTATTTGCAAAATAAAATAAGTTGTTTTTAATTAGCTAAATGAAGAAAAATCCAAACGAACTTAATCTATTCACAAATAATCACCCTTATCGGGAATAAAAAGCGAACAATTTGTTCACCTGAAATATTTCCCATGAACAAGAAATGGACAAAATGGAAAATGGTATAATTACACAACAACAACGCAAACATTGGCGATCAGAATTTTAGGAAAAAGGAACACATTCCCGATAAGGATGAATAATAACTCCAACTTTTCATAAATCAATTTCATTATTTTTCCGAAGTTGAAAAGTTAGATCAAGTAATATATGACCACAGTAGACATAGCATAACATCCAGATGTTTAGAATACCATATTTCAAGCGCACTGAATGATGAAAAGAAACCAAATTATTTTCTTTAAATAAATAAAATACTGGTTCATTACCTTCGCAATAGGTATCGTATTGTCATCATCAGATGCATGTCTGGCAGCCATCAACCCCAACTCCATATAAGACACATGACGTCCGCCGGAGCAAGTATTCGTCCTTCAATGACTGAGTATATCCATTCGCTACTCATTTTCACTTTTATTTTCTATAAATTTCATGTTCTTTTATACATATATTGGCCACAGTTTTCTTATAGACAGGGACTTAATTGTGGCATTTTAACTTTTTATACACACACACACATCATTTACCATTCACAAACAAATCTAATACGTATGTACACATTTTAATTCAAATAAACTTTTCCAGATTATATTTTCCCAATAAATACTTCTAATTTGAATTAATTTAATTTAATATTGTAAAACTAAAATGCTAAAATTTCCTTATTATATTTTCTGTTGTTTGTTGTGATTATTTTGCTAAGCAATTTTCATAACAAACACACACTATTTGTCCCTTTTTAACAGTGATCAAATCAGATGGTTTTAGCTTTTTTCATAAGTCAGTTTCTTCAACTCTGGTATCCTTTGTGGTACGTATGTGATGTATGAGGAATACAGAGGCTGTAACAATTTCCTTAAGTTATCTTTTTATTTTCATACTTATTACAACCTTAAATTCCAGGAATTAAAGATAATTAAATTATTTTGCGAGAATATATAAATTTTTTGAAGATTTTTATATTCCAAGGATTTTAATTTTATACAAAATTTCGCATATATCACCAAATTGCTTTTCATCCTTCACGAATTTATTTTTATTATTAACATTGTGTTTCTTAAATTTACAAAAAAAAAATTTGAAATACAAAATTTTGTTTGCAGACAACAAATATTTCGTAAAATAAACAAATATCACATCTATTACATATCTAAGAAGCATTTCGTACCGTAAAATCAACGAATATTTCGTAAAATGAACCACATTTTTCTAAAAACATAAAAATATATAAAATTATGTTTTAAATAAAAAATGTTATGTAGCTAATATTTAGTGTTGTATAATATTGACGATAAACGACAAATATGTCAGCGCGATGGCTAAAAATCAATCTGACAGCACTGGCTAGCATCGATCAAATATGATACAGATATGTATGTATGTATGCATGTATTAAAAGATTACAGTACTTGTTGACTCATAATGCATTGCCATTGGCTGAAAATTTTAAAAAATTTAAGCAAAAAAACAAGCAAAAAAAAACTGGGTAAACATCACAGTGGAATAAATTATAATTTTTCTCCATGAATTTTGAAAGCGACAAATTAATTTTTTTTTAATTATTGTCTAAATTTGTGAATGCTATAGAAATCCTTGATAGACCTTTTAGCAAAATATTAAAAAATATATAAGACTTTTAACTTTAACGAATTTTACGTTTTGCTTATTAATCCACCTTCACTAATATGATTAATACATAAATATTTTTAATTTATAACAATAATAGCCGACTGAATTCTACACACTTTCATACTGCAAATCTTCTAAGTCGTTGCGTATACATATTTTTTGCAGCATATCGTCAATGCTATTAATACTTTTAAGTAGATACATATGTACATATATTACCAAGATAACCACAACTGATATTAAACACTGTATTGCTTCAAATCGTTCGCTTACATGTGTCGGCTATACAAATTATGAACACATAAGACGGGCATATTATAAATTTCTACTTTTAAATTCTAACTTGAAACACCAAATATATAATTAGTTTAAACTTTCTGATTTTATATTATTTTCAAAATCTGCCTTTTGAAAACAAATTCTCTAATTTTAAGAATCTGCGGCATATCTTTGATTGCAGTATTTTTCTTTGCTCTTCAGTTTTTGGAAAACAGAAAAACAACAAACAATTTCCAATTTCCAAAAATATGTGGGTATGTATGTACATATGTATTTCATTAAAAACACAAAAAGTCTTAGTTATCCGTACAATTTCGCACTTATTTTTTTGCTGTTATTTTGCTTTCAACTGCCACTGTGCACTTCATATATACGTTTTTTAACTACAGGACTGCCAACTTTAGGCAGGTAATTTTATCCCATACTTTTCTTGCTATGTTTGGTAAGAAAAGGAAGACAAAAATTAATCTTACTTTTTTTGTATTTATGGCCTATTTCCCAACTGCGAAATAAATCTTTGAACTTACAATTTGTAATGAAAACAACAATGAAATATGAAAATTTGTTGTTGTTTTCAATATAAATTGTAAGTTGAATTTTTTCTTTCGCAGTTGGGAAATAGGCCATTATACTCTTCGATTTTACGATTAATTGGGTACTTATGTAAATTTTATGCATTCACAATTTGCTGTGGGATTTTCCAACGTTTTATGGTTTCGTTTTTATAATAACGCGTGTGAGTTGTTTGCTGGTATAGAACAGGTTTTGTAACCACTTTTTTTATTTTAAATAAATAACTGAAAGCTATACCTAGTAAGAATTCCAAAAACATTTGAGTTGTCTAGAGATAACCGTTCACGAATAGGACCATGTCTATATTTTTTGCATATTTACGTATTTCTTCGCAAGGCAATTAATTAAACTAGTGTTCGCCCAGTGGTTGAAAATCAACCATTAACGCACAGAGGTGGAGAATAGAATGAAAATATTTAAAGTTTGATGAATTTAAAACACAATTTAAAAACTATATTCAAATATACATATGTATAGACTCCAAGCTAAACCACTCTCTTAAACCACTTTCTTAACTACTAAATACGAATTTAAAATTTCATTTATCGGCATAAATAAGAATAGATTTTAAGCAAACTATTTAAAAAAAGTTGTTCACTTTTTGAACTAAATGTAATTAGATATTTACTCCTAGTGTTTTCACTTCATATTCATTATTATTGCCCAAAACAAAAATATTAATTTATTTTTTCATTGAACGCTTTTTCTCTAAAGTTTTAGACTCCCCATTAAAACGTTTGTTACAAAAAAAGTTTCTAAAAGTTTCTTTGAGAAAGACCCCATATGTATGTACGAATATGCTAGCCTAATAATATAAACATTCCATCATATTCCAACATTCCATCATATTCCAACATTCCAGTATGTTCAGTAATTTAAAGCACAGAAAAATAATGAAAACAATGAACAAAAACAAAACGCACACAAAATAAACCAAAAATAAAAAACTTACTTTGTGCTGTAGGTAAATTTAACTTTAATCAAAGTTATTAATAATTAAAAAAATATATTATTTTTAAGCATCTAAAGAAAAATAATACAGTACCACTCGTTATTTAAATATCCAAATTTTATTAGTTTCAGCAATAATCGTTTAAGTACATAGAAAGATGGAAATAAGAATAGAATGAACAAATAAAATACGTTTTTCCTTCTGAGTGTTTATGGAGTTGCCAAGCCAAATTGTTGTAATTTTTTTTTCATGGCTTTATGATTGGCTAATATTCTTAACTGTTTTTAACTATCTTAGACACAAAAATGTAGAAGAAAAAATACATTCTGCACTGCTCCTATTGTCAATCTATCTAACAAAAAAAATTAAGCGAATACGTTGAGTTTAATTCAGTTCTTGGTTCTTAACTTTTTTCACTTGCCTATTTATATATAGATTAATTTCAGTAAAGTGCGGCTTTGACTCGCGCACGAAGGGTTCCGTACGTTGGGCTTTGAGCATTTTTTAATAGTATTTTTTTTACGTTTTTTCAGCTGAAATAATTTTATTTATTCTTTTTTTCGCTTTTTTCTCGTTTTGGCAATGTTTTTTAATTTTGGCAATTTTTTTCATTTTGGCGATTTTTTTTCATTTTGGAGATTTTTTTCATTATGGAGATTTTTTTTATTTTGGCGATTTTTTTCATTTCGGCAATTTTTTTATTTTGGCGATTCTTTTAATTTTGGCGATTTTTACATTTTGGCGATTTTTCCGGTTTTTTGCGATTTTTTTTCGATTTAGAAATTTTTTTTAATATGGTGCTTTTTTCGTTTTGGCGATCTTTTTTATTTTGACAATTTTATAATTTTGGAATTTTTTGTTTTACCGTTTTTGAAAATTTCAATAATTTTGCTCTTACGGTTTCTAAGATACAGCAAGTTATCAAAATTACATAGTCAAAATTACATTAACTGATGGTACACCCTCTAATTAAAATTTTTAAATTTTAGTGTTAATTGTTGTAGTCTGAATAAAAATACACTAACTTTACAAATTTCAAGTGCATATACATGCAATTGTATGTATATTACATGGGATTTTAAAATTTTTCGTTGCTCGTTTTGACACATGCTTTAATTTCATGTACAAGAAGACTTTATCGCAAAATAAATTTTTGCGGTCCATGAAAAAACAAAATTATTTTCATAATCTTGAGTTGGGACTGTTTGTGATATAGTGTGCTTCCTGAATTAATCAGGAAGGTATCAATCCTACCAAAATCAATGCCACTGTAAATATATGCATATGACGGTCTACGAAACACCGTCCGGACATAATATAGGCCTAAGTCCTAAGCACAATGGCAAGATCCTTCTCTCCCATATCCTAAGCCTCTCCATCTGGTGGGATGATATTCCAAACCAGACAGGAAAGGCATAGGATATGATAGGTCTTATGATCTGTCGGTAAACCAAAAGTCTGATTCGTGTGCTTAGTCCCATTTGTCTAGATAATATCACGCGGTACCTTTGCAAAATATAATCCACATGCCTATAAAACTCAAAGTTCTCCTGGAACACAACCCCCAAATACCTGAAATTGTCCGTATTCGTTTTGCGCTCCCCTCCTATAGTGAGTTTGGGAACGAAACCCCTTGTATTCCGGTAAAGATAACTACGTCTACCCTTAATGATAATACTTTCTGTCTTCTTTATATTAAGCCTCAGTCCCCATTTCGCAAAATAGTCACGAAGAATATCAAGGCACGAGTTCATTCTTTTGTTCAGTAATCTCGCCACAGATCCACTTGCAGCCACAAGTATATCATCCTCATACATCAGCAAAAGATATCCATCTGGGCGTTGGGGTATATCAGAAACCAGTATATTGTACAAGACCGGGCGACATAAAGAGCCTTGTGGTACACATGCATCAACATCCCTTAAGCTGGAGACAGCCGTACCAATCCTCACTCTGGAAGTTCTACATTTCAGAAAATTAGCCACAACCCTACAAGTGGATCTGTTGAAGCCTAGTCCCATCATTTTATAAACAATGCCGTCCTGCTATGCAGTGTCAAATGCCTTCGAAAAGTCCAAGCTAACCGTCAATGTCGGATATCTCATACTCAGTCCCCTGGTGACGTAGTCAGTATATACCATAAAGGCATAGGAAGTCGAACTTCCACTCTTGAAACCAAATTGATGATCTCCGAGAATATTGTCATCTGTAAGCTTCCGACGTATTTCCGACAGTATAAAATACTCAAATAATTTGCCAAATGATGACAGTAAAGAGATTGGTCTATAATTAGTGGGTATTCTACGGTCCGTTCTAGGCTTTGGAATTGGTACAATTAATGCCTCCTTCCACCTTGTAGGGAAATATCCTATATTAAAACACTGGTTGAATAAATTTGTCAAATGGCGCCATGTCTGTCTTCCTAAGTACAAAGTCCGAAATTCCATCTCTGCCACTGGATTTTTTATTTGCACGTTTTTTGAGAGCACCGGCAACATCAGTGGGCGTTATAATCACATGTTCCTGGGAACGAAAATCTTCATCGATTGCCGTTCCATCAGCTGTGACCTCCCTTCCAAAAGTCAACAATGGTTCATATCCATATAGCAACTTGACTTCATGGTTCGCAATGTTCATAAAGGAAGCCAAACGCGAGGTACCACCTCCTCTATGAACATCGCGGAATTGGTCAGCTAATAGTTCGGCTTTCTCAGTGTCTGTCGAAACAAGAGTACCAGTAGGTGCGATCAAATGCCCAATGGGTGTTTTTTTTGCTAATGCCGGCTGCTCTGTTTACCCAACCATATTGCTTATTATTTTGTTGTATTTTTTGCAAATAATCTGTCCAGTAGCTTTCTTCAAATACGGCAATAGCGCCCTGAATAATACGGTCTAGATTGTACATGTCAGCCCTAATAGTAGTGTAGCGTGATGGGTCAGTAGTCCTCCATAGCGTCCTTCTCATCCGTTTCTTATCAGCGATGAGGCATCGAATGTTGTCCGGGAGTCTCAGCAGTCCTTGTCCTCTCGGGGTCATCTTTGGAATTGATTCTTCCATTGCGTCGCTAAATATAGCGTCCATTATCTCTATGCTGTCAACTATCTCCTGCAGAGAAGCATTTCTGTCCGTTGGAAGTTCAGTCCGAGGAAGATCCCGTGTCAAAATGTGGTTGAATCGTCTTCTGTGTATCATGTCAAAGTTGTAGTACGATGGTGGTGTACAGCGTTGCAAGTCAACATTCCCAATGATTGCCTCCACCGCAAGATGGTCCGAGTGAAATGGCAATGTTCTCAGTCCTCCTGAGTTCGGCGTGGTCGGAAACATATCCGCCGATGACATAAAAATGTCAATATAGGAGGATGCTGATCCCACAACGCGAGTCGGTCCATCTGTGCATTGGATGTCAATATTGGGACAAGTCAACAGGAAATTGCAAAGTACATTGAAGTCCCCCCCAATTATAAGACCACCACGGGTTGATAAGTCTACTAAAGCGTCGAGGTCGGTACGTGACAAGGATTGTAGCGGTCGGAGGTAGGCAGAAATTATAGTCAGCACGTCCCTATTCGATATATATATCCTTACAGCAGTATTCTCGACATGGCCGAGATTAATATTCACCTCATTCGAACATAAATTGTCCTTTACCAGTATGGAGGTCCCGCCGCCGCGTCTGTTCTGTCGGTCCTGTCGAAAGGTCTAATATCCGTCCATGTCCAGTGTATGTCGGGAGGAGAGTCCATGTTCCGCTATTAGGAGAAAATCAGGTCGGTGTTCTCTCAAAAAAGAGTTAGGATAATATTTTCTGTGTCTAGACACGATGGAGTTTACGTTAATAAATATGAGTCCGAAGTTAGCCATGTTGCTGCAAGGATATTAACATACCTAGTAGAGCCCTAGATTTATCTCCGTCATTATTCAGGGTCTTATATTCCCTTGCAAAGCCTCTCACCTTACCTAAACAGTCAATAAGACCGCCGCCAAAAAATCGCCTACAGTCAACATCAATAGCGTCAAACTCATTCCCAGCTGATGAGAGGGAAATTCCATTCCCTGGGCGAGAGCCAGATGGATTACTCGACACTCCAACCTACAGCCGCTGTGACTACCGAGGAGTATGATACCCCATTGCTTACTTTTGTAGATGGCACAGATGTCCGTTCTCTTGTATTATTATTTCCCGCTAATCTGCGCAAAAGTTCTAAACGCTTAGGACAGTCCTTGGAACTGGCAACGTGTCTACCACTGCCGCAATTAACACACTTGATCGGAAGCCCTACTTGCCTAACAGCCCGTCCTGTAACAGGGTCAGTTGAGAACCGCTCAGCGCAATTATCATCCTTCGACGGAACCATACACTTGCCAGGTCCATGACAATCGCCGCATTTCACATACCTGTACGGCATGTTGCAGTTTCGCGCTATGTGGCCAAACCGCTGGCAATTGTAGCATTGGACAACATCCTTGCGTATATGCTTCTCCATGCTAATTTTTCAGTGCAGTATATATCTTATGGTCCTAAAACCCTTTATATCCGACTCCTTTCCTAATTGGAACAGCCATCTATCTCCACCCGTTTTGTGGAGTCCGGTGATCCTTACACCGATTTTCAGACCCTTCATATACGCCAGTACCCCATCCACCTCAAAGGAACCCGATAATCCCCCGACGACTATAGAAATGGGTCCCTCCGCCTTTGGAGTGTGGGTGTAATAATGCTCGCCCCCATTCGCAAGAGTTGTCCTTAGCCTATCAAAATCCCCCAGGGTGCAGACTCCTATATTAGTTACATTCCTGCCCAATATCTTAATATTATAGTCACTGTGACCCAAAGATTCAGTTAATTTCACACAAATATCTCTTACATTAATATTATATGCCGTTACTACCGGTATTGACCTAATTTTTGTTACCTTTGCCTTACCCTTTGTCACCTTAGCATCGGGCACACTCCGGTCCTTGGCACCATCCTTCTCGTTGCAAGTTTTGTTTGGTGTTTCATCATCTATTGTTGACCCAGCTGCGGCATTAGTCTAAGTAATCTCGGCATTTTCTGGTGGGAGAGATGCAGCACTTTCTGCTGTTTTTTCTTCAGCAATACTTACATCGCTTTCATCGTCATCATCACTAGCGTTGTCAATGTGTTAATTTTCTCCATCAAGAATTTTACGTCATTTCGAAGTTTTTTATTTTCTTCATCAACATAGCTAAATTTTTTCACCAGAAATTAAATTTTGGCATCCTTTTCACTTTATTATGCGGTGGAGGTCCTCATTGGATGCTCCAACCCGCTGCCTTTTTTTAGAACTTCGACTTTCGTTGTCACTCATGGTGTTAATGTTCAAGCTCTCTTCGCAACTTGTTCGTAAATTTTTTCGTTCATAAAGAAAAAAAAAACAACGAAACTTTAACAAAATGTTCTGTTTTTGCCCTTACGGGCTTAATTGTTCACTCGCTGATACAAATTATCCGTATCACAACCAAAACACTGTTTATGTTGCCTCCTGTGGGCTTCTCAAAATTGCCCGTAAGCAAACAATTAAATTTTTTCAAGAAAATATTTATGCTGCCTACTATGGCTTCTCAAAACTGCACTTAAGCACCAATAAAAATCAGTCTTTGTTGATCACAACAATTTTTGTTTTTAGTTAGTATTCACTTTCAATCAGGGTTTAAAAATTAGCTTTTCAAAATTTTTAGTTTAAATATGACTATTATGAAAATATGACTTGTATAAATTTTTGACAAAGCGCATAATAAAAATATTGAAGTCCATTTCCATATTAATGTATATGCGCATATAAATATTTTATACCGTCAAACTATTTAATATTTTCCATAGCAAACAGAACAGAAATATTTTTGTAGTAATATTTTTCTATGCACATAAAATGAAAATAAATACACAATAATATTTTACGCAGTAAACAGATTTCCATTTTTGCATATTAGCTTGTGTAATATTGTTGTGACTGCATAATATTATAGCACACAAATATTATAAACGACAGCTACCGAAAAAATATGCATAGAAAAATAGTTCAACACGAAAAATGCGTGCTACATAAATATTTTGCCATTCAACCACTATGAAAAATATGATAAATGAAATATGAGAAAATTGAAATATTTGAGAGAAAAATATATAGATATGAAAACAAGAAATATTGGCATTTTGAAAATATTTTCAAGAAATATTTTAAAAAAATATGCATATTTATGGCACAAAATATTTTTATCTTATTATGAAACGTAAAATGGAAAAGTGAAATGTTGAAGATTGAAATGAGTGTGGGCATTTGACTATGCGTGTATGTTGTATATTTATGTGTGTACGTACCTATGTAAATTATATGGAATCAAGTTACGCAAAGTTTATTAGCATTTTTATTATTAATAATATTATTATTAATAATAATTTTAAGTTGATTTCCTTTTAAGCTAATTGGGCCTAATATTTCAATGCAAATAAAAATCCATTTATTTACAGTTTTTCCCGACGTTTCGTAGATTTTTAGTCTACTTTTTCAAGGGATCGTCTATTTAAATAATAAAAACAATTATAAAAAACAATTTTGCTTTGAGTCATTTTAACTTACAATTCATGGAATAATTAATTACATAGGTACATATACATATTTTACATATTGAATCACAATACTCAACATTAAAACATACATATACATATAAACAAATATAACATTTTTTAAACACAACTTAACTTAATATCACAGATCTGTTTCGTTTAAAGCTACTTTGTAGTTTGTGTTTATGTTTGCTGTATCTTCTTTTAGATTCATTGTTTTGTTTATTTTTTGCTGTATTCTTAATGTTTCAATAGTGTATCTTTTTCTTTCCATTTTTTCTATATCCAAAATTTTAACTCCTTCGAAGTCAGCTGAGTGTCCAGTTTGTAATACATGTTGTGCTAGTGCTGTTGTTTCCTTCTTTTTTACTATGTCCATTTTGTGTTCTCCCATTCTTGTATCTAAACTTCTCTTTGTTGTGCCAATGTATATTAGATCACAGTTTTCGTCGTTTTTCCCTTTACATTGTATTTCGTATATGAGATTGTTTTGTTTATTTTTCTCAACCCGCGTTTTTGTTTTTGTAAATATTGAGTTTAAAGTTCTGTGTGGTTTATAAGCAAAACAAGCATTTGCTATTTTTATTGTTTTTCTTATGTTATTGTTGTCAGTAAGGTTGGGGACAAAGTAAATTTATATAAAGTATATGCAAGTACTCAGGTGATTAATTTTTTTCTCGTGTAGTGTCAATGCATGAATGTCAAAAGTTGTTTACAATTTTCGTACGCCATTTTTTTTTGCTTTGCTTTGTTATACACAATTGTGTGCAGTGAAAAAGTTTAAATAAATTTTTACTTAAAAAGGTGTTACAAAACATTTAAAAATAATTATATTTAATTATTGAAATAAAAATGTAGCTTTTATTATATTTATTTCACGTAATAGAGGTTTATCAATTAATAAATTTACTTTGGTTTTGTCTATCCATATATTTCCTTTTTGTTGTATGCAGATCTGGGACTTGCATTAAATAAGCAAATGTATTGACCATTTTCCCACACTAAACCAAATCAATAAAAATCAAATTTATTACATTAGAACTAACTTTGATAATTATAGTGCAATTTTGTTTGGCATTAAACTAAAATCTCTTCAAAGTAATACATTAATATTGCGCTAGCACCAAATCACATGGCGAAAAATAGAACGTAAATGTGTACATACAAAAAACATGCGTACATACATATGTAAATATGTAAACTTTTTTCTATGTACATACATATCGCCACCTAAGGCAAAAATCATATCACTACCATTTTTATAATTTTGCAAGAGAAAGACAAAACTTGATTAAATTGTTCCAAGCGGTAGTATATTCCGTTTATAAAATCACAATTTTTTAAGATATAACTTTACAATAAAATAAACGAAAACCTAAGCTCTGTAGCTCGTTTCTGAATTTCTCGCATCGTAAAATTTCCCGCATGAAACGAGGGAATCTTAACAAAAACAGTGTAAATTGAAACACAAAATGGCTTTTCTCACATACATAAGTGTTTCTGTATATTCACTTTGCGAGAACTATCTGTCATTTAAATAAATTTCCAGTAATTATTGGAAGTATGTGAGAAAAAGTGTTTCTGTAACAATATTTTGTGAAAGAAAGGTTGTGGAGCGAGCACAACCTAATTTGTACAAAAACATACAGTGAACAAAGAAAAAACTTGTACAGCAAACGCTCCGCTCTTCTAATCAAAATATCTCTGTTGCTTTGTAAGATTTTAAGATAAAACCAAAAGCGATTCCAAGGAAAATTAATCAGCTTTCTATGAAAATCTTTAATTTTATTAACAAATTTATTTTAATGCGAAAAAAATAACCTAAAATATAATAACACTATTTTCCAGAGCCAAAAAAAAACTTGTACACTAACTCTTCTTTCAGGAAGGAGCTATGAAATAAGGAATAAACTTAAAATTAGTACTAAATGTGGCCACGTCTAGCATCTAATAGATTATTTTCATAGAATGAACTGGGTTTTCGGTAATTTTGGGAGCTATATGGTCCAATATGCCCTGGAGAGCACTTTTGAGTTAATTTTTACACATAATCTACAGCTCGCGTAATTTTTTGTTCACATACGCCCACAGAATTTCATTTGTACTGAGGCCAAGGATCTAGGGAGGATGTGCCTGCAATTTTTTTCCATTGAATGGAAGCCATTCTCTTATTATTGAAGACGAAAGTTTCGGGTATTTAACTCTAACTAATCAATAGTCTCCACTTACATTTAATTTGGCAGCTAACTGTGCTAAATTATCTCTTAGTATGTTTAAATAATTCATTTTATTTATTGTACGTTCTATAAAAACCGGATTTCATACACCACTCGATCCCATTGGGCCCCATACCATCATATTACACCCCCTTGCTTCACCGTGTTATTCAGGTTATTATCGTTAAGGCTGGAGCTTTTCTTTGCCACGCAAAGAAAGATTATATTAATCACTATGATGACTTTTGGGACACTGCTGAATCCAAATTTAATATATTTGGATGTTATCGTTGTAGATTTTTGTGGCGAAGAGGAATTCCAGCATTAGTGATAAAAACCTGAATAACACGGTGAAGCATGGGGGTGTAATATGATGGTATGGGGCTCAATGGGATCGAGTGGTGTATGAAATCCGGTTTTTATAGAACGTACAATAAATAAAATGAATTATTTAAAAATACTAAGAGATAATTTAGCACAGTTAGCTGCCAAATTAAATGTAAGTGGAGACTATTGATTAGTTAGAGTTAAATACCCGAAACTTTCGTCTTCAATAATAAGAGAATGGCTTCCATTCAATGGAAAAAAATTGCAGGCACATCCTCCCTAGATCCTTGGCCTCAGTACAAATGAAATTCTGTGGGCGTATGTGAACAAAAAATTACGCGAGCTGTAGATTATGTGTAAAAATTAACTCAAAAGTGCTCTCCAGGGCATATTGGACCATATAGCTCCCAAAATTACCGAAAACCCAGTTCATTCTATGAAAATAATCTATTAGATGCTAGACGTGGCCACATTTAGTACTAATTTTAAGTGTATTCCTTATTTCATAGCTCCTTCCTGAAAGAAGAGTTAGTGTACAAGTTTTTTTTTGGCTCTGGAAAATAGTGTTATTATATTTTAGGTTATTTTTTTCGCATTAAAATAAATTTGTTAATAAAATTAAAGATTTTCATAGAAAGCTGATTAATTTTCCTTGAAATCGCTTTTGGTTTTATCTTAAAATCTTACAAAGCAACAGAGATATTTTGATTAGAAGAGCGGAGCGTTTGCTGTACAAGTTTTTTCTTTGTTCACTGTACATAGTATGAATTTTTTAATTTGTGTGTGAAAATATGAAAAATAAATTAGTTGAAAAGATATGCAACGAATTGTTGGGCTAAAATTATTATTAACGAGTCAATATGATTATGTTTATTTATAACTTTTTTGTGTTATTGTCTTATGTAGGGACAGTTGATAGAAAAAACTTTTTATTTCAAGAATTTTACATTAATTTTATATTATTTTCTTTTTGACATTTGTTTCATTTGACACGCAATCGCTGGAAATATTCCAGTAAAAAAGAATCAGTGTTGTCTGTTTTCGCATTCAAATACAGAAACACTTTTTTCTCACAAATTGAGAATTTTGTGTTTCACACTTCATGTGAGAAATTTAAATTTTCACTAAAATTTTTGTTTTTCAATCAGTGTTTATGAAAAGTAATGCAAGTTGCCCAGGTCTGGTGGTAATCATCTGATTTTGACATTCATCCATTATTTTTACACAAATAAAGCGCATGTTGTTTTTGTATTTTCTTAGTTGTTGTAGACCTGCATATACTTTATATAAATATACTTTGGTTGGGGACATATGATACACTGAAAAATTTTTTGTTTTCTTTTGGTGAGGTATTTGTTTGTTGTGAGTTATTTTTAAGTTGTGGTTTTATGCTTTCAATAAGTAAGTTTATCAAGTTTGTAGGAAAACTGTTTTTCTTTAAAATTTGGAATATAATTTTAATGTTTTTGCTGTGAAATTGTCTGTCGCTGATACTAAGCACTCTTTTTATAAAACTTTTTGCGGTGTTAATTATTTGACTTTTTGGCTGTGTTGTGTAAAAATTCATTATTCTATCAGACGACATTTCTTTTGCATACCAGTCAAAACATATTTTGTTTTTCGATCTATGTAGCATGACATCTAGATATGAAATTTTGTTTTCGGTTTCCGTTTCTATTGTAAATTTGATTTTTGGATGGTATTTATTTAAAACTGATAAAATAGTATTTTTGTCTTTTTCTTTAATGATTGCTAATATGTCATCTACATATTTAGCAATATATTTAATGTGTATTCCATGTTCCCTTAATTCATGAAGTGCATCGTCTAGTAAGTTGTCAAGTACAATATCTGCTATGGTGGGGGAGAGAGGATTTCCCATAGGCATTCCATAAATTTGATTATATATTTTGTCTTTATAGACAAAATAATTATTGTCTTTGAGGCAAAATTGTAAAATTTTAAGAAATTTCGAGCGAGGTAGCCTTGTCAGTGTTTGAATGGTGGTCCATTTTTTCATAATATTTTGAATAGCTAGGTGAACAGGAATATTGGTAAAAAGTGATATGACATCAAAAGAAACTAATATTTCACCTTCATCGAGTGTTTTGTTCATAAGCTGGCTATTTAGCTGTGTGGTAGAATAATGAATTTTTACACAACACAGCCAAAAAGTCAAATAATTAACACCGCAAAAAGTTTTATAAAAAGAATGCTTAGTATCAGCGACAGACAATTTCACAGCAAAAACATTAAAATTATATTCCAAATTTAAAAAAAAAAACAGTTTTCCTACAAACTTGATAAACTTACTTATTGAAAGCATAAAACAACAACTTAAAAATAACTCACAACAAACAAATACCTCACCAAAAGAAGACAAAAAATTTTTCAGTGTATCATATGTCCCCAACCTTACTGACAACAATAACATAAGAAAAACAATAAAAATAGCAAATGCTTGTTTTGCTTATAAACCAAACAGAACTTTAAACTCAATATTTACAAAAACAAAAACGCGGGTTGAGAAAAATAAACAAAACAATCTCATATACGAAATACAATGTAAAGGGAAAAACGACGAAAACTGTGATCTAATATACATTGGCACAACAAAGAGAAGTTTAGATACAAGAATGGGAGAACACAAAATGGACATAGTAAAAAAGAAGGAAACAACAGCACTAGCACAACATGTATTACAAACTGGACACTCAGCTGACTTCGAAGGAGTTAAAATTTTGGATATAGAAAAAATGGAAAGAAAAAGATACACTATTGAAACATTAAGAATACAGCAAAAAATAAACAAAACAATGAATCTAAAAGAAGATACAGCAAACATAAACACAAACTACAAAGTAGCTTTAAACGAAACAGATCTGTGATATTAAGTTAAGTTGTGTTTAAAAAATGTTATATTTGTTTATATGTATATGTATGTTTTAATGTTGAGTATTGTGATTCAATATGTAAAATATGTATATGTACCTATGTAATTAATTATTCCATGAATTGTAAGTTAAAATGACTCAAAGCAAAATTGTTTTTTATAATTGTTTTTATTATTTAAATAGACGATCCCTTGAAAAAGTAGACAAAAAATCTACGAAACGTCGGGAAAAACTGTAAATAAATGGATTTTTATTTGCATTGAAATATTAGGCCCAATTAGCTTAAAAGGAAATCAACTTAAAATTATTATTAATAATAATATTATTAATAATAAAAATGCTAATAAACTTTGCGTAACTTGATTCCATATAATTTACATAGGTACGTACACACATAAATATACAACATACACGCATAGTCAAATGCCCACACTCATTTCAATCTTCAACATTTCACTTTTCCATTTTACGTTTCATAATAAGATAAAAATATTTTGTGCCATAAATATGCATATTTTTTTAAAATATTTCTTGAAAATATTTTCAAAATGCCAATATTTCTTGTTTTCATATCTACATATTTTTCTCTCAAATATTTCAATTTTCTCATATTTTTCATAGTGGTTGAATGGCAAAATATTTATGTATGTAGCACGCATTTTTCATGTTGAACTATTTTTCTATGCATATTTTTTCGGTAGCTGTCGTTTATAATATTTGTGTGCTATAATATTTTGCAGTCACAACAATATTACACAAGCTAATATACAAAAATGGAAATCTGTTTACTGCGTAAAATATTATTGTGGATTTATTTTCATTTTATGTGCATAGAAAAATATTACTACAAAAATATTTCTGTTCTGTTTGCTATGGAAAATATTAAATAGTGTGAATATATGAAATATTTATTTAGTGCTATGGAATTATTTCGTAACAGAAAAATAATTTTTTAGTTTTCATTGGAAATTATTTAATATGTTGACAATTTTTAGTAAATATATTAGTTTTTTTAAACCCTGGCTCCTTGATAGCAAGTGTGGCAAAAATCAAAATTTTTTATTTTCCCTCAAGCATCGTTGGTGTCACACATAGTAACATATTTTCACTTATACTATGAGCAAGCTTAATGGTGTCTTTCAATTGAATTCATACTTGGCCACAAACTTCATAGGCAGAAATTAAAGATTTTCATATTTTTATAAAAGTCAATGAAATTAAAGGTTCTCAACTTTATTTTTGCAAAAGAAAATACAAACATTAATTTTGAGGGCTGATCAAGAGACTCGAACACACACAATCGAAGTGAAAAGCTTACAACTTGAAAAATCAAAATCTTTATTGCAAATGGAATATATGAATTGGTTTGATTCATCTTCTTTCAATTTGCTCATGTGTTTTGTAATGAAGGCTCAAAGTTACCATCTCTAAATTTACAACAGTCTTACCATTGTCGTTTGTTCCTTACTAACTATTACTACGTTTATACGCAGGTCTTATTTGCAAATAAAACAGTAAATTGTTGCCATATTATTGTTTTTATTGCGACTTACTAATTCAGAAATCTATTCACGTTTAACGCACTATTTGCAAATAAAATGGAAAAGGTTGCCACGCTTACAAATGTTTCATAAGAAAAAACAATAAATGGATAAATATTGCAACAAAAAACATTGATAGAAGAAAATAATGACGATTAAAACAAACAATTATTTGATATTTCGTACATTTACATTTTTTTTGTCAATATAAATAAGTTTTCTATCCAAGTGTTACCAAGTTGGTGTACTTTTGCTATGCCGTATAAACAGTGAGTTAAATTATTTGCAAATAATTTTATTTGCAAATAGTGCGCGTATAAACGTAGTATATGCCTATGTGTGTTAATTTGCTTATTTTTGTTCTACTTAAGACAAACGTTTTTTGTTTGTTACTATTAAGTATATTTTTATTTAATTTTTGCCACAAGCCAATGACTATTAATTTTAGTTAATTTAATTATTATTTTTCGAACTGTATTTGTTTCTATATTCTTATGAATTGTACAGGCTAATGTTCGTATCGCTTTTTAAGCCAAATTACATGTGATAATTATTAATGAACAAATAACATCAAAGTTAGTTGTAAATATTCTGACAACACATAGTTGAACGGAACAGCCAGCCGTTTTCGAAGGCCACTAAACCTTCCTCATCAGCGTTCTTCTGTGTTTTTTGTCTACTGTGTGTGGTGTCGGTTGATGTAGATTTCTGCTTTATATACGAAAATTTTTTGCGAATGGAATATGTGAATTGTTTTGATTCATCGTATTTCAATTTGCTCATGTGTTTTGTAATGAAAGCCCAAATTTACCATCTCTAAATTTACAACAGTCTTACCATTGTCGTTTTTTCTTTACTAACTATGCACATGTTTGTTAATTTGCTTATTTTTGTTCTACTTAAGACAAACTTTTTTTGTTTGTTTCTATTAGGTATATTTTTATTTAATTTTTGCCACAAGCCAATGACTATTAATTTTAGTTAATTTAATTATTATTTTTCGAACTGTTTGACCAAAACACAGAAGAACGCTGATGAGGAAGGTTTAGTGGCCTTCGAAAACGGCTGGCTGTTCCGTTCAACTATGTGTTGTTGTCAGAATATTTACAACTAACTTTGATGTTATTTGTTCATTAATAATTATCACATGTAATTTGGCTTAAAAAGCGATACGAACATTAGCCTGTACAATTCATAAGAATATAGAAACAAATACAGTTCGAAAAATAATAATTAAATTAAAATCTTTTTATTTTTCTTTAACCAACTTGACAACAGCTTGTTTTGAAAGATTGAATTTGGTAAGAGTTTAATTGTTTTATATTCATATCTTTTGCGTGGTTTTACTAACATTCTTGTTTTATTTCAGAAAAAATGGACATTGATGAGCTATTAATTGAAGAGGTGCGAAACCGCGTAATTTTGTATGACTTAGGCCAAGGCGACTACAAAAATCTCAGGAAAAAGGAACAAGCTTGAAAAGAAATATCGGCAAAGTTGCAGCTGAATGGTAAGTTAGTCGTTTTGGTTTCAATTTTAAGTAGTTAAATACACACTTTTATAGAAGCGGAATGCAAGAAGCGTTGGAAGGGTCTTCGGGATTCCTATAAACGCTGCAGTAAGTACCTTTTTTATTTGTTCAAAAGAAATAGTTATGTGTATGGTTTGATATATAAAACGCTCGGGAATATCACACTCAATGACGAGGTACAAAATTTTCCGGACATCATTGAACTAGATACAACATACAGCTGTTTGTCTCCCACCGACACTTGTTCAACAAGCTTAGGAGCAAAAAAGGTACGAGTAAAGACTAATTTTCAATTTGTGAAAACTATTGTACCTAATTTCTAATTTCCGAGAAACGATAGCGAAAACTTCTAAGAGTTTTTGGATTTGGCAAGCATTGCAGAAACTTGCGGAACGTTTGCAAAAATTGAAAGGGACTGAAGACTCTACAAGTCCCCTTTTTACAAGCTTGGCAAAAAAAATTAAAGATGCCAACATGCCTCCACACATTATAAATAGAATAGAGGCGAAAATATCAAATATTGTTTTCGAAGAAATCGAGCGGTTCTATTCCAAAGAGAACACGAAACCTTAGAAAGTGTTCGTTATGTTTAGGTATGTCATGCCAATCGAAAACGATTATAGTTCGAATTCATATTTCCTTATAAAATAGTATTTTATAAGGGAATAATAAAAAATGGACTGAGACTGTAATAAAAAAACTTTCAATATTGCTTCGTTTCAGATTTTCACCAAACACCTTTATCATTTCCTGATGTCAATGAAGTGCCTTCTTTAGTTTTATAATCCCCCTTATTGCGAATGGCGTCGTCGACGTCACATCAAGACGATAGTAGAAATTGGCACTTGTCTACTCTTTGTCGACAACAATTGAATACTATTAATATGCTCCATTAATTTATAAAGCCTCAGAGATTAATAAGCGATTGTCAATAAGAGCCAATTGTTGAGGATAGAGAGTAGACAAGTGACAATATTTACTGTCGTCTTGATGTGACGTCGACGACGCCATTCACCATAAAGGGGAATATTATTTTATCTTCTTAACTGAATTTTATGTTTTTGTTTGCTGTATTTATTTTGTTTTTCATGTTATTTAATATCAGTATTTGTTTTTTGTTTTTGATCTCAAACAGTTTGTGATACATACGAGTATATTTATATGTATGTTATTTTACTCTTGTTATATACATATCTATTAAAGTCCTGCACAAGACTATTTATAAGACCTTTCAAGACATGGGACATTTTTTAATCGCTTTACTACAGCGAAATATTCTAAAACAAATGCTAAAAAACACTGTTGGCAAGACAAATAACTCAAAAAAAATCTTTCCAACAGTGTTGTTTAGCGTTTGTTTTAGAATATTTCGCTGTAGAAAAGCGTTTGAAAAATGTCGCATGTCTTGAAAGGTCTTATAAATGGTCTTGTGCAGGTCAATAATATTTATATACTTAGGTAGAAGTAAATAAAAAATGAAAGCTGTTTCCTTGCATTCTCTTACCAGCCGTCTGTCTATATCAGTGTCCCGCAAAATAAAATATGTATGTAGTGGTGAGAAAATTGAGAGTAAAATATATTTACACTTGAAGAAAACATTTATATAATTTAAGATACATGCTGTGGTTATTCATTGTTTGAATATTTTTTGAAAATAAGCAATTTAATAAAAACTTAAGTAAAAAGTAAAAAATAATAATCCATTCAACAATTTAGTCTACAAATTCCAAATTAAATTTATTCGCAGCGCAGTGAAAGCTATTAAAATGCCTTTTTAAACTATCTTCCCTATTATTTTCAAGTGTTTCATAGCATAAAATGCATTACATATTGCTAAAAGCATTTTTTATCACAAAATATTTCTTAGCTTACATAATTATTTTTTTGCTGTAGAAATTTATTCAATTTGAACTTAAATTTCGTTCCGTGTGCTCAAAAAAACTAAACAAAAAACCAGAAATAAATGAATACATGCGTGCACAACTTCATTCGTCGCTTGCTCAGTGACGACTAAATGAAAGAGCATAAGCATGTATGTGATTTTCATCTACACAATTGTGCTATGGCTTGCGGGTTACTGGTCTATATGTTAACAAATAGAAGGTGCAACACTACTCGTTAGTAGAGTTGAAAACTTTTGGAAATGTGGTCAAACATTTACTCTATATTCCATTATTTTGAAATAAATAATGGAATTAAAACAAGCCACATGTTGCAAGAAACCCTCATACACAAAGAAGCATTATTGTTGTATTTCGATCTTTTTACAAAAAAAGTAAAACGATCGACATAAAATGCCAAAGGTGTAGAAAAATAGAATAGATTCATATCGAATATAAATTATTTGCTGGGTTTTGTATAAGTTTCTAAGCCTACTATGCTTATTTTTCTTTTGTGATTTTTAAAAATATTATTATTTGTGAACTCTCAAATAGTTTTTGAAAGTCTGTACATAAGATAAGAGGTTTGTGACTGTTTAAGATTTGTGGTTGAAGTCTACTGACGATTTGTTACAGCAACAATGAAATGCATATAGACATCGCTGAACCACCAGCAAATAAATTTCAAATTAGTTAAATTTAATTAAACAAAAGAAAAGCAGTGTTTGGTAAATGGAATATATGTTCAAAATATTAGACAACTTTAATTTAGTTTTCAACTTTAGGCAACTTTTTACAACATGTACAAAACAACTTTATAATGAACGACTTTTCTCACCGACTGACTATTGACTACTCTACTTGATACTTCTTCTTTGCTTGTTGCTTTCAATGTATGGTGAATATTACAGACTTAACCCATTGAGACCCTTACATACATATGTATGTACTTACATTATTGTGACTGCCAAGCGCGTTTCGGCGTCTATAGCTTTTCTTATTGAAAAGCGCTCAAGTTTTTCTTTTAAAAGGTTCAACAACAGATGGAAATTGGATACATTCATTCGTGTTGCCTTAAAGAAATGTTCCTCGTCCTTGTTTTTTAATTGTTGGACACAAGTTTTATAGAAACCTTCCTCTTCTCGTCATTATTAGTAATGGCTGATATAAAATGCATTAAATTTTCTTCATTCATTTTTTAACAATTTATACACAAACATTAATTTTAGATTTCTTTAAACGTCAAATTACAAGATCAGCTGTTTACTTTGTAGCTGCCGTCTTTAAAATAATTATGTAGCTAACTTCACGGCGAGGAATGTAGCTGGCAGCATTTGTAGTCGTGTGTTCGTATAGCCTGCTGTGTCGAATGTGTTTAATGCATAAAAAATACCAAATGAGAAGCGATATAACCAAATTTCAATATTTTTATTTTTTATTAAATAACATTTAAAATGCATACACTTTGCGCCGCACTACAACAAGAAATCAAGGTACATGAAGCTGACTTGCAAGCAATAGTTCAATGCTCATTTGTAAGGTATATGCCAGTAGGCAGCTGATTAATTTTTTCTCGTTTACCCTGCGTTTACACATGCAAGTACCTTGCATGCAAACTCAGTGTACGTATTATCAACGAAAATTTCGCACAAATGGCCGACTGTCTTGCAACTTGCATGTTTACCTTTCAGTGCAGAGTTGTCCATAACATAAAAAAGCCTAATTTTAGGGGAACCAGATAGTATTGAACTTTATTCATATTGTTTCAATGTTATTTATATCTAAAAAAATTAATTAACTGCTTTATTTATGAATATTTAAGAAAAAAATGATTAAATTAGCTTACATTTAGTATATAAAATGAGTAAAAACTAGAGCTGTGCAAACGATGGTTGTTTCTGTAGCCTTCATGTTGTACAGTATTGAATTGTTCTCTCTTTTTAGTGCTCTTGATTTTATGAGAATACTAAATATGGTATTCAATCTCATCAAAAGTATGCAACAGCATTTGTTTATCTGCCAAGCGAGGGCATCAGTTATTGTTGTGTCGAAGCACATTTCACTAGTGCACACCGAATGACAATTGTAAAATGAGCATACAAGTGTAAAATTATGTGTATGTGCAAAAGAAAAAACAAACAACGAAGAATCTATGTATGTGCGTCGTAGATTATTTGAGCGTGTTAAGGCCCAACTATAATGTGCTTAACCAAACTTAAGCTAGTGTCAAAATTCAACGAAATGCATGTCAAATGCTTAAGTAAATTACTGAACACTTTTAGGTGGCTATATTGTACTTATTGAGCTTAAAAACTTTCTACACTTAGTTGCAAACATTTGCACTTTTGGAAAACTATTTTCGTTTTTATTTCTTTAAAATGTAATATTTTTGACGAAATCTCATTTAATTTGTAAAAGTTATAAATATATTACCATAAACAAGTAAATCCATGTTTATCGTTTATTGATTTATAAAGTAAACGAAAACTAAAATAAAAAAGTACTAAAAAAAGCAACAGTGATTGCATGTTTTCATTGTAAACAATTATATGTATCTATTATGTATGTTTATTGGAAAATTGTTATAATTGTGTTACAAAAATGGACAAAAAATTTAAATTTCTGAAGACAGTGAAATTTTAAATTGTCCACAAAATTAATTTCGTCCTCCATTATGTTTGAAACCAAATAACCAAATAAAAATGTACAACAGAAACGAACAGATGTGTCATTTGCTTAAGGAAAAGCGAAATTGACCGCACTTTCCTTAAGCAAATGACACTTGACGAAACTTGACGAAAAGTGTCTTAAGTACATTATAGTTGTATACATTTGATTGTGTGTATTCGCACATTTGCTTAAGTTACATTAAGCACATTATAGTTAGGCCTTTAGTTCGCATGCTACTGTTCTAAGCAGTGTGACCACATCCTAAAAATTTTTGATGCTAAATTGATTTAAAAAAATCTAAAAAATTATTATAGAGCTGAAACCTAATGCTAAATTTTAATACATACTTCTTTTTAATTACATTGTTTCTTTTAAAGTGCTTATTTTTGCTATTTATTCCTTTATTGCATTACAAAATTGTATTTCCTTTAAATGAACCAAAAATTTGTTTAAATTCTTGAAAACCTGCCATGAGTTTAGCATACATAAGTGTAAAAATTTAATGTCTTAACGAGTTTCGCTATACAATTTCACATTAAAAACCACGCTAGGATGTAATTGTTAGTTAAAAATACATTATTTATTTATTTATTACCAATAACCTAGCCAATGCAGGCCATAGACGGTTACAAATTTCTACTATAATAATAACATAAACATTATGGGCAAATTGTTTATATAAAATTGTATGATAAAATTCTTTAAAACCCTGTTAAATTTCATCACTTATACTAACTTTCAGTTTTTCATTTTACATAATGCATTATGCACTAATTAAAATCATTAAAAGCAAAGCAAAATTATTAATTCCCTGTTGGTTTTTAGAAAACAAGCTTTTTTGAAAATGTATTTCGTTGATAAGCAAAATTTAAAAATTAGTTTTTATAAAATAATACTAATTTACAACGAAAACTTACATTTGATGCGTGGTGATTTTAATTATTTATTTTGTTTCTCTGAATTCGAAAATCAAGGTAAATTTTTTTTGTGGAACAATTTTTGAAATATTTTAATTTTCAATTAAATTAATTTTTTAAGCTTTCGGTCAGTAACTTTTATATATTTTTAGTTTTGATTAATATTTCGTTAACCTTTGGTTAACTTCTTCAGGATGATTCTTATTTTATTTGTTTTATAATTAGTTTTTGCTTTTTTTGTTTTCAATCAAACAAATGTTTTTTACAATTATAAATAACAATGTGTGTCATAAATAAATTTTTTTTATTGAAAACAAAAAAGGCAAAAACTAATTATAAAACAAATAAAATAAGAATCATCCTGAAGAAGTTAACCAAAAGTTAACGAAATACTGATCAAAACTAAAAATATATAAAATTTACTGACCTAAAGCTTAAAAAATTAGTTTTGTTGAACATATGTATATAAAAGGTCGAAAAATTGGATAAACAATATTTAAATTTTTTAATTTGTTAACCCTTTTTAACTTCACCAATCATATCTCGAGCTAGAAATGTCGAATATCGTTAAATTAAATAGCAAATAATCGTGTACATTTATACATGAGTAAATTTACAACTATGAGAAAAAACAATTAAATAAAATTTTTAAATTCAATATGAAATTAAACGAAGGTTGAAAATTATTATATTTATGAAAATTTTTAATAAGTGTAACAAAGAATTTACTCAACTGAAAAAAGTACTTCAACGTATGCCGCAGTGAATAAAATGTTTGCGAAATCAACTCAAATGTCAAATGTATAAACACTTTTCATTTCATTCGTAATTTCAGCTTGAAATTACTTAATTTGTGTCAGCCTGAATGGGCTATTAACCAGCTTTCAAAAATATAACAGCATTTATACTGAAATACGAAACCTTTTTAGTGAAGTAGTGCTATTTACAGTAAATATATTTCTAATTTTTGTTTTAAGTAAATTCATGCTACTGACGTTCAACTCAAAAAAGTCGTATGGGTAATATTAATGTAACTTTTGCCATTGTAATTCCAAAATTGCAATCAATTTCCTCTATTTTTAAATGTGCCATTTCTCTTACAAATAAGCAATTTACATTATTTATTTTCTAAAATATTTTCCAAATTTATATTTTTAACCGTAACAAATTATAATTCTTACAAAAATTTTATGTCTTTAACAATTTAGATTAAAAAAAGGCTAAATGAGTTTCCAAAAAAAAAAGCTAAAAAATAAGCTAAGAGCTAAATGAAAATTTTGAAGCTAAATCCAAAACAATAAGCTAAATTTAACTTAAAATAAGCTAATATGGTCACGCTGATCACAGTTCTAGTACCTACATCAACTTATATATTTATAAGCATAATTAACATTTCTCGTGTTACAAATACATCATGAAATGGGTTACTCGTGAAAATTACTAATATACCGAAAGTTGCATAAATTATATTGTTAAAAAGTGTGTAGATTATGGCCCCTATTATGAGTAACTTTCGATATTCGACTGTAGTCGAAAGTACCGATCGAACGAATTTTCATTTGGTATTATAACGAGCATTCCAAAAAGAACGTTGTTATTGTGAATGAAACCGGCAAAAAATAGCTAAGAATTTGAGTTTGTGTACTTAAAAATAAACATAGCTTAACACTTGGACTTTTTACTAATTTTTCCATTAAAATACTGCATCGAAAGCTAAATTCTGTTCGATAGAAAATTCGTTTCTCAGCGAAATTTTCGGTGCTCATAATATGAATTTAACATTTGAATTTCGATGCTCGATACCCAGCGAATGTCGAAAATCGAATGCAACTCATAATATGGCCTTATATTACAAAAAAATGCTAGAAAAATCTATATATATTATTGAAAAATGCTATAGAAAATGCCAACTGCTAAATCAAAAATTTTGCAGCTAAATAAAAAAAAATATGCCAAAATTAGCTGCAAAAATGGTCACACTGGCTCTTCGTTTTATAATTTATTAATTTAAGACTAACAAATAACATAAAAATATCTTTCTCAATGAATATATGTACATATGTAGTTGTAAAAAGTTTTATTATCACTTAATATTTTATGAAATTTTTAGTTTGTGAAATGAAGTATTGTGCACTATGAAGTGTACAATAAAAACATTGCACACTTGACACAACTGTCTATTCAACTGTTGTACAATGATTGTGTGTGTTTTTTGTTTCCTTGTTCTCTATTTTTGTTTCACACTCAATTACGATCACCACTACAAACACTATTTGCTTTTGAAAAAAATACAATACTGTGCAAATTTTCATAGCTTGTGCTCCCCTACAATGAAATCCAGTTAATTTGTGCTAAAGTATTAATAGGGAAACTCTGTTAGCTAACTTTCCATTTACTTGCTACAAGCTCACCAAGTCACTGTCTTGTAAAATTCCTTGGCAGTTTTTTTTTTTAAGAGAAGTAACACTCAGGGAATTAATGCCTACTACTATTATTAGGTGTTACCTTCTTTAGGAAAGGGATAGTTAGGTGAAGGGAGAGATAGAGGAAAGCTTCATTCTTTTACAACTCAGTTTTTTGCACGTTTGTAATAATGCAGTGTTGCAGCTCCTCTCTGATGTTAAATGAGGAGTATTCATTTTTTGACGCTGTGTTTCGTAGCCATTTTATTGATTACACTGTACAACAGCTAAAATAGCCTTTAGATAAAAGTATGCGGACTATATGGATTTCGATGCGTTAAATTCAAATCTGCTGTCAGTTTTTCTCTATCACGTAGAGATTCTTTTTATGGGCGTGGCTAATTTTGGCCCCTAAATTAGTCGGCCATACTAATATATTTTACTATAACTCGAAAACCGCTATTTCGATTTTAATAAATAATAAACCAAAAGACGCGCCACAAAATTTTGTTAAAAAATATTAATAATCATTTTTTACCTAGTTTTTATGGTTTCGAAGTTATTCTGAATTTAAAAAAGAAAAAAGTTTTTTTTATGCAAAAATCGCGTAATTTTTTTATATTAAAATTACAATAAAAAAATCAGAAACTCAAAAGTTTCATATTTTTTAAATTTTTCTTAAAACCACATATCCTAGGAATAAAACAATCTATAAAACGTGAAAATCCAGCAATAAATCTTGATTTTATTCACAATTTAAAGCAGGTACCTAAAAATGGAAAAATGTGTATAATGCATTAAATGCAGTCACATTTACATCTGGCAGTGATGGGAAAGTTGGTACGATCGTACTTTTTTTGATACTATTTGACATGAAAAAGTACCGTAGTACTCCTCTTGATACTCTCACGGGCAGTCAGAAGACTCGCGCATGCACATACATATTTTGCCAAGAATTAAATTGTTTTTTCGACAAATAGAACGAAGCTTTATTAGTAAAGATCTTTTAGAAAAGTGTAACCACAATTAAATATCAATATCAATATCAATATTTCATTCAATGATATTTTATGTGGCACAGAAGTTGATCTATTGAAAAAACTGTTTTAAATCAGTTTAAAGAAAATTTTAAAAAGTTTATATTAAGTTCTAAGGGCAAAAGTGGACTTTGACAATAAAATGTTAGTTTGGTTTAGTAAGTTTCCCCCTGAAAGTATTTTATCTGTTAAACCAATATCATTATACCACTTTTAATTAAAATGTTCCCAGGGAAAAGAAAAAAAGAAAAGAAAAATAATTTGAAATATTAACAACCAATATAGAGCACTGGCTTATATAAAAACGCATTAGATGAATACATGTTTCCTGATATATCGAGAGTAGCTTATGGAATTTTATCCATGCCTCACTCCGCTGTAAATGTCGAAAGGATTTTCTCTTACCAAAATTTCATGAAAACAAAATATAAATCAACAGCCATCGTATTCTGTAACTCGCTAATGCTAAATCTCTATCGCTAAAAATCCATAAAATCAATTTATCGATATTAGGCTACAAATGAAATTTTCAAACGGTTATTGATAAATCAGGTAATGGCTTAAAAATGTAATTCGCCGAAAATTTATTGCTTTATGTCATCGCCAAAAATTTAAAATTTTCTAAGTTTAAAATTTTTAAACGCACTAATAATCCCAAATTATTATTTTACTTATTAAGTAAAATATTTTTTATTAAAAATACATTGAAATTGATTATTGAGGGGTTTAGCTGGATCCTATGCGCATTTCACTGTTGCTAATGCAGATCATCAGGGAACCTTTACCCAAATTTCTTAGAACAACTAGAGTTATTATGTTATAAACTTTCATTTAAACAAATGAGAAGCCTAACAACAAATAACAAAGTTGAAACAAGAACTCAATAATCAACATGTTTTTTTATTTTCTTACTTTACCATTGCTACATTGGCTGACTTTTTTTCAGCTTCAAATTGTAGTTGTAAGAGTATGTAAAAGAAAATAAATGTAAATAACAACAACAGCTATTAAAGAATAGAGTGTTGCCACACAAGTATTTTTGACCGGGTGCAGTAAAGTTAATAATTAGTGTTTTTATGGGAATTGTTAAAATTTAAGTTTAAAATTTTTAAACGCACTAATAATCCCAAATTATTATTTTACTTATTAAGTAAAATATTTTTTATTAAAAATACATTGAAATTGATTATTGAGGGGTTTAGCTGGATCCTATGAGCATTTCACTGTTGCTAATGCAGATCATCAGGGAACCTTTACCCAAATATCTTAGAACAACTAGAGTTATTATGTTATAAACTTTCATTTAAACAAATGAGAAGCCTAACAACAAATAACAAAGTTGAAACAAGAACTCAATAATCAACATGTTTTTTTATTTTCTTACTTTACCATTGCTACATTGGCTGACTTTTTTTCAGCTTCAAATTGTAGTTGTAAGAGTATGTAAAAGAAAATAAATGTAAATAACAACAACAGCTATTAAAGAATAGAGTGTTGCCACACAAGTATTTTTGACCGGGTGCAGTCAAGTTAATAATTAGTGTTTTTATGGGAATTGTTAAAATTTAAGTTTAAAATTTTTAAACGCACTAATAATCCCAAATTATTATTTTACTTATTAAGTAAAATATTTTTTATTAAAAATACATTGAAATTGATTATTGAGGGGTTTAGCTGGATCCTATGCGCATTTCACTTAAACTTAAATTTTAACAATTCCCATAAAAACACTAATTAAAATTTTCTATTTGTTCAGCATTTTAGCGGTTGAATTTAGCTTTAGCTTTATCGAGCTATGGAATACGGGGGCAAGCTTTATGTTCCAAAAGTATTAAGTCTAATCCAGGCTACACCTATTTGTATATTTGTACCTATGTGTTCCTTTTTTTTGTAAATGAATTTCTTATAATTTTTTGTTAATAAAATTTAAATAAGAAATATTATAATTTTTGGTACTCTCGGGATCAAAAAAGTACTAAAAAAATTTGTTTTTGATACCGAAATGCAAATCTCATTTCCCATCATTGACATCTGGTAATGCTATTGAAAGGGCATTGCGGGCAGGTAACAGAACTTTAAATTGTGAATAAAATCAAGATTTATTGCTGGATTTTCACGTTTTATAGCTTGTTTTATTCCTAGGATATGTGGTTTTAAGAAAAATGTAAAAAATATGAAACTTTTGAGTTTCTGATTTTTTTATTGTAATTTTCATGTAAAAAAATTACGCGATTTTTGCATAAAAAAAACTTTTTTCTTTTTTAAATTCTGAATAACTTCGAAACCATAAAAAATAGGTAAAAAATGATTATTAATATTTTTTAACAAAATTTTGTGGCGCGTCTTTTGGTTTATTATTTATTAAAATCGAAATTGCGGTTTTCGAATTATAGTAAAATATATTAGTATGGCCGACTAATTTAGGGGCCAAAATTAGCCACGCCCATAAAAAGAATCTCTACGTGATAGAGAAAAACTGACAGCAGATTTGAATTTAACGCATCGAAATCCATATAGTCCGCGTAATTTTATCTAAAGGACAGCCAAAAAATGTTATTTTGTTGTACAGTGTTATTTTACTTCGCCTATGATTCTGCTACACAACGAAGGAGGGCGCTCTGATGTTACATTAGGATTAGTATCTGCTGAAGTCGGTATAGTTCAGTGACCAGTGACTATGCCTTCATCACTTGAACTTTCCTACAACAACTGATACAAAGATACACTAATGCACATCAGAAAAATGCGTAGTGTTGTTATTTAATGACAGTTGGATACAGGGATTGAACCCAGTATCTTCGTTTTTGTAGTCAACGTGCTAACTACTTCAGCCAACGCCACCCTCAAGTTGGAAGTAGACTGCAAGTGCCGGAAGTGTAGATGTGTTAGTGAAAGAGTTTGAGTGTATTGAGTTTTTTCGAACTTGCACCTGCACGTGTAAACACTAGGTTAGTTTTCCGTTTAATTGTTGATTTTTTTTTTCAAACGTTTAGTTTTTGTATTTGACAGCCGAACAGTATTTTTACACAAACAACATATTCTTTATATAAATTTACTTTATAAAATCTTTTAATTGAATGTTGCCGCCATTACAAAAGACATGTTATTTCTGTAGTACAGAGTTGCGATTATTTAGTAAAATTAAAAGCTGTTGACAGTGTTGTAAGAGTATTGTAAATAAGTGAGTAGCAATCAAGGCGGATTCATAACAGGTAAATGCACTACCGATTTTAGTCACAGCTGTTTTATTTTCAGATGCCTTAGTAGCAATACTAAAAATTGAAGAACATAAAAGCTTTTAAAGTATAATAGTGGAGTTAATGTCGACGTCGTTGACGGCGTTTCAACGCCGAAAAAGTTGAAACAGATTGAACTTTTACGGCGTTGCAACGCGTTGGTGAGTCATACGACTCAACTTTTTTTTTGACATTTGACGCAGTCGACGACGTCGACATTAACTCCAGGGTAACATAAAAAATATGTACATGTGTATTATTATTTTGGAAAAAAATAACCAAATTGAGAAAAATATTCACATCTCCACATTTAAGAAAAAAATAACCACTTTTGGTTAGAAATAACCAAAAACGGCAGCGCTGTTCATTTGTATAAACAGCCGATTGATGTTCGGCCCTCCGGCGCTTCTCTGGGCAGCAACGATTGCCAGATTTGGGTGCCAAAATATCATTTTTGACGACTGGACGATTTTCGCATTCAATTTGACGATTTTAAATAATTATAAATTAACACCTTTTTTCAGAACTATAAAAAAATTTTGAACTTGACCAAGAACTTGACAGCTTTTGCTAGGAAATGCAATCAAAATAAGTAGTAAAAGGCAATCAATCTTAATTTTTTTATCAATAATTTTGGAACTAAATGGTTTTTGATAAATTATGTTTACATAATTTAGCAACTGAAACAACAGAGATACAAAATTTATATGGACAAATGTAAAAACTACTTGAAAATGTTATGAATAATTTTTTAAAAACAGACTTGCTTGAGTGTGATCATTTAGATTTGGTGGATTATAAAGATGAAAATAATTATTTAGACATTAAAGAAATTTACTTGGGAATATATGCCAGGGATATATTTGCGGATGCTAATGTTAATCAAATTTAAAAATGTGTAATAAGAGTTAACTTACGAGTAAACAAAACCAAAGTAAGAAATCGGTTGATTATATCTTCTACAAGCAAATTTGGATACTGAGGATCATTTAAAACTAAGAAATTGCAATTATTTTGACTTGAAAGTAGTAACTGATCTAATAGAATTGTTTAAATCCAATATATACGTATGAGGAAGTGTATGTTGTATTCTTGACGTATTATGTATCTTATGCTATGTTTAGACGACGAGTTGAATCACCTGCTTCGCTCTCTGAATCATGTTTATGAATCATGCTGTTTAGACTACTCATTCGTGCTTCGTGTGCAGCGTGCCAATTTAGTGCTTTTCGTACTAGATTTAGAGTTTTTTAATTCATAACAGTGCGGAATTTTTCAAATTGTTGCTTAAAAAAAGGCACTAAATTGGTGCTTTTCACCTTTGATTTTAGTGCGTTTTGCGAATCTACTAAATATTAATTTGTTAAAGTGTGGTGGCTTTATTTTCACTTTCCAAAAACTATCTGCTTTCACCCCTTTTAAACATGCGAAGTTTCCTTTGCAGAATGTTAATTCAGCTGTGTGAAATACGAAGGAAGAAAAACTTTATCTTTCATAGTGAGAAAAAAGAACATATTTCTAGAAATTACAGAGGATACCACGTTGGAAACACGTTATAAAATAACTTAATTACAATAATCTAATTACTAACCACTGAGGGAAGCAATGTATTGCTTTCTTGATAACGAAAGCTTTCAAAAATGCTTCTGAAAAGAACTAACGTAAGGCTCTCTAACAAAGTGGACAGAAGTAAAAAAAAATGTAAACCAGTAACTTTTGCATCTGAATACACAAAAACTACACATTATTACTTCTATAAAACGAAGTAGTAAAGCAAAAATGAATGGCTTTTTGGAAACTGAATGCATTGCTTTCAGCTGGCTTACAAAAACTCTTGAAGAAATAGAACGAAGTATCAGAAATTTAAGGATACATAAATGGAAAAATTTGCTCAAAACTGATAAATTTTGCATTGAAGTTTATAATTATAGAAATTAAACTAATCATTATCCATTTCTAATACTGTCAATATTTCCTCTAAGACTATTAACATTACCATGTTCAAATGTTGAAGTAGAAATAAGTTTTAGCGCTTATAACTATTTTAAAAGTAAGTAAGAAATACAATAATGATTTTATAAATCAAATTGTTTCATTCATAAAAAATACGGTCTAAAAAGAAAAGGCTTATGTTGCTCAGTAACTCGTTTCTGTAATTCTCGCATCGTAAAATTTCTCACATGAAGTGTGAAACACAAAATTCCATCGTTTCTCGATTTGTGAAAAAAAGTGTTTCTGTATTTGAGTGTGAACAGACAACACTGAATCTGTTTTTACTGGAATATTTCCAGTAATCGAGTGTCAAATGAAAACAAAAGTCACAAAAATATTATTTCAATAACAAAAAAATAATAAAGGTATTCATTACAAAAAAATTGTAAATAAATATAATGATATCGGCTCCGTAATAATAATTTTAGTTCAACAATTCGTTGCATATCTTTTCAACTAGTTTATTATTCATATTTTCATGTTTTTGTACAAATTTTGTTGTTCTCGCACCAATTTAAAATGCGAGTTATTTAGACAGTTCTTGCGAGAAACTTTTCACAAAATATTGTTACAGAAACACTTTTTCTCACATCGTTCCAATAATTGCTGGAAATTTGTTTAAATGACAGATAGTTCTCGCAAAGTAACGATACAGAAACACTTAAGTGAGAAAAGCCATTTTGTGTTTCAATTTACACTGTTTTTGTTACGATTCCCTTGTTTCATGCGGGAAATTTTGCGATGCGAGAAATACAGAAACGAGCTACAGAATGTAACATACTGAACTATGTTCATGTAAAACTTAATTCAGATGAAACACCTAAAATCTAGTTGTTTTATTAAAACAGCTTTATGGCCAGAGGAAAAAAATGAAACTGCATTTCCTGAAACGAGGATATAATTCTCGTTGATCACGCTTTTCTTAAAATAATACACCATAATTGCAGTGTCTTGCCAAATGAACTTCAATTATTTTCCTACTCATATTCTACTTATAAGCAAAATCGAAATATGGCTCGATATAATTGAAATTATTACATAAAACCTATGAAATGTAGTAAATTTAAAATTGTAGTTAACTTAAATTTTTAATTTCTACTCATTCAATACATATATAATTAGCCATGTGGGCTTTCTCTGTATTGAAAATAAATAGATAAATATAAAAATATAAATAAAAAATATATTGCATTTAGTGCTTTTATATGAACACACAGTGCTTTTTGCTCTGAAAAAGTTGGCATCACTGTTCGCGTGCCATTTTTTTTATGTATATTCACACAAACACAGGATTTAGACGATGAAATTTATGACGTCCATTTTTCTTGATTCCCTTTTGAAGTTGCTACCAAAAATTATTTGCGTTCATACGATGATTATTTTTACATGTCTAATTTTTTTTATTGATTTTGATTTTTATTGCTTATGCATACATTTACATACCCTGTCGGAGAATGTGTGCTTGACTACAAAAATAATTAATTTAATATTATTAGCTTAGACTGACTAAAAGCTAACTGCAATGTCATCCAGAACAAACCCAAAACTAATTCTTAAGTTGAGTACGTAATAAAATTTGATGAGAGCCAACAAATTTATTCTCAGCTACCTTGAAACTCGTTTCAGTTTTATATTAACATTTTGCTGTTGTTATTTTAGATGGTACCTTAGCCGAGTGATAGCGCATTGAGTAACGTGTGATGATACATGTTCGAACCCCGGAAAATTTTTTTAATTTACAGACTACCAGGTGATTTAAAAAAGTCAACTTTAAGTTAGCTGAAAGTAGTGCAGAGTGAGACAATTGCCTACCGCCTAGGACATCGTAATGTTAAAATAGTCAGTTGATTACATTGAAAGTAATCCAAGTGTCATTCAGTACTATTTGTGAAATAGTTTGTTTAAAGTTAACTTAATTTCCGACAGGGTACTTTATTAATAAAATTTTCCTTCGAAGAACACACCAATATGAGAATATTAATAATAAAACGTAACAACAGGAACACAACAAAGTTAGAGAAGATACCTATTTTACGTGCTTATTCATATTGAATCTACTTGATTCACTCTCATAATTTTGTATGGCGAAGCAAGTGGATTCGGTCATGATTGGGGCGTGAAGCATGAATAGAGTGCGAAGCACGTACCGTGTAAACATACTATTATTGTTTTAGAACAGACCCCCGCAAAGTAGCGCACAGGGCTGCCAGAAGTTTTGCGAAGAAAATCATCATTTGTCGAAAAGAAAATCATAATAATAATTTAGAAAGCATTTTCAAATTGAATTCAATAAAAAAAATTAGATCATTAAAGCAACTTATATAAAAATTACATTAAATGAAAATTAGTTAAGAAATTCAAACAAAATAAGTATTCGACATTGCCAATGTTCTGATCATATAAGGTACATATGTATGTACAGGAGTGATGCATTTTGGGTTTTATTGGTTTAGGGCAAAATTAACGATTTAAAAGGGCCAAAATACCCTTGATCGGGCCAAAAAAGTTTTTTAATGTACTCGACTATAATCTTTTAATTTAAATAAAGACAAAAGTATGTATTAATAATCACCCTTATTCCATTTGTCGACATCGACGTCACTTTAACACAATACTAAAAAATTGGGGCTTGTTCTCGAAAACAACTGACTCCTGTTGGCAGGCTAATGCCATTTCCTAGAATTAAGGGAACGGAAATATATTGTCATTAGCACAAAATTGTTCTCGAGAGCGAGTAAACAAGCCCCAATTTTTTGGTATTGTGTTAAAGTGACGTCGATGTCGACAAATGGAATAAGGGTGAATACGAGTAGGTGATTTATTTTATTTAGAGCAAAAACAGAACTTGGCGACAAAAGTTCAAAATTTTTAAAGTATTTTTTGTTAAATTAAAGTAAATACATATTTTATATGTATGTATGTTGCTTAAAAAACAAAATTTTAGTTAAAAAAACATTATTCATGTAATTCTAATTTTATTAAACATAATCTCTAAATTCTTAGTCCAATAGTTCCTCCATTTACCCCTGTTTAAAAGCATTTTTTTGTGTTTAGTCTTAAAATATCTTCATCATAACAATTATGAGAACTAGATTTCATTAATTTTTTTTAATTGTATTAAATATGACAGTATTTTTTACATGACGACGATTGTTGATTTGAATATAAATTTTCAGTCCTGCTGAGGATTGGTGAATAGAAAGAGTTCCTTGAATAATTCTGTATATATTTGTATACAAAAGTTTGCATACACGATTTTTAATGGTAGAAATCCTTTTGTAAAATTTACTTCTACTTAAACCTTTGAGCTTTTTAAATTCTGGAACTTGCGATATTGCCTATTTACTTGTTCTGTTTCCTTTTGAAAAAGTTTAATAGCAAGTGGTATAATACTATCTATTGGTTTTCCCACTCAAAACATGATCTGGCGCAGATTTCGGAAACCAGTTTAAATAAAAATCTTCAAAAATAAAAGTAGTTTTTAAAACGAAGAAAACTCAATTAAAAAAGTGTACTCAAAGGTTTCAAGGAATTAGTTGAATTTTGAGCTGAAAGGGCCAAAATATCCTAGAGAGTACAACAGGGCCACAAACATCCAAAAGTGCCACAAATGGCCCAATAGTGCCACATATTGCATCACTGATGTACAGTTGTTTTATACTCTAAGATTTAGAGGCAAAATGCTTTTCCTAGGCGACGAATGACTTCTTTTAAACGATTTGGTATACATTTGTGCAAGATTTGAATATATTCTGGACCGATTTTTCGTCACTTCTCTAACATGACTTTTTTGTAAAGTGACGTTTTCTTATTCTTTTTTTTTCAAATGAACACAGAAGAGGAAGGAGAGTTGTGCTCTCTGTCCCTTACCAACCTGTTTCCATGAAGACGAATATTTTCGCTGAATTCAATAAAAAAAATTAGATCATTAAAGCAACTTATATAAAAATTACATTAAATGAAAATTAGTTAAGAAATTCAAACAAAATAAGTATTCGACATTGCCAATGTTCTGATCATATAAGGTACATATGTATGTACAGGAGTGATGCATTTTGGGTTTTATTGGTTTAGGGCAAAATTAACGATTTAAAAGGGCCAAAATACCCTTGATCGGGCCAAAAAAGTTTTTTAATGTACTCGACTATAATCTTTTAATTTAAATAAAGACAAAAGTATGTATTAATAATCACCCTTATTCCATTTGTCGACATCGACGTCACTTTAACACAATACTAAAAAATTGGGGCTTGTTCTCGAAAACAACTGACTCCTGTTGGCAGGCTAATGCCATTTCCTAGAATTAAGGGAACGGAAATATATTGTCATTAGCACAAAATTGTTCTCGAGAGCGAGTAAACAAGCCCCAATTTTTTGGTATTGTGTTAAAGTGACGTCGATGTCGACAAATGGAATAAGGGTGAATACGAGTAGGTGATTTATTTTATTTAGAGCAAAAACAGAACTTGGCGACAAAAGTTCAAAATTTTTAAAGTATTTTTTGTTAAATTAAAGTAAATACATATTTTATATGTATGTATGTTGCTTAAAAAACAAAATTTTAGTTAAAAAAACATTATTCATGTAATTCTAATTTTATTAAACATAATCTCTAAATTCTTAGTCCAATAGTTCCTCCATTTACCCCTGTTTAAAAGCATTTTTTTGTGTTTAGTCTTAAAATATCTTCATCATAACAATTATGAGAACTAGATTTCATTAATTTTTTTTAATTGTATTAAATATGACAGTATTTTTTACATGACGACGATTGTTGATTTGAATATAAATTTTCAGTCCTGCTGAGGATTGGTGAATAGAAAGAGTTCCTTGAATAATTCTGTATATATTTGTATACAAAAGTTTGCATACACGATTTTTAATGGTAGAAATCCTTTTGTAAAATTTACTTCTACTTAAACCTTTGAGCTTTTTAAATTCTGGAACTTGCGATATTGCCTATTTACTTGTTCTGTTTCCTTTTGAAAAAGTTTAATAGCAAGTGGTATAATACTATCTATTGGTTTTCCCACTCAAAACATGATCTGGCGCAGATTTCGGAAACCAGTTTAAATAAAAATCTTCAAAAATAAAAGTAGTTTTTAAAACGAAGAAAACTCAATTAAAAAAGTGTACTCAAAGGTTTCAAGGAATTAGTTGAATTTTGAGCTGAAAGGGCCAAAATATCCTAGAGAGTACAACAGGGCCACAAACATCCAAAAGTGCCACAAATGGCCCAATAGTGCCACATATTGCATCACTGATGTACAGTTGTTTTATACTCTAAGATTTAGAGGCAAAATGCTTTTCCTAGGCGACGAATGACTTCTTTTAAACGATTTGGTATACATTTGTGCAAGATTTGAATATATTCTGGACCGATTTTTCGTCACTTCTCTAACATGACTTTTTTTGTAAAGTGACGTTTTCTTATTCTTTTTTTTTCAAATGAACACAGAAGAGGAAGGAGAGTTGTGCTCTCTGTCCCTTACCAACCTGTTTCCATGAAGACGAATATTTTCGCTGGAACAAAAATGTTTTCTTTATAGGTGTGTATAGAACAACAAAGAAAATTGTACATACATACATATGTATGTACTGAAAGTAAAAATCATAATTTGCAAAATTAAAAATCATCATTCGAGAACAAAAATCTTAAAATCATATTTTGGTCCAAAAATCATCAAAAATATGATGAAATCATCATTCTGGCAGCCAGCGTTACCGCTGTGCGACTAAAGTCGCATTTTGCCCCTTTTTCGACTGCCTTGCCACTTTTTATGCCCCTTACTTTTAAATCCCCTTTTAGTATCATTTGCATTATTTTGTGCCCCTTTTTGCCCCTTTTCGTTCAAAGTCAACTTTAATTTGTACCACATTCGGCAACAAGATTTTATTTCCTTTGTGTATATATGAAAAAATAAAATGACTTTTTGGGAAATTGACAATATGGTTCAATATTATTTTCTGTGGGAGTATATGGTGTTCAAACGACTTGGTATGAATCTTTTCATTTGTATCAGATTTTTAAATATGAAATTTCATACGCTCATTCATAGATAATTCTAACTGTATTTTCCGCAGCAATTGTGAAAGCCAAATTTGATAAAAGTACATAATTCTAAAAAGTGAAAAGCTTTATGATAATTGAAATAATATTGTATGGAAATAACACATTGAATTGCTATCATCAAGTAATATTTTTCATTTAAGTTCCGATGAAATTTGTTCATCATGTAAGCCTATTATCTCGAAAAAAAACCAGCAAAAAAGAAAAAATCAACACAAAAGTATTCCAAAGATTAGGAGAGACGGCATAAGTGGGTTCAGATGGACGCAAATTCCGCAATCAGTTGCTCATCAGCCGAATGAATCATTTGGAATGTCATGTTAAAACAGCCACACACGTGGCCAATTCAAAAAAACTAATGATGTAAAAATATTCGAGCTTTTACCACAAAAAATACCGGTTTTCGGAGGAAAGTGGATATTGCTGAAATGAAGCTTGTTTTAAGGATGATAAGTTGCAACTAGAGATGCTAAACGGGAAATCCTGAGGCCAGGAATCTATGACACAGAAATGATAAGAAATTTATTTATGTATTCTTTAATATTTTGAAAATTTTAAGAACTAGGGCAAATTGCCGCATTAGATATCGAACGAATTTTCCATTTATTTGAAATTTCGATCAATATTAATATTATTAATAGATTTTATGATTTTTTTATTTATTTATACTACGTTTATACTGGTCTTATTTGAAAATAGAAGTATATATAAAGGCTGTGAGTCAAATAAGCAATTATAAAACTAAAAATATACTTTTCTGTATGCATACATCTCATCCCCAGTAATAAGTAATTGTTCTCGTGAATTAGAAAGTTAGAATTTTTACTTGCAAATAACACGTGTGTATAGACGTAGTACATGAGTTCTCATAAAATTAATGTTTTTGAACTTCATATACATGAAAAATTTGATAGTATTGTTTGTTTTAAATAGAAATAACCAAGATACAATAATATAAAGGTACAACCATTCTCTCTTTTTGTCGCCATATTAACCTTCTGACGTATATGCCGACTGTTTTTTACTCTCAAAAATAATGCTACCCTATTCATTTGTAAAATCCGAGCTTTTTGTTTACTTTTTTGACTGTTATGCTTTTTTAATTAAAAAAATGTTTTATAATAAATATATTGAAAAATTTCTCACTTTTGCATTAAAAGTTATTAAATAGATATTAATATACATGTGTATATAATAAATATTTGTGATTTCTGGAAAAAAATAAATATTGAGCAATGAGATGCATATACCCCAATTGCAGAAATACCAAGCATTCAAGCAAAGGCTCGAATGTCAAGTTTTTTCAATTTCCTTCAATTCCATATATGCGGCAGAAATGGATAGAAGCGTGCAATATAGATGATGGTTTGTTCTGTTCACTTCCGTCAAGAGTATATGAATGTAAAAAAATCATTGCACCGTTTGAGCCTGAGTGCAATTCCTCTTCAAAAGTTATTATTACATTATTGTTGTCCACACGTACAATTTCACATTCTCGGAGTCTACTCCGTATTTCGAAACGAAAGAAAATGCTTTCGAATGTGAATGTTATTAACATTGTTCTACTAAACTAGCCATCATTTAATAAGTACTTTTCCACGTGGTCGACTCTGTAACTAAAAATTAAAGAAAATGCAACTGCTTTGGAATGTGAATGTTAATATTATGTAAGGTTAAGAAGGGTGGTGCTACAACACACCTCCAATCGTATACCCAGTTGGTTCCATTCTGAATCAATACTATGAAAACTCGAAAGTATTTTCGTTCGCTTTGAATTACAGAATAAACACCCTGGTATTTACATCCTGTATAAGTTCATGTAATGCAAATAACACTTTGTATGCATGTATGTATCCTTTTCGCATTATTTTTATATAAAGACATGATAATAAATATGCAATTACCCAGCAAAAAAACTGGACATTATCCTAAAAACTACTTGCCATATAATAAATTACTTTTTTAATTGCAAAATCTATTCACTCGATTACAAAATTTGCCAAGTATTTTTACTGGCTTACAAAACCATAAAAGAAATAAATACTAATTTTACTAATTTCTTATTTTTAAATAAAATAAATTGAGGTAAAGGTAATTTCAAAATAGATACCTCCAGTAAATATTTTTCTCCAACATCAAACAAAATACTGGTTATTATATGAATTATTCAAAACCATAAATTACACATTTCCAAAAACATTCCCCGTAACTTCGTGTGGCAACGTTTTCCTCTCTCTTACAAATAACAAAGTTGGAACAAGAACTCAATGCGCTGATTTACACGGGATTAATTGTGCTGGCATAACATGCCAGTTTGTTTGTGAGAGAGGCAAAGAGAGGGGTTTTGTGTTTGGCATAATTTTTCAACCAGCTACAACCCCGCATTAGCAGCACAAAACCAATACACACACAGCTTAAAAAACTCCAAATGGTAAATGAATACGAAAAACACTAACACACACAAAGCTGTGTATACGTATACATTTTTATGACGGATGAGTTAGTCTCGTGCAAAGTATATTTATATAAAGTATATGCAACGTGCGATTTGTTTGTGTAAAAATAATGGATGAATGTCAAAAACAGATGATTACAACCAGACCTGGGCAACTTGCATTACTTTTCATACGCACTGATTGAAAAACAAAATTTTAGTGAAAATTTAAATTTGATGCTTGTAATTAGGTTTTCGTTTATTTTATTGTAAAGCTATATCTTAAAAAATTGTGATTTTATAAACGGAATATCCTACCGCTTGGAACAATTTAATCAAGTTTTGTCTTTCTCTTGAAAAATTATCAGCCCAATTATGAATATTCCCGGGGAGTTTTTTCTCTTCCCTGTCATTTCTTCCCGGGGAATAATCCTCCTATTCTGAATAGCAGGGGAATAAGCAAATGCGGGAGAGAGGAAAATCTGAAGCAGCTTTTTAATGTTTACATTTTACTCTGCAATTAAGCAAGAGTTCAGCAATAGAAATTTAATAAAAATGTTGGTTTTTCATTGCCAATAAGATAGTACGTTAATATAAATATCTTTTTTGCTTAAATAAAAAATAAATAGACAGCGTAACCATATACAACCATGCAGAATAATTGTATGCTGGGAAAGTGGAGGCTAAAACTGCCAGGTGCAGATGCGAATGGATTAAATTTCCAATTACTGTATATACAAAGAAAATTGTAAATTTCATAGTTTTTCTTATTGGTCTTGATATTATAGGAAAACAAATCTTCCTTGTACCTGTTATGTGAACTTAAAGGACGCGTGAAATTTTTAGTGTTTTAGTATTATTTCTATAGGTAGAAGTAGTTCATGTTTTTGAAGTTGATGTGTGCAGGGCTTGGATAAAAATGCCTAAAACAAGAGAGATATATAACATTCCAGTGCTTATTTAAACTTTTTGTTCTAAACAAATGCATATACCATACATATAACATTTATTAATTTGATTTTAAAATTTTTGCATTAATTCCCTTCAAAATGTTTGGGGAGAAAACTCTCAAAAAATTTTCCATCTTCCTCATATTTAGAATACCTACATTTTTCCCGGGGAGTTTTTTCTCCATCTCTCTTATGTTTAGAATACCTACTTTTTTCCCGGGGATATTTTAATTCATAATAGGAGGAATGGGAAAGGGGAAAAATTACGATTCATAATTGGGCTGTATAAAAATGGTAGTGATATGATTTTTGCCTTAAGTGGCGATATGTACATAGAAAAAAGTTTACATATTTATGTATGTACGTATGTTTTTATTTATGTACACATTTACGTTCCATTTTTCGCCATGTGATTTGGTGCTGTTTAAGTCGAATTTCTATTTAATTTTCTTTATATAATTTTATAAGCAAGTTGGCTGGTTTTGGTTATTTTACTCCTTTTTTGGAAATGTAGATTTTGCTCCTTAAGCTTACAACTTTGTGCTTTCGGAGTAACTATTTATTTTCCAACGAGTAAACCGCTAACGGTTCACTTAAATACTGCTTTTTGCCATCTAAATCAAAAATCTTACTTATCGTTTGTTCTTGGAGTGCGACACAGTTACATCCTTACATTTTGATATACATATTTGAAGTGAATTATAAATTTACCATAAAAAGATTTACCTCATCCTCGATAATTTTAAATTAAAGGTAAATAAAGAAAAAAAAACTAAATATTTGTATCAGAAAATCTTATTGTGTTTTATTTCCCAACATTTCTCCCTTCTCGCCCAAACAGGTGCTAGCGCAATATTAATGTATTACTTTGAAGATATTTTAGTTTAATGCCAAAAAATTGCACTATAATTATCAAAGTTAGTTCTAATGTAATAAATTTGCATTTGTATTGATTTGGTTTAGTGTGGGAAAATGGTCAATGCATTTGCTTATTTAATGCAAGTCCCATATCTGCATACACCAAAAAGGAAATGTATGGATAGACAAAACCAAAGTAAATTTATTAATTGATAAACATTTATTACGTGAAATAAGTATAATAAAAGCTACATATTTATTTTAATAATTAAATATAATTATTTTTAAATGTTTTGTAACACCTTTTTTGAGTAAAAATTTATTTCAACTTTTTCACTACACACAATTGTGTATAACAAATCAAAGCAAAACAAAATGGCGCACGAAAATTGTAAACAACTTTTGACATTCATGCATAGACACTACACGAGAAAAAAATTAATCACCTGAGTACTTGCATATACTTTATATAAATTTACTTTGGTCTCGTGTGTTCTTAAAAAAACAAAAATTGTGCCGCATAAAAATTAGTCTCGTGTAAACTACCTCATTAATCAACATGTTTTTATTTTCTTACTTTGCTACATTGGCTGACTTTTTTTCAGCTCTAGTTGTAGTTGTAAAAAGTATGTAAAGAAAATAAATGTAAATAACAACAACAGCTATATAAGAATAGAGTGTTGCCACACAAGTATTTTTGACCTGGTGCAGTCAAGTTTATAATTAGTGTTTTATTTTTGGGAATTGCTACAATTTAAGTTTAACGTTTATTAACGCACTAATAATCTCAAATTATTATTTTACTTAAATAGTAAAATAATTTTTTTATTAAAAATACATTTAAATTGATTATTAATTGATTATTGGGTTTACCTGGACCTTCTTTTTTTGTTGAACTTCTCATTTGTTTCAATGAAAGTTTATAACATAATAACTCTAGTTGTTCTAAGATTTTTGGGTAAAGGTTCCCTGATGATCTGCATTAGCAACAGTGAAATGCGCATAGGATCCAGCTAAACTCCTCAATAATCAATTTAAATGTATTTTTAATAAAAAAGTTATTTTACTAATTAAGTAAAATAATAATTTGGGATTATTAGTGCGTTAATAAACGTTAAACTTAAATTGTAGCAATTCCCAAATATAAAACACTAATTAAAATACGTATTGTTTGTTGTGTGTTCAGCCTATATTCAAAATACTTCAACTTAAAAAAGCAAAATTTTCAGTAGAGCGAAAAAATTAATAAATAGATATCATATTTTAGTCGATCAAAACACAAATATTTTTTCAGAGTTAGCACATTTTATCAGAAAACAAAATCATGATTTTTTTAAATATATTTATTTTTTAATCAATTTGTGAGATTTTTTACTGAATACTAAATATATGAATTGAAAAGCTACAAGAAAAAGCTTAACATACCATAAAAAAAACTTAAGCCTGACTGAAAGCCTCTTCCGTCTCGAGGTGGTCAGCTTTGGCACTCTCCAAATCAATCTCTATTGTAGCAGGATCACTCCAAATGTTCAAATTTCGAAAGCTTATATCATTGACTATAACCGGTCCATACATAATGTTTCTATATGATTAACAGTTTAAAAGTTATACATATATTATCAATTTTGTTATCGGAACCCCTTCCAATATGCTAAAAGTGACCATATATAAAAAACTAGTCATAGGCTATCAAAACCCTTACCTGATTTGTGTTCAGCATGCCGAATGCATTACGATATGAGGTAGATTTATCATAAGCTACTTCTTTTTTTTAAACTTTGGAAATTTAGTATTTAATTTCACAAAAAAAATATACTTTGATATGGCAGAATAAAAAAAAATTATACAAAACGAGAAAAAATAAATTTTTTTATTCGGAATTTATATTATAGATGAATATTACATAGGGGAGTTTTTTGCCATCGGAAACTCATTTTGACCAAATTTAATTGGACTTATTTTGAATATGCACTCTCGATATGATGCACTTCATTGTGGGCTAAAAGCGAATCACAAGTAGACTTTAAACAAGATTTTTGAAATGTGTCAAATATTTACTTTAATATTGGGTGTAATTCCGTTGAAATCGTGTAATTTTGACTCCTTCGAGGTGTTATTTTGAATATATATTTTGGTAACACTGGTCTGTGCCCAAAAAAACCTAAATAACGTGCTCACGAACATCTGCTCATCAGCAGCGTTGTCAACTTGGTGCGTTTCGCACCATTTTTGGTTCTGTTCAAGGCGAATTCATAACAGGTGACCCTAACAGTCCTGATGATTATCAGCTGTTCGAAGATTGCTAAAACCCCAACTGTCAAAATCTCTTCTTCTATCTAATGTTTGTTTACATTTAAAGTGAAAAAAAATTATATCGTTCTTTATGTTTAAAAAATATATTTTAAAGTGAAAAGAATTATAATGTATGAATACTTATCACAATGTAACCAATTGGGTCTCCGAGGTGCGGTATAGGAGCACCCTTCCTAGCATATGCATTCTAAATTAACTCTTGCAAAATTATTAACTGCATTAGTTTATTGATGATGATTTTTAAAAAATTGTATCAATACAAAATATTTCTACCAATGTGTCTCGCCTATAATGCCTGATAGTCCTTGTTACAGAATCTTGCACGGATTTTCGCACAATATAGAAATAAGATTTTATCAAACGATCTGCATTACTTGAGGCAAAGAGTATTTGCTCGTTCCATCATGTCAGCTTTTAGTTGACTAGACATGTTTATGAAAATCTGGATGTGTAGTATTTATATACAAAGCCCAATTCAATGGCTCCCACATTCTCAACCATGAAATTGGTGGCTGGTAAACGACGATGCAATAGCGTTGTCACCACATCAACAATTTTTACGTGCAATTTGGGAAACCTTAAACAGATACATATACTTATTACAAATTAAGTTTATAGAAGTAAATATTCAAGCATACCTTAACATTTCCTATTGCATTTAATTGCCACAATGCGCTGCATTTCTTCATGTATCCACTCAACACAATGCGAATTCTTAATTGTGGGGTTAAGACAACTTTTGCCGGGTCCAGCTAATACTAGCAGACTTCTTATATGTGTATGTATGTATAAATAAGACGCACGTTTATTTGTTATACACTTTTAAGTAACTTTGTCCATTTTTGTGAACAATTTCATGCATTTAATCATAATATTGTGTTTACGGCCATGATGAGCCAGTAAAACACATTTTATACCACTGATTTCGCGTCCAAAAAACCATCGGAGAGACTGCAATAAGGCAGCAAGTAAGGTTTCTTTACGTTGTCCAAAAATATCAAGATCATCTAACCTGAACCGTGTTTCAACATTTTAATTAGATTTATTTTACAAATATTGTTTTCTGTGTTGTTGATGATAGATGCACATGGATAGTAAAATATGTTTTTATAAATGTGAATGTATTGGTATTTGAGTCAACTGTTTTTGACGGATGGGGTTTTGTGAAGCCAGACGAATTGCATGTTGTTTTTATTATTGTTGTATTTTTGTAGCGATAAGGCCACCTGTTATGAATTCGCCTTGGTTCTGTTTTGAATTTTTTGTGCGAAAAACTCCTTAGTTGGTGCGTGGTGCGCTTTTTTTTAAATTTCGGTGCGTTTTCTAATTTTTGGTGGCACCAAAGCAAATTCAACACAACTTTTATATTTATTTTTTTGTGAGAAAAAAATCCTTGTAGAATAAAATACGCCTGTTTGAAACTATTTCATTCAATAATACAAAATTTTTACAATTAATTTTAGTCTATGTTCAGACGATGAAAGTCTTATTTTTAAGATCGCTAGTTTATAGGAGAGTGTCAATACGTTTTGCTTTCTCATTCGCAATATCGAAAACGCAGTCATGAATACATAAAACTATACATAATAAACATGTAGTTAATAATAAAAAACTTAAAAAAATCACCTTCATTGCTTTCTTTACAAACATTTTGTTATTAAAAACTTAAAAAACACTAAAAGCTCAGCTTCAATGCTTTCTTAACAAATATTTTGTCAAATCATATGGAATGCTTCAAGTGTACGTTAAAACCAGTTTTTGTTTAAAAATTTTGTTTTAACGTACACTTTCAGCACACGTTATTTTCTTTTGCATATGGAGAAAAGTTGTTTGACTTTAAAATTTCTTTAATTTTATTAAAAGATATATAGTAGCCGACAAACTTCTGGCACGTTCCCCATCTAATTACAATAGGATGTTGTTGCGGTGGGCACAAGCAGATAAGGCCAAAACAAACAAAATGTGCCAAAGTGATGGTCCACCTTGAGTGTGCGGGAGGCCTATGGCAGTGGTACCATGTAGTGGCCAAGTTGGTGGCTATGCAATAGGTAAATGGGTAGGTAGGAAACGCTACACTCTTCTTAATTGTGTATGAGGGTACGTCCAACAACCGTTGTTGATAGGAGCAAGCAGAATCTGAAATAAATAAAGAAAATTAAGATATAAATTAATAATATAATACCATAAATAAATACAAATTGATTGAAGGTTATAAAATAAGCAAACGCATGGGGTACGTTCAAAAGAGGCACGAAAACACATGTTCTAGTATAATGTGTTCAGTAGGCAAATTGGTGAATGGGCTATCAATTATGAATGAAAAATATGAGAGGAGAATAATGTTGGCAACGCAAAAAAGTTGCGTAAAGTAACGTTTCTATTTTTTTGACTTGAATTTTGTTATTGTCCCAAAATTTAGATTCAATTACAATAGCTAAGAAATAGGATACTGACTACATTTATGATATCCTGGTTATGGATGTACGAGGGCAAGGTGTTATGAGGAACATGGACACAGTAGAAGCAGGAGGCCATGGCAACAGAAATTTCTAGAACCTTCTAAAATATTTTTTTTAGAAGAAAATACAGTTTGGAGGCAAACATCCATGTAAATATCATATATACAGATATACATACATATATATATATATATAAAGAAAAGACCGGTAGTTAAGCATATAGAAGGAACGGTTTCTTTAGATATATGGAAGAAATTCCAGTAAATGGAAAAGAACAATATAAAAGGCCAAGTTTTATAAATGGAGTGGACTCTTAGATACAAGCGGTGAAACAGTGAGTAGCTCGAGGCAAATGAAAAAGTGCACCTTGCAAAAAAAAAAAAAAAAGAAGAAAATCGAAGAACGATTTCTAAAAATATTAAAGTTTTTTTTTTCAAAAAAAAAAAAAATTAAATAAGAAACAGAAATGATACAAATCCAAAAAAAAAAAAATAACTATATAAATCTATACCAACATACAGAACTAAAATAAAACTATCGTATTGAAATTAATAAAAATAAGTGCAAACATCTGCAAAAGGCATGTAGAAAACTCCACTGAATCACCAATTTTGAAACTATGTTCCAAATAAATAAAAAAAAAGTACAAATACAATAAGCTACTCACTGTGCGCGAAATTAAATTTTTAAAGAAAAGAAAATTAATTTAATATATACCGCAAAGACAGAACGCCTCAAAAATAAAGCCACGACAACTAGAAGGAAAAGGGGAGCCTATTATTGAAATCCTGTGGTCAAATGGAGGAGCAAAAAAATAAAACAGAAGGACTAGCAAAGAGGGAAGGAGATATTTAAGAATGCCGCAAGTTAACAAGTAACGAACATATCCTCATTACTAATAAAATTTTTTTTATGAATATTTAGATATAGTTAAATTTTTTTTACTAACCTAAATTAAGTCATTTTATTTAAGTATGTATGTTAGTAAATAGATAAAGCAAAAAGTGTAAAATCCAAAGAAAAAAGTACCTGTTAGAACGAAGTAACGAATCCGTATAAGTCAAGTAAGAAGTGATTTACGTATGTTGATATTTCCCTAATATAAAGGGGTCTTTAAAGGGATTTCGGGAAATTTTAGAGAAGAAAAAAAAAAGACAAGATATGGCATATAAAATTGAAAGCCTTAGGGAGCTCCTTCAGGTAGATTAGTTTAGCAAAACTCCGCACCCAACAAAAAGGAGAATACTATAACATTTACCCTTTAAAAATCTCCACAGAGTAGAGAGAAAAGAAATATACGTTTTCGAGCGCGAATTAATGAAAAGGAAAATTTTAAAATCCAAAAGGGGTTCTAACAAGTATTTCTTATGAATTGAAAAATAATAATTAAATTAAGTATTTCTATAGAGTTTAATTAGTTAAGTCAGAAGAAAATTTAACTTATTTCAATTTCTTTTTTTTTATTTTTATACAATTCTTTTGCCAAAATTAATTTCAATTATAGTTCAGTAAGTCAAAATTTATTTACAAGTATAAGAATCATGTTATGTTTTCTTTAATGTTAGTGTATTAAGTCTGAGATTTTTTTTTATATATATAAATGTTTAAAATTTGTAAGAAATTTAAATCCAATATGAGTGGCTGAATTTTTTATAAAGGGGTTTTGATGTGAAGGTAAGTGTGAATATATGTGTGTGTGAAACCAAAAAGGGGTCAAAATTAAATATATACAAGGAAACGGAAATGACCATGGTAGGGCTAGGGCAGCTGGAAGTGTCATCTTACTTCCCTAACAATAAATGTCACGAGCAGCGATGCCAACTATTTATAACCCAAACGCGCTATACCCCTTCTCAAAAAGCGCTAGAACGCGCTAAGTTGCAGCATTATCAACAACTTATAGTCAAAACGCGCTATTTTCCTACGCGCTAAATTTAATTTTAATAGAGGTCGATGTATGTATTAGTAAATACGAGTACAATTACTTTTTTAGTAACTCTTTTTCAGATTATGCAATATTGCTTCTTACAGTCGTAAAGAAGCTCTGGGCGAGTCAACATCACGCGTCGTTGGCAATTATTTCATAAGTGCAACCAGGCCACTGCTGTTTATTGGCCTTCGAGAGTTTTGCGTCTCACTCGCACTTGTTAATGGGTACCGCAACTAACTGTATCGCTTACAGTTATTTAGTGGTATTTTCCATTATCGGGTGCAACGATTTTAATAAGACTTATACGGTGGAGACCATTAAAACTCTGGGTGTGGATCTTGGAATCTCTTATTTCCTATGCGAAGGTATAGGTCGTTTGCAGCTCCCGAAGGAAACACCTAATGTGGGATACCCTGGCAATTTGCGTACTTGCTTCTGCCATTTAAACTAAACTAAACAACAACAACAACATATTGCTTCTTATAATATCCTAAATAACTAATTATATCCTAAATAACTAAAATCATTTAATACAGAATCAGTCTCGGCTTCCAAATATTCGAAATTCTTAGTTTTTGTTTTAATTTTATTTGTCAAACTTTGTAACAACTTATATAAATTGTCGAATAGTGTTGCGATTCAAATGCTTTTTGCAGTACAAAAATAATAGATGCTGAATAAGTTATATAATTTTTTTGGGTCACGAGTACGAGTACATATTTTTGACTGTGAAAATTCAAAATGATTGCCATTTACAATATTAAAATGCGTTTTTAATTCTAACCACAGTCAAGAGAATTTTATTTGCAACATCTGAATCATTAACGAATTTAAACAAAAAGTTAAATTTTGGATATTAGACAAATGTTAAATTTATACAAAAAAGTAAAAAGATATTGAACTGAAATGTCATATTTGACTTTAATCAAAACGCGCTAATTTAGCGCTTTTTTTATTAAACGCGCTAAGACGAAAAAAAGCGCGTTTGGCATAGTTAAAACGCGCTAAAACTAGCGCGAAAGGCGCTAAATTGGCATCGCTGGTCACGAGATAGGTAAATTAGAGATTGAAGAAAATAGTTCAAATTGTACGTGTTCTCGGGCTCAGGTGAGGGTCTAGAACTCGCCCTTAAATTGCTCCACGAATGAGCTGGCTGGTGGAGGTGCCACCTGAGTGCCTATTGGGCACGTAACAATGATGGCGCCCAATGGAAATTTAAAAGCATCTACAGAATAGTAGAGAAATGAAAGTGTGTAAAAGATCGAAGCACATACCAATAGAACCACTAACTTGCAATAGCCTAAAGTATACCTTTCGGTGAATCTAATTTTTTTTTGTTGAAATCGTCTCACGTAGCCATTTCAAGAGTTTAGATTGAAAGTCCGTTGTACGTGCAGCGAGCAATAAAAATTTGTTTTCCGGAAGGGTAATACTACCCGAAAAGGAGGAGAGAAAGTCCTTAGGCATTTTTTTTTTTTTTAATGCATGATTTTTATTTATTGTATCTTCATATATGAACTAACAATAAGTATTCAAATCTTAAATCTAAAAATATAATTAGGCCCGACCAGTGTCGGACATAAGCTTAGTAATAGTTATATATAATACATAAGTAGTGATAGTCAAAAGGAAAAAAATAAAGTATTTTCAAGAAGTCCCATCTGGAGTGCTATGAATAAGAGCCCATGTGTCCCTCTTTTTTAGGCGGATGTGTCCAGTAAAGTTCAAAATATTACGGGCAAGCGGATTAGGATGTGACTCGAGTTTTGTTAAATATTTGCCAGCGTATTTTGCAATTTCTTCAGTCACTAGTGGCATATTTAAATCACGATGTATATTTGAATTTTTTATATACCATGGAGCCAATGTTATTAAGCGTAAAATTTTGTTTTGTCTTCGTTGGATTCTCTCGACATTAGAAGCTGAAGCAGTGCCCCATAACTGTATTCCGTAGCACCATATTGGTTTCAAAATCGTCTTGTATATTAAAAGTTTACAATCTAGACTGAGTGTTGAATTTCTACCAATCAGCCAATGTATCTGAGTTAATTTCAGTTTCATTTGTGTTAACTTTGAGTCAATATGGGGCTTCCATGTAAGCCGTCGATCAAGGTGTATACCAAGGTATTTTACGTGTGAATGTTGAAGAACAACTTGATTGTTGATTCGAATTGGGGAACAAGTATCTCTTCGCAGGGTAAATGTTACCTGGACACACTTTTGCTCGTTTACTTTGATTCTCCATAAATTTAACCATAGTTCCAGTTGTGTAATATGTTCTTGTAGATATCGGGAAGCCTCGTGAGGGTTTTCGTGCATACTAAGGCAGGCTGTATCATCGGCAAACGTAGATGTATGGATATTGCTGCTCAAGGGCATATCACATGTGTAAATCAAATACAAAACTGGCCCCAGTATGCTCCCCTGTGGCACACCGGATGATATAGATTCGGGCACACTCATGAAGTCTCCTTCCACAACCGTAAACTTCCGGGTATTAATATAACTTTCTAATAGCTTCAGAAAATTTATTGGTAAATATGATGTCAATTTTAAAATAAGACCTTCATGCCACACTTTATCAAATGCCTGAGAAACGTCGATAAACAGCGCAGAACAATACTTCTTTTCTTCAAATGTTCTTCTTATAAATTGAACCAATCTATGAGTTTGTTCGATGGTGCTATGCTGACTTCTAAAACCAAATTGATGGTCTGGTATGCACCCACTACTAACTAGAATTGGGGACAATTTTGTCATGAGCAGTTTTTCGAAAAGTTTTGACATTGTTGATAGCAGACTTATTGGCCTGTATGACTCAGCCTTGGTAAGGTCTTTGCCCGGCTTTGGAATCATTTTAACTTTGGCAAGCTTCCAGCTATTTGGATAATACTCCAGTCGTAAAATGGCGTTAAAAATAAATAACAGGATTCTAATTGCAATACGAGGCAACTTTATTAGCATCTGGTTACTAATTCCATCAATACCCGGAGCTTTCTTCGGGTTAAGTTCAGCAATTAGTTTTTGTACATCACACGTTCTAAATTTTATGGGACGAGGAGGTAGCGCCACTACATTCGGCAAATCAATAACACCAGTACACGAGTTAGGGGTAAATACTGATTTTAAATGCTCAGCAAATAGTTTACCTTTTTCAGTATCGCTTCTTGCCCAACCCCCTGTAGATGTACGCAGAGGTGGTTTAAACGCAACAGGTGTTTTAAGCTTTCTAGCAGCGCGCCACAAGGAGTAATTAGATGCTGGTGTGGCATCAAGACCTTCCAGATAGTTTTTAAAAGATGCAGTTTTTTCAAATGCAAGCAAGTCTTGGAGTCGTTTAGTGCACTCTTTAAATCTGATTTTATGTTGGGGCGATCTGTGCTGTTGCCATTCCCTTCTAGCTCTTCTTTTTTCACTTACAAGACGTTCAATATCCGTAGAATAAATTCTATTAAATCCAGTCTGCGGGTAGGAGGTAGTCGCATGTTCAGCAGCCTGTTTATATTTTTGATAAGATTGCCAATGTTAAATTCAATATCTTCGGATGTTCTTAGCGTAATGTTTTCCGTACAATGAGTACTGAGATATTTTCTGAACCCCAGCCAATTAACACGGTTGATCGTCTTCACATACGGGTGAGGTAAGTCACTACTTAGTGGGCTACATACCGTAACGATCGTGGGAGAGTGATCGGACGATAGATCTAGGGGAGCTTCAATGTGAATTAATTCCCTAGAAATATTTTTCATGACGCCAAAATCTATAACATCCGGAATTTTATGTATGTCCGTAGGCTAGTAAGTGGGCTCCCCACTCGAAATGACATCCAAGCCCATTTTTGAAATTGTGTTGAACAATGCCCGACCTCTAGGTGTAATAAGACGCGAACCCCAGAACGTATGTTTTGCATTGTAGTCGCCAGCTGCTACGAAGCAAGGGGCAAGGGATTTGTAGAAATCCTCGTATTGGTCCTCAGTAATTGCGAACCTAGGAGGGGAGTAAATTGATGATATGACAAAATTAGTGCAAAAATTTTCGATACAAATATTCGTTGCTTGTAAATGTTCTTCGCAAATGTTGTCAATAATATAATGCTTGAGTCTTGACTTTATTAAAATTGCTGATCCACCGCATGCTCTTCCTCTCGGGTCCTTTGAATCATATAAGGTGTAGCCATAAATTTTAAAAAGGCTTCTCGAAGTCAAATGAGTCTCAGAGACCAACATTATATCAATATTTTTTTCCGTGAGGAAGTGCTCAAGTTCATTTTTATGTTGGCGAATGCCAACATTGAAGCGAATTACCTAATCGTACGAATTCCTGCCTTTGCAACAAAGTTTTTGGATACACATTTGAGAATTTTTTTTATTGAGTTTTTTTTTATACCGTGTGTGGGACACATCATACTAAACCGAAACCGTGTAGGCTGGTAGCCTATATAGAGAATATCCGGGAAGATGACAAATGAGTCTCTAGTAGAAGTTTTAGATAATGTATAAAACAATACTATAGTCACATACGAACAAATCCATTATTTTTCACCATTGAATAAGGCATAATGTGTTAGCTCTGTAAAGAGAGCAAGAGAATTTTTTTAATAAAGATAGAAAGCAAAGTGAACACACACACATACACTAACAAAAGCATCAAAATCCCTGTAAGCAAAATTTGATTTCGTTAACCAGTAAGAATATTGTGATACGTTCACGAAGAGTTACAATTTTATGTATTATTTGTTTATTATTGTAGAGTATTGTAGATTTTTTTTATAATTATATAGTTTGATTATTTAAGTTTGCTTATATTTTTTTTTATATTTACTTATATATCCCTATAATAACTAAAGTAGTCAATTAATTATTAGCTATCAACCGGTCTGGGGGTAGTTCATGAAGAGTATGCAGAAAGAAAATAGGTCCAAATTAACTGATAGAAAAAGACCCAAAAATACCGAATTAAATAGCTCACATATAGTAGAGCCAAAAAGAAGCAAAACAAACCTGTCAAAAATGGCTACAAACCCTTCTAACCAAAACAATATAATCGATATGTCCGCTACGATTACATCTAAGCCTCAACACCCTACAGAAATATCTGCCAATAGTTCACAAAGCGTACAAGCATCAGGTAACCCAACTGCAAGCCCTGATGTTGGAGAAATAGCGTCTGGCACAAACTCGAATTCACAGAATATTATAGAAGATAGAGTTAAAAGTGTTGTACAAAATGAAATGGCTGATATAAGAAAACAAATAGGGGAATTGACAGCTGCAATAAGCCTTATGGCCAATACAAGGCCACAAAACAACCATAATTTACCTCAGGTACCCATTGGGAACTCAAACTATAGTGGGGAAATGAACAATGACTTGCCATCGAGTAGCCGATCATTAAATGGGAATATGGTAGGGTTACAAGGCAGTAATGTGAACCATGGAAATGTCAGTCCATTCATAATTGAAAGTGTACAAAACTTACCTAGTCTCGCGAATAATAATAGCGCTCCGTACTCCTCAGAGCCAAATTCTGTTAGATCGGGTACGTCAACCGCACAAATTGTAGACTCATCGAGGGCAACAAATACACGGCAAGTGAGATTCGCCGATAACCTGATAAATATAGAAAAAAATCGTTATTAGAATAGATAAATAGGGGTTAAGTTTTAACGGAAATAATAATCATATGAGTGTGGAAGACTTTATTTTCCGTTTAGAACATCTGCAAGCACAATATGATGTGTTATGGGAAGAAATATTAAGAGACTTCCATTTACTATTAAATGGAACGGCAAAGGATTGGTACTGGCTGTTAATTCGCACCCATGGCATGATGCAGTGGCCTACACTTAAGAGTGAATTAATAAACCAATACCAAACCAAAGTGTCAAATTTTGAAATCATGCGTGATGTAGTTGAAAGGAAACAGCAGATTAATGAGTCTCTAGATAATTATTTTTATGCCATGAACAAATTGCGCTCGCGCCTAATGCAGCCTATACCCGAGTACGACATGATAAAGATTATAAAAAGAAACATCAAAGAAAGTCTAGCAAGGATAATTTACCCAATAAATGTGTCGTCAGTCGAACAACTTCGGCTCGAGTGTATAGAAGCAGAAAAGAATTTCTTAAGGAGAGAGAATAAAAATAACATGTTGCCTCAAAGACAAGTAAGAGCGGTGAGCGAAGTCTATTTTACAAGTAATGAGACGCCCGACATGGAAGAAGATGAATCACTCTTAGAGGAGTTGGATGCCATTTCGGAAGTGAAATGCTGGAATTGTCAAATGCAAGGACATACTTTTAGAGACTGTGAGTCGTTGGAAAGGAAATTGTTCTGCTATAGATGTGGTACACCAAACGTGGTCGCACCAAAATGTTGTCAGGAAAACCGCCGGCGAGGTGTGGGTTCAACGGGGGGCTCACGTCAGACTCAAAACCCCAAAACATAAATAACTTTCAATTTAATACAATTGAAGCAAATAAAAATAAAATCAATTTCTCACAAATAAGGCATCACCTTCCACTAGAAATCAGAAAACAAAATTACAAGTTAGTCAAGTCACAGATTTTTGAGTCTAATAATAATAAATCGAAACAACCAACAAAACACATACTGAAAATTAGAAAGAAATTTTCTGAACGACGGAAAAATAGAAAACTAATTATAGAAGCCATTAATAGAGCGAGCTCGTGTAACAATGATCCTAGAATTTTTATAGATATAATCATACAAGGCAGTAAAATGAGTGGACTACTAGATACAGGTGCTACCGTCAGTATTTTGGGTAAGAATTGTAGAGAGTTTGTGCTCCAAATGGAAAACAGTATAGGATTTTAGAAAAAATAAATGTTTCAGTGCAGTTCAAAGACCAGGAAAGAGACATGTGTTTGTATTTGTGTCCTGATCTAGAACAGGAGCTGTATTTAGGGGTCGATTTCTTTAAATTGTTTTCTTTGGCACCGGATATCATAGAACTATCATCGATGAATGTGGAAAAAGTTCAGGAAGATTTTATATGCAAAGGAAAGGATCATAGATTAAAACCTCACGTTTTGAATGAAAGTCAACAAAAAGAACTGGATGAAGTAGTCAAATGCTTCGATACGTTTGAGGAAAAAGGTCTAGGGTGTACAAAACTTGAAAAGCATTCAATTAAATTAATAGAAGGAGCAGTACCTGTTAAAGATAGGCACTACCAAATATCCCCAGCCATGCAAGAAATAACGTATAAAGAAATAGACAACATGTTGGAATTGAAAGTTATAGAAGAAAGTAATAGCCCATGGAGTAATCGCACAACGATTGTCAGAAAACCGGACAAGAATAGATACGTTTGAGGAAAAAGGTCTAGGGTGTACAAAACTTGAAAAGCATTCAATTAAATTAATAGAAGGAGCAGTACCTGTTAAAGATAGGCACTACCAAATATCCCCAGCCATGCAAGAAATAACGTATAAAGAAATAGACAACATGTTGGAATTGAAAGTTATAGAAGAAAGTAATAGCCCATGGAGTAATCGCACAACGATTGTCAGAAAACCGGACAAGAATAGATTTTGTTTAGACGCTAGAAAGCTCAATAACGTAACTATAAAAGATGCGTACCCACTGCAAAACATTGAAGGTATACTTAGTCGCATTGATGAGACGCACTACATTAGCAGTGTCGATCTCAAATACGCCTTTTGGCAAATTGAACTCGATGAAGAGAGTAAGCCTTACACCGCCTTTACTGTCACCGGACGTCCGTTATACCAATTTCGTGTTATGCCCTTTGGCCTGTGTAACGCGGCTCAAAGATTATGTAGGCTAATGGACAAAGTTGTACCAAACAAGTTAAAAACAAATGTCTTCGTGTATCTAGACGATTTGCTAGTTATATCGAGCACCTTTTGTGAACACCTTAGATTATTACGCGAACTTGCCAAATGTCTTAAAGATGCCAATTTGACGATAGGGCTAAAGAAATCACAATTCTGCTTTCAGGAGTTAAAGTACTTGGGATTCATAGTAGGAGGTGGGGCACTGAAAACTGATCCAGAGAAAATACTAGCCATACGAGAAATAAAAGTGCCATCGACCACCAGAGAGATGCGCAGTTTCCTGGGGACATCTGGCTGGTACAGGAGAACTATTAAGAATTTTGCAACCATTGCTGCCCCACTGACCGATACATTAAAAAAATCGAAGAAATTTAATATAACACCAGAAGCAATAGAGGCATTCGAAGAACTTAAGAAAGCTCTAACAACTTCACCAGTTTTGAAACATGCGGATTTTAAGAAACATTTTTACATCCAATGTGACGCCTCAGATTATGGCATTGGTGCCGTTCTATTTCAGTATGATGACGAAAAACATGAAAACCCCATAGCATTTTTTTAACAAAAATTAAATTCATGCCAAAGACACTATAGTGTAACCGAAAAGGAATTTCTGGCTGCAGTTATGGCAATAAAAAAATTTAGGCCGTATGTAGAACTGATGCCATTTACGGTAATAACCGATCATGCCAGTTTAAAATGGCTGATGGGATTGAAAGATCTCAGCGGTCGGCTAGCGCGCTGGTCTTTGATGCTGCAGCCATACAATTTCAAAATAGAACATCGTAAAGAAGCGGAGAATATTGTGGCAGACATGTTATCCAGGTGCCCTGTACAAAAGGCTTTAAATGAAATGGATTTGGAGAAATTAATTAATGTCGAATCAAAAGAATTCGAAAGCGACGAATATGAAGAACTCAAAAAACAAATAATAGGAAATTCTGTTAATTTACCAGATTTAAAAATAGAAGACGGGTTAGTTTTAAAAAAATCAAATTCGATTTCAGATATAGACGAGAATTCCAGATGGAAGTTGTGGGTACCATCTGAAATAACATCAGATTTAATTGAAAAGGCACATGCTGACAAGACATCGGAACATTGTGGCATGACAAAAACAATAGAAAAAATAAAGCGGTTCTTTTATTGGCCCAAAATGACAATCCAGATTAGAGAATATATAAAAGGGTGTAAAACATGCAAGGAAAGCAAGCCATCAAATCAAAACCTTAAACCTGGGTTAGGTCAAGAAGTAGTAACAGAAATACATTTTCAGAAACTATACATAGATTTTTTGGGAAAATATCCCAGGTCTAAAAGTGGGAATTCCTATTTATTCATAGTTGTAGATCACTTCACAAAATTTACGTTTTTGAAAGGTATGCGTGAAGCAACAGCAAATAACGTCGTGCAATTTCTAATTCAGGAAATATTTCATAAATTCGGCGTGCCGGAAATTATCCACAGTGATAATGGTACTCAATTTACAGCCAAAGGTTTCGAAAAAATGATTGAGACATACAAAATTCAGCACATAAAAACTGCCGTTTACTCTCCGCAAGCTAATGCTGCGGAAAGAGTCAATCAATCCGTTTTAGCTGCAATTACGGCCTATCTAGAGGAAGATCACCGCGAGTAGGACTTATATATATCCGAAATAGAGTGTGCCCTTAGAAACTCAGTGCATTCAGCCACAGGTGTAACCCCGTTTTTCGCCCTATTCGGCTATCACATGTTTACCAACGGCACTGATTACAAAATTGCTAGAAAATTAATGTCGATAAGTGATCATGAAATTAATACTCTACACAATAGTGACAAAATGGCAATACTAAGGGAAAAGATCAAAACTAATATGCATGAAGCGTATATACGTTCAGCGGAACGGTATAATAAGCGAGCAAAAAATGTGAAATTCATGCCAGGGCAAAAAGTTTTTCATAGAAAAATGATCTTAAGTGATTTCAAGAAATGCCGAAATGCTAAATTTTGTAAAAAATTCCTAAAGTGTCGAATTCTAAAGCCTGTTGGTAATAACATGTATGAATTGGAGGATATGCGAGGCAAATCTATAGGAATCTTTCATGCAAAAGACATTAAAATATAACCGAACTATGATAAAATCAAAGATGTGCAATATTAGGATAAGGTATATGTATGTGTTGTCCCCAATATTGCCGTAAACAAAACAATGATTTATTACGGATGAAAGAACTCACCTGTTTTTCGGTGCAAATCCCAATTCTGTGATACATCCTTCTAGCTTTAAGTATTAAAGTATATGAACCATAACACCAATATGTACCTGATAGAATAAGCATGAACGTAGATTCATATAATACAGCACAAGACCATATAACTATAGCATACAAGTAAACCGAGCGAAGCTAAGAGCCCGGCATTATCTCAGGGTGTGGGAGTTCCCCACGTTGAGCCACGTACTTATGTACATAGATGGCCAATTACGTGCCACGCACACCAACGTTTCCTTCAATCCCTACAACATTGGTGTTTTGTTGCGGTGGGCACAAGCAGATAAGGCCAAAACAAACAAAATGTGCCAAAGTGATGGTCCACCTTGAGTGTGCGGGAGGCCTATCGCAGTGGTACCATGTAGTGGCCAAGTTGGTGGCTATGCAATAGGTAAATGGGTAGGTAGGAAACGCTACACTCTTCTTAATTGTGTATGAGGGTACGTCCAACAACCGTTGTTGATAGTAGCAAGCAGAATCTGAAATAAATTAATAATATAATACCATAAATAAATACAAACTGATTGAAGGTTATAAAATAAGCAAACGCATGGGGTACGTTCAAAAGAGGTACGAAAACACATGTTCTAGTATAATGTATTCAGTAGGCAAATTGGTGAATGGGCTATCAATTATGAATGGAAAATATGAGAGGAGAATAATGTTGGCAATGCAAAAAAGTTGCGTAAAGTAACGTTTCTATTTTTTTGACTTGAATTTTGTTATTGTCCCAAAATTTAGATTCAATTACAATAGCTAAGAAATAGGATACTGACTACATTTATGATATCCTGGTTATGGATGTACGAGGGCAAGGTGTTATAGAGGAACATGGACACGGTAGAAGCAGGAGGCCATGGCAACAGAAATTTCTGGAACCTTCTAAAATATTTTTTTTAGAAGAAAATACAGTTTGGAGGCAAACATCCATGTAAATATCATATATACAGATATACATACACATATATATATATATATATATATATATATAAAGAAAAGACCGGTAGTTAAGCATATAGAAGGAACGGTTTCTTTAGATATATGGAAGAAATTCCAGTAAATGGAAAAGAACCATATAAAAGGCCAAGTTTTATAAATGGAGTGGACTCTTAGATACAAGCGGTGAAACAGTGAGTAGCTCGAGGCAAATGAAAAAGTGCACCTTGCAAAAAAAAAAAAAGAAGAAAATCGAAGAACGATTTCTAAAAATATTAAAGTTTTTTTTTTCAAAAAAAAAAAAATTAAATAAGAAACAGAAATGATACAAATCCAAAAAAAAAAAAATAACTATATAAATCTATACCAACATACAGAACTAAAATAAAACTATCGTATTGAAATTAATAAAAATAAGTGCAAACATCTGCAAAAGGCATGTAGAAAACTCCACTGAATCACCAATTTTGAAACTATGTTCCAAATAAATAAAAAAAAAGTACAAATACAATAAGCTACTCACTGTGCGCGAAATTAAATTTTTAAAGAAAAGAAAACTAATTTAATATATACCGCAAAGACAGAACGCATCAAAAATAAAGCCAAGACAACTAGAAGGAAAACTGGAGCCTATTATTGAAATCCTGTGGTCAAATGGAGGAGCAAAAAAATAAAACAGAAGGACTAGCAAAGAGGGAAGGAGATATTTAAGAATGCCGCAAGTTAACAAGTAACGAACATATCCTCATTATAATTATAATAAAATTTTTTTTATGAATATTTAGATATAGTTAAATTTTTTTTACTAACCTAAATTAAGTCATTTTATTTAAGTATGTATGTTAGTAAATAGATAAACCAAAAAGTGTAAAATCCAAAGAAAAAAGTACCTGTTAGAACGAAGTAACGAATCCGTATAAGTCAAGTAAGAAGTGATTTACGTATGTTGATATTTCCCTAATATAAAGGGGTCTTTAAAGGGATTTCGGGAAATTTTAGAGAAGAAAAAAAAAAAGACAAGATATGGCATATAAAATTGAAAGCCTTAGGGAGCTCCTTCAGGTAGATTAGTTTAGCAAAACTCCGCACCCAACAAAAAGGAGAATACTATAACATTTACCCTTTAAAAATCTCCACAGAGTAGAGAGAAAAGAAATATACGTTTTCGAGCGCGAATTAATGAAAAGGAAAATTTTAAAATCCAAAACGGGTTCTAACAAGTATTTCTATAGAGTTTAATTAGTTAAGTCAGAAGAAAATTTAACTTATTTCAATTTCTTTTTTTTTTATTTTTATACAATTCTTTTGCCAAAATTAATTTCAATTATAGTTCAGTAAGTCAAAATTTATTTACAAGTATAAGAATCATGTTATGTTTTCTTTAATGTTAGTGTATTAAGTCTGAGATTTTTTTTTATATATATAAATGTTTAAAATTTGTAAGAAATTTAAATCCAATATGAGTGGCTGAATTTTTTATAAAGGGGTTTTGATGTGAAGGTAAGTGTGAATTTATGCGTGTGTGAAACCAAAAAGGGGTCAAAATTAAATATATACAAGGAAACGGAAATGACCATGGTAGGGCTGGGGCAGCTGGAAGTGTCATCTTACTTCCCTAACAATAAATGTCACGAGATAGGTAAATTAGAGATTGAAGAAAATAGTTCAAATTGTACGTGTTCTCGGGCTCAGGTGAGGGTCTAGAACTCGCCCTTAAATTGCCTCCACGAACGAGCTGGCTGGTGGAAGCCACCTGAGTGCCTATTGGGCACGTAACAATGTATTCGTATCGTATCACTGGATATTTTTCATTAAAGGCTGGATCACGCAAAAGAGCTTTCAAAAGCACTTTTTATCTACATGAAATTAATACGGAATCAGTAGAGAGCGCTGAAAGCACAAAATTTTTTGGCCTTAAAAGGGCTATTATCCTATACTCTTGTTTTTTTTAAATTTTAAATGGTATTGGTATTGTATACTTAAACCAAGCAGTGATGGTATTTTGGAGCGTTTCGGGTATTTTTTGGTGCTTTTTGCCACTTCACAAACGCGAAATTTTGGTTAATACCCTTTTTTAAAAAGCGGGTATTTACAGTGCTTTTTAACAATTTCTCACAGTGCTTTTGGTGCTTTTTTGTAAAATAAAAATATTTTTAATTTACAAACCTAATGTACTTTTAAGAGCTAATAACAGCATCTTTTGACTAAGACTTCTTAAATTGTTTTTAATGACAATGACGGAAACTATGTTAAAAACAATTTACAAAACTTTATATAATTGGGATTAAAAAATTAAATTCTTCTTGCAAAATAGACATAGGAAGTAACTGGAAAGTACCACATAATTCTCTGCAAAATAATTTATTGATAGTAGAACAATTGACAGCGTGAGGTTGTCAGTTGTTTTAGACAACGGGTAGCCAAGTCCCAATTTTTTGGTATCGTTTTGACGTGCTGTCAATGTTGGCAACTGGAATAAGTGTGAATATCGCAAAAACAAAAACTTTTAAGTTACTTAAGGAAAAAAGTGATGCTTTTAATGCTTTTGTATGTTTAAAATATTTTTCAGTAACATACATATGTATCTTAATCTAAGCCTAAGCTTCACCTACCAAATAACTAACACCGATCATATAACTACTAACATTTTGAAAAATTAATAAGGGTTTTCATGAGAACTCTTAAAATTGTCATTTGCGAAATTAGGGAAATATGCGAGACATGTTTCATGAAGCCCCTTTGACTTTTTAAGACAATTTGAATGAAATGTCAAAAAAATTAATTTAATAAAAATAACACAAGAAACTTTCAAGCAGTTTTTAATTTCATATATTTCATATATTAAATATTTTGAGGCAAAAACTTGAAATTGTATTATGATGCTTACACTCCAAACTCTCCTTTTTTTAAGTGGCTTAAGGCAGAATTACCCGACTGTAAATGTAGAACTGTAAATGTAAATGTGTCAGCTGATCGAATCTGTTGCATGAAAAGCTATGCAAATGCTTACCTGACTGAAATGTCACGTAAATGTAATGTCTGAACCTGCAGAAAATAGAATTTCATGACGACGTTACGTGACATTTGTAGACAGTGATGGGATGTATGTATATTGAATGAGAGTGTGGCACAATAGCCCTATTTTGGTACCATTGTTTCTTTTGATAATTTAAGCTTTTGAGTTGCTAAATTTGTATACGTACATGACATATTTAATAAATTTAGTTTTTTAATAAAGTTTTTTTTTATAAAATCTAACCACAGACTGCCAATCGTATATGTTTATTTTTTTTTTGTTAATATACATATACAATAATGTATGAATATGTAACATGCATATATTACATTTGTGCGAACAAACAGCATACAAGCGCACAAAAACTATTTTTAATTAAAAATACCAAAAAAAATTATAGCATGTGCGTTTAATCATAACAATTATAATGATAATAAAAATATAAATATTTTTATAATTATAATACATTATAATGTATGTATTTATACATATGAAGCTAAAATTGTAATTTCACTAAATATCAAAGTCATAACATTGTTTGTAAGTATAAAATAACGATTTGATACCACTTAAATAATTTTCGTACTTTTTCCACACAATCAAAAATAATGTGAAGATATTGAACTCCCATCAATGTTTCGAACAGCTGTTGAGCATTTTATTTGAATTTGTTATACTGATAAACACCCAGCAAACAAAAAGTAGTATATATGTGTTCTTGTTCAAAAATATACATATGTATGTAAATGTATATTGTTTGTGATTAAAATTAATTATTATTAGTACGTACGGACATTAATAAGAAAAGGATAAAACGATAAAGTGAATATATAATAATAATGTTTTTATATGATTGAGGTGCTACTGAAACCATAGGAATTCCTGGAAATTAAGGAGTCAAGCACTTCGTATTTCCGATGAAATTGCTCAAAATCTGTTTTGCTACTTGTAGTTATACGCAAATATTACGGTTAGAGGCTTAAACGTTACAGCTGCTATGAAAATTATTACAATTGAGTTCTTTTACATAAAATAATAATTTTTAAAACCTCTAGCACATTTTCATTATAAAAGATGTCTTATTTCAAAAACTCCATTACTTTTTTCCAACAGTATAAAACTTGCCATCAAAAGAAAGTAAATTATAATAGCTTCACCGAAATTATTAAAGAAATCTTGGATTAATTGAAGCATTACCATTTTATATATTATTAACTTATAAGCAGTAATGCATACATACATATGTATGTATGACACACAATCCATATATGTACATTTCAATCAAAATGAATTCCATGAATTTAAATATTATATGAACTTTCACGTTTGACTTCACATAACTCGCAATTTAAAATCAAAAGTGAGTGTTTGCTGGGCACAAAGCAATAAGCATGTATGGATGTGTGCACAAGGAAGTTTTTTTGTTTGTGTCGAAAACACATGACACGTTTTTAAGCATTCTATAAGCGCTCAAACATTTACATTTACATTACATTTACATTACATCTACGATTTCTACAGTCGGCTAACGAGGCCTTTAATGTATTAAAATAAAAAAAAAATGTTGGTGCTTTTTTACCCTCGTTTTCGTATTTTTTTTTGCGCGTTTTACCTTTTTCGCAACAGCTTAATGTGCGTTTGCTCTTCGTAGAGATACCAATACTGAAACCAAGGTATTGAACTTTACGAATTAGTTGAATGAGTCCTACCATGATACAATAACACAGGTAGCCGCGAATCTACAACAAATAAAACAACCGTGATTTTTATTGCTGTTTTTTGATTAACAAGAGAGACAACCAAGGGAAAACAATATACATGTACTTGCGTTTTCTCTTGGCTTTGCAAAGCATGTTTGTATTAGTGCATTTTTAGGCACTGTGCGAGTGTGTTGGTAAAACATAAACACCATTTCGTCATGTGAGAACTTAAGTGTCCAATAGTTTATAATGGCGTATTGGACACTTAAGTTCTCACATGACGATTTGGCAGATCACATCACGAAACAAGCAAAACAGCTGGCGCTTCGCATTAACTTTATTATTGTATCATGAGTCCTACGGTGTTTTTGAACATCAAATGCGAAATGCGATCGTAAATTTTTGTCATTTTCCTCTTTTTTGTTCTTACACAGTGGTAAAAACTGCAGCTTTTAAATCAGTAAAGGTAGAGGTCCATAGCTCGCTTTATGCGCGTCACGCTTTCTATGCATCTTTCCAAAAAGTAGAATCAATACAATAGTATGTAACAACTTACATTGCAAAAAACGCAGAACGCGTAGGGGCGTTCAAAGCGAAAAGTAGGTCTACTTTCTACTTTTGTACCCGTTACAAGCACCATGAAAGAAGGTCAGCTGTTCTAGAAAGCTAAAGACGTTAAATAATACTTTGTTTCTTACGTTATCGATAAATATTATTTTTTTATTAAAATTAATTATCCACGGCAAAATTGATTAAAATTAATTAATTTTGCGTAACCAATAATTACTAATGCAAAACTGTTTTATTCACTCATGTATTTATTAAGTTAAATAGTTCCATACATAACAAATAGACAATTTTATAGAATCCAACATGATTGTAAACAGTTTAAATCAATAAATACATGTCTGAATCAAACAGTTTTTCATTAAAAATTAGTTGGTTACGCTTTTTTGGGCAAATGCACACAAGAAATACCAGATGTAAACTCAGCCTTACATTAAAGTCAAGAACAGCCGACAATTTGCTGGAATAGCCCTGGCCGAGTTCTTCTCAAGACTATCATTTAAAATGCTGAATAAATAGTCAAAGACGTCTGCAGACATTCTTGTCGCGGTTCGAAATTGCTCAGGGTCAGAAGTTTTAATTTTTTTTAATGTGGTTTCAAAAAACCCACTTAAATTCCGTTCTAAATACAACGACCGCACCCAAAACCTTTTCTTTTTTTGAAATTGTACATAGGCATTTTTTGCAAATAAAATTAAATATACAAACTCTACTAACTCCACAAATTCTTTTAAAAACTTGATTTCACTCTCCATTTTTTCTTTATAAGTATTTATAAGCAAACGCACACAGCTGATCAAAACAAAAATAAAATGGCGCATGAAAAGCAGTGCATGTAACTCAACGCGAACAAAGTATAGAATGAAACAAGAGGATGAAACGCGTGTAAAACATAACGAGCAAAAAGCGAGCTATGGATCTCTACCTTAACCCGCAAGCAGTGTTGCCAGAAATTCTAAGGATAAAATCTGCAAAATTCAACAATTTTTCACGAAAAAATCTGCAAAATCTGCATTTTATTTTTAAAATCTTCGAAGCAATTTTTTTAACAACCTTTTTATACCCTTTACCAAAAATGGAAAAGGGTATATATAGGTTTGTCCAGATTTTTGTAATTTCTACAATATTCATTTGCGGCCAAAAAAAGTTAGTTATTATGGATCCTTATGACTAGGAGATAAAAAAAAGACATGTCCGTCTGTCCGGCTGTCTGTACGGATTTTGTATGGGAGGCTTGAAATGCGTTTTTTGAAGCTCCCAAGCAAGTTAGAGAGCTCGGAGTTGGACTAAAACGACCGCGCTTGTCTTAGCACAATTCCTTATATAAATCAGCAAAAATGAATAATCGGTTCTCCCGAAGTTTTATATATATAGTTTTATCATACGTTTTGAAAATTGTATGAAAAAACTACCGTGCATAGAACCAAGAATAATCAAATTTCTAATTAACCCCACTAGCTACTCGGCTACCGAGGCTTGCTTACTTTTGGTATTTATTTGCTGTAGTTAAACATTTCCTCTAAAATGCTTTATTTCATATTAAACCCCTTTTTGTCAGCTCTGCATAGACATTGTTCTTTTTCATTTTTTTTATACAATGATAATTTTGCTTGGCACATTCTTATTCCTGGAAATGCAAACGAATGTGTTTGCATAGAATTTGTAGTGTCATGAAAAAAAAACTATAGGTATACTATACCCTCCAGAAAATGCGAATAGTGAAATTGTAGTGATTTACTAGTGACATTGTCAGTAGTACTACTAACCAGGTGTATCCCAGCCAATGTAATTATCTATTGACATTTAACATTAGCTTGTCATTGAAAATCCACCACTAGACTGTAGCAATACTGACTACGTAGTTCTTTTGGGACCACATAGAGACATTGGAACCAAAGATTCACTAGTAAATTTTAGGGGCTCCAGTCTACAATATCGATATTTCCTCGCTCCATGTCAATAGTAAAATTGTAGTGATTTATTAGTGACATTGTCAATAGTGCAACTGAATAGGTGTACCGCAGCCAATGTAATTGCCTATTGACATATAACATAGGGTTGTCATTGAAAATCTACCAGTAGACTTTAGCACTATTCATTTACGACCATATGGAGACATTTGAACTAAAGAATCACTAGTACATTTTAGTGACCCTCGTCTACAATTTAATAAGGGTTGGACCAACAAACTTAAATACATACATACCTACATACATATGTACGTAAGTTTTTAACATTATTGCATAGCATAATAAAAAAGAAAAACAAACTATTGACGCGTTCATTGGCAATATCAACAGAAATACATTAGAACTGTTGTCTCTAACGTATCTCTACTCGCGCATAAAAGGAAAATTGTCGAAATTTCAACTAGTGCAATTGTCGCTAGAGAAAAGGGTGTTGACATAGAGACATATGGCACTAGGCTGGCTAGAGGGATAAGCATTCGCACATGCATACATACATACATATGCATAAATATACGCTTCCATCCCTCTAGCCAGCCTAGTGCCATATGTCTCTATGTCAACACTCTTTTCTCTAGCGACAATTGCACTAGTTGAAATGTCTACAATTTTCCTTTTATGCGCGAGTAGAGATGCGTTAGAGACAACAGTTCTAATGTATTTCTGTTGATATTGTCAATGAACGCGTCAATAGTTTGTTTTTCTTTTTTATTATGCTATGCAATAATGTTAAAAACTTACGTACATATGTATGTAGGTATGTATGTATTTAAGTTTGTTGGCCCAACCCTTATAAAATTGTAGACGAGGGTCACTAAAATGTACTAGTGATTCTTTAGTTCAAATGTCTCCATATGGTCGTAAATGAATAGTGCTAAAGTCTACTAGTAGATTTTCAATGACAACCCTATGTTATATGTCAATAGGCAATTACATTGGCTGCGGTACACCTATTCAGTTGTACTATTGACAATGTCACTAGTAAATCACTACAATTTTACTATTGACATGGAGCGAGGAAATATCGATATTGTAGACTGGAGCCCCTAAAATTTACTAGTGAATCTTTGGTTCCAATGTCTCCATGTGGTCCCAAAAGAACTACTTAGTCAGTATTGCTACAGTCTAGTGGTGGATTTTCAATGACAAGCTAATGTTAAATGTCAGTAGATAATTACATTGGCTGGGATACACCTGGTCAGTAGTACTACTGACAATGTCACTAGTAAATCACTACAATTTCACTATTCGCATTTTCTGCAGGGATAAGAGTTTTTGTATTTTGTGTTGAATTGAACAACTACAACAACAACAATATGCTACCAATTGTATTGAAAGAATAATATTCAGTTTTTTGTTGTAAAAACTGAGAATTATTTTATAAACATACATAGCTACATATGAATGTATGCATATACTTATAAAGTTTTGTATTAAAGAATGCACTTGTTCATGATATATGTACATACATATGTATGTACATTAGCTATGGCATAGTTTATATGGGAATTCTTAGTAAGGAGATTTCGACTTCCAAGAACCCCTCATTTTGTGAGGTTTGGTAAAAAAATATTCGAGCCAAAAAATGGTGGCGGTCAGAGGGGGGCAAAGGGCTCCGCATCGTGCTCAAAGTTGAGGATAAAAGCAAAAAAACGTACAAAAAATCATATAACTTTCCGGGGGTCACCTCTACAAGGGTCAAATGTATGACGAGCACCAATTAATTTTCTTTGCCCAACATTTTTTAAAACACACCGACCGCCTAACTCCTCTCCTTAAGGGGGCTCCCATACAAAGGGGAAATTTTTATAAAATTTACTCGCAGGGCTCTAACTGCCCCTAGGCTGTACCTATCCAAGTCAAATGTATGACTCACCTCCAATATTTTTTCATTACAAAGATTTTCTCTGATTATACTTATCATCTATCTTCAACCATTAAGGTGGTCCCCATACAAAAAAATAGTTTTTTTAATAATTTTTTTAAGAAATCCGCTTTTTCCGCTTTTATGTTGCCTCCTAGGGGGCTAAAATGTAAGACCGACCCACAGTAATTTTTTACCTTCAACATTTCCTCCGAACATACCTATATCCTATCTCGACTCATTAAGGGGGCTCCCATACAAAGGCGAAATTTGTACAAAATGTACTCACAGGGCTCTAATTGTCCCTGGCGCGTTCTTATCGAAGTCAAATGTATGTCCGACCTCCAATAAGGAGGAGCCCCCTTAATGAGTCGTAGGCAACATAAAAGCGGAAAAAGCGGATTTCTTAAAAAAAAAATTATTAGAAAAACTATTTTTTTGTATGGGCACCACCTTAATGGTTGAAGATACACGATAAGAATGCTGACAGAAAATATTTGTATTGAAAAAATATTGGAGTTCAGTATACATTTGACTTCGATAGGAACGCGCCAGGGACAATTAGAGCCCTGCGAGTACATTTTGTACAAATTTCGCCTTTGTATGGGAGCCCCCTTAATGAGTCGAGATAGGATATAGGTATGTTCGGAGGAAATGTTGAACATAAAAAAGTACTGTGGGTCGGTCTTACATTTTACCCCCCTAGGAGGCAACATAAAAGCGGAAAAAGCCGATTTCTTCAAAAAAAATTATTAAAAAAACAATTTTTTTGTATGGGGACCACCTTAATGGTTGAAGATAGACGATAAGTATGTTCAGAAAAAATCTTTGTAATGAAAAAATATAGGAGGTCAGTCATACATCTGACATCGATAGGTACGCCCTAGGGACAGTTAGAGCCCTGCGAGTAAATATTATAAAAATTTCCCCTTTGTATGGGAGCCCCCTTAAGAAGAAGAGCTAGGTGGCCGGTGTGTTTAAAAAAGATGTTAGGCGGAGAAAATTAATGGGTGCTCGTCATACATTTGACCCTGGTAGCGGTGACCCCGGGAAAGTTATATGATTTTTTGTAGTTTTTTTTTTGCTTTTACCTTCAACTTTGAGCACGATGCGGAGCCCTTTTCCCCCATCTGACCGCCACTATTTTTTTGCTCGAATATTTTTTTTTTTGAAACCTCACAAAATGAGTGGTTCTTGCAAGTCGAAATTGAAAAATCGTAAAAAACGCCATACCTAATGTACATATGTATATTGAAATAAATACCCAGCAAAAAGGGGATGTAAAATCGGAATTAAATTATCATCACATTGCTACATTTTCATATAACAAGTTTTATTTCCAATTCAAAACAAGAGTACAGTAGTACATTGGTAGAGATTGTGCTTTGAGATTGAGAACAGCAGGGTTCGTATCCTTCGAAAAAATTTTATTTATTTTTTGTTTTGTATTTACGTGAAATATTTTCATTAAATAAGTTTTATCTCTAAAGAATAACAAGAGTACAGTAGCTCAGTGGTAGAGAGTGTGCCTTGAGAGTGAGAACAGCGCGGTTCGTATCCTGCGACAAAAATTTTTATTTATTTTTTTGTTTTGTATTTAGTGACACAATCGGATAGGGAACTTGCAAGGGTTTCAATTCATTAATTTTAATGGATATCAAAGTAGGTATTTAAATTCTCGCACAAATACATGATCTCCAATGACAAGCTAATGTAAAAATCATGTATCATAGTTCACATAAATCGAACCAATGCGTCATCACTTGAACCCATGATTCAACACATGATTTATCTTTTTTTTTTTTTTTTGCTGGGTGGGTAATAAGTTGAAATAATATTCAACGAAAAAGGCATGCAAAAACGGAATTAAATTATCATATTGATACATTTTCATAAAACAAATTTTATCTCTAACTATTAATAAGAATTAATACGTCAGGTAGAGGAGAGTATGCCTCAACAGTCAGAAAATCACGGTTCGTATCCTGGCTGCGTTGGTATTTTTTTTTACGTGAAAAACATAATCGTTTTTTTAAGTTTCGTAAGAATTGACATTGCACATACATACATACCCAGCAAAAAATAAATGAACGCGTTCAAAATGAAATACTATTTCATACTTTCTTGAGCATTTGTTTCTTCGAATGCATTCTGGATATCACTGCAAATCGTAAATAATGCTATAGTTTTTGAACTCATTAAAAACGGATGCAAAAACGGAATTAAATCATCACATTTTCATATAACAAGTCTTATCTCCAGTGAATGACAAGAGTACAGCAGCTCAGTGGTAGAGAGTATGGCTTGATGTTGAGAACGGCACGGTTCGTATCCTGGCACAGAAGTTTTTATTTATTTTTTTGTTTTATATTTACGTGACACATTTTCATTAAGTAAGTTTTATCGCCAAGATATAAGTAGAGTACAGTAGCTCAGTGGTAGAGAGTGTGCCTTGAGAGTGAGAACAGCGCGGTTCGTATCCTGCGACAAAAGTTTTTATTTATTTTTTTGTTTTGTATTTACGTGACACATTTTCATAAAATAAGTTTTATCGCCAAAAAATAACCAGAGTACAGTAGCTCAGTGGTAGAGAGCGTGCCTTTAGAGTGAGAAAAGCACGGTTCGTATCCTGCGACAAAAGTTTTTATTTAATTTTTTTTTTTTGTATTGACAAGCTAATGTAAAAATCATGCATGTTTCACCTAAATCGTACCAATGCGTCATCACTTGAACCCATTATTCAACACATGATTTGTCATATTTTTTTTGCTGGGTATATACATAGATATGTACATACCCAGCAAAAAAGACATGCAAAAGAAATAGTTAATGCATGGCTTCTACTGAAAATTCAATTTAGTTCAGAAAGCATTATTTTAACCCCTGTGTTAAAATCATGCTTTCTGACTGTTCAAAATGTGTGGTTGAAGTCTACTGACGATATGTTACAGCAACAATGAAATGCATATAGACATCGCTGAACCACCAGCAAATAAATTTAAAATTAAAATAAACTTATGACAATATGTCGAATAATAAATTTCTTAAAATTTAGAAAGAAATAAATTTGTACTCGCATTAAAACCAGAAAAATTTAAATAATTCCAGGGTTGGAAGTTGAAAAAAAAATTGGCTAAAAAATAACCAAAAATATTTTTTTTTTCAGTTAAAAATATTTTGTATTTTAGGAAGATCTTTACTCAAGCAAATTCTTTAGTCGAAAAAAAAACCGAGAGGTCACTTACTAAAAATTGCACTATCACAAAAAGTTATAAATTTGATCAGAAAACAAGTATGTATGTATGTACTAATGTGTGTATCTGTATACTACATATATATACGTTGGTAAAGGGTATATAATATTCGACACAGCCGAATATAGCACTCTTACTTGTTTTTATTTAGTTTGTCAAGACATGTATCTGTCTTCAGGCTATTTTTGGTCAGCTTTTCTTTTTTCGGCGATGTAAATAAAACTGTTGCGTTTACAACTGTTTGTAAAGGGTTGAGCACCAAAGGTTTCCTTTGGAGCTCAGAGTGTGTGATTTTTTGTTTTGTTTTTATTTGTTTTTAGCCCAGGTAGAATCACCATGTGCTAATATGAATTGAAGTGAAGTCTTAGTAGAAGCACTAAGACTAGTCTAGCAATCAAGAAAGTTAATTTTTGTTTGCAATAATTTCTTTATTTTTCCCAGTCTTTTATACAATTTTAATTTCATACGTCTATATTAAAATTACTAGCAATGTATATTTCAGTACTTGTCATAAAGCCTGACCTCGCATTTTATGAATTATTGTAATACTACTCTTAAAGGTAAATGACTGAATTAATTGTATGAGTATAAGAATGTCTAAAGGTAAATGACTGATTGCAATATGAAACTTATTAATTTGTAAATAAAACTTGGTTAATGAACTTAGAATACAACATAAGCAGAAATTACATTAAATATTAATTTATAACAAACCATTGGTTAAATGAACTTAAAATACTACATAAACAAAATTTCATATTTATAATAAAAAAAAGGGAAGGTATTCCTTTAAAAATACATACAACTTCTAATAATAATAAAAGTAATTATGTATGTATTAACATTCTCCGCCGCGTTGAGCAGTCAGCGAAAACCTGTAGTGTTAAACTTCAGAAATAGGATGACGTGGTGTTGGCCTTGGAGGTGCCGGTGTTAAGTTGACTGAGGCAGTTTTGTTGCATTTGATTCGAAATTTCCAGGCAGTAAGTGTTAGGATTATGAGTAGCGATAGAAGTAGAGCAATGAAGCCTATGTTTGGATGATGAATTGCTGGCTGATATATTTCAAGTGAAGAATTCTTAATGTGCCTTAGTTGTTTTTGAATATCGGTAAGCTGGTCCAATTTGGTATCCAAGACGAGGTTTGGTTCTAATATTTTCTTAACTTCAGAGGGTTTTCCTATTGAGGTGATATTACCAAATGTTGCATAGGAGTTGCGTAAAGTAGTGACACTAGTTTCGTGTCCACGAATGGTAAGAAATTTTCCTTTTATTATACAAGCTGAGTTCATGGTCATTATACCAGAATTCTTGACCTGTATATGTATGATATCATTGCCGCAGACTGCAGTTAATTCTATAGGTGTTGTTGTTGCATACAGCCATTGGTTTACGTTGTGCAATGGAATAAAACAGATATTGTTCTGGATATAGCCAAAATTACAATCAGGGGATGTTTTGTTGTTGAAGAGAGCAATTTCACAAGAATAACTGCCGGAATCTTTGGCCATTTGTATTTGCAATGCTGGACAAATGTATATGTCGACTATGACTACAGTACATTTATTGAATTGAAGTATGGTTAGTGCCAGGTATTCATCGCGGTGGTTATTAACAGCAAGATATTTAACGTCAGTTGTTATGACAATGGTCATGTTGTTTATTTGTGTGGGTATTGCAATGACCTTGTAAAGTTCAAATTTTCCTTGGTCCACCAATGGTAACTCAATAACGAAAATTACATTTGTGTTCGTTACTGTGCCTTTAACGTTCATAATTTTGTATAGTTCTAGCAAGTCGGTGTCTTCAACTGGTAATGTACGGCCTATAGGAAGGTGTCCTTTAATTTTAGCAATCTCCGATCTTAACTGTTTTGGTGTAAGGATAAGTGGGCTTATATTGCCATGGTTCGTATGCGTGAGGGCAGCGACCAGCTCTGTTTCAATTCTTTGTAAATCTGAGGCAAGTGTATTTAATTGAATTGCCAGAGACATTAGATTTTGGACTTGTCGTAGATTTGAATTCTCATTTTGAACTTTATTTAGATCTTGATAGATGGTTTTCTTAAGTTCTGAAAAGTGCACTTTAGTATTGTTTTCGCTTTGCTTAAGAATGTTAATGGTAGAATCTATTACTGAAGTTTGATTTTTTAGTAACATATGTAGATACTCTTCATTTTGCTTTATGTTAGTTATAGTTTGAGCCATTTGCTCTGCATAATCTGAGTCCAGGACTCCAAATAGAGCATGGGCCATATTTCCAACGATATCGAGTGCAGCTCTCCGGTTTCTTTTTGAAATAAAAAGGTCTGATTCTTGAATAAGATTGTCCCAAGTATGCTGAAGTTGAATGGAAAGCGTCTCACATGATTCAAAAGCTATCGATTGCTTGCAGAGCTTTGAAAATGATGTTATACCTACTTCAAGAACCTTATTCCTATCCCAAATTGGTGTTAAATCGTAGTATATAATGAATTTCCAGGTAGCTGTCATCAACTTTGTCGAGCTGTATAATGTTAACTTCCGCTGAGCCTTGCCTCTTTTGTGACTTTGAGTTGTCATATCCGGAATGTTCTGTGAGGGAGTCGTTGAACAACGGTGCAAGTCTGTGTATTGGCCTCTTGAAAATTCCCTTTGCTGTTTTGACGTCGCATACCCTGATAAGTCCATCATCTCCTTTGTAAATGCGGTTGATTCTACCCAGTGGCCATTGGAGCACTGGAGTATTATCTTCCTTGAGGATAACAAGCATGCCTTCAATGACGTTCGGTGAAGTAGACTTCCATTTCCCCTTTGCTGTAGCTCATGTAAATAGTTTTGAGTCCACTCCTTCCAGAATTTATGTTTGATTTCTGAAGTTGTTTTCCATCTTGCATCTAATGATATGCTTGGGGGTTGCGCATTGACATCTACTGCTGAAGTCAAGGGTTCCTCTACTAAAAAGTGGCCTGGGGTAATAGCTTCAAGATCATCGTAGCTTGATGAGAGAGGGATCAGTGGCCGTGAATTTAAGATTGCTTCTATTTCAACCACTATTGTTTCCAATTCTTCATATGTAAGTGATGCAGCTGACACACTTCTGTTTTTCTTTTTTGTAATGTATGTATGTATACATATATATGACTACAGGAAAATCATGAATATGATTTTTCTTAATACCAATGGGGAAATTGTGAAAATGAATTTTTCCTAATGCCTACGGCAATGCATCAATAAATTTCCTAATGCCTACGGCAATGCATTAATATTTTTTAATTATTTAATTGTTATTTTTTCCAAATGCCGACGGCAAAACATGATTATTTGCCTACGGCAATACATGATTATTTTTTTCAAATGCCGACGGCAAAACGTAATTATTTTTTCCAAATGCCGACGGCAAAACATGATTATTATTTTCTAATACCAAAGGGAAAATTGCCAGTGTTGCCAGACTGTAGAAATTTCTTATCGTAATAATATATCAGTAATATCAGAGAAAATAGATTTGATGACTACTAGGCGATTCTCATATGAATCGTGTGTATGTGTGTGTGATTTCCTCATGCTAATAAATTGTTTTTAAATAAAATAATTAAATAAATTAAATTAATTTATTTAAATATTTTATTTATGTGTTCACATGTATGTGAACACCCCTAATACTTGTGTGTGGGGGTTCAGCTTGATAGTCGCTGGTAATTTAATGTTTTGTGTATTTGTTTAAGAAATATGTATGTATGTGTATGTATGTATGTATATGTATGTATATGTATGTATGTGTATGTATTTATATGTATGTATGTATGTATTCGTATGTATGTATATATGTCTGTGTATGTATGTATGTATGTGTATGTATGAATGTGCGATCATGGGTACTAGTGCGTGGAATATTTTGTAGAATACATATATATTTTGCAACGTAATCATTCTCTTTGTCTACGATTATTTTAAAGCAGCAAACTAAGTACAGTCAGCAGCAGAGAAACAAAAACCAATCATTTGCAAGTAAGCAAAAAAGTTAACTTCTCCTCCTCCCCACTTCCTTTTCTTTCCTTTATGTAGTTTGCATTTGAAATAAGAAAACACTTGTATTTTATTTTATTTTTGATACATTTATTGTTTAAAATTTTATATAATTTTATAATAATACATACATTCATATTTTAAAAAGTGAAAAAGGTTTAATTAAAGCAAGACATTTCTTTTGTTAGTAAAATAGCATTTTTTAGTGCGCAAGCACCAAATTTATGATAATTAGAATAAAAATATTCTGGATACTTGATTTCCATTTGTTTAAGGTTGATGCAGCCTATATCCTCAACGTTAAAAATTTTTCGGCATAAAATTTTTTCCAACCCGCGTGATGATAGTTTTTTGTTAGCCACTTTGCTTCTCTTTGCTTTTCTATTGATAAGCATTTGATATCAAATGGGGGTTTTATAATGAAATTGTTATATTCAAAATTTTTGAAAACAATGGCTACTTCTTTTGCAATGAAATCATTTGAATTACTTTTGAAACCTTGTACGTCTATGGAAATTATGTTGTTTTCCATATTAGTCAATTTATAAGACTTTTCGAACTTGTCCTTTGATGGGTACATATTCTATTATACGATCATGAATAAGAATACAGTAAGCTGATGTTTTTGCTGCAATATTAGTTGCTGTTTTAAATTCTATTTTTATATCAATCGGTCCATTGTTGAGTGATTCATTCTGATGACTGACATCTACTATAATAATAGGAGCTTTGGTCTTAAACTCTGGTGCAGTTAGAAGCGGTTGAGATTCTTTCATATAGTAGCTTTGTTGAAATCTTAGATACATGTCATATAGAATTGCATATCGTTAATTTTTGAACTTTATGTTAAGGTCATCATGTGGATATGAGACTGAATTTAAATGTACTTTGAAATTAGTCAAATCACAATAAACAAACTTATTTTCTTGTTGAAAAGCAATCAATACAAAACAAGGGCGTTCTCTATTTGCAGCTAAAATATGGCTAGTTCCTATGTTTAATTGTGGATTGACATGACAATCCCAACTGCGAAATGCCAGAGGTATAGAAGCACCATTGTTAATAATTTTAATCATATTCAATTTGCTAAAGTCAGATAATTGTACATGTGGGATTCTCCATGAGATTAGTGAAATTGTAAGTTTAGCTTTTTTAGTAGAAACACTCGAGCGTACAAGATCTTCATCGTTCTTATTGCGCAAGAGTATCAATTCATGTTTTCCATTTAGTATAACTTTGTTGTAGTCTTCAGCGAATCCTAGAAGCATTTTTAGAGGTACATAGAAATTGAAAAAGCCATTTACAAGAGTGACATCGTCAATTTTGTTCCATCCAGCATTTTGCATCACGTTGCTTTCTGTTGGTGACATAGAATCCAAATTTTTTATGGTGCTTGTGGCTCCTAAATATCTTGTATGATCAATTTCAATTCCATTGAGCTCATAGCGAATTTCATCAAATAGATATGCCACAAAGTTGTTTTTTAATATAAAGTTGTCCGAAGATGAAGAAGATTTAGAGTTATTATCATCAGCAACAAAACCTTCTACATAAATGTAGCTTTCACTGGGTAGCACGTACAAATCTTGATTTTGTATTGAAATTCTAATTTCATCATTAAGGTGAAGTTACATAACACGCGTTAGTGCGCGTGTGAACTGTAGGCATCTGTCAAAAAAAGTTGAAATAGTGTTTTTGAATACGACAAGTTACATACCAAACTCTTTGACGCGCTTGCCGCAGAAAGTTGGTTAATTTTCAACTTTTTAACGCGTTGTGTTGTTTTGACAACTAATCAGCCGACAATAAAAAAGAAAAAATTTAAAAAAATTAGAATCATGAAGGAAAATCTTAATAAAGAGTTTGAGAACTATACAGTATTGCACAAAAAAGGAATTAAAAATGTTCCAAGATAATTTTTGAATGTAAAAATAAATAAAAAAGCTGAAAGAAAAGGCGTTTGTAACGCGTGTTGTGTAACTTGCCATTTTTCATTCGGTAAAGTTTTCATGCGCACGATATTCGTCGACGAACAAACGCGTGTTATGTATTTCTACCTTTATTGTTGTAAGATTGTAAGTATGGTACATATGTATGATAGTCCTTTTTGATTATATTCTCATCAGACAAGGGCTTATCTAAGACATCTATTATTGAACTCATTTTGTCTTCAATTTAAAATTCAAGGACTTTAGAAAATTTTTATTTGATATTGTTAATGCTTTTTGTTGTACTGGTCGCTTTAATGTTGTTGTTGTTCTTGCTGCTATATTTTTCAATGTATTTGTGTTGTATATTAGCATTATTTAGTTAGCCTTAAATGTATTCGTATTGTAATTGCCTCTCCTCGGAAATTAATTAAATCACCGTGTTGATCAACTACGCGCAGCGCTAGTGAACTTATCTCTCTGGCGTTCACAGGTAAATAGATGAGATTTCTTGGAACCTCATCTATTTTATAGCCTGGAGGCACATTAATCGGAAATTCATGAAGTGTATGCGATTTGGAGTTATTCATATATGTGTTAATAGCGATAATAAATACTTTCAACTCGCAAGAGATTTACTTTAAAGATATTAACTGGAAGATCTGAATAATAATATTTGTTTGGTGTTAGGATTTTGCTATTGAATCCTAAAAGTTTTCCAATTGTATTGTCTTTATTAAAATATACAGGATCCTTGGAACTATTAACTTTAACTTGCATTGTATTGTTATTGGCTTCAATAAAAATCTTATTTGCCGGACAGAGTAGTTTGTATTGTTCTTCTATAAAATCAACTATATCATTTAATTCGTAAGATCCAATTGGTATTTCTATTGTATGTTCTCCTATATGAAACATATTGTTGTAGATGTCTACATTTGGAATACTGTTGTATGAATGAAAATCAGTTAGAGCACACTCATATGCACCATGTAATTCAATAGGAGGAAAGTAACTAGTAGATAATTCTGATGAGTAAGAGCTCAGAGTAAGTGTTATTGACATTAACAGACTGATTACAATTAAATAAAGTTTAGTACACAGTATGGTTTATAAGCATAATTTACATATTTATTTCATTTTCTTATTTTAAAATTAACATTAGTTTCTTAATATTAATACTATTATTTTTTTCTATGATGTTGTTGATTTAGTTTTTCTTCCATCTATAATATTTCATCTTTACTTATCCAAGAATTGTGTTGATTAGAAAATCCCAGCCATTTAACATATACCTCCTTCCCTTTAATTTTAAGCACCTTTTCAACTAGATATGTATTTGGAAATCTGGTTTTTGAAAGTTCGTCAGTATAGAATCCACCTTTAATAGGATTACCAAGATAGTCTTCTAATATGTATGTTGCAGGATTTGTATTTTGAACTCTTGTAATTGTGAAAATTTCTGTAGTCCAATTTGGAGTATAACCTTTTTCAAATGTATGCTTATATTTGCTTATGCGTACATGATCTCCTACATTAAATTTTGACATTTTTTTCAAATGACTGTATACTGTATTTAGCAGCTTTTCCTCATTTGTTGACTTGACTTTAATTGGAGGCATTTTAATGGTACGATGAACTTTTCTATTGTAGGTATTAAGTAAATCTTTGTATATATCAATCCACTTATATGAACCATTATAGCTAAATTCTTTCCACATCATTCCTTTCAGTGTTCTATTAAATCATTCTACTATTGATGCTTTCATAATGCTATATGTTGAGTAGTGATTAATGTTGTATTTATGCATTAATTTTTCAAAGTGTTTGTTGAAAAATTCTTTACCATCATCTGTTTGTATGTTTTTTGGTATTCGCCCCAATTCAAAAATATTTTCGATTGCGTTGGTTGTTTCAAGTGCAGTTTTTGTTTTTGGCGGTACTGCCCATGCAAATTTTGAGAATGTGTCAATTATAGTCAGCAAAAATCGATAATTTCTATTTTCTTTAGAATAGTTCCCCATTTCAACTAAATCAGCTTGCCAAAGATCATCTATTCCTTTCATTAGAACTCTGCGATGCACAAAATGTTTTCGTGCTTGCTTATGGAGTTCGTTTACTAAATTTCTTTTTGAAGACATTAAGTTGTTTTTAGATATTTTTTGGAGAGTGTTATGATCTAGTTGAAGCACTTTCAGCTATTGATACAAACATGTATTTTTGTCATCTATAAATTTTCTCATTAAGCTGTTCAATTTGTTCTTCAAAGGATGTTTTAATTTTTAGAATATCTTTTTCAATTTTATAATTTTCTTCTATATCTAATTTTGTTTCGCGATGTAGATCCTCAATTTGCATTTGAATATTTTCTTGAATTATAGTACTGTCTCTCTTAAAGTATGCTAATAATTTCTCTTCTAGTTTTTCGATTTGAGTTTGCAGAAACAATTTATTGATAATATCGTTTTCCTCCACAGCTTTTGCAACATTTTTGATCCTTTTGTTTTGGACATCAATGTTGTAGTTCGTATCCACAAAGAACACCAGGAGTAAAGGTGCATTTTTCAAAGAAACTATGTTGCTAGTATCGTTTAAATAATGTCCAAATTTATCAACAGACATGCTTTATATACTTTATTAAAGTTAATGTATTATATTAGCTTCACGTAGTTCTTCAATAATTGATACAATCTCGTTATTTTGATTATTATGACCTGCAGCTTGTGATGCGAGCAGTAGTCGAAGTCGATCTACTAGCTCATTTGGATCATCCCAGTATATATAGTTGGGCTTATGGGTGTTAAATTCCATCATTCCATCACCTAAATAGCTACCTTTTGGCTTATATCCTGTTGATTCACTTAAATTCTTCTGGTTTTTCTCGTCAATAAATTTCTTAATAATATGTTTATATTTATATCCTCTAGTACCCTTAATTTGACCATCAGGTTTATAGTCTCTTCTATATGCATTAGTAGTAATTAAAATCTTTTTATAGATTTCGAGTTCAAATTTATCATACTTTTTTGGTATTTTATGAAACATTAGAGAAAATAGTCCAGGTGTTAGAGCCCATATTTGACCACCAACTTGTATTTTATGTTCACTAAGTGTAAGTTTACTATCATCAAATTTCCATTCATTATTGAAATCTTTATGTGGACCATAGTTTGTATCTAATTCATTTCTTCCTTCCAAGACTGATAAATCAGTATAAGTATCTTCTGTATTGGAAGTTTGTGAGTAAAAATCATCTTCATCATCATCATCATCATCATTTTTAGTATTAGTTTCATTAAATAAGGTGGTATTATCAAATATTGTTCCTTCTGCTAGTTTCTTTGGTGTACTTGTCTCTATCTTGAGTAATGGTTTTTCAGGCTTTAAACTTGTATTATTTTCAAAGTCTGTCTTCATTCTATTTTCTTCTTTAATGGGAATTCTTTTAATTTTTTTAGAACTATTTATGAATTCTTTGAGTGGTTCTGTTATAGGTTTAAATGTATCTCTTAGTTGTTCACGTGTATCTATTTCACCAGTTTTTATACTACGAAGCTTTTTCTTCAAGACATTTCTTGTCAACACCAACTGTTTTAAAATTTTCTCATCCATGTTTAAGAAATAAAAGGTATCAGCTATTAGATCAGGTATCAGCTATTAGATCAGGTATCAGCTATTGGATCAGGTATCAGCTATTAGATCAGGTATTAGCTATTAGATCACCTTTTCAGGACCTGGTCTGGTTTTCAGATCAGCTTTTTAGGACCTGGTCTGGTTTTCAGATCAGCTTTTTAGGACCTGGTCTGGTTTTCAGATCAGCTTTTCAGGACCTGGTCTGGTTTTCAGATCAGCTTTTCAGGACCTGGTCTGGTTTTCAGATCAGCTTATTAGGACCTGGTCTGGTTTTCAGATCAGCTTTTCAGGACCTGGTCTGGTTTTCAGATCAGCTTTTCAGGACCTGGTCTGGTTTTCAGATCAGCTTATTAGGAGCTGGTCTGGTTTTCAGATCTGCTTTTCAGGTATCAAATCAGGTTATTAGGTAGCTGGTCTGGTTTTCAGATCAGCTTATCAGGTATCAGATGAGGTTATAGCAAATAGATGTATCAAGCTTAAAGTTAGATTAATAACTATAGTAAATGTTTATGAAGAGTAGTTTATATAGTTATGAAATAGTCAAATTGCTTTCTGTAGCGTCCATCATTTAATTCATTATCTTTGCTAATTACCAAAAATCCATATTTATCCTTCCAACACTCTCGAAAAATTTCATGAAACTTTTCATAACTCATATCGCCACCAACATGATCTCTATAAACATGCTTCATATTTGTCTCATCTTGTTTAAACATTATAATAACATTGGCATTGTCTCTTATTAAATGCTTGGGAATTCTAGTATAAGTTTGACACAAGTAGAATGAATCAACATCCCTATGTCGTCCCATACAAAAATATGTACGTATATTATTCTGCTTCTCACATGCAACATCATCAAATATCATAATTGAATTAGTTTTAGCTTCGTCAGGTGGAATAACTGATTCATTATCTGTATATGTATTGTTACGCGCGGCTACATAAGCATAATAAAAATTGTTACGCATTTGTAACGCTCTTATTTGCTAAACCAACAATAAAAATGTTGTCAAGTGGCATGACAGAAGATTTCCCCGCTAGCTACAATTCCGGCGATAGTTGTTCTCAACCCTCATTTCCATTGCGCGTAAGCATATAACACACTATGCATGCCGATCATTTACCGATAGTGTGCAAAGTTCATTAAGTATAAGATGTGCAACATATTACAAACTACAAGAAAAAACATGGCAAGCTGTTACACCATGTAGGGTATAAAGATTCCCACCCACTGACTTTCAACTTAGACACCTTGACAGAATAAATACCCTTCATAATTTTTTTATCCTGTCCCAAATACGACACGATCAGTACCTACCAGTATTCAGAATTGCACTGGCTATCATTCCCCATTAAAATTATTTACAAACTCATTTCGGTTAATTCAAACATTACACAAAACGATATTTATTTAACAAGAAAATATCCATATAATAAATTTCTTTTCAAAATAAAAGAAAACCTATACCTTAAGTTACGTTGATACATATATTGCAACATAAAATTATTATTTAATAAGCATTACGATCGAATTCGTATGCTACATGAACGAATAATAAAAGAAAAACTGACGAATTTCAACAAAAAAAAAATATATATAAATATATACAATATACAATATATGAATTAATCTGAAAAATAATAATTAAGTTTACTTACAAATCATTAGATGGTGATACCTTTTTGGTTGTTTATATAATTTAACAACACGAAGTCGACTACATCAATTGTTGGGCCTAGCAACCACTGCACTCCGACTCTGTTGAACATAAATGTTAACGACTATTTGCCATAATTTTGTTTAATAGAAAAAAATTAGTAACATTAATAGATTAATAATAAATGTTTTACTTTTAATTTTTTTTTATATATAATTTCAGGGTTTCTTTATGTTTACAGGAAACTATTTTATAAAGATTTATTTAATTAGTGCCTATTTATACTCTTGGTTCTGTCAATTTCACAATTTACATTTTCTTTCGACAAAAGACAAAAAAAAAACTTTAATTTTTTCCATTTGTAAAATAAACCGAGTTTAAATTTGATCAGTACTCAATAATTTCTAATTAAATATTTAGTTTTTACAATTTTTTTTTGTCTTTTGTGTGTTTTTTTTTTGTTAAATTTCCTTTTTTTTTTGCATTTGTTTTACATTTAATCAAAAAGTATTAACCATATTAACTTGGACAATTTTTGTTTTTATTTTTTTTTTTATTTAAAATCAAGAAAACTTAAATTGATTTTAAATGCTTCTGGTTTTATAAATAGGTGAATCAAATCTGTAGCTTTTATTTATAATTTTTTTTAAAACTTCGTTCTGGCTTTCAGATTTAATGTTAACTAACTTTGACTTCATAACTATTCATTGCACAGCTTGATTTACCTTTTTGTCAAGCATTTGTTGTAGATTTTAGGTGGGCAGTAAATAGTTTCGTATGTAAGTATAATTCACATTAGTAAAAGCTTTAGTAATAATTGAATTTAAACTACAACAACATCAAAAATAAATAAATGAAATCGTCTTACTTAACTGTCTTACAAATTTGATTCAATTTTACTTGAGTTTCTTTATGCTTTTTGAAAGTCTTCAAATAATTGTATCTTTACCAATTTTATGCTTCGTAGTTAAGGCGTTAAGCATTGACACAATTTTTACTAGTAATTTAATTATTAATGTAATACAAAATTTATCTTGGGTTTTGGAAATTTCCTTCCCCTTTTTTATTTAAACATTTAAACGCTGGGATGCAGTTTTCTTTTGCCCTGCAGTACTCGTACCTTTAAATTTAACGAGTTCAGATTAAGACTGTTTGTATTTTTTTAAGACTCAAAATTTGTAATTTTAAGACCCTTAGATTTAAGTTTGGTAGCTTGAAACTCGAATGGTTGACTTTTGTTGAATTTTTTGCTTGTCAAAATCCAAAATTTAAAGTTTAAGGTTATGAGCTAAAACATTACGGGTTGCTCTTTTAGATTAAGCCATGCAAACTCAGAGAGGTAAGTTTACAAAATTTTAGGTTTAGCTTTGCACTGATATATTCTTATGGGCTCAGACTTTACCTTTGATTCCTTTTAATAAGCCGTAGTTTTCGAGGGGAAGTGCTACGTAACCGCAGTTCACACGTGGTTTAAGGTGATGGTAAAACCACGTGTGATCAACATTACCCTTTTCTTCTTTTACGCCTATTCCGTAGTGCTGATCATAGGTTAGTATTTCCAAGACGGATCGATTTAGGTACATTTCCCTGTGATGCAAAATTTGGTCGATATAAAGGTTCCCTGTTGGTGCCTGTAAGTGGTGAAAAACTGCCACGAAATGGAACCGAACTTGGCACAATTCCCCGTCTAAATAGATAACCCTAGTTAACATATGGCCTAAGTATAGGTGATGAATATTACTTTACCTTTTTTTTGTTTGAATTCTTGAGAAGTTTTCCTTTCCTAGCGAATAAATTTGGGCATTCCAACTTAACACAATGCTTTAAATAACACTTTAACTTTTCCTCGTGTCCTTTTTTCCACTTTATAAATTCTCACTTTTACTGTCTTCTGTTCGAACTTTGCTTTATAAATGATTTGACTTCACAAAATTCGTTCCTTTTGCAAGAAATATTCTAAAGAAAAAATTCCGCTACCACCTACAAAACTACATATTCTCTCAAAGACCATTTTATAACTGCTCTTGTCTACGTAGAAAAAAAATACAGTGAAGTATGCGTAAGACATACAGCTTATGTTCCGGTTAATCGCTTTAGTTCCTTATACAATAGTGTAAGTTTGAACTGTTCAATTAATTTACGATTAAGTAAGCATAAAAATAAAGCTTCAGAGAGTCATGCTGCATTTATTTATTAACGCCCCTTTTACCACAAGTATGACGCAAATCCTCAACAATAACGAAATAACAGAGCGACTCGTTTTAACCAAACTCTGCTGTATGCATACCAAAGGCAGAAATTCATATCGACAATAAGGTTATTCACGCAAAAAAAAATTTATTTGGCTTGTTATAATAAAATGTGAGCACACGGATTAAATCTGTGGCATATTACCATAAACTAGCCAATTTATCATCCTATTATCAACTATGGTTTAGACATTAACCTGATGAGACCATACCATAGACCCTTTTTAGACTCGGCCATTGACCTAAACTCCCAAACTGTTAATTCAAAACTCTGAATTCATATGCTAATATAGATACAAATATCGTTCCTATTGTACTGATGTACGTGTTTTAACGAATATTTAACTTGCATGCGCCAAGTTCCTACTGAAAGTGAATATCCGTAATACATATAAAAAAAACCACCACCACAAAGACAACGTATGAATTTTTAAGTATGGAAGAGAACACAAAGAGAGACAGTATTTGAGATGATCATCTTCTCTAAATTAACCCTTTCTACACATTCATGACAGCGATATACACATCTTTTAATATTATTCAAATTATGAAACCAAATGTGATTTTAATAGGTGTATAAGATAAAATATACATTCTTTATTAATTTTTATGACTGATTTACTGATCCTTTCTATTTATTGCAGAATTGATTACTTTTTATGGGAATTAAAAAAAATTATGGACAATGTCTTGCAGAGAAAGGGTTAAAATTGATTTTTTTCTTATTTGCAAGAAACCGCCAAAGAATTGCGCACACACCTTCAACTATACGTTCATACGTACATATGTATTTGTACCTACAACTACAGAAATGGAAATAATTATCCTTGACATTGAAAAAAAAATATCAAAGCAACGAAAAATCATTTTGTACATACATATATATGTACATACATTCATACGCACATTTGTACATACTACGCACATATTAATATGGTAATGTATGTAAGTAGACTGCAGCAATAACCCTGACATTGAAAATATAACTTTTGCTTAGAAGAGAATGTGGGAAGGAACTCCATGTCCTGAACATCAAATATTTTCAGGATGTAAACAAAAGCGTAACAGTATAATATCCCATTCCTTTAATTGGTGAAATTAGTTTCTTCAGGTATTCATATTTGGGTTGATATAGAGATTTTGAGTATAAATAGATGTTTTCAAACTTGAGTCCATTAGGACTTTCTAGTAAGCCAATCATAACATTAGTCTTTCCACAATTTGATGGTCCAACTATTAGAGCACGAATAGAATTTGGTAAGAGGGGGCTATGCTTTATTTTTGAACTGATGTTCACTGAATCGTCAATATTACGAACTAAAATATTTTTATGTTGTTTCACTAACTGCATTTTTGTAACTAAATACATTTTATAAATGTTACCTCTAATTATAGAAAAAGTTAGATAATATGGTTATACGATATCAGAAAACGTTTAGTCATAAAAACACCTTCGTTGGAGGAGGTATAGTAGATAAAATAATAAACTCTCTACCTGTTGAGCTTCATCTTCCGGGGTATCAGTACTGTGGACCTGGAACAAAACTACAAAAACGTTTAAATCGAGGTGACAAAGGTATTAATTTATTGGACTCTGCTTGTAAAAATCACGATATTGCGTATTCAAAAAATAAGGATTTAAGTACTAGACATAAAGCTGATAAAATACTTGAAAATTCAGCTTGGAATCGAGTTTTATCAAAAGACAGTAGTCTTGCAGAAAAATCATTTGCATATATGGTTACTAACGCAATGAAAGCCAAAACTAAATTTGGTATGGGTGCAGAGAAAAAGAAAAATGTTAAAAAGAACAAGCTAAATGATAAAAAAACTGTTTAGAACATCAATTAGAGCTGCAACTAAAATACTAAAGAAGGAAAAACCATTAGATATTAACTCAGCTATTAAAATTGCACGAAAAACTATTAACAAATCATTAAAAGGAAGAAAGTCTCAAATTGTAGTACCACGTGTAATACGTGTTCCAAAAATCTGTGGTTTTTTACCTCTAATACCTATTTTAACTGCTCTGGGTGCAATTGGTAGTCTAACAACTGGGGGTGCTGCCATAGCTAAAGCTGTAAATGCAACAAAGAATGCAAAAAATCAACTTGATGAAGCAACTAGACATAATAAAGCGATGGAATCTATAGCAGTTGGAAAAGGACTTTACTTAAAACCATATAAAAAAGGTTATGGTTTAGTTCACAAAGAGGAATCAAAAAACTCTTAAAGATGCTGCCCAACAGACCACTATCTGATGTGGACCTAAACCGTTTCTCTATAAAAATTCCATATTTTAGAGGTGTTTTCATGTTGAATACTCTACCAAAACGAACAAAGAAAATTTAATGTGGAATAATCAACTTAGATGTATCAACAGGACCTGGTACACATTGGGTAGAATACTATAAAAACAACAATGAAAAAGAATATTTCGACAGCTTTAGAAACTTAAAACCTCCTTGGGAAGTAGTCAAATATCTTGGTGCAAATACAAAATACAACTATAATTAGCATCAGAATTTTAATACATTTACCTGTGGACATTTATGTCTTAAATTTCTTTATGAAATAACTGAAAATATTAAATAACACACAAACATTTATATTTTAGAAAACTCTTTAATGTCTTTTTATTCATAATTTAAAATACATAATTAATATATTATTGCCAAACAGGAAATTGGGAATTTTGAATTAGAAATTCACTCAGCTCACTCTCGACAATTAGGTTTTCTTCACCTTCTCTACTTAGGCAATATGATCCGCTCGAGAGATCTTTGATATCGTCATCGGTTAAAATATTATATCGTTTCGGCAGGAACATTATGTGTTTATTCATTTCAACTTTTAGGGTTGGTCCATATTTAGTTGTTACACGTAACACATTTCGAATAGTATATTTCGTTGAAGATTCAAGCTCCTTTACGTGTATTAAAGTTTTGTTATTTAGAGCATTAAATTTTGCAATTAGATTTGTTGTGGAGTCCATTTTTTTAATTTTTTATTTTATATTTACTTCTTATTACTTTGAATGTTTAACTGTAAATGATCTTAAAAGTAGCGATGATGACTTCAAAAAGGCTAATCGAAAATAATTATGGTGAAATAGTGAATAAGTGGGGGATAGTGATAGACAGAAAGAGATAGTTATAGAGAGAAAACGGTTAGAGAGAGATAGAGTAGTAAAAAAGAAATATGGAATAGAGAGAAAAGGGTTAGAGAGAGATAGTGTGCTAAAAAGAAATATGACATAGAGATGATAGTATAGATATTTTAAAGATCATATAGATATTTTAAAAATTTACGAAACAAATTAGTCTTAAAGGAACCTTCCAACATTCATCATCATTCATTCATCAGCAAATAAAATGAGCCAAATTAGACGTACTTTTAACCAATTTATAAGAGATTTTGAAAGCTTCAGGCTTTTTGATCATTGGGAGATGATAAAATGTTTCCAAAATATGCTGGATGAGAACGACGAATATGGTGTCATGGAAGATGAAGACAACACTGAAGGACACTTCCCAAGCTGTCTTTGGTATCATCCTGAGTGCGAGGAAGGACCTGATACTTGTAGATGTACAATATATTTTTTACGAAAAATATACTAGAACATCTAATAATTGGATATTACGAAATATTTCCATCATTATAAATAAAATAAATAAAAATGATATTAAATTGTATAAATAAAAATGAAATTAAATTGTATAAATAATAAAATTAACTGCCTGGCTCACGATGTCGACAAGAAATTTTCGTTCGCTTATTTATATTGAAAACAAAAAGAAATTTTCTTATTTTGTTTTTGTTTTCAATATAAATAAGCGAACGTAAATAAGAAAATTTCTTTTTGTTTTCAATATAAATAAGCGAACGAAAATTTCTTGTCGACATCGTGAGCCAGGCAGTAAATAAAATTGAATTATTAAAATATTCCTTGTTTTGTTTTTTCTAAAGGAAAACTAGGAAACATCTGTTCGAATATAAAATAACAGAAACTTGTATGTAGTGAAAAATATGAGGACTTATCCGATTATCTAAATTATTTCTCTTTATGAAAATATCTAATGGAATTTCATAATATTGTGAAATTCAATTTCTCTTGTGCAAAACCTCTCAAAGAAAACAAGACTGTGCATGTTTAAATGATATGAAAACAAGACTGTGCATGTTTAAGTGACCTCAAAACATGACTATGCATGCTTAAGTGATCTGAAAACAAGACTGTGCATGTTTAAGCGACATGAAAATAAGAATTTGCAAATAAGCAAAAACAAATTTTTTTTTTTGATCCAACGAAGTAAATCCAATAAAGAAATAAAAAACCATTCACATTTTTCATTCTTTTTTTCAATATTTTATTTACAATAACTTTTCTTAATAAATAAGATTTTATATACAATAATTTTTCTTAATAAATAGGATTTAAATTAGGGAAGTAACGAATGTTCGCATTCGCTTTCGCATTCGCAAATAATTCGCTTACTTTTGCTATTTGCATTCGCATTTGCATTCGCTAAAATATATGCGAATATTTAAAGCGAATACTAAAGACAAAAATATTGGAAATATTTTCTAGTTTTTGAAAAAGAAAAGGCAGTGTTTGATTTGCGCGAAAATATTTTCTACTTAAGACTATTCTGTTAAAAATGGTAAGCACCATTCATTACTTCGAAAAAAAAATTTGAAATGCAAAAATATTAACTAATTCTTCTTTGTTGCAATTTTTTGCGAAACAAGTGCCACTCATATTATTTCGCATGAAAACTTAAAATGTTGAAGATATATTTCATATGTTTCTCCCAAAATGAACAGAGCACTACTTCTGCAAAATTTTTTCATGAACAATTCATTAATTTTTCTTAATATGTATTTTGGTAGCATTTTACAGGAAATGTTGAACTTAGTACAAAGTCTTATGGCTAAAGTACGAATGGGTTGATTGCCTAACATTTTGTAAATTTATTTTTAATTATTATCTATACTTATTTTAACATGATTTCATATATCTTTCAGTTTAACAATTTTGAATAAATATTTGCTGAATTCAAGACTCAAGTGGATCTATGTATACAACACAACTTCATGTTCTTAGACAAATTTATTTTCATGTGATTTTTTTAACGTATTGTAATTGTTTGTGAATGGGCTAGTGTTGATTAGTTCAAACACATAAATCTGAACTAGCACTAAATTCCCAAATAGTTATTCCTTACAAGCACTTGTAACTTGAAGGAAGCCGTTCAGTAATAAAACACTCTTGATATGCTTATTGAAAACGACTTAAAAATATGATTTATTTTGACTTTCTTTTATATAAAATTAAAATTAATAAAAGTGCTTAGCTTATAGATAATAACATATGCAATATTAATATTGTTTGAGTAGACACAATAACATGACCTAATTTATAAATGAGGTAAATGCACCTTGTATTTAAATAATTAAATAATAAGCAAATTTCCTTAGCAATGGTTAATGAACCTTATGATGTGTAGGCAATTAATTAAATGTTAATAACTTATAATTGTGTATGATTGTATGTTTGTTAATAACAGAAAAATTCGTTGTGTATGAATGTATGTATGTATGTATGATTGTAAACTATGTTGTCTTTTTATTTATTTTATTTATGAAAGTAAATGTATGTATGTATGTTCTTTAACATTCTCCGCCGCGTTGAACACGGTTCAAATAAGTTCTGGACGCTGTACTAGTTGATGGGACAGATTCAAACTCTTGAAGTATCTATGGTTGCTGATCTTGATCGACATGCGGGCCTCGGTGCATTTTGGTAGGTTTGCCTTTGTTTGTTGTGTATTTTCCATATGAGCAAAATAAGTAATGTTATTAAGCATAGGATTAATGCGGTGTAGCTTACTGCATGATGATGTTGACTATTAGAGTTAATAACTTCGGGTAAATGTTCTAGATTTGCCTCATTCAATTGTTTTTGAAGGTTTGTTAGCTGGTCTAATTGCGTATTGAAATTATGGCTTGTAGTATTAAATATCCTTTCTATTTCTTCTGGCCTACTTATTGAGTCAATATGCTTTAATTTAACATATGATGCATGGACACTATTTGTAATACCAAAATGTCCTTGTATTGTTACAAAATTGTTTTTGATTACGCAGTCGGGACCAACTTCCATTAGTCCAGTGTTTTTAATTATGAACAGCGTAGTTTCCCTGCCACATACCATGGATGATTCAATTTCCACAGTAGTAGCAAAAATCCACTTGTTTAGTTGATTTAATTGAATCCAGACTGCTGGACCTGGGATCTTGTTGTGGTTGCAGTTGGCTGTGGATCGATTGTTGAATATATTGATCTCACAAAGATCAACCTCAGAATTCCTTTTGAACTTAGATTGCTTATTTTTGCAAATGTACTCTTTGTTTTTTGTCATGATACAGTTAGATACATCATCTGTCGTAAACGGAATATATTCATCTCTGTGTGCATCTATGGCAAAGTATGACATGTCTGGTTTAATAGCAATTAAAGTATTGTTTTTGACTGTCGGAACTGGTACTATTTTAAATAACTCAAAGATCTGTTGATTAATTAGAGGTATTTTAATTTCAAAAATCACTTCTTTCCTTGTTACTGCACCCTTAGCATTCATCAGTTTATATAGATCCATCAAATTATCTTCTGTTATTGGAAGCGTGTAAGTTGCTGGAAGGTGAATCTTGATTGTAGCCATTTCCTTTTTTAATTGCTGAGGGGATAACAAAAGAGGACTAATTTTTCCATTGTGAACGTCGGCAAGTACATTTATGATTTCAGCCTCAATTTTTTGTAGGTTTATTGCTACTAATGTTAAATGTGTTGATAGGAGTCCAATGATTTGAAAGTTACTGGCTTGTGAAGCTTCCTTAAACAATTCATTCTTGTTTTCATCAACCATTTTTAGAAGCTCGGTAATCTTCTTCTGTGAGTTTATTTCATCTTGTTTGATAACATTTATGGTTGAATCAATTATTGATGTTTGATTTCTTAACAATTTTATAATGTGGTCCTGCTCTGTTTTGGCTGTGTTAATAGTCCTTGACATTTCTTCTGCATACTCCGAATCAAGAACACCAAACAGTGACCGGGCAATATTGCCGACTATATTAAATGGTGACCTTTTTGTACGTCCGTGGCTGATTAACTCATCTTCTTGATATAATTCATTTTTGATTTGCCTTAAGTTATTCACCAAAATCTTGCACATTGGGTATCTTTGTATCGCAGGACACAGTTGCTGCAAAGTTTCCAAGCCCACTGATAATGAATTAAGTTCAGCTGAAAACGGGGTAAGGTCATAGTACACCATTAATTTCCATTCTGCTGTATTTAGTTTTGCGGTACCTATTCCCTCAAAATACAACCCTGGATCATCCTGGAACTGCCTTATCACTAAGTTGTTGCATAGAGCAATAGGAAGGAGAAGAAGGGATATGATTATAGTGAGTGCTACGGAATTTATTGTCGGCTTAAACCTCTTTAGTGGAATGACATCCTTTTCCTGGTTATTTGACATCGGTCGTTCCAGCACTGTTTCACTTTCCTCTTCTTGACACAGTGGAGCCAATCTGTGAATGGGTCGTTTGAAGATTCCTGTTGCTGTTTTTACATCGGCCACTCTCACCGCGCTGTCATCTCCAGCATAAACAGTGATAATTCTTCCTAGTGGCCATTTCATTGTAGGTAGATTGTCTTCTTTGATTATGACCATATCCCCTGGTTTGGGATTGCTGGCCTTAGTTTTCCATTTGTAGCGTTGTTGAAGTTCGTTTAAATATTCGGTAGACCACCTTTTCCAAAATTTGTGTTTTAATTGTGAAACTAACTTCCAGTGAGACACGCCTGAAATCTTTAGATTTTCTGCTCTGCTATCTACTTGAGCAGTAATTGCTTCGCCAATCAGAAAATGGCTAGGAGTTAAAGCTTCGAGATTGTCCGGATCATTTGAGAGCGGTGTTAGTGGACGTGAATTCAATATTGCTTCTACTTCTATGATTATTGTCTCCAACTCTTCATCGGTTAATGATTCGGTTGACACACTGCGTATCAAAAGGTGCTTTGCTGACTTCACGGCGGCCTCCCATAAGCCTCCAAAGTGGGGAGCTCTTGGTGGGATAAAATGAAAGTGTATCCCCTTAGAGCTCGAAGCGGATATTATTGCCTCTTGTGCCTTATCAGCATGTATTGCTTTAGATATTTCCGATAAAGTGTTCTTTGCTCCTACAAAATTTGTGGCGTTGTCACAATAAATGTTTTGACAATGACCACGACGCGCTATAAATCTTTTAAGGGCACCAATGAATGACTCTGTTGATAGATCAGACACCAGTTCTAAGTGAACTGCCTTTGTGGCAAAGCAGCAAAATAACGCTATGTAAGCTTTCGTTGGCCGTTTGCCCCTCACTTTGTAATGTATCCAGAATGGACCACAATAGTCCACGCCTGAATTAATAAATGGTCGAGCAGGTGTGATTCTAGGTTGGGGTAGATTGCCCATTATTTGTTGATAAAGCAGTGGCCGTGCTCTAGTACATCTTACACATTTTTGAATGACGGCTCGAGCTGTTATTTTCCCTTTAATTGGCCAAAAATTTTGTCTTATTGTATTCAGCATTGCAGTCGGTCCACAATGTTTATTGTCTTCATGTATCATAATGAACAAGAGCCTTGCCAAAGGATCGTTGTATGGTAGTATTATTGGATGTTTCATATCTGGATCTAAATTGGAATGTTTTAGCCGCCCTCCTACTCGAAGTATGCCTTCCTTATCCAAAAATGGTGTTAAGCTGTTAAGTGAGCTATTTTTGTTAATTATCTCGGCCTTTAGTAGTTGTGTTATCTCTGTTGCGAATTCTGAAGACTGTATTGCCTTAACAATTATGTGAAGGGAATCGTCTAACTCCTTTGGCGTAATTGATGAATGTGTTGGTCGACTTGCAATAGACATTCTACTGTTTTTTATGAATCTGAGGACATATGCTAGAATTCTTTGCAAGGTTCGAAATGAATTTTTGTGGTTGATTCTATAAATGAAGTCAGTGCTTGATGTTGTTGTGGCTGCTATAATTGTCTTTTTCATTTCGATATCGTCTGTATTGGGTAATTGATGTGGGAATTTTGATGGCCATATTACCTCCTTGCCATGAAGGAACGTTGGTCCTTGAAACCACAATCCATTGTTAGTTAGATTGGCTGGTTGCACTCCTCGCGATAAAATGTCAGCAGGATTATCTTTTGATTTTACATGACGCCACTGGTCTGCTATTGTTAATGACTGAATGGTTGAAATTCTATTAGCCACAAACGTTTTATAAGAAGATGATTGTGAGTTAATCCATGATAAAACAATTTCGGAATCAGTCCACAGGAACATAGATTGATTTTGTAGGGACAGATCCGTTGTTACTCGATGCGCGAGTTGGGCAGCTATGACCGCAGCACATAGCTCTAATCGAGGTAATGTTTGTTGTTTCACAGGGGCTACTCTTGATTTTGCACATAGCAGTCGAACAATTATTGTTCCATTTTTAAGTTTTGCGCGAATGTATACAACTGCACCATAGGCCTTTTCAGATGCATCTGCGAATATATGAAGCTGTGTTTTTACTGGAATGCCACCATAGAATATATGTCTCGCAATTTTGAACTCATCTAGTGTTTTCAAATCATTTCGGAAACTCTCCCAGGTCATTTGAAGATTATGAGGTAATGGTTCATCCCAATCTAACGAATGCTGCCACAATTGTTGGATGAAGATTTTTGCCTTGACAACAACAGGAGCAAGGAGACCCAGAGGATCAAATAATTTTGCAAGTTCTGATGTAACTGTCCGTTTTGAGATTACGTGAAGTTCATTGAGTTTTACTTTGATGCAAAACTGATCATCTTGGGGCACCCAATGTAAACCCAAAGTTTTTATTGTTTTATTACTGTTGCCATCAAGATCTAAATCAACTACTCTGTCACTGTGGGGTATATTTTTCAGCAGCCTTTCATTATTTGAGCACCATTTTTTCAGGATGAAGCCATGTTCTTGAAGTATCATTTGTAGTTGCCATTGAGTCTCAATCGCCAAATTTAGACTATCTGAGCCACCGAGACCATCATCCACATAAAAGTTGTCTCTTAGCATCTGAGAGCCGAGTGGGTATCGTGCTGTATTTTCTTCTGCAATACGTTGTAAGCACCTTGTGGCCAAGTATGGAGCTGCTCTAGTGCGGTAGGTGACGGTGTTCAACCTGTAATAATTAATTGGTGATGAAGGATCCTCTCTCCAAATGATCAACTGATACTGATGGTCGGCTGGGTTCATTAGTATTTGACGATACATTTTCTCGATGTCAGTTGTAAATACGAATTTAGGCATGCGAAATCTAAGTAGAATCGAAAATAAATCACTTTGTACAGTAGGGCCAGTATACATTAAGTCATTTAACGAGTATCCTGTTGACGTTTTAGCGGACGCGTCGAACACTACTCTAAGTTTTGTTGATGTACTCTCGGGCTTTAGCACGCAATGATGTGGAATAAAATATCTTGTATTAGGTATATTGTGTATATTAACCTTTTCCATGTGACCCAATTCCTCATATTCTCTCATAAACTTAATGTACTCACGTCTCATATTTTCGTTCTTATGGAGCCGATTTTCCAAACTAATGAATCTATTGTAAGCCAATTGGTGTGAGTGGCCTAGTGCAGTTGGATTCTCTTTAAATGGTAAGCTGACGATGAAGCGACCATCAGAACGATTCCTTATATGTTGGTTGAAATGATTTTCACACAATTTTTCTGCCGGAGACAATATTTTCGCGTTCGTTTCTACTTCATCGAGTTTCCATAGTTGTTCTATTGATTCTTCTAATGACCTTTCATTACCAAATACTGCGCACGTCAATGCCGAGGATGAGCAAGATGGGGTGTGCTCTTTGATTGATCCACCTACAACCCACCCAAGTGACGTATTTTGAAGTATTGGAAGACTGTCGCTTAACTTTATCGTGCCAGGTTGTATCAGGCTGAAGTAGAACTCGGCGCCAAGAAGAATATCAATTTTCTCTGGCATGTTAAACTTGGGGTCGCCAGATGAATGCCCTTTGGAATTTTCCAATATGAAACATCGATAATGTGACTCGGTTGCGCTGGAATGATGCTGGGTAACACGAAGGCTTCCAAGTTTGTTGAGACGTTATGATCTTTGGATAACATTTGCACATTAATGCGTTTATGAGCTTTTTTCTGGATTCTTCCAACTCCATCAATACATAATGGGGCTTCTGTAGTTGAAAGGGATAATTTTTTGATAAGTCGTTCACTCACAATGTTGACTTGTGATCCTGAGTCTAGTATGGCTACGGTGACCATATTTTTGAAACCAAAATACAGAACAGGGATAAGATTTCATAATAACAATTAAAAAGTACAAACAATCTTAAATGCACATTAAAGACCAATTTATTATAGATATTTTTTTAACAAATACAAATCAAAACTTAAAAAAAAAACAAGAATATAATCACACGCTGATGTAAAAAAGAAAATAGAGCTTGACTGTTTCCGAGATCATTGCATATATAAGTATATTTGTAAGAACTATAAAATTAAGATTAATTTGTACTCAGTACATATCATCAATGACAAAAATGTTTTGATTCTTAAGTAAAATGGGTTAATAGAGAAATTTTAGGCGTTTTTCTGAAAAATTACTCGATGAATGTTCTTTTTGTAATGACACTTCATATCTAAACGCCAGGCCTACTATGTATTGTTGGCGGCGGCAAGTATACAATACACATCAGTGATTGTATTTGAGAATTTTAGTTTCGTGCCAAAATGTTAGCCAAAAAGTGCCAAAATAACTTAAAAAGTGCCAAAAAAATATATGTACATACACAGCTGGGCTCATGAAAACGGTGAAATGTCCCCCTAAACAAAATGTTCCGACTTTTTCTGCAGTCAGACTTGTCGTACCGAATTCGTTAAGACATTTCGGTAGTTTGTCTGAACTCAGACTTTTCGTACCGAACTCGTTAAGAAATGCCGGTAGTTTTTCTGAACAATTCTTTTTAAACATTAAAACTTTGATTTTTGAGTAAAAGTCTGTAAAATTGTTTTAAATACATATATATGTACATATGTATATGTTGATGAAAAATAAGGATTGAACAAATATTAAAAAACGTGAGTATGTGCAAATTATTTCGACAATAGCAGCAACATAACGGTGAAGCGGTACTCTGCTTTAAAAGCAAAAAGAAATCGTACCTACATGTCGTTACGAATTCGTACCGACTTATCGTAACGAATTCGTACCGACATATCGTTACGAAGTCGTGTCAACCATTTCATACAAAAATCGTTACGATTTCCGTAATATTTCGGTTCCGAAATCGGAAGATTTTGTCGACCAGTCGTTTCGAATTCTTTACGAATTCGGAGCATTTTGTTTGATGGGATATTGTATTAATTGTAAATTTTATTGAGTTTGTATTTTAAATGTCAATACATTTGATTAATAGGAATTCAATTCATTTTTGTTTCTTTTATTTATTTATTTAATTCAACAATTCAAGTAGAAAAAAAAACTTTCAGTCTTCAACAATAAATTTTGGTCCACTTTAGATTTTTTTAAGCTAGCAAGAACGCGACCTTATAGAATTTGTTTGTTTTTTGAGTCAGTTGTTTTGAATCTTGAACAATTCACATATACGAACGAATATAACGAATGATATAAAACTGGCCAAAATATAAAAAAACCGATAGTTTCGACGGCGGCTAATCTATGTATGACAAAAAGGCACGCGACTCGGTGCGCCATTTAGGTAAGGAGAACAAAATAGAAGCGAACAAAAAACAACATGTAAGATGTCATTTACTTGAAAGCTTTTAGAAGTACACATTTTTACAACAGATTTTACAAATTTTGCTGAAGTATTTTATACAATATTAAAAACTTTTTTCAAAAATTTTGGATGTTGCATTAGTGCCAAAATTTGGGTGAGCGTGCCATCGTGCCATTAATCATTGAATTGTGCCAAAAATCACAGAATATGACCCACCAGTGAGTGATGAAAAATCGCGATAACAGCTGATTGGTGTGAATTTTAAATTTTTACTAAGTTGTTGCAAGTGAGAGAAAAAATTGTTTTCTACATGTACAAAAAGCAAAAGCTATATATTGCATTTGCAAACGTATGTTCTTAAAAAAGTAGAAAATAAAATTGTTCAAAAGTGAAAAATTTCAAGTAAAAATTAAATTTTTGTTGAAAATAGATCTGTTTTTGATATAATAAGTTGTGTAATTGATGGTCAGTGGGCTTCCTCAACTACTGACTGTAAATTGTTGCCCAAATAATGTAACAAACTTTCGTAATTACAAAGTTTTTACAAAAAAAAGTGGATAAGGGCATTGTGATACTTTCCCTAAATTTGGAAATATGGGTATGTAGCCACAAAGTTACTACCGATGATGGAGACTCATCTAAAGCAAACGGCTTTGTATACTTCGGAAGATGTAGCAAATAAAACAATTGCTAAAGTTGTGCATGTTGTTTATACATATATGGAGAAAGGATACGTTTGCAAGTTCCTTCCCCATAAGAAAATCGGCATTTGCTCAACGAAAATAAGTTTGGAAAGCTCATCTGGACTCACAATATGTGCATCACTTGGGCGTTAAGCGACCCATGCAACAATTTGGCCAAGTATTCTAATATAATGCAACTGGAAGCTTCTGTGTGTCTAACATGGGGCCCGGCCAACTTTTTTTGGATCCGCAAGTGTTTACGCAAATGCGTATATCACTTTCACTGTGCTGTGCATGGACGCTTGTGATATAACTGGCCAGCAAAATATTCCAATACCTTATATTACTTTGGCCGGACCACCTTTAACAGCTGGTGCTACTGAAGAGCGTGCTACCAAATACAAATGCACGCGTGCTTCCACCCCTAATGTACCCGGCCACATTTTTGTGATCTGTAAGTGCATACATAAATGTGTAATACTCTACCCTGGTCTGAAAACTATTCCAGCAACTAATATTACTTTGGCCGGGCCACCTTTAACGCTGCTCAACAGCGTGCTACCAAAAAAGGTGTACGCAAACAGTTCAAAAGGTTCCAGCAAGTCAGCTTTTGTCGCAAATACATCAAAACAGTAAGTTTTATTTGAATAATATTTCAGTATTTGAAACATTAATTGTTCTCACCGTTTATTCCAGAAAATCGTTAGTCCTCTTTGTTACTATACTGGTCGAACTTTTATACCCAGACAGACATTTGCATCCATTTTTGGCTAGTAAGATCAATGGTATGTTGCCTGAAGTAATAGCTGGCCAAGAAACTATTGACAAAACACAATCAGCATGAGCTCCACGAAAATAAAGCTCGTCTGGACTCACAATATATGCATCAGAAGTGCGGTATACGGTCCATGCAACAACTTGGCCAAGTAATAGAACATAATGCTGTTGGGAGTTTCTTTGTGCCTTACATGGGGCCCGGCCAATTTTGTTTTTGGATCCGTAAGTGTATACACAAATACGTATAACACCACGCTGACCTGCACATGTGCAGATAAGATATAACTGGCCAGCAAACTATTCCAGCACCTTATATTGCTTTGGCAAAGCCACCTGTAAAATCTGGTGCTATGCATCAAAACGGTAAGTTTTATTTGAACAATAATTATTACATCCATTGAATAAATAAATACATAAATCAGGTTTTGAAATATTAATTGTCATCGTTTATTCCAGATAACCGTTATTAGGCTTCTTTATTGGTAAATGCAATAAGATCAGAAACAAATACTGGTCGAACATTTATACCAAATAATCATAATCCAGTACTAGTAGACGGCTCCCATAAATAAAGAAATTAGAAATTTAATAACATGATTACAAAATAATAAGGGTCAATTGAAATCAGAAGTACACGCTATAAATTTGAGAAACTTTTTCGAGGTCAAGGTATTTTTTAATTTAATATACATGAATGTACATTTATTAATTAACTTTTTTCTTACAGATGCACACATCATTAAGGAAAGTTACATCGCAAAAGTGAATTGGATTAGTTCATTTTATCAGTTACACAGTGGATCTATTTCAATTTTTAATAATGCTAATAATAAGCTTAATCGAGTTAGTTTTTAGAAAGAAAGCGAATATTTATAAAATAGTTATAATCATAAATAATGTCAAAAAGTTTAAATTAATTTTATATTGAAAATTTTTTATATTTTTTCTGAATCTTAGTACCTTATACCTATCCGAATTGCTTACTAATTTCTTAAGAGTGGAACAATCGTGGAATTGTGTTATTAAACATATCTTAGACTCAAAGTAATAACTTTTTTATAAAAATTAACGATTTTTTTAACTTTTGTATTGACTTGAAATAATATTCAGTACAGAAATAAGTTATTTTAATGGCGATTCAAATCAAAAAATGTATTCGCGTCTTGAGCGTATACTCACCTCAATTTGTAGTAATAAAATCTTGAAAAAATAAGTTATACTATGTTCAATTTTGGAATTGTTTTCTTATTTTTATTTTAAAATTTTTTAGTAACTGAATAAATATATAATTTTTAATCATTTGAAATTGTTACAAAAAGAACTGCACTACACACATTGTAAACAAAAACAAAATTAGAATATTAACTAATGTAATCAACTAAATTTTTTTAAATATCTTGAAATAAAAATAATTTTACTTATGCCACCAAAGTCTGAAGTTGTTTTCCATGGAAACATTCCAGTTTAGTCCTTAGGGGTAGAATGGTTTTTGTAGCAGGGATATTTCGTTTAGTTTCTTCCAGGTTTTCTTGCCGTTCACATATGTAAATAAAATTAAAATTAAAAACTAGCATTATTAAAATTGTGTTTTTAGTTTTAAAAATATTGTATTTTTTGGAAAAAGTTAAAGGGCTTTTTATGTATAGAGCTAAGGTTATATATCTATAAAACAAAAGTTGAATGTCTTTTATAAAGTATTCTGTAGCCCGTAAAAGTTCTTTTAATTTAATGAAAAATACTTTCTTTTTTGTCTCAAGTATTTGTAAAGAAGGATACAAAATTAACACTATTGCGTTCCAATTGATTGGTAAACTTATTTTTCTAGCGACTTACAAACTGGTGCTATTGTACATTGGACCAGACTATCATCGTCCTTTCCCATGTACAAAATTCCACGTTGTCAATACACTTTATAGGCACACATTAGTCTTATTTCTGTCAAGTAGTTAAAAAAAAGATCACAAATCGAACATATTTGGATTCCAATTAATCCGAAGACTTCACTTTTTTGCGGCTTGTTAACCTGTGTCATTGTACATTGGACAATAACATGAATGTCCTTTCCAATGTACAAGATTCCACACAAACACTTCACTTATATGTACACATTAGTCATAAAAACTAGTTATTTGTGAACAAATTTTGAATGCAATTGTTCCAAGCACTTCTTTCTTAAAGAGTTTCTTAACCAAAGTATTTGTACATTGGAAAAGAACATCATAGCTCCTTCCAATGTGCAAAATTCCACACAAACAACGCACTTTACGTAGACACAAATCACTTATTTTTGTTAAGAACTTGTGAAAAACAAAAAGAACTTGGAACATTTGGAATCCAAAAGATCTGAACACTATATTTGTATACGTCTTGTTAACCCTTGCTATAGTGCATTGGACAGGAACATCATTGTCTCTTCCAATGCACAAGAACAAATTCAGCTTGTATCCTGTAGGTCAACGCGTAGTACATCTGTGGGTCCTAGAAATTAAGTATATATTGTTAAAATCTATTATAAATAAGTAAAAGAAACAATAAATATATACTTACATTTTTTTCTTTTGCTGTGTGATGCTCCCAGTAATCCATGTTTTTTTCACCATCACTTTTGTTTTGTTCACTTTTCTCACTGTTGGTAATATGTGGACAAGATAATCTACCAATTTTTGTCCACATATTACCAACTTTGGCAAGGAGTTTGGCGCAAAATCATTTTTTATCCAATTTGCGCCAATTCCTGCCAAGAAAATTTTTATTTTGTAAATAAATAAATGTAATATAATATAATAATATAATAATAATAATAATATAATAATATAATATAATAATATAATAAATGTCATTTTACTAAGATGGTGCGATAGAGAAGGGGATAGAAATTAGTCATATTTGCTGTCTCTACCGCAAGAACTTAGTAAAGCGAATTCTCTTCAATTCGCCGGTGTCGCCTCTAGTTAGTACTCTATGCCAAAAATGGCACGATCGTGCCACATTTACCAACCGTGATACACATCTAGGCAAACTTATTATTCGCCTTGATACACATACATATTTATTAAAACAGCATTTACACGTGAAAGTGCAAATCAAAATTTATAGTCACGCCTCAATTCGCTTTGATAGTTGAAAAATTTTTAATATTTTGAATATCACTTTCAGGCATGAAAATACAGAACAGTAAATGAAATACAGAACATTTTAGCGTTTTTTGCAGATCAATAATTTATACAGAACACGGCTCTGAAATACAGAACTGTTCTGTATAATACAGAACGGATGGTCACCGTAAGTATGGCTCTAAATTCACTTGAATTGCCATTTGCGGCCTTGATGATGACTCTTGCCGTAGCTAAGATGACGTAGCTCTGGTTCCTAGATTCAGATGCAGTCGAGGCTGAAGAGACTGCAACTGCGTTGCTTTTAGTCTCTTGTTGTTTTTGGTCAGTTAACTGAAGGGGTGAACTTGAGATACCTATATGCTGTGATTTTGGTGGCAAGTGTAATAACGTGTTGTGTTTATTATTACATTTCTTGCAATTACCATGAGGACATGCTTTTGCTGAATGATTGGCCTTGAAACAGTTCACACATAATCCGTGTTGTTGTACCCATTTTAGTCGGTCATGTTCTGTCATTGCAATGAATTGCTTACAATGGTGAATGCGATGGTTACTGTTGTTGCACAGCTTACATTTGGTGCTACCTTCTCCTGATGCTACAGCAGTTGTAGCCTTGCTTGTAGTTTGATGATTGGTTGATTTTTCTTTGTGCCCAATCGATTCCATTGATTCGAATTGCCTCTCTAGAAACGACAATAATTCACTAATTGTAGGCACTTCTTTTGGCCTTTGTAGTGATTGCATTAATCGAACGTAAATGGTTTGTTCGAGTTTTTTCAGCAATAATTGAATGAGTATGGCATCCCATGACGATGTGTCGATGTTTAAATTGTTCAATGCCAGCAAGCATTCCTTTGTGGTATCATGAAGAGCCCTTATTGATGCAGGAGATAATGTTCCCTTGGGCTGATTCAGAATTTTTTCAATCAATGTAGCTACCAATACTCTTTTGTTGTTGTACCGTTCATAAAGTAGCGACCACGCTGTGGTGTAGTTTTCTTCTGATAAAGCTAAGTGACTTATCAGTTTGCCAGCCTCCCCTGACAAATTGGTTTTGAGATACCACATTTTCTGTACGCTTGGAAGCGGTTGCTTGTGTACCATTTCTTGAAATAGTTCAGAAAATTGGATCCACTTCAAATAGTCTCCATTGAAGTGGGGAATAATAATTTTTGGAAGCGGTAGTGAACTGTGTGATGATAGCTCTGCTCGTAATTGTGTTGAACATGCTACGCTACGTTCGCTAACACCGCTCTCCTTTTGTTTATTTGTGTTTACTGCGAGTTGTATTAATGTATGTTGCACTAAGTCTTCCAAATCATTATATTCATCTTGATTTAATCCTAATGTTGAAGGATCTTCGGTCTGTTGCCATACCTCGTCATACAAGGTTTGGACTTGATTCCATAGATTTTTTATTGTGTCTGCCTTGATTGTATAAAACTCTGGCGGTTGATCTTCCTCTAATGGTGTCAACGTTTGTAATAGCCGTGTTAAGGCAATCATACGGGCAGTCACTCGTCTGGCTAGTCCTTGAACTGGTGTATTCTGGTTGCTCAATAAAGTTTCTGAAGTTCTTAATGCTGGCAATGGCTTTGTGCCCTCAGTTAGTTTCTTAATTTGAACGTCGATATTTTCCATAGCAGTGCTATACCTTTCTCCAAGAGACCCGTGCAAATTTCTCACAATATACGAATCATTGTCAGGAAGTGTTTGATCTCTACGAATGGTATTCTCTGTTTTCTCAAAGTCTTTCCAAAGTTTTGCTAACTCATCGGACTTGATTTTGTAAAATTCTAGATTCCTTCGATCCTGTGGGGCCTTCTTGATGTTAGCAATAATCTTGTCTATTTCAGTTGCCCTTTCCTCCTGCTGGATCATGAGAGCTTGTAGACTCGCCATATTCGCCTTGTTGTGGGACCAGAGGATGACTTGGTTTAACTTTTGCTGTAGTTCACTGATTGGAGAATCTAAACACTACCAAATGCTTAGTGGTGTCCTAGTGATAATATGTAGTTATTGATTGAATTTTGATCCTGTTATAGATCACGTCGGGGTCACCAAAATGTTTGTGAATGGGCTAGTGTTGATTAGTTCAAACACATAAATCTGAACTAGCACTAAATTCCCAAATAGTTATTCCTTACAAGCACTTGTAACTTGAAGGAAGCCGTTCAGTAATAAAACACTCTTGATATGCTTATTGAAAACGACTTAAAAATATGATTTATTTTGACTTTCTTTTATATAAAATTAAAATTAATAAAAGTGCTTAGCTTATAGATAATAACATATGCAATATTAATATTGTTTGAGTAGACACAATAACATGACCTAATTTATAAATGAGGTAAATGCACCTTGTATTTAAATAATTAAATAATAAGCAAATTTCCTTAGCAATGGTTAATGAACCTTATGATGTGTAGGCAATTAATTAAATGTTAATAACTTATAATTGTGTATGATTGTATGTTTGTTAATAACAGAAAAATTCGTTGTGTATGAATGTATGTATGTATGATTGTAAACTATGTTGTCTTTTTATTTATTTTATTTATGAAAGTAAATGTATGTATGTATGTTCTTTAACAGTAATATTTGCATTCACTTTCGCATTCGCATTCGCTTTCGCAAAAATTAAAAAGTATTATTCGTTTTCGCATTCGCTAAACTGGTATTCGTTACATCCCTAATTTAAATACAAAAATTTTTCTTAATAAATAAGATTTTATACACAACAATTTTTCTGATTAAATAGGATATAAATACAAAATTTTTTCTTATTAACTAAGATTTTATATACAACAATTTTTCTTAATAAATAGGATATAAATACAATATTTTTTCTTATTAACTAAGATTTTCTTGCATTTTAGCAATCTCATCTAGCAACATGTCAAGTTCGTATTCAGGGTTAGTTTCCTTAATACAAAAATGATACCATGCATAAGTGTTAATGTTCCTAATTTTTCTCTTATCGTCTCCATAGCTTAAGACTACCTTATTTAATTCACTAGTATATAATTGATGTAGCTTAGATTTAAATGTTAACATACTATCATATACATTAGTCTTATTGAATAAACAATTTTTATATGTAGCTAAACTATATTTATCTAATATGGCTCTCTTTGCCCCCTTCGATTTTTTAATGTCATTTTGGTTTTGTACACTAAATGAGTACATTTTTGATCGCAGCCCAACAAACTCTGTCATTATCTTACCGCAATTTTTATCCTTCATCATATCAATAACTTTTTTATTTACTAGTGGGAAATTATAAATATTTTCTGTAGGATAGTTCGATGTATCAAATTGTTCATGTATGTCATTTTTTATGTCAGCGTAAAAGTCGTCAGTCTTTATTGAATATATAAAAGAGTCCGTGTCCATATAGTTTAATGAGAGGTTTGTCTTAAACTTAGGTTGCATGTACCCGTAATGGAAATTATACATTTTCCATTTAGACAGCTCGAGTACACAAAATCCTAAGTAAATTGGTTTATTGTAGCAGATTTTGACTCTAGTCATTTCGATTGCTACAAGATCTTCGGAAAATATAGATAAACTATGAAAATTTGGTTTTGATATCCAATCTTGGGCACCCAAATGATTAAAATTCGTTCTCTCCCAATTATTAACAATTTTAACATCTCTCCTCTTATCCACATTTTCCATGGTTTTACCATACACTGCATTATTAAGTAGTTTGAAATTTTTTTTTTCAAAAGAATTTTTAGCAGTGGCTCTATGTCTGGTATTTAGGTTAATATAGCCTTTTAACCATGGAGATTGTTTAAATGCTAGAATACGATGAGTTTTCTTTAAAACTAAGCCATATTCTAAGCACTGTTTGAAAACTCTAAAGTGTATCACATATGATTGCTTTGTAGAAGAATCGGTTATCAACTTGCTATACTTCGCTTGCATAGGTTTCTTATTTTCAGCGCAAAAAGGAAGATCATTATGCAAGTCGTGTAAATGAGAGGGATAATCCAACGTAACCTCATATACATAACCGTCTGTTCCATTATCATCTATGCTGTTTGGATCCAGATTCAACTCGTCTTGTGATAACCATCTGAACCCACCATGAGGAAGATATTCCGACATCGCCCATCCATACAAATTGTTAGCGTCTAAATAGACGAGAAATTCTGAGGGCTTTTCTTTGTCGAAATCTTGCAAATATTTATTATTTGCTTTCGAATATCTTTGACTACACTATACTATTCCCCCACGTATACCTTTTTTCATAAAATTGTACATGTCTATATCTGTCAATAATTCTAATTCAATTTTTGTATATTTGAGCATTGCATCCCAGGAAAGGCCAGGTGCTGTATAATACTGGCAAGGATCGAGCTCAAAATTACCTTTACAAACTTTTCTAAAGTTCTCGAAAATATCTGTCAGTAAGAGGACGTCTGTTTTTAAGTAAAGTTCCATGTAATCTTTCATTGTTTCACAACCAAAAGTATTCCATACCTCTACAGCATGTGAGTATTCCTCTAAAGAACACTCATTATTATTCAACTTATTAAAGAAATCACTGCGTGAAGGCAGCTGACATTAATCTAATTTTTGGAATGAATTTAGGTACTAATACGGGAAAATACCTTTTTTCTTAATAAGCTGAAATTCTTTTTCTGACTGAAATAAGGACCTTATAGTGCTGAAATCATTATCCGACAAATTGCAGGCTAATGATTCCAAACTCTCAGCCATAAAGCGTATAGTATCAAGAAATCTTATTTCAAGCTTATGGCCATCACTCATTTCTGTGAATCGGGAGAGGGATATATAAAGTTCCTTATTGAGAGGGAGTACTTTCAGTTGCATTGAAATTTCACCTAATTCTTTAATGAAAAGATGTGAGTCATAATTTGAATAATTGTGAAAGTAAACTGGTGTAAACTTGGGAATTTGGTAATTTAAATTACAGTTATTGTGGGCGCGATCTTTGCCTAGAAATTTTTGGCAAATATGACAATTTACCGCACTATAGAAATTATAAGTATCCGAAGGGGATAAAGTATCCATTTGTCTGATTTCTTTACGTTGACCAATAATATCAGGATCACCAAACCGTAGCCGTCTTTAAACATTTTATTTACACTTATTTTACAAACATCGTTTTTAATTGTGTATGCAATAGTATTGGAGCCAACTGTTTTTGACAGATGGGTTTTTTTTGTTATGAATTCGCCTTGTACTGATAGAAATTATTAAAAGTTGCTTAGTCATAGTTTACACAATGTAAGTCTCATTGCTAAGTGATTAGCTTGTAGGAGGTTTAAAATCAGATCTAAATTTGAAACGTTTTTTCTGTAATATTCATGGAATTTTCAAGTATATTAAACGAACATTATGGGCCAACATTTAAAATTATATAAAAAAGTGGTTTGTCAGTATTCAAGTGATTTTGGTACTATTTAGAAACAGATGAGGCACCAAATCAAGATTTCAAATTACCATCACTGATTGGAATAGAGTAACAAAAAGAAATAAAAGAGTTGTTGCCAGCAGGGAGATGAGAAGTTCGGCTGTAACCGCCATTACCAGAAAAATTGTTGAGAGAAAAGGTCGCAGGCTGATCAATACAGACTTAAGTAAAGAATAAAGAAAAAAAAACTGGTAATTATTTTTAAGAACTAATACTCCCTGGGTATATTCCATGAAGTGCCGGATTCAGTGCGTCAAATATAGTGCAAAAGGTAAATATAGGTAAGAAATTGTTCTATGATACGGTTACGTATCACAACATAATTCTACAAGAAACCCACGCTTATATTCTTTTTGATTAAAGAAACTGCCAAAGAAAAGTAAGTCGCCCGAGAATTTGTGTTTGGGGCAAGAGCGTTAGAGTCCCACAAAATTGATACCGGACGTCAGGAAAAAAGAAAACCCGGAAGCAAGAGTAAACCAGTGTCCCTCGTTCAGTTAAATTCGTGTCGAACAACTTTTGCACAAGGGAATAAAATGGCCACTGAATAGTAAGCTACATATGCATACATATATGTGTATGATACATATATACTTATTTATGTATATATGTACATCCAAGTGTCGGCCATGACTGAAAAAAACCACGTAAATTAAGTAAATACGAACAGTTAATATATCCGCTATCAATATAAATATATATGTATATATACATATCTACATACATATATTTATATATATATAAATTTTTTTTGGTGAAATAATTACAAACGGATGTAGAAGAACGCTAAGAAATTATCATATTTATTGGTGTAGTGTAATATAGCACTAGTATCATATTTTATTGCACATAGGCGTTTTTTTTGTAGTGTTAAATATTAAACTTTAAAGAAATTTATTATTTGACATATTGTCAGAAGTATACATACAATAATTGAAATTTATTTGCTGGTAGTTAGCATGTCTATATACGTATTTCATTGGCGCTTGAACCAAATCATCAGTAGACTTCAACCACAATTTTCAACAGTCACAAACCTCTTACTTTATGCACAGACTTTCAAAAACTATGAGAATTCATAAAATAATAATATTTTTGAAAATCACAAAAGAAAAAATAAGCTTAGTAGGCTTTGTGTAATTATACAGGTGACTGCGTAAGGATTTTTTTATACAAAAATACGGCAACCATAGCTATGTAAAAAACCGAAGAATGTCAAAAGCATAAAAATAATTGTACTAAAACCAAAACAAAATCGAAGTTTTGACATTCTTCAGCTACAAAGCACACAGAGCAATAAATTATCAGCTGAAGTAACGCTGCCACCTAGTTAGATACACCTTGTCTACATCCTTATACAATTAGAAATCCATCGGATAACAATAAAAGTATTTACAAGGCTAACTGAAAAATAAAACAATAATTGAACTTTAAAGAAATTTATTATTTGACTTATTGTCAGAAGTATACATACAATAATTGAAATTTATTTGCCGATAGTTTAGCAAAATAAAATGAGTTCACCTGAATATAAATTATTTGCTGGGTTTTGTGTCAGTTTCAAAGCCTACTAAGCTTATTTTTCTTTTGTGATTTTCAAAAATATTATTATTTTATGAATTCTCATATAGTTTTTGAAAGTCTGTGCATAAAGTAAAAGGTTTGTGACTGTTCAAAAATGTGGTTGAAGTCTACTGATGATTTGGTTCAAGCGCCAATGAAATACGTATATAGACATGCTAAACTACCAGCAAATAAATTTCAATTATTGTTATATATTAAAGTTTTTTTGAAGAAAAGAAAACAAAAAGGGTAAAATTTCTATAACGCTGTATGTTTATTTGTTTTTTTTATTGTTTAAAAAATAATTAAAGGTTAGAGATAAAATATAATTAAGTATAATTTGTGAAAACTAATACTGCCTAAATTTGTGAAAATTTACATAAATAAAATTGTAAATAGGTCAGAAACTACCTACAAAGCTCGGCAAAAGTTTTGTTAGCATAATGAATAGTTTCCTGAAGATTTAAGCATATACAGGATTGCCCCGCCTAAAAGAGCTCATTTAGGTAGGAGTTTTATTGTGGTAGTTTGTGGTCCGCAAGGTTTATATGAAACCAACAGTCCTTTGTAAGTGGTAGAAAATGTATAGATATGAGAGAAAGTAAAAAGTGAAAGAAAATACATACAAATCCAGGCAATATATAGTACCATTTATTTCTTTTTGTAATAAATTTCTTATTATAATATAATTGTAAGCTATTTCAAGTGTCTGAAATGTACAGCTCAGTGTAAAACTTGTTACAAGATTAGGATTAAAAAAAAAAATAAGAAAAGAAAGCAGTTTAATAGAAACGATTTTTTTTTTGTAATGCATGTTTTTATTTATTGTATCTTCAAATATGAACTAACAATAAGTGTTCAAATCTTAAATCTATAAAAAAAAAATTTTTTTATTATGCCCGACCAATGTCGGACATAAGTTTAGTGGTAGTTATTAATAATACATAAGTAGTGATTAGTAACAAAAAGAAAAAGGTGTCTTCAAGCAGCTTCATCATCTGGAATGTTGAATATTAGGGCCCGTGTATCTCTCTTTTTTAATCGGATGTGTCCAGTAAAGTTCAAAATATTACGAGCAAGCGGATTAGGATGTGATTCGACTTTTGTTAGATATTTGCCTGCGTATTTTGCAATTTCTTCAGTCACTAGTGGCATATTCAAATCTCGATGTATATTTGAATTTTTGATGTACCATGGAGCCGATGTTATCATGCGTAAAATTTTGTTTTGCCTGCGTTGAATTTTCTCTACATTTGAAGCTGAAGCAGTGCCCCATAGTTGAATTCCCTAGCACCATATTGGCTTTATGAGCGACTTGTATATTAAAAGTTTACAGTCTAGGCTAAGTGTAGAATTTCGACCAATCAGCCAATGTACCTGAGTTAATTTAAGTTTCATTTTAGTTAACTTAGAGTCAATGTGGTGTTTCCATGTAAGTCGTCGATCAAGGTGTATACCAAGATATTTCACATGTGTATGTTGAGAAACAACTTGATTGTTAATCCTAATGGGGGAACAAGTATCTCTTCGTAAAGTAAATGTTACTTGAACACACTTTTGTTCATTTACCTTGATTCTCCATAAGTTTAACCAAAGCTCAATCTGGCTAATGTGTTCCTGGAGTTATCGGGATGCCTCATCAGGGTTTTCATGCATACTAAGGCAGGCTGTATCGTCGGCAAATGTGGAAGTATGGATACTACTGCTCACAGGCATATCACAAGTATAAATTAAATATAAAACTGGTCCCAGTATACTCCCCTGTGGCACACCAGATGAAATTGTTTCAGGCCTACTTGTAAAGTCTCCTTCCACAACAGTGAACTTACGGGAAATAATGTAACTTTCCAAAAGATTTAAAATGTTTATTGGTAAGTAAGTCTTCAATTTTAAAATTAAGCCTTCATGCCACACTTTATCAAATGCCTGGGAAACGTCAATAAACAGCGCAGAACAATACTTTTTTTCCTCAAAAGTTCTTCTTATAAATTGAACCAATCTGTGAGTTTGTTCAATGGTGCTATGCTGACTTCTAAAACCAAATTGATGGTCTGGTTTGCACCCACTACTAATTAGAATTGGGGACAATTTTGTTTTGAGCAGTTTTTTGAAAAGCTTTGACATTGTAGATAGTAGACTTATCGGCCTATATGACTCAGCCTTAGTTATATCTTTGCCCAGCTTTGGAATCATTTTAACCTTGGCAAGTTTCCAGTTGTGTGGATAATACTCCAGTCGTAAAATAGCATTAAATATGAATAACAGGATTCTCAGGCAAGTTCATCAGCATCTGATTACTAATTCCATCAATACCCAGAGCTTTCTTCGGGTTGAGTTCGGCAATTAATTTTTGTAAATCACGCGTTTTAAACTTTATGTGTTGAGGGGGTAGAGCGACTATATTCGGCAAATCAGCAACACCAGTACATATATTTGGCGTAAAAACGGATTTTAAGTGCTCAGGAAATATTTTACCTTTTTCAGTATCGCTTCTTGCCCAACCTCCGGTAGATGTGCGCAGAGGTGGCTTATACTCAACGGGTGTTTTAAGCTTTCTGGCAGCTCGCCACAAAGAGTAATTAGACGCCGGTGTGACATCAAGACCCTCCAGATAATTTTTAAGAGATGCAATTTTTTCAGATGCAAGCAACTCTTGGAGTCGTTTAGTGCACTCTTTAAATCTGATTTTATTTTGTGGTGATCTGCGCTGTTGCCATTCCCTTCTAGGCCTTCTTTTTTCACGTACGAGACGTTCAATGTCTGTAGAATAAATTTTATTAAACCCAATCTGCGGATGGGAGATAGTGGCATGTACAGCAGCTTGTTTAATATTCTCGCTGAGATTGGCAATATTCGATTCAATATCATCGGGTGTTCTAAGCGTAATGTTTTCCGTACAATGACTGTTGAGATATTAACACGATTGATCATCTTCACATATGGGTCAGGTAAGTTACTTCTTAATGGGCTACAAATTGTAATGATCGTCGGGGAGTGATCGGACGAGAGATCAAGAGAAGCTTGAACTTGAATTAAATCCCTAGAGATATTTTTTATGACGCCAAAATCTATAACATCCGGAATTTTTTGTATGTCAGTAGGCCAATAAGTGATATTTGTAGAAATCCTCATATTGATTCTCAGTGATTGAAAATCTGGGAGAGGAGTAAATTGATGATATATTTGAACAAAAACTTTCAATGCCAATATTTGTTGCTTGTAGGTATTCTTCACAACTGTTATCAAGAACATAGTGCTTGACTTTATTAGAATTGCTGATCCACCGCAAGCCCTTCCTCTAGGGTCCTTTGTATCATATATAGTGTAGCCATAAATTTTAAAAAGGCTTCTCGAAGTCAAATGAGTCTCTGAGACCAACATTATATCAATATTTTTCTCCGTGAGGAAGTGCTCAAGTTCATTTTTATGTTGGCGAATGCCGTTTGCGTTCCAGAAACATATTCTTAACGTGTTCATGGCTTATTAAGTATTGCTTGAAGCAGAGTATTCTGCATTCGCAACATTTCTTGCAACATGCTAGTCATATTTGTTGTAAAATTGTTTATAGTTTGCACAAGATTTTCAATAGTGGCTTCAAGGCGATTAAAATTAAAGTTTGAGTTTGTATTTGTTGAATTATTTTGCGGTGAAACATTTTGTGTCGGAATAGAACTAGCCTTAGCAGCATCTGCATACGATACACGGGAAGTAACTGGTTGGCTCATTTGCGGAAAAGTGGCAGAGTAAGCGTTTGCTGATGGAGCTGGAGCTAATTTAGGTTTTTGCACCATAGTCTTCTTTACAAAAGAGTACACAGGACAACCTCTGTAGTTAGCGGTGTGATTACCTCCACAATTACTGCATTTTTTATCACTTTGATCTTTTGGTTTGTTGCAGCTAGCGGTGCCGTGTAATTCGCCGCACACAACACAAACAGAGGGTAATTTGCAGTATGTTTTTGTATGGCCATATTCTTGGCAATTATGGCACTGTACAGGACCTGAACGCTTATGTGGCTCTTCAACTGTGATTTTTCGGTACAAGAGGTATTTTAAATTATAAATTGGATGCGTCTCATTTTTTTTCAATTTTATATCATTAGGCTCAAGTTCAACACGAAATAGGGGTTGGGGAATCTTTTCTCTATTTATTATATTGGACACATTTTTTACCTTGAACCCCTGGAGGACGAGTGCATCTTTTATTTCTTCGGGGACAACATAAGAATATATGCCCTTCAATACGATCTGCATGCCTTTAGCGCTCTTAAGCTGGTATGTGTAGAAGCTTGTTTTACTTTTTTCAAATTCAGCAACCATTTTGCGGAAATCTTTTTCGTCATAAATTTGGATTTTAGTTTCATCTATGTTGCCACGTTTTATTGGAACAATGTGAAATTTATTCTCACCAATGACCGAAATTAATTTTTTAATAAGGGCATTTGAATTTTTTTGGTCAAATAGATTGGTGGCGGCTTGGATGTTTTGTTCGAGGATACCTCGGGTTTGTCGTTGTCATCTTGAAAAATTTTAAAGCGGTTTTGGCGATTAGTTGAGGCTGCGCTGTTATCCCTAGACACTTTTGGAGCAGATGAGATTTTTGAAGAATTCGGGCTTCGCCCACGCTTTACTATGGTTATATATCTGTCCATTCCAACTTGTACCTTGAGTTTCGAGCCGCTGTTATCTGTAGTGATAACTTTGTTAAGTGATGAACACGAGCCTGAAGGGGATGATATTACTGACTTATATGAAGAAGTACTGGGCAACTGTAATGTTAATGCATCATTACTACATATTTGGCATTGGACAAAGCGAAGTTGATCGCTGACGAAAAATTGGCGTTGCCTTTAACAAAAGATTTTCATCAGACTTATTTTTTATATTTTTTTCATTCAGAGTTTCAGAACTCACAGTAAAATAAGAATTTCTGCCGTTAGAACTCACTTCAAATTCTTTTGTATTTGAGGAATTCATACAAAGAATTCCTCAAGGGTTATTCGTTTGTGTTTTTTTTTTATTTCGGTATTTTTTGTTTTTGTTATTTATGATTGTTTGTTTGACTTTGAGGTATTCCTCAATATCACTTTGTTTAAGTTTTTTTTTATTTCGGTATTTTTTGTTTTTGTTATTTATGATTGTTTGTTTGACTTTGAGGTATTCCTCAATATCACTTTGTTTAAGTTTTTTTTGCGGTTTTTTTGTTTTTGTTATTTTTACTATGTAAAAAATATTAGCAAAGCATAAATCTTATTGATTAAAGACAGTATGTATTAGAGTTCGACCGATTAATCGGCTTCGGCTTCGGCCTTCGGCCAAAAATTGGTAATCGGCCAACATTCGGCCTACGGCAAAAATCGGCCGATTAGCCGAAGCCGAATATTTTTCATTCCAAGCTTGAAAAATAACATTATTTTTGGTCGTTGCTCGCCGACAGTTTCTATTGTGTTTAACGTTTTGAAAGGGTTGCTTTGAAATACAACCCTGTTGCTTTCTATTTTCTTTTACTTGGACGTTCTTGTGAGTGATCATATCAAAAAGCAATCTAGAAATTGCAAAATAGTTTTATTTTTCTTGTTATGTATCCAATAGATATTACAGCTATTTCAGTGATCTCAAAAAAGCAAACTTTTTTCTTAATTCATATAAAACAAGTATCATTTTTAAAATTTATAACATTCGGCTTCGGCTTCGGTTTTGGCCGAAGTTTAGGATTTTAGCCGAAGTTCGGCTTCGGCTTCGGCTTCGGCCAAAAAAAACGCCTTCGGTCGATCTCTAGTATGTATGTACCTATTACGAATAATATGTATTTACTACTAATATTTTTTTTTTGTATAATTCATGTTTCTTTGGTAAGTAAGTAAAATTCCGCTATTCGACTGTTCGCTATGAAGGTACCACGAGAACTCGAATAGAAACGATTTAAAAAAATTAAAAAAAAATTCGAATCTGGTTAATAAACCGTTTGTATAGTCTAAAAAGACAATTCATTTTATAGTATATAACACCAAAACCAATTTTAATAAAAATTTATCGAATATTTATTTTTTTTAATTATATATATATAAACCTACATATAAAGATATTAGATATTAATTTACAACCTAATTATAAATAAATGATTTTTGTAATACGTTATAGTGAAATTTAGCTATGTGCTGGTAATCACTTTGGTGGGGTAGGGTTCACGATGCGGGGTAAGTAAAGTGAGAGTGTGTATACGTAATGGGGATCACAGGGAATACGTTGAGGTCAATAGTGAGTGATCTTGGTTGGGTAGGGCAATATGAAGGTAAAAACACCTGGACCTCTCTCTTAATGTCTATCCTTTGTAGTATAATGTGAAAATGATATTGTTTTTTTTTTTTTTTTTGATTATTTGTTCATGATGTTTTTCTTTTATTTGTGCTTGCCCTGGTCACAGTGGTAGGTTGGAACCCTTCCCTAAGCAGATGCTGAGCTCGCTGGCTTCACCACTGTGATGAAAATAAGGACATGTAACAAACTTGAATTTATAATCGGAGAGAATGTACAGAAAAGCATACCACGCATATGCAAAGAACGGATGGTGTGGACCTTCGGCTTTACTTTCTACTTTTGTATCCGTCGCATGCATCATGCTCTCTTTTATAGCCAAATGTTCGTGTGGTGAATTTAAATTTTCTATCTTTTTGCATTAAAACAACAAAAATACTTGCGCATAAGACGTATGAAATTTTTTATGTTGTAACTTTTTATGATTCAATGTGCGATATGTATTTATGAATAAATTTTTTTAATAAAATGCAAAAATTTTAAATTTAGTGCTTTTCTACTTAAATTACGCGCTTTTTTCCTGATTTCAGTGCTTTTTAAAATTTGAAAGTTGACAACGCTGGTGTGAATGTTCTCACCACAATTGTTAAAAGAAACAGGGCTGTCACATATGGCGATTTCTCGCCAAATGTGGCGATTTCTCAATTTGTTTGGCTTCCAAATTTTCGGTTTGGCGATATGGCGATTTTTCTGGCGATAAGTAATTTTGTTGGCGATTTTTCTGGCGATAATTAAATTTGTTGGCGATTGTTATGGCTATTTTTTTTTAACAAAATTTAACTTAAAAATTTTTCTAATTCATGAAAATTAGTTTGCTGAAGGAGTTGTTTAAAAAATAAATCTTACCAAAACTCATCTGCAAGAAGTCAAAACAATTTGGTTTTGATGATTTTTCTTATATTAATTATAGTCATTAATGCGTTTTGAATTTGGATGAAAAAAATTTACAAGAAATAATTTTTGGCGATTTTATATCTAATTTTGGTGATCTTCTGATAAGTTTTGATACAAACATTTTATAAAAATTTATATTAAAAAGTGTTATATAAAAATAAAATTATTATTAAATATTTACTAAGGCCCAATTCATACGAGGATTTAAAAATCTTGTTTTATTTTTGATTCTCTTTAAAAATTGCTTCCAAAAACATTTTACATTCATACGATGATTTTTTCCATGTTTCTAGTTTTGATTTTTTTTCTTCCAAAAATTGTATCAGTGTTGCCATTAGATTTGAAAAAAATTCGTTTTTTCCCTACGTGTTAAAAAATTTGTTTTGAAAACCAAAATTATTTCTTCTGAATATTTGGAGCTACATTAGGTAACTTAAAACTTGACATATGTATGTATATATGTAATTCTTTTGTATAAAATTATTAAAAGTGACTACTTTTACCTTCGACATTAATGCATACTTTTCTACAGTTTTTCAGAAATTATCTTATAATACAAATATAACACATATCTATATTTGGATTTTCTCCAATAATGAAGTTTATTAAGATTTAAGTTAAATAGTTCTAAATAACATCCTTAATTATTAAATCATTGCTTAATAGATGCTCATTTCCTATTTTCTGGGGTGCTTGCCATTAAAAGAATAGAGGGAAGATCCTATCAAAATACAGGCACTGCGACACCAAAATAATTAGATAATTAAAAGTCTATGTAATTACGAGCAAAAACAAGTTTTTAAACGGAGCAAAAATATATTTTGCGTATAGTTATTTTTACATTTATGCACAAAAAATGCAATATGAGAATACAAAATACCTACATTTTGGCCAAAATAAAATATTTGTCGGATATTCCCTATACTCCTATATAAGCGACAAAAATACCTACAGGTAACACTGTTTTCTATTAAAAAAAAGCTGTTGTCACATTCAATGAAAAAATAAAATAAAGCAACATACCAAAAATTAAAATATGTGTAAAGAAAATTTGAAAAAAAAAATTGAAAATTTGAAAACTCGGAGAACGGAAAATGTGATTTTTTTTCTACCCCCTTTGCTTTTCTATACAGTTCGCCTACAAACTACAAAAATCGTGTTTCAAAAAATCATTGAAAAATCAACGTGTGAATTAGGGCTAAGAAAAACAACATAAAACTGATTTTTGGCGATTTTAAAAATCAATTTGGCGATTTTCAAAATCAATTTGGCGAAATAGGTCGGGCAAAATCTGACAACCCTGCAAAGAAATGCCCGACCATGCATTACTGTCAAAAGTTATCATGTCCATACATTTTGTATGGAGCATACCGAAATAACGCGACGGGAACGCTTTGCTATTGGAAAATCCGATTTTGACAACGCGTTTTACAATGAAGTTAGTTGCAAAAGAAAACAATTGCCTTCTGTTTGCCATCATCAGAGTTACCATATGTGAAGATTTATCTTATTTTCTAAGTTTTTCGGGATGTTAAAAATACTAAGAGATTTCTTTGTTAAAAATAAGGTTTTTAAGAATACTTATATATATATATATGTATATATACATATATATATATATGTATAGTGAAACCTCTCATAACGGACACCTCCCATAACCGGACAAATTTGTAGATGCAAAAAGAAAACACTTCTCACTATACATATATATATATATATATATATATATATGCATCTACAAATTCGTCCGGTTATGGGAGGAATATATATATATATATATATATATATATATATATATGTATAGTGAATTTGTAGATGCAAAAAGAAAACACTTCTCTCATTGCCGGACACATCCAATAACCGGACCAAAATACTGCCACAGTGAGTGTCCTGTTATGAGATGTTTCACTGTACATATATCTACTAGTATATATACACTTAGATGATTATATACATATATATGTATGTATGTATGTCGGAGGTTTACAAAATATAAAGCTGTTTTGTTAAAAAAATACAAAATAATACAGTATTCCCAATTTGAACAAAACAAAATTGTCATTGGCTTAAAAAGCGATACGAACCTTAGCCCGTTCAAATTATAAATATAGAAACAAATGGAGTTCGAATAATAATTAAAATTAACTAAAATTAATAGCTATGACCCTGTGGCAAAAATTATATAAAAATATACTTAATAGTAATAAACCAAAAAAGTTTGTCTTAAGTAGAACAAAAATAAGCAAATTAACTAACATGTGCAATCAGTAAAGAACAAACCACAATAGTAAGACTGTTGTAAATTTAGAGATGGTAACTTTGAGCCTTCATTACAAAACACATCACCAAATTGAAATACGATGAATCAAACCAATTCACATATTCCATTTGCAATAAAGTTTCGTATATAAGGCAGAAACCTACATCAACTGACACCACACACAGTGGACAAAACACAGAGCAACGCTGATGATGAAGATTTAGTGGTCTTCGGAAACGTCTAGCTGTTCCGTTCAACTATGTGTTGTCAGAATATTTACAACTAACTTTAATGTTATTTGTTCCTTAATAACTATCACATGTAATTTGATTTAAAAGGCGATACGAACATTAGCCTGGTCAATTCATAAAATAATAATAATAATTCATATAAAAAGCATGAATAAAAAAAAAAAAGAGATTGCGCATTGCGCAGGTCCGTTATGTTGTTTATATCAGTCAGCTGTGTGTGCGTGACGTAGAACGTGATCATTGTATTTTAGTGTAATAGCAGAAGCAAGAGAAAAAAGAACAAAGTTAAGACAAAATATAAGAAATTGGAATTTAAAATGAGGTGTAAAGTGAAAAATTGCAAAAATAGTAAAAGAAATACAAGCAATATAAGTTTCTTTACATTTCCGTCAGATCCTAAATTATTAAAGCAGTGGACAGTTTTGCATTTGTATGGAACATTTCAAGGCAGATGATTTTGCAAATAAAATGGAATATGAAAGTGGTAAGTTATGAGTTACTTTCTAAAGTAATAAAGTATTTTCTGATTTTTTAGACCGGTTTCGGATATGTGGCAAAACCGGAAACCGGTGCGAAAAATCCGATAATTTGACAAAGGAAGACAGAAAGTCACCAAAACTCACATCGATAAGCCCCGTCGGAATCCAAAAAGAAGTAACCTAGGATATTATTCGTATTTTATTTCACTATTAGGTTTTGCGACAAAACTTTAAAGCGCGGTGCAGCTCCAACTATACGTGAAATATCTGATGACAAGAATGATCGCTATAAGCAGCGCGAACAGCGAGCCCAAAAGAGAGAAAACAAAAAAATAGTTAAACAGATTCTTGAGGAAGACAATGCTGCATCTGCTTTGCTTAATGGTAAAATGCTAAAAATGGTTAAATGATCAATGTTCAGCATTAATTTTGCAATTAGTTTTAGAATAAGAAACTGAAACTTTAGTGCATCCTACAGAAAGCGAAGTTCTTGTAGAAAGACAGATTTATGAACAGGAGTGCGATAAAGCAAACGTTGCAGATAATGATGGTAAAAATTAAATTGACAAGCTAAAAAAGGAAATGTACGTATGTCACAACATACACTTTAATTTCACTAATTGCATAGTGGATGATATATAAATACATACTTATATGTATATGTATTTATTTTTAGCAACCACCTTCGCAAAGAAAATTCTGATCTCAGCAAAAGGTACAAAAAGAAAATTACTGAACTGGAGGAGAAAAGACTGAAAGAGCGCAACATTTTCGAATATAAATTGAAAAACTTAAAAACGTCCTTAACCAAATCTAATTTCGAATTAAAGAACTTGGAAGAAAAACTTTTAGCTATTTTTACCAAAGGGCAAATAACAAAACTGAAAGCTGGAAACAAGCGCACAAATTGGACAGAAGATGATATAATCCAATGTATTACTTTATACTCAACGAGTGCCAAACTTTACAAACTGATGTATGAGAAACAATTTCCCTTGCCTGCTGTACGTACTTTGCAATCATGGGCTCAAAAAATTCACATCACTCCCGGCTTATTAGAACCAGGTTTTAAAATTCTTCACGCTTCGGAATATATGACACAAACCGATAAAATATGCGTTTTGAGTTTCGATGATGCGAAAATTCGCAAATCGTATTGTTACGATTAGACCTCCGACACAACACTATCTCCTGTGAACTACGTCTAGGTTGCAATGATAAGAGGTCAGTAGATCAAGATATTAAAATGTCAAATTCTAATGCATACTAATAATTTTTTATTAGGCTTAGTTGCAAGATGGAAGCAACCAATATTCTACAGTTATGACTGTAAAATGACTGCTGATATTTTAAATAATATTTTATCAAAACTCAAGTCATGCAATTACACCGTTGCAGCTATTGTATGTGATCTAGGATAGATAGATCTATATCTAAGAAGTCACAAAGGCCATATACGATTTAAAAAATAGGACCATGAGAGCGATAGGAGGAAATGTCTACCCCTCCGAAACATTCGAACCGATTTTAATAAAATTTAGAACATAGATAGATTTGCGTAAAAAAGAGTCACAGAGGCTATCTAAGTTTTTAAAACTAGGAAAAGGAGGGCAATTGAGGGGAAATTTCTGCCCCTCAAACCGATTGTAATGAAATCAGAACAAAGATAGATCTGCGTTTAAAAAGTCACATATAAGAGCTTACATAGGCTCTATACATTTTTAAAAGTAGAACCAAGAGGCGTTACGGGGGAAATTTGTGTTCCTCCGAAACGTTCAAACCGATTTGAATAAAGTTTAGATCATAGATAGATGATAACCATACAAAAACATACTGCAATTTACCCTCTGTTTGTGTTGTGTGCGGCGAATTACACGGCACGGCTAGCTGCAACAAACCAAAAGATCAAAGTGATAAAAAATGCAGTAATTGTGGAGGTAATCACACCGCTAACTACAGAGGTTGTCGTGTGTACTCTTTTGTAAAGAAGACTATGGTGCAAAAACCTAAATTAGCTCCAGCTCAATCAGCAAACGTTTACTCTGCCACTTTTCAGCAAATGAGCCAACCAGCTACTTCCCGTGTATCGTATGCAGATGCTGCTAAGGCTAGTTCTATTCCGACACAAAATGTTTCACCGCAAAATAATTCTACAAATACAAACTCAAACTTTAATTATAATCGCCTTGAAGCCACTATTGAAAATCTTGTGCAAACTATAAACAATTTTACAACAAATATGACTACCATGATGCAAGAAATGTTGCGAATGCAGAATACTCTGCTTCAAGCAATACTTAATAAGCCATGAACACGTTAACAATATGTTTCTGGAACGCAAACGGCATTCGCCAACATAAAAATGAACTTGAGCACTTCCTCACGGAAAAAAATATTGATATAATGTTAGTATCTGAGACTCATTTGACTTCGAGAAGTGTTTTTAAAATTTATGGCTACACTATATATGATACAAAGGACCCTAGAGGAAGGGCTTGCGGTGGATCAGCAATTCTAATAAAGTCAAGCACTATGTTCTTGATAACATTTGTGAAGAATACCTACAAGCAACAAATATTGGCATTGAAAGTTTTTGTTCAAATTTCGTTATATCATCAATTTACTCCCCTCCCAGATTTTCAATCACTGAGAATCAATATGAGGATTTCTACAAATCTCTTGGACCTTGTTTTGTAGCAGCTGGAGACTACAATGCGAAACATACGTTCTGGGGTTCGCGCCTTGTTACACCCAGAGGTCGAGCATTGTTCAACACTATTTCAAAAATGGGCTTGGATGTCATTTCGAGTCGGGAGCCCACTTATTGGCCTACTGACATACAAAAACTTCCGGATGTTATAGATTTTGGCGTCATAAAAAATATCTCTAGGGATTTAATTCAAGTTCAAGCTTCTCTTGATCTCTCGTCCTATCACTCCCCGACGATCATCACAATTTGTAGCCCATTAAGAAGTAACTTACATGACCCATATGTGAAGATGATCAATCGTGTAAATTGGCTGGGGTTCAAAAAATATCTCAGCAGTCATTGTACGGAAAACATTACGCTTGGAACACCCGATGATATTGAATCGAACATTGCCAATCTCAGCGAGAATATTAAACAGGCTGCTGAACATGCCACTATCTCCCATCCGCAGATTGGGTTTAATAAAATGTATTCTACAGACATTGAACGTCTCGTACGTGAAAAAAGAAGGGCTAGAAGGGAATGGCAACAGCACAGATCACCACAAAATAAAACCAGATTTAAAGAGTGCACTAAACGACTCCAAGAGTTGCTTGCATCTGAAAAAATTGCATCTCTTAAAAATTATCTGGAGGGTCTTGATGTTACACCGGCGTCTAATTACTCCTTGTGGCGCGCTGCCAGAAAGTTTAAAACACCCGTTGAGTATAAGCCACCTCTACGCACATCTACCGGAGGTTGGGCAAGAAGCGATACTGAAAAAGGTAAAATATTTGCTGAGCACTTAAAATCCGTTTTACGCCAAATATATGTACTGGTGTTGCTGATTTGCCGAATATAGTCGCTCTACCCCCTCAACACATAAAGTTTAAGACGCGTGATTTACAAAAATTAATTGCCGAACTCAACCCGAAGAAAGCTCCGGGTATTGATGGAATTAGTAATCAGATGCTCATGAACTTGCCTCGTATTGCAATGAGAATCCTGTTATTCATATTTAATGCTATTTTACGACTGGAGTATTATCCACACAACTGGAAACTTGCCAAGGTTAAAATGATTCCAAAGCCGGGCAAAGATATAACAAAGGCTGAGTCATATAGGCCAATAAGTCTACTATCTACAATGTCAAAGCTTTTCGAAAAACTGCATAAAACAAAATTGTCCCCAATTCTAATTAGTAGTGGGTGCATACCAGACCATCAATTTGGTTTTAGAAGTCAGCATAGCACCATTGAACAAACTCACAGATTAGTTCAATTTATAAGAAGAACTTTTGAGGGAAAAAAGTATTGTTCTGCGCTGTTTATTGACGTTTCCCAGGCATTTGATAAAGTGTGGCATGAAGGCCTTATTTTAAAATTGAAGACTTACTTACCAATAAACATTTTAAATCTTTTGGAAAGTTACATTATTTCCCGTAAGTTCACTGTTGCGGAAGGAGACTTTACAAGTAGGCCTGAAACAATTTCATCTGGTGTGCCACAGGGGAGTATACTGGGACCAGTTTTATATTTAATTTATACTTGTGATATGCCTGTGAGCATTAGTATCCATACTTCCACATTTGCCGACGATACAGCCTGCCTTAGTATGCATGAAAACCCTGATGAGGCATCCCGCAAACTCCAGGAACACATTAGCCAGATGGAGCTTTGGTTAAACTTATGGAGAATCAAGGTAAATGAACAAAAGTATGTTCAAGTAACATTTACTTTACGAAGAGATACTTGTTCCCCCATTCGGATTAACAATCAAGTTGTTTCTCAACATTCACATGTGAAATATCTTGGTATACACCTTGATCGACGACTTACATGGAAACACCACATTGATTCTAAGTTAACTCAAATGAAACTTAAACTAACTCAGGTACATTGGCTGATTGGTCGAAATTCAACACTTAGCCTAGACTGTAAACTTTTAATATACAAGTCGCTTTTAAAGCCAATATGGTGCTACGGAATTCAACTATGGGGCACTGCTTCAGCTTCAAATGTAGAGAAAATTCAACGCAGGCAAAATAAAATTTTACGTATGATAACATCGGCTCCATGGTACATCAAAAATTCAAATATACATCGTGATTTGAATATGCCACTAGTGACTGAAGAAATTGCAAAATACGCTGGCAAATATTTAACAAAACTCGAGTCACATCCTAATCCGCTTGCCCGTAATATTTTGAACCTTAGTGGACACACCCGCCTAAAAAAGAGGGATACAAGGGCTCTTATTCACAGCACTCCAGATGGGACTTCTTGAAAATACTTTTATTTTTTTCCTTTTGATTATCACTACTTACATATGTATTATATATAACTACTACTAAGCTTATGTCCGACATTGGTCGGGCCTAATTATATTTTTTAGATTTAAGATTTGAATACTTATTGTTAGTTCATATATGAAGATACAATAAATAAAAATCATGCATATAAAAAAAAAAAAAAAAAAAGATAGATCTGCGTCTAGAGAGCCACAAAGGCTATCTAAATTTTTGAAACTAGGAAATTGAGGAGATTGGGGGGAAATTTCTGCCCCTCTGAAACTTTCCAACCGATCTTGATTAAATTTAGTACATAGATAGATCTGTATCTAAAAAGACACAAAGGCCATATACATCTTAAAAAATAGGACCAGGAGGGCGATGGGATGAAATTTCTTCCCCTCCGGAATGTTAAAACAGATTTTAATAAAATTTAAAACATAGATAGATCTGCATCTAAAAACTTACATAGGCTATGTATATTTTTTAAACTAGAACCAGGAGGGCGAAAGGCGCGAAATTTCTGTCCCTCTGAAACTTTCCAACCAATTTTGATGAAATTCAGAAAATAAACTTGCGTCTAGAAAGTCACAAAATGGCTATAGATATTTTCTAAAGTAGAACCACGTGGAAGTAGGGAGACAATTTCTGAGTCTCAACTTGATATTAGTGAAATTTAAAATATAGATACCACTTCTTTTAGAAGGAGACATACTCTATGTACCTTCTCTATAGTAAGACGAGCACGGGCCAGGGGATGAGTCCTGCTCCTCCAAAACGTTGAAATCGATTTTAATGAAATTTAAAGCATAGAAGAACACATACGGCCCTGTTCTGTAAACCGAATCCGAATTCACATGGTTTTACTCGTTTTTAAATCGAGTAAATATACCTGGTCGCAATTAAATCGAATGTGGTATTATTCCAATAAATCACTGATGAAACATCAAAAAACAATTTGGCATTAACAACTTGAGGTCTTTAATACCATATTATAAACAAATCACATGCTCACATTTGATACATTTAATTGTTCAAAATTGGTTTTGAAAACACAACGTTTGCTTCCAGTTTTACTGCAAGAATGAAGAAAAATTATTTGTATGAAGAAAAACACTTTCTGTCAAATATTTAGAGCCGGGCATTTTAAATGCTTATTTTTTATTTAAAATGTGATTTCTTTTATTAACAGCTGACTTTAATGTTCAAATATTTTATTCAACTCAATAACATTTACTCATTTTTGAAAATTTTTCGTTTTGAAAAACGATTCGATTTACAGAACAGACCCCATAGTACGTACCTAATTTCTCCTCCTTCGACACTTTCAAATCAATGTAAATGATTTTTAAACGACGATGGTTTTTTAAGTTCAAAATTGTTATATATGACTTGTTTTTAAGTTATTTTGTTTGCAACAACTTTGATCTTGCAAATGTTTAAGTTCAATTTCAAATAATATAATTTTCGTTCTTTCTGGTTGGTAATTCGTTGAGATTTATTACTCCTCTTTTTTTCATCTTTGTGTTGGAAGTTTTACATAGATTCCAACGAATAAACCGCTAACGGTCTTATGTTAAACATTGCACTCACTAGAAAATTTAGATATACTTTTGTAAATTGTTATTGTTATTAAAAATTGTTGATCAAAAGGTAATATAAATAAATTGAGAGTACTTCTCCTTGTTTTTGAACCTAATACCAATTGTTTTAGTTTATTATTTTCCACGCAATCAATATGCATTTTTTAATAACTCCAAGAAACAAGCACATACCAGAGAAAAAACCCGTCTAAAGAACCTAAAATCAACTTTGACACAGTTTCGGCGTGAAAGGGCCAACTGTGTATATTTTTTATTGCGTATTTGTAGTACAATAATCGAAAACAACAGAAAATGCATACTTAGGCTGGGGTTACATCGGTGTGCCAAATGCCACACAATCGTAAAAAAGCATTACCACGAATTACTAATGAAAAGCTGTTTGATTCAAACATGTATTTATTAAGTTAAATAGTTCCATATATAACTAATGGACAATTTTATAGAATCCAACATGATTGGAAACTGTTTAAATCAATAAATACATGTCTGAATCAAACAGTTTTTCATTAGTAATTAGTTGGTTACGCTTTTTTGTGCAAATGACACGCAAGAAATGCCAGATGTAAGCTCAGCCTTAGTGAAATGAATAAGAGAACATTTTACAAAATTAAATGAAAGATTTTGGAATGTTGAAATAAAACCCTCAATGTGTAAACATTATTAGTATTATAAAATTGATTAAAATTAGTTTTCAAGTGATTACAGACTAAATTTTAAACATTTTCACACAAAAATATTAATTTTTAGCTTTAACCTACAAAAAGCATACAGCGTTGGTGAAGGTGAGCATGTGAACATTTGCACAGAATTAAATTAAGGAATTTGTTGCTTTGAATTAAAAAGCACAATGTGAAGGAGATTATTGGTATTAAAAAACTGATTAAAATTTATTCCCAAATGATAACAGACTTCGTTTTAAGCATTTTCGTTCACAAATATCAATTTTTACCATTTATTTACAAAAATCACGCATCGAATGAGACCACAAAGAATAATAATATCAGTTTTGTCGTTTTTTCTTGCTTTGGCCACTTTTTCTGCTTCTGGGGTTTTTTCATTTTGGCGATTTTATCTGTTTTTGGGGATTTTTTTTTTCATTTTTGCGATTTTTTTCATTTTGGCGATTTTTTTCATTTTGGCGATTTCTTTCTGTTTTTGGGTTTTTTTTGGCGATTTTTTTAATTTTGGCGATCTTTTTTTCAATTTGGCGATTTTTTTTCATTTTGGAGATTTTTCCGGTTTTTCGCGATTTATTTTAGTCTCAAATTTTTTTTTTTAATATGGTGCTTTTTTCGTTTTGGTAATTTTTTTTGTTTTTGGCGATTTTTTTCGGTTTGGTGATTTTATAATATTTTAGTTTTGCCGGTTTTGAAAATTTCAAGAGTTTTGCTCTTACGGTTTCCAAGATACAGCAAGTTGTCTGGTGGAACACCCTTTAATTTAAATTTTTGGAAATTTTAGTGTTAATTGTTTTAGTCTGAATAAAAATACACTAACCTTACAAATTTCAACTGTATATACATACAATTGTATGTATATAACATGGGATTTTAAAATTTTTCGTTGCTCGTTTTGGAACACCCTTTAATTTTTAACTCTCATGTATTTGTTGTTGTAGCCGCGAAACATCTACACAGTATGTTTAAATTTCAGGTCCGTAGCTCTTACGGTTCTCGAAAAAATACCCTGTGACAGACGGACGTACAGACGGACAGCGTAGCGAAAAAGATAGGGTTTCTTTTCACCTTTGGTGTACGGATCCCCAAAAAGCAATTACATTAAAATAATACCACGCGAAAGAAAAATAAAGAGGATTTTATGACTGTGTGAGCGAGACAAAAAGAAAGCACAACGATTTTCCGTCTCGTGACATCTCTGTATATTCTCTGTGATTTTTACCATTTACTTCCGAAAAGCATACAGCGAATGAGACCACAAAGCAGTGCTTAAAACACTTCAGTCGAAATAGCAAAAGTCGTAACATTGTGCTATTTCCTCGACCATTTTAGTTTTTGACTGTCCAATCGCAACCTGTTACTCATAGTTCTCCCACTGAATTTCAAAGTGTCGTAGTTGTAGTTAGCACAATAAACGAATAACTATACAAAACGAAGAGCTTTAACTCTCGACACGTTCGAAAAGTTTTCGGTTTGATTGACGGCTGCTTTAAATAAATACTAAGTTAACGAAGCAGAAATGTTGGTGTGTATGTGTTTGAATGTGTTTTTTGTGCGTGTATGAGTGTGTTTTCCTGTATGTGCTGTCGCATGACCCTTTGTTATGTAGCTGGTAAGTCGCCATCCAAAACCCAAGCTGGTTCAGGGATGTCAGGGGAGGTAAGACCCGCGACTTCCGGTACAGGGACTGACAAAAAAAATTTATAAACATTAAAAAAAACAACACAAAAGACAATAAAAGAAAACACTGGAACGAAAAATAAATCTAGCTCTTTGAACCTTTAATTTAACACGCGACAGAGATAATTTTGGGCTAACAATTGGAACACTTATTAAAACAAAATCACTAATACTAATGGCACACTAAACTAACGTTTTAATCCTTAGTGGTTAAATACAAGTTTTTTTTCTTAAATTATATTCATATATCGTTCGCTTAGAGTGCAAAGGCGCCAACTGCACTTTTTTACAAAATTGATATTTTAATGCAGAACCAAAGAGATTAAAAAAATACATCGTTAAAAAAAAAAGTTTGGTAACTTTTTTTTCATATGGTTTTGTGTTGATGCGCAAAGGTGCCATGTACATAGCCGTCAAAAAGCACGCGCTAAGTTCATTAAACAAATGTGATTGTTGCTAAATTATGCTGGTTGTTCGTTCGTCATCCGTGAAAATGAGTTTATTGCTGTTTCTAACATTTATTTTACTCGCAAAAGGTGACATATTCTTATTTTGTGTCACAAGTATCAACTGAATTATTACTACATTTGAAGCACAGCCGCGAATAACGTTTCAAATGCCATTTTTTCCAAAGCCTGTTTTTTGCAAATAACCGTTAACATTACTCTCTTACATTACTCAAATACCGAATCAGCCAAAATTATGTTCCTTATCGCTATCTAAATGCAATTACAAAAAGACAGTCAGTGGAAGAACGTTGCAAGTTACGTACAAAATGATACGAACGGAACTCTCGAAAGTAATTGATAAGTGTAACAGAGGCATAAAAAAGAAAGTTTATGTTGATAATTGGAAAGACAATAAGGCTAAAAGGTTAAGAAATAGTGGAAATGCATATATAACAAGAAAAAATAAAAGCATATAAAAAAAAACGCCCCAGAGCAGGTAACATGGAAAAACGTTTTAAGTCCACATCATTTTATTTTTTATTTTAATTTTTGTTACATAAGTATGCGATTGTAAATGCTACTTTAATTGTAAAAAAAATTTGCTTAAATCAAATACAGCAACATTTTTATCAATTCTACGAACGAAATTACAATGAACAAACAGGTTTTTTATCTTCTTTAATCGAATTATGAGAGCCCCAAAGAAGAAAAGTTGAACAAAGTATTTCTTATCGCAACGTTACTGTCAATTATTTTTTGCTTGTCCAGAACGGTAAAAAAGAGAGAGTGTGCAAAAAAATGATTTGCCACACTTTTCAGGTAAATTTTTTTATAGCAGATATGATTAGAAGAGCTTGCATGAGATCTGCCTAACTCTTTTATATTAATAATTTTCTTTTAATGCAAAAACTAGATAACTCAACGCAGATTACAAATGCTGGTTAATAAACTGAAAAATGGAACCAATATTAATGACCAACGCGGTAAACATGAGAATCGTCCTCATAAAATCGTTGATGAAGAAAAGAGAAGAGCAGGGGAACACATATTAAGCTTTCCTAGCCAAGAAAGCCATTATAGTCGTTCCTCTTCAAAGAAAAATTGTTTAAACCCTGATTTAAATATCAATACAATGTCTAATTTATTCAAAGTAAAATACCCCAATACTTTGATATGTTATAATACATACAGGCATATTTTCAATACTGAGCACAAGTTACGATTTGGTTTTCCAAGAAGCGATACTTGTAAGGTTTGTTATAAGTTCTTTATTCAAATGATTGCTGCTGCAAACAGTGAACAAATTGATAGTATAGAAAAATCTGCAAAAGCACATCACGAAAAAACAGAAAAAGGCTATGCTCAACTTAGAGATGATTCCATCGCAGCCGCTAATTCTCACAATATTGTTGTTATTTGTGTCGATTTGCAGCAAGTGATTTTCACACCAAATCTTACCCATTCTGATGTTTTTTATCAACGCCAATACTCTAATTATAACTTCGCTGTACATACTCTTCCACACAACAAGGTCGACATGTACACTTGGCACGAAACTGTTGCAAAAAGAGGAGCTGCGGAAATCGCTTCATGTATTTGGAAACATATTACATGTAACTGCAATATGCTTAATAAGGGAGAAATTAGAAAACTAATAATATGGTCCGATAGATGCGTTGGACAGAATAACAACTGGAAAATAATTTCATTGTGTCACAGTCTTCTAACAAAGTACTTTTCTGAAATCAATCAAAAATGTTTAACTTCTGGACATAGTTTTCTTCCATGTGATCGAGATTTTGCTCTTATTGAAAAGAAGAAGAAAGTATCACAACTTTTTATTCCGGAAGATGTTGCCCGGTTAATTGAATCTACTAGACAATCCAATCCATTTAACGTACATCAAATGGGTTTAAATGATTTCAAAAATTTTGATATTATAAACAAACATTTACATAAAGATCCCAAGTGCAAAATAACCGATGGTAGATGGCTTCAGATTTCTACTGATGATCTTAATATACTAAGAGTACGGAAAACTCATAATATTACAGAAGCGTGGTCATGCTACAATTTGTACAACAAAAGAGCACGAAACTTAACAAATTATACGCTGCAGCCTATTCGGGATGAACCCATTAACTTAAGTGATGAAAAGAAAAAATATCTGCTCTCTATGGCATCATATTTACCAGAAAAGTACGCCGAGTTCTATAAATTGATCTGCCTTTAAATTTCAGAAAGTACGTACATATGTACATACATACAAATAAAGTTTGTGTGTGAAAACAAACCAACATATTTTTTAAGTTTTTGAAATATTTTCTTTTATGTTCTTGGAACAAATTTTGTATTGGTGTTGAATTAATTTTTTTCTTATAAATAAATACATTCATTAAATTCTATCAGCCTTATTTATAAAAATTATTAAGACTTTTTAAGAAAATTTGTTTTAAAAAGCCTTTATAAAGCCTTAATAAGTTTTATAAATAAGGCTTATAAGTTATGCTTTAATAAAAAAATACATGCGTCAACCAAACAACATTGTTTTTAATAGGAATGTTTTCTTTGTGGCAATAATATATTGTAACGTGGAATAACGTTTTAAAAGCCACCACCAATGATGCTTGTTGTAGTGGAATAACGTTTTAACTGACATCGCGGTTTGGAAATAAAACGTTTTTCCACTAAAAAATTTTTTAAACAGTAAACAAACATGTAATTTCAAGTTAAAATTTCTTAATTTTTTACTCATATATAAGTTTTTATTATTATTTTTGACAACGTAAAAAAAAATGTCCAAAAATTTCTCATTTTGCTTTTAAAAAAGTTTTTTTGCTTTCCTGAACAATTTATAATTTGTCACTTAAAACGTTATTCGCGGCTGTGCTTCATTTATTAAAAGGTCTATATGGCAAAAGACGACAGTAATACACTGCTTTACAAGCAATTGAAAACAGCAATATCATTGACCCTTTTGGCAATAATGCAGACAATGGTATTTTAGGACTCGTGCCTTATGGTTTCCACAGCGATTCGGATTATTCCATGGACATGCCCGTAAAATCCAAAAAGCGCAAGAAGAGAGTGCAAGTTAAATACGCAGATTGGATGAGCAGCCAAAACAAATATCGAACACAAAGCGGCAATCATATTATGGAAAAAAGAAAGAAAATAACGTTTGGTGCTATAAAAAAAAGAAAGATGCAAGAGCAATGAAGCAGCGATGTAAATGTACAAGTAAAACTGACAAATCAGCCATATAATGCGCGCAAATTACTGACGACGAGAGATGTATACTATTTAATCAATTTTGGAGTATGGATATAAAACAAAAGCGAATTTATGTAAATACCTTGATACAAAGTACCCCACCAGTTAGACGTGTAAAACGTGAAGATAACGAGCAACCAAAGAGATGTCAAACTTCAAAATATTATTTAAAATAGATAACACAAATATGCTTGTATGCAGAACTTTTTTTTTAAATACACTGGACATTGGTAGACATGCAATGCTGAATATGGTAAAGCTGTCTGTAACCAGTAACAAAAATTCAAATACAAAACCAATGACAAAGTTTGCAAATCAACGAAAATATTTGAATTCTTTCTTGGATGCTTTGCCAGTTATGGAGTCGCACTATTGTCGAGCATCGACACAAAAAAAATATCTTCTACCGGACTGGAATTCAAAACGAATGGTTTACAATTTTTACGTAAACGATTGGTGTCCAAAACATAAAATAAAGCCGCTTTCAATTTCGGTATTTTATGAAGCATTTGAACTAAGAAATTATGGATTATTTTCGCCAAAAAAGATCAATGCGAAATTTGTGTGTGTCATTCTATGGATAACATTTCGCATGACGAATACGCTCTTCACCAAGAAAGAAAAGAAGAAGCAAGAAATGAAAAGCAAAAGGACAAAGCCAAAGTATCGTGCTAACTGTAGATCTGCAAGAGGTTTTAATGGTACCAAAATCGGAAGCAAGCAGCCTATACTATCGTACAAGATTGAAAGTGCACAACTTAGTTTTCTATAATTTGATAAACCATAAAGGTTACTGCTTTCTTTGGAATGAGGTTGAAGGTGGCGTGTCTGCGGAAGAATTCGCAAGCATTTGGGTATATTTTGTTGAACAAAAAATTCTCCCTTTCCTCAGTGATACTGAAATCCCGGCAAAAATTATATTTTACAGCGACGGATGCTCATACCAAAACAGAAATGTGACTTTGAGTAATGATTTATTGAATGCAGCTGTTAAGCATCAAATAACGATAGAACAAAAATTTTTAGAAACTGGACACACGCAAATGGAGGCTGACAGCGTTCACTCACTCATCGTTGAAGCATCGGACTATAGACGTACCGGCAGAATATATTGCTATTTGTAAAAATGCTCGAAAGAACCCAGAACCTTATGAAGTGGAATATTTGGATCACACTTTTTTCAAAACATTTAGAGACCTTCAATTCGTGAAAAGCATTCGTCCCGGCCAGGAAAAAGATGATACCAAAGTCACTGATATTGGTGCGATAAGATACACAGCAGAAAGAGAAATGTTTTACAAATTGAGATTGCCAAATTCATGGCAACAACATCCCCAAAGAATAAATAAAACTATTTCTCCGTTAGATTGGTCTGATTTACCGCAACTTCACAGTGAGAGAAAAAATTACAGCTAGGAAATATGACGATTTGCAATATTTAAAAATGACCTTGCCAAAAGATCGCCACAAGTTTTATGACGAATTACCTCACGAGTAATATACATATGTATGTATGTATGTATATCTTCAATGTAGCCGCTACATATTTTTTATTTTATATAAGTAGCAACGAAGTAGGACTGCAAACTTGATTTCATGTGATAAAAACCTACTAAATTATTTTTTTATTATTAAATTTAAGCCACAGCAATGAAGTAAGACTGTATACAATGCAAATGTTTTTTTACAATAAATATTAAATGCTATTGGCATTAAAAACACAAATTAAGTCATATTATTTCAATCAAGTTCTCGGTGTACCTTCATAGTGAACAGACGTAATAGCGGAATTTTTCTTACATACAAACTAAACAAAAAAAAATCACAAAAAATATTCGTAGTACATATTAACTTGATAAATAAGCCTATTTTTGCTTTGATAATATTTTTACATATAGAAATAACAAAAACAAAAAAAAAACCGTAATCAAAAAACATACAAAGTACCCTTGAGGAATACTCTATATGAGTACCCCAAAGGAAAAAAATAGTGAAGTGAGTTCAAACGGCAGAAATGCCTATTTTACTGTGAGTTTTGATGCTCATAATGATAAAAGTAAAAATAAAAAATCTGACAATAGACTTGCTGTGAGTTCTGAAGCTCTTAATAAAAATCATAAATCTGATAATAGACTTTTTCTAACGGCAAAACCACAGTTTCGTCAGCGATCAACTTCGCTTTGTCCAATGCCAACTAGTGAATCGTTGACATTATTGCCTAGTACTTCTACATTTAACTCAGCGATATCATCCGCTTTGGGCTCGTGGTCATCACTTAAACAAGTTGTCACTGAAGATAAGAGCAGCCCAAAACCCAAGGTCCAAGTCGGAATGGACAGATACATTAAAGCTACGGGCGAAGCCCAAATTCTACTACAATTGCATCTGCTCCAAAGATGTCTAGGGATAACAGCGCATCCTCCACTAATCGGCAAAACCGTTTTAAAATATTGCAAGATGACAATGACAAACCCGCTGAATCTGCGAATAAAACCTCCAAGCCGCCACCAATCTATTTAAGAGAAAAAAACTCAAACGCTCTTATTAAAAAATTAGTTTCGGTCATTGGTGAGAATAAATTTCACATTGTTCCAATAAAACGTGGTAATATTGATGAAACGAAAATTCAAATTTATGTAGAAAAAGATTTTCGCAAAATGGTCTCTGAATTTGAAAAAAGTAAAATAAATTTCTACACATATCAGCTCAAGAGTGCTAAAGGTATGCAGATTGTGTTGAAGGGCATAGACTCCTATGTTGCTCCCGAAGAAGTAAAAGATGCTCTCGTCTTCCAGGGTTTCAAAGTAAAAAATGTATCGAAGATAATGAATAGGGAAAGATCCCTCAACCTTTATTTCGGGTTGAACTTGAGTCAAACGATATAAAATTGAAAAAAATGAGACCCATCCAATATATAATTTAAAATATCTCTTATATCGAAAAATAACCGTTGAAGAACCACACAAGCGTTCAGGATACGTACAGTGCCATAACTGTCAAGAATATGGCCATATTAAAACTTACTGCAAATTACCTACTGTTTGTGTTGTGTGCGGCGAATTACACGGCACTGCTAGTCGCAATAAACCAAAAGATCAAAGTGACAAAAAATGCAGTAATTGTGGAGATAATCACACCGCTAACTACAGAGGTTGTCCTGTGTACTCTTTCGTCAAACAGACTATGAAGCAAACACCTAAATTAGCCCCAGCCCAAACAGCAAACGCTTTATCTGCCACTATTGCGCAAGTGAGCCAACCAGTTAGTTCCCGTGTATCGTATGCCGATGCTGCTAAGACAAATTCTATTCATACACAAAATGTTTCCCCACCAAATAATTCAACAAATACAAACTCGAACTTTAGTTTCAATCGCCTTGAAGCTACTATTGATAATCTGGTGCAAACTATAAATAATTTTACAACAAATATGACTAGCATGATGCAAGAAATGCTGCGAATGCAGAATACTCTGCTTCAAGCTTTAGTTAATAAACCATGAACACGTTAAAAATATGTTTCTGGAACGCAAACGGCATTCGCCAACATAAAAATGAACTTGAGCACTTCCTCACGGAAAAAAATATTGATATAATGTTAGTATCTGAGACTCATTTGACTTCGAGAAGCCTTTTTAAAATTTATAGCTACACCTTATATGATTCATAGGACCCGAGAGGAAGAGCATGCGGTGGATCAGCAATTCTAATAAAGTCAAGACTCAAGCATTATATTATTGATAACATTTGTGAAGAACATTTACAAGCAACGAATATTTGTGTCGAAAATTTTTGCACTAACTTTGTCATATCTTTAATTTACTTCCCTCCTAGATTCGCAATTACTGAGGATCAATATGAGGATTTTTACAAATCTCTGGGCCCTTGTTTCGTAGCAGCCGGCGACTATAATGCTAAACATACTTTCTGGGGTTCGCGTCTTATTACACCCAGAGGTCGAGCATTGTTCAATACAATTTCCAAAATGGGCTTGGATGTCATTTCGAATGGGGAGCCCACTTATTGGCCTACTGACATACATAAAATTCCGGATGTTATAGATTTTGGCGTCATGAAAAATATTTCTAGGGAATTAATTCACATTGAAGCTCCCCTAGATCTATCGTCCGATCACTCTCCCACGATCGTTACGGTATGTAGCCCACTGAGTATAGCTCTACCTCACTCATATATGAAGATGATCAGCCGTGTTAATTGGCTGCGATTCAAAAAATATCTCAGTAGTCACGGAAAACATTACGTTAAGAACACCCGAAGATATTGAACCTAAAATTGCCAATCTTAACGAAAATATTAAGCAGGCTGCTGAACATGCTACTACCTCCCATCCGCAGACTGGGCTTAATATAATATATTCTACAGATATTGAGCATCTCGTACATGAAAAAACAAGAGCTAGAAGGGAATGGCAACAGCACAGATCACCCCAAAATAAAATTAGATTTAAAGAGTGCACTAAACGACTCCAAGAGCTGCTTGCACATGAAAAAACTGCATCTCTTAAAAACAATCTGGAAAATCTTGATGTCACACCAGCATCTAATTACTCTTTATGACACGCTGCTAGAAAGCTTAAACACCCGTTGAGTTTAAACCACCTCTGCGCACATCTACCGGAGGTTGGGCAAGAAGCGATACTGAAAAAGGTAACATATTTGCTGACCATTTAAAATACGTATTTACCCCAAACACATGTACTGGTGTTATTGATTTGCCAAATGTAGTCGCTCTACCCCCTCAACAAATAAAGTTTAAGACGCGTGATTTACAAAAATTAATTGCTGAACTCAACCCGAAGAAAGCTCCGGGTTTTGATGGAATTAGTAACCAAATGCTGATGAAGTTGCCTAGCATTGCAATTAGAATACTGTTATTTATTTTTAATGCAATTTTACGACTGGAGTATTATCCACACATCTGGAAACTTGCCAAAGTTAAAATGATTCCAAAGCCGGGCAAAGATCTTACCAAGGCTGAGTCATATAGGCCAATTAGTCTCCTATCAACAATGTCAAAGCTTTTCGAAAAACTGCTCATGACAAAATTGTCCCCAATTCTAGTTAGTAGTGGGTGCATACCGGACCATCAATTTGGTTTTAGAAGTCAGCATAGCACCATTGAACAAACCCATAGATTGGTCCAATTTATAAGAAGAACATTTGAAGAAAAGAAGTATTGTTCTGCGCTGTTTATCGACGTTTCTCAGGCATTTGATAAAGTGTGGCATGAAGGCCTAATTTTAAAATTAAAAACATACCTGCCAATTAACGTTGTAAGTCTTTTGGAAAGTTACATTACAGCCCGGAAGTTCACTGTTGTGGAAGGAGACTTTATGAGCATGTCTGAAACTATCTCATCCGGTGTGCCACAGGGGAGTGTACTGGGGCCAGTTTTGTATTTGATGTATACTTGTGATATGCCTCTGAGCAGCAATATCCACACTTCCACATTTGCTGATGATACAGCCTGCCTTAGTATGCATGAAAATCCTTACGAGGCATCCCGATATCTTCAAGAACACATTACCCAGCTGGAACTATGGTTAAACTTATGGAGAATTAAGGTAAACGAACAAAAGTGTGTTCAAGTAACATATACATTACGAAGAGATACTTGTTCACCCATTCGGATTAACAATCAAGTTGTCCCTCAACATACTCATGTGAAATATCTTGGTATACACCTTGATCGACGGCTTACTTGGAAGCACCACTTTGACTCTAAGTTAACCCAAATGAAACTAAAATTAACTCAGGTACATTGGCTGATTGGTAGAAATTCAACCCTCAGTCTAGATTGCAAACTTTTGATATACAAGTCACTTTTGAAACCGATATGGTGCTACGGAATTCAACTATGGGGCACTGCTTCAGCTTCCAATGTCGATAGAATCCAACGAAGGCAAAATAAAATTTTGCGATTAATAACATCGGCTCCATGGTATATAAAAAACTCAAATATACATCGTGATTTAAACATGCCACTAGTGATTGAAGAAATTGCAAAATATGCAGGCAAATATTTAACAAACCTTGAGTCACATCCTTATCCACTTGCTCGTAATATTTTGAACTTTACTGGACACATCCGCCTAAAAAAGAGGGATACAAGGGCTCTTATACTCAACACTCCAGATGGGACTGCTTGAAAATAATTTTTATTTTTTATTTATTTTTTCTTCCTTTTGATTATCACTACTTATGTATTATTTATAACTATCTCTAAATTTATGTCCGATAGTGATCGGGCCTAATAATTATATTTTAGATTTAAGATTTGAATACTTATTGTTAGTTCATATTTGAAGATACAATAAATAAAAAATATGTATTAAAAAAAATATTATTTCAATCAAATAAGAACAATTTTCATATTATTTTTTTTATAGAAAAGGTGTTAAATGATATGCACAAATCAAAAAAAAAAGCAAGAGAAAGGGTGCTAAATGACAAAAACTCTTCTTAATCAAAGATACTAATATTTTTTTAATTCTTTACTTGCTGTATATGTATGTAACAAAAATGCAAATAAAATTCCATTAAAAAAAATTACAAAATATAATGTAGATTTTTTTATACAGTTTTTTGTCTCTCCTGATAAATTAAAAAAAATGCAGTTGCATTAGCGGTATATGTTATTTTTCTTTTTTTTTAGTAATCTTTTTCATAAGTAATTTCTTGTGATTCGGCACCTTTTGTTGGCTGGGCCTTAACTCTAACTATAAATTTTCAATAATTATTTATTTGTTTGCTATTTATTTAAATTGTTTTTATATAACAAGCAAAAATGTTTTTTTAAGCAAATAATATGGACTGGACTCACCAAGTTACAAATTTAGCGAGGGTTTTGGTGGCAATTGTTGACCCAGTAAGCCAAATTTAAATTCTTAAAGGCTCTGATGATCTTTCGCCCAGATCCAGTTAGGCCAGGAAAGATGATATATTCGGCTATCGATCCCTTAAAGCACACAATCACTCCAATATGTAAAATATAGATGGATTGCAGTCCGAGTATTCCTTTTCTGATATCCCTATTTTGGACTGCAATTCCACAACAGTATTGTCTTCCTCCGGACAATATTTTTTTTATTTACAATAGTGTCGGATATACACTACTTAATTTTCCTGAATTTTCTTATTTTATTTTTCACTAGATAGCTACCTGATACAACTGTTTTTGTTTGTATGAAAAACTAAGAAACTTTACAATGCGCTCATTATATGTATTTGTCTTGTGGAATGTCACTTTATTATACACACGATATTTTATGTGTACATCAAAATCTACGTTTTACATAAGGTTTATCATTTTTGTGTTCACACGTTGGTATGTTATGTACATATGATATAGGGTTGCCATTCGTACTGATTTTACCAGTGCATGCACTGGTTTAGTAGTATTGAAATGTATGCGCCATGACCATTAAAATTGTCAAATTTGGGTAATTAAAATCGAAATTTGGGTAATTAATGTCGAAATTTTGTAATTTATGGGCTAAATTTTACAAATTATGGTAATTAGTGTCAATGGTGTGCAGTGACGAGGGTTTGCATAACCCTTTTTTTGTTTGTACATAGATAAGGATGCTTTGATGTCGGTGCGTCGATGTGTTTTTGTTTTAATTTTATTGTTTGATATCCGCCCGTCTATGTGCATAGTTATTTATGTAGGCACGCAGGTGCGCTTGTTTGTACGTAGTATGTTTTTTCGTTTGTTAAGGGGTTGCAGTAGCTGTATGATTTTAGAAGATTGTGTGTGCGTGTGTGAATAGAGAAAATGTTGCTTTGGTTTTTTTTGTATTATTCTTTTGTTTGTACGTAGTATGGTTTTTCGTTTGTTAAACGGTTGCAGAAGGGTATTTGAGAAAGAAATTATGTATGCTTGTGTGGGGGGAATCTGAGAATGTTTTTGTTGTTGGTTTTATTTAGTTTGATTTTTCTATTTCCTTAAAGAGTTTGAAGAGATGAATAAAATATGTAATTTATGAGCAATGAACTTACTTGAAGGTTAAAGAAATTGAAGAGTAACATATTTAGGATTGTCAAAGGGAATTAGAGATGCGTGATCATGGGAGCCAACGTTATGCTCATGCATGTGTATTTACGTATGTTTTTACAATAACTTGAGCGTTGACAGATGGGTAAGTAGTCGTATATGTATATAAAAAAAGCGAGTGTGTAATGCCGAGTACACATCTGACATTTGTTGTGTTCTAATTATTTTTTTAAATGTGTACAACGCCTTTCACATTATGTTTTTTATAGGGAAGGCAACACCACACAACAAAAAATAAATAAAAAATCAGAAATCATAAACATTACCACTAGTGCACAATGTGTGCATGCGGCATTACTTTTTTTGTTTGTAGTATTTCGTTTAGGACATGGAAGGGTATTTATAGAAAGTAATTATGTATGCTGATGAGATATCAATGTTCCTGTTTTTGTTGTTGTTTGATTTTTAATTTTTTTATGTTTAAAGAATTTGAAGAAATGAATAAAATATACAATTTATGCGTGTTGTATTTATTCATTCTTTTCACTTATTTTGTAAACAAATTGAAGTTTGTGATATTGAGGATTGTCAAAGATTGCTTGTTATTTTCACTGCTTGCTGACATTTGTCTCTGTCTATTGACTCTTAAATTATACATATGACTTGATCGTAATTCGTATAAATTGTGAAGTTTTCTAATCTAGCAGCAAGTACAGCATTGTATCTACAAAGATTCGTGTCAAATCCTCAATAATTTCGCTGTTAATAGTGTGAAACGTGTTATAGTAAACGATCAAAGAAAGTGACTTTTGAATAAAAAATTAATAAATATAATAATATTAAAAATATATATTATATATTATATTAATTAAATAAAATGAATAATTTGGTATATACATGTTATATATGTAACAAGGTATATAAATACCAAAAGTGCTTTTTAGACCATATTCAAAATCATGGTGTGGAGAACCGAGTCGTTATAAGTCGAGACTCAAATCAAGTACTGAATAATCATCAACATACAACCTTCACTTATCCTCAACAACTGCAACATGCTCAACAGTATCAGTATCCTTATCAACAATATCCTCATCAAGAACAGCATCAATATCCTTATCAACAATATCCTCATCAAGAACAGCATCAATATCCTTATCAGCAATATCCTCATCAAGAACAACAACAACAACAACTACAATGTCTTCATCAACAACATCAATATCGTCATCAACAATATACTCATCAGTAATATCCTCATCAGCAATATGCTCATCAGCAATATCCTCATCAAGATCAACAACAACCACAACTACAAATGTATTGGCAGCAAACTGCTACTCCCATGGAATGGTATCCAAATTTGCAGGAACCTCCTACTCCAATGCATTGGTATTCAAATACTGACAAACACCAAACACTACAACATTACCCTCAACAACAACAACAACAACAGCAGCAGCAAGGTTCAAATGATTTTGGAAGTAGATCAACAAATAATAATAATATCAACATTGATGGAGAATATTATGAAATTAAGAAAGCATTTAAAAGCAATATTATTTGTTATGGAATAGAAAATAAAAAGGATAACTTTCTCTTTGAAGATTTCATAGTCGAAAATGAATCCATTTTTATAGAGAGGCTTGAATACCATTTGAAGCAACATACTATATTAAAATTTAATATAGGTATAGTTGCAGTATATTTAAAAATTGTTGGTGAAGAGTTAGAAATAATTACAATAGTACATACAGCAAAAATGAGCTTGTTGACTAGAGCAGATGACGTGAGGGAATTGTTCTGCAAGCAGGTCACAGAAATTCAAAATAATATGTCGGAGTTCCAGGAGAGAGATTCCGGATGGACTCTTGTTCGCATAGTTCGAGCTGAACTAAATATTAATAAATCTTCTTTAGTAAAAGGAGCCCATTGGATTAGCACACCGGAGAAGCTTGCTAGTCGTGGTGCTTGCATTAACATTCAAAACAGTGACAATTACTGTTTTAAGTGCGCCTTAATTGCGGCAATGAGTACCTCGGTTATCGGTGCTCCGACTCGATGCTCTTCATATAATATTGAAGATATTAGTGCGGATATAATTTCGCTTCAAGATGGAACAATAGTTGATTTTTCAAATTTAAGATTTCCAATGCCAATAAAAAATATTAAGGAATTTGAGGGGCGGAATGATGTTAGTGTGAATGTGTTTGGATATGACGACGAGAGTGATGAACTAATTGGACCATTTTACATAACACAAAATGAGAAGACAAAGCATGTTAACTTATTGCTATTGGAAAACATGGATGGGCATCACTATATCTTTATAAAAGATATTTCAAAGTAAGTAATACATACATATATTGGAAAGTATTTAAAATTAAATAATAAAATACGGGTGTTTGATGTCTTACAGACTACTAAAAAGGCAAACAACGACACATTGTGAACGACTTTTGTTTTGCAACAGCTGTCTCCAATATACGCATCATAAAAATATTATGGAGAAACATAAAATGGAGTGTGGCAAAATTGTTACCACAATGCCAAAAGCAGAAGACTCCATACTGCGGTTTAAGAGCCACCATAGAAAAATAGATGTCCCCTTTGTTATATACGCCGATTTTGAGTGTGTTTTGCAACAGATAGACTTTAATGTAAGTACTAAAACTAAATTAAATCAAAGACATTTACCCTGCGCATTCAGCTATTTCATTAAGTGTAAGCATGACAATACATTGGATAAGAATTTATACGGGTAAAGACGCTTCTGAAAAATTTGTTACATTTTTGAATCGAGATTGTCAAGATATATATAACAATTATCTCACAAAAACAATTGAAATGGAGAACTTGACAGATGAAGAAAATGTAACATTTTACAGTGCGATAACTTGTCACATATGTGGACAATACTTAAACAATGATCGTGTGAGAGATCATTGTCATATAAGCGGTAAATATCGAGGTGCAGCGCATAACAGATGCAACCTAAATTATCAAGTACCCAAGTTTATTCCAATTTATTTTCATAACTACTCATCGTATGATTCTCATCTTTTTGTGAAACAATTAAGTAAAGTTGCGACAAATATAAAAGTCCTTCCGTTAAATAAAGAATTATATATATCTCTATCTCAGTTTATTAATATGAGTGATGGTACAGATCTTGAACTTAGGTTTCTTGATACAATGCGTTTTATGGCCGATAGCTTGGAATCGTTGGCAAATAATCTTAACGTCAACGATTTTCATACTATTAGAGCACAATTTCAAACAAGCCAAGAATTTAATCTCATAAGGAGAAAGGGAATTTTTCCCTATGATTATCTTGATTCTTTTGAAAAACTTAATGAAACGCAACTTCCACCTAGAAAAGATTTCTTTAATAAACTAAGTAACAAAGAATGTTCTATTGAAGACTATGCGCATGCGTGTGAAGTTTTTAGAGTTTTTAACTGTAAAACTTTGAAAGATTATATGGAATTGTATTTGAAAACAGATGTGCTTCTCCTAACGGATATTTTTGAAAATTTTAGAAATGTTTGTAAAAATATTTATAGCTTGGATCCCTGTCAATACTATACTGCTCCGGGGCTATCTTGGGATGCTATGCTTAAACATACAAACATAGAATTAGAGCTAATAACCGATATCGACATGTACAATTTCTTTAAAAGAGGGATACGAGGTGGAATTGTCCAATGTAGTAAAAGATACTCCAAGGCAAATAATAAGTATTTAGACACTTTTGATAAAAATAAACCTTCCAAATTTCTTATGTATTTAGACGCAAACAATCTTTACGGTTGGGCCATGTCTGAACATCTTATGGAGGATTCAGATGGTTAGAAAGCGAAGAACTAAATATTATTAATCATCAGTTAATAGATGATGATTCAAATGATGGTTATGTATATGAGGTCGACTTAGAATACCCTTCTTATTTACATAATATGCATAACGATCTTCCTTTCTGCGCCGAAAACAAGGAAATTGGAACATCAAAATGTAAAAAACTAATAACTGATTTTTCGCCAAAACGTTCTTATATCATTCACTACAGAGTACTTAAACAATGTCTAGAAAATGGTTTGATTTTGAAAAAATACATAGAGTTCAAACTTTTAAGCAGTCTCCATGGTTGAAAGATTATATAGACCTTAATACTAAATACAGAGCAGAAGCTAGAAATAACTTTGAAAAAAATTTTTTCAAGTTGCTCAACAACGCAGTATATGGGAAAACCATGGAGAATGTGGATAAAAGGAAAGATGTGAGGATTGTTACCAGTTGGACTACATTAAACCGAAACCGTTTGGGTGCTCAAAATTGGATAGCTAAATCAAATTTTCATAGCTTAGCAATATTTTCAGAAGATATGGTAGCGATTCAAATGAATCGAGTTAAGACATGTTATAATAAGCCCATATATTTAGGGTTTTGTGTGCTGGAACTTTCTAAATGGAAGATGTATAATTTTCATTATAGTTACATGCAACCTAAGTTCAAGACAAAATTGAAATTAAATTACATGGACACAGACTCATTCATATACACGATACAAACTGAAGACTTTTACGCAGACATTAAAAATGATATAGAACATGAATTTGACACTTCTGACTATCCAGAAACAAATGATTACGGGATTCCTCTTGTAAACAAAAAAGTTCTGGGTATGATGAAAGATGAGAATTGTGGGAAAATTATGGAAGAATTCGTGGGACTACGGTCTAAAATGTACTCCTTTACTGTACAAAATGGAAATGAAATTAAAAAATCGAAAGGAGTAAAAAAATGTGTTTTAGATAAGTATAGCCTAAGTTCTTATAGAGATTGTTTATTTAACAGATCAAATGTTTATGATAATATGCTAACTTTTAAGTCTAAGTTACATGAATTATATACTATGCAAATACATAAAGTAATATTAAGTTATCAAGATGACAAGAGAAAAGTCAAAAGTGATGGTATAAACACATATGCATGGCATCATATTGAAATTGATGAAACAAATCCAGATTATGAACTTGATATGTTACTTTTAGAAATAGAAAAACTTCAAGAAGATGAGCAAAATATGTATACAAATTAATGTTTGTGTAATTTATTTCGACAATTATAATTATTTAGTTTTAAGCCAAAATTTTTGTGTCTATTGTAAATTATTTTTTATTTATGAAATATTGTCTAGTTATTAAGATAACAAAAAGAAAAAATATAACATTTCCTATGTTATGTTTCTCTACATAATTTGTATTCCCAAATTGTATGTATTATTTGCAAGATTAGTCTTTAAATAAAATAATTAAAAACAATTATATTTGTGTACAGTTTTATTTATTTATTATCCATCCTTAAATATAATTTATGAATTTTCACATCTGTTAGAATCTTGTGCTGCATTTTTTCCCCAATCTCATAACAAAGTCGTGTCAGTTCAATCTTTACATCCCTTTCGTGGATTTCTCGTATTTCATTGATTTGAAGTTTTGTTTTGTTTAAAGCGGAGCAGGTTGGTATATAATATTCATGATGGAAATGAAGGATTTGTTTTCTCAGAATGTTGTTCCAACATAAAATTGATGTAAAAAATACTCGAATTTAAGTTAGTGATCTCCAAGTGTCAGAATCGATTTTTATTTTAAAGTTTCCTTGTATGATAACTAAAAAGCAAACACCTCTTTTATATTGAAACTTATATTCAACATCTCTCTCACTTTCATTATCAATTATATTTATAGAATTTAAAAAATCTCGACGATTAAGCATATCATGAATATACTCCTTATAGCACATGAGATGTAACCACTCTTCTCGATCCAGTCCCATGTATTGCATATTTTTATAATGCAACCATATCATTGGCTTAAAACCAAAAGCTGTAGAAAATCCACATGAAATCTTCAATTTCCAATTGAGCAAGTATTCAAACCCAAAAACCAAATCATATATTTGAGGTTTTCGTTCTTGATTGTTGTGAAATATATTCTTTAAAGTACGTTTATCCATCCTCAATGAAAATAACATTTAAACTAATAGTTTTTTCGGTCTATTAATCTCTATATATACAGAAACATGTATATTAAAATAAATAAGAAATCAAAAGCATACACACACATACATATATATTTTATATTTATTAACTGATTTTTTTACATAAATTTTTATAGGTATCTATAACTTTAAAAATAATTTTTTTCCTAATGTGAAACATGGTACACCGACATGTGTCTGGGCCTTCTTCACATCCTTCACTATACCAGGGGCAGCTGGCAAAATGTCCATTCTCGTCGGAGTCCTCCTGCTCCACAACTCCATACTCCTCATTTTCAGTGAGCATGGATACGAAAAAATTTATGCTCTCCTTATGCTCATATAGTAATGAGTCCTCAAAGGAATGGAGGAATTCAAATAACTGCTCACGTACTTGGCTCATTTTTTTAATTTTTATTTTTAATTTTCTTTTTTTAAAGAATACTTTTTTCTTGAATGCTATTTTTATATTAATACTCTTGAAAGGTTTACATTCTTATTTATAGTAAAAAATATTCTTGTGAAATTAAAATTTTACAAAAAATTGTGAGTTCTTTTGAATTTTTTTTTGTTTCAGTTACACTTTAGCACATTAATATAACTATCTCTCTAATCTTTTGTTTTGAAATTTTTTTGTTTCAGTTACACTTTAGCACATGAATATCTCTCTCTCTGACCTTTTGTTTTGAAATTTTTTTGTTTTCAGTTATGCCTTAGAACGTCAAAATATGTAACTATCTCTTTCACTACAATTCTATCAGGGACAAAACAAAAAATTTACGTAAAACATGATTACAATATGAGAAAAAGAGATAGCTACGATACTGATCTTTCTTTTCAGAACTATTTTTTACCTATTTAAAGATTGGTAGAAATATTTAATACATCAGTTTACAAAAGCAGATTGAGCTATCTGTCAGAGAAGAAAAAAATACATATAAAAATTAAATTTAATTAATTAATATTGTGATAATGAATCCTCCAGATTTGATCACGAAATTTAATACATTGAATAAAAAAAAATTAATTCATATAAAAGAGCTCCAGGACTCAACTAAGTATGCAGTTAAAAACGCTAAGCGTGTGACGAGTAAATACGGCACCACAATTCAAATTGAACTAGAAAACAACATAATGTTTTTACCAAATCGGTACAACACGCTATCGGATGATGACATAATAGAACTGGCATCCGGGATATATTGCTTACATACAAGGAGACAGTGGCTTAAAATTGGATACTGCTGCTGAAATAAATATCTTTTTAACAAATGCTCAATACCCACAGTGGAAATAATATGTAGAAACTATTATTTTATAAACATTTTTATTAATAAAACAGAAAAAATTTTAAAAATTGTTCGTGTGTTGTATTTATTTATTTTTTAAACTTATTTTGTAAAGAAATTGAAGACATAAATGTCCACATTTAAATTAATTATAATCTTGATATTGATTGTAATTATATTTTATATTTTTGCCTAGATATTTAACTAGTTCTAATGGAGGTTGTAAATTTCCAAAACTGTCGTAATATTCTTTATGTTCATTGTTTTTATAATATGCTACCCAATGGGTTCCAGGTCCTCTTGATAAATCCAAATTAATGATTCCGCATTCTCTTTTTCTCGATTGTTTTGGTAGTGTATCCAACATGAAAACTCCTCTAAAGTATGGAATGTTTGTTGAAAAGTTTCTCAGATCAACATCAGATAGGGGTTTATTGGGCAGCTTTACGAAAAATTTGGTTTTGGTTTTTGTTTTTCTTGACAAACCAATCCATATCCTTTCTTATATGGTTTAAGGTAAAAACCTTTTCCCATTGCTACTGCTTCCATTGTTTTATTATGTCTAGTTGCTTCATCAAGTTGTTGTTTGGCATTCTTTGCAGCATTTATTGCTTTTGCTATAGCTGCTCCGCCACTAGAAAGACTACCAATTGCACTCAGAGCAGTAAGAATAGGTACTAAAGGTAAGAAGCCACCAATTTTTGGAATATTAATTACTCGTGGTATTACAACTTGCGATTTCTTCCCCCTTAACGACTTGTTGATAACCTTTCGTGCAATCCTAATGGCAGAGTTAATGTCTTGAGGTTTTTCCTTCTTCAGTATTTTTGTTGCAGTTTTAATTGATGTACTGAACAGCTTTTTTCCATTTTGTTCACGTTTTTTTGCAACCTTCTCCTTCAATCCCATACCAAATTTTCTTTTGACTTTCATTGCGTTAGTAACCATATATGCAAACGATTTTTCTGCAAGACTGCTATCTTTTGAAATAACTCGTTCCCAAGCTTTATTTTCAAGAATTTTATCAGCTTGATGTCTACTATTTAAATCATTTGTTTTGGAATAAGCAATGTCGTGATTTTTACATGCAGCGTCTAATAAATTGATTCCTTTGTCACCGCGATCTAAACGTTTTTGTAATTTTGTTCCGGGTCCACAAAACTGATATCCAGGAAGGTGTAATTCAACAGGCAGAGAGTTTATTACTCTATTCACTAAACCTTTTCCAACGGCTGGTTTTTTATAACTAAACGTTTTGTTATAATGTATAAGCATCTTATTTTATTTTTTCTTCTATAATAAAAGTAACATTTATGAAATGCAATTAGTTATAAGAATGCAATTAGTAAAACAACATAAAAATATTGTGATTCGCAATATTGATGCTTCAACGAACATCAGATCTAAAATAAAACCTAGCTCTCTCTTACCAAATTCTATTCGTGCTCTAATAGTTGGACCATCAAATTGTAGAAAGACTAATGTTATGATTAGCTTGCTAGAAAGTCCTAATGGACTCAAGTTTGAAAACATCTATTTATACTCAAAATCCCTTTATCAACCAAAGTATGAATACTTAAAGCGATTAATTTCACCAATTAAAGGGATGGGATATTACACATTTACAGATAATGAAAAAGTTATTCCTCCTGGCGAAGCGAAAACTAATTCTATTATGATCTTTGATGATGTTGCATGCGAGAAGCAAAATAATATACGAACATATTTTTGCATGGGGCGACATAAGGATGTTGATTCATTCTACTTGTGCCAAACTTATACGAGAATTCCCAAGCACTTAATAAGAGACAATGCAAATGTGATTATAATGTTTAAGCAAGATGAGACAAACATGAAGCACGTTTATAGTGATCATGTCGCCAGCGATATGAGTTATGAAAAGTTTCATGAAATTTGTCGAGAGTGTTGGAAGGATAAATATGGATTTTTGATGATAAGCAAAGATAATGACTTAAACAATGGTCGCTATAGAAAGCAATTCGACTATTTTATAACGATATAAATTACTCTACATAAAAGTAAAACATTAGTACTAAATTTGACCTTGCACATAGTACATCTACTTATTTCCTAAAGTATTTACCGTACCTGATCTGAAAGCTGATTTATTACCTGATCTAATAGCTGATACCTGATCTGATACCCGATACCTGATCTGATAGCTGATCTGATAGCTGATCTAATACCTGATCTGATAGCTGATCTGATACCTGATCTGATAGCTGATCTGATACCTGATACCTGATCTGATAGCTGATCTGATACCTGATACCTGATCTGATAGCTGATCTGATAGCTGATCTAATACCTGATACCTGATCTGATACCTGATCTGATAGCTGATCTAATACCTGATCTGTTAGCTGATACCTGATCTAATAGCTGATACCTGATCTGGTGTCTAATAGTTGAAAATGGATGAAAAAGTTTTAAAAGAGCTAATAAAGACAAGAAATGTTTTAAAGAAAAAATTTCGTAGTATAAACGTTGATGAAGCAGATACACATGAGCAATTCAAAGATACATTTAAACCAATAATAGAACCATTAACAGAATTTGTGAACAGTTCTAAAAACAATAAAAAAAGTATTAAATCAGAAAGAGATGAATTTAAAACGAAAGTTTATAAAAATTCAAATTTTCCATTCAACGAACAATCAGTTAAGTTAGAGACAAGTACTCCAAAGAAACTTGTTGAAGAAACGTTATGCAATAAAAATATCTCACTTCGTAATCGAAACGCAAACAAGGTTGATAATGTTGATACTGATGATGATGATGATGACAATGATGATTTTTACTCTCAATCGGAAACTCTAGACAATTCAGATAATAATATGAGTTATACTGACCTAGCACTCTTGGAAAGCAGAAACGAATTAGATACTCTATACGGTCCACATAAAGATTTTAATAATGAATGGAAGTTTGGCAATAGTAGTATTAAACTTACTGAAGATAAAATAGTGATTGGAAATCAAATATGGGCTTTTACACCAGGTTTATTTTCTTTACTGTTTCACAAAACACCAAAATATTATGATAAACATGAATTAGATATACATATATAAGAAAATTTTAGTGAGCACAAATGCATACAAAAGAGATTATAGACCTGATGGACAAATCAAAGGAACGAGAGCATATAAATATAAGCATATTATCAGTAAATTGTTTAAGAAAGAAAGTGAAAAAAACTCATCAACTTCGTCATCACTACATGCAATAAAAAGCCCTTACAAGGGTAAGGGTTTGATGAATCTAAACCCATACAAAGCTAACTATATATACTGGGATGATCCTAATGAGTTAGTAGATCGCCTTAGGCTATTGCTACACTGAGAAAATTAAAAGCTTTAAAATCAAAGAAAAAACGTCTTTGTAAAATTGTTACGAAAATATCTTTGTTAGAAGGAAAAAATCCTTGCATCAATGATTTATTCTTTAAACAAGCAAATGGTGCGTCTTCAACACAAACGACTAAAATTCTTTGAAGCTCAATCAAAGAAATTATATTTTCCGTAAAGATAAAATATTTGTTACAACGATTAATTTCTTTGCTAATAAGGGATTGAAAAACGTATTTAAAATTAAAGAATTTTCTTTGTTTTTTTAAAGCTAAGCATCCTTGCTACAAAGACAAAGTCTGTAACTTTAAAGAATTTTGTCTTCAATGCATAAGTGAACATTTTTGCTTGTTCACACATGTTGGCTTGCAACGGTAAACAAGAGCGGTTAAAAAAAATAAAGATAAAGTCTGCATCTTTAAAGAATTTAGTCTTCAAAGTTAAATTTGTTTACGTTTATGTAAAAAATAAAAAGAATTGTTTTCGTGGTTGTCATTAATTGTAAGTCAGTCGATAGGAACGCTCAATTGTGCATGTGCGCCTTGTCTTTTTTTCTTCTTTTTCGTCAAGTGATTTAATATGTAATTTTAATATAAATTGAAGTGTTGTGTTTTTTTTTAAATATATTATAATAACAATATAAAATATATAATAATAACAATATAAAAAAAATAAAATAAAAAAACGCCCTATCGTCGTGGCAGCGCTTGACCTTTGTCAATATACTTATAACTATTAGTAGGTGAAAAGTGAACTATGTATATGAACAATTTTTTATTTTTATTCTATTAAACTTAAATAAAAAAATGTATTATAACTCTTTTAACATTAAAAATGTCTAGAGTCAGTATTAAAGTCAAAGTCTAAAAATTTTGTTAGATTTTAATTAATTAAGTAAAGTTATGCTGTATATGAACTATTTTTTCATTTTTATTACATTAAACTGAAATAAAAAAATTTATAAAAATTCTATGTTTGGTTTCATTAAATATTTTATTTTGCAGAAAAATTTTAATTTTTTAAAACATTTCTATAGCAGATTTCAAAGAAAATTGCCTTTGTTCCTACATATCAGTCTTTAGTATTTCAAAGAATTATTTCGTTGAATTTAATTACATTTCTTTGTAATAATGTTAAAATTACGTCTTTGTTACAATGAAAATTGTACTTAAAATCAAAAATTCAAGTCTTAAGACTAACGAATGAAAGTCTTTGTGCCAAGATACTTTTTCCTTAGTTTAAGGACTTTTTTAAGTGTTTCCAAAGACGTAAATCATTGCCACAAGATTTTAAGTCTTCGATTTTAAGTATATATATATCATGGGAATCTAAAGAACTTTGCGCCTTTCCGGTAAAGTTGTTTTGTCTTTGGGCACAATCTGACCAATAAAAGTCTTTGAAACAAAGTGTATTTTCTTTGATTTTACGATTTAATTTTCTCAGTGTAGCATCACAAGCTGCAGGTCATACTAATCACAATAACGAAATTGTCTCAATTATCGAAGAATTATATGAAGCAAAAATTATAGAATAATATTTATCTACATAAATCATGTCCATCGATAAGTTTGGGCACTATCTTAATGATACAAGTGGTACAGTTTTTGTGAAAAAGGTTCCTAAGCTGCTGGGCTTCGTTATGGATACAACTAATAACATTGACGTTCAAAACAAAAGAATCAAAAATGTGGGAAAAGCTTTGGAGGAAAACGACGTTGTTAATAAATTGTTTCTGCAAAATCAAATTGAAGAGGTACGAGAGGAAATCAACATAAGTTTAAGTCAGAAACACAACGAAATTCAGGAAACAATCTCAGGTATGAAATTATTCTTTGAAAAAGAAATTAAGAAGATAAATGAGTTAATTTATGGGTATGTAAGAAATATGATGGTCGACAGTATTTAAATGAACTCACACTGAACTCAACTTATCCCATCAAATTCTAAATACGTTAAATAATGACTTCAAAAAGAAATTTAATAAATGTTGCAAAGGAAGTTGGCAACATTGGTATGAAGAATAGAAAAATATCGAAGCTCTGGATAAAAATTAAAAATAACAATAATAAAGGTTTTAAAAAAAGTTTATTATTAGTGAAAAGCATAAACAATATATAATTTGCAAGCTGATAATAAAATATTAACAAAAAGTGGATGTTAAAATAGAAAATTTATTGTTTTAATCTACAGTATGGCTGATTGCAGTAAATGCAAATCAGCAATAAGAGGTGAAAGCGGCATACGATGCAATGGTGTTTGTGATAAGGTGTATCACTTTACAAAGAAATGTGCTGGTATTGATCAATACTCTGCAAATATTATTGATGAAGACAATTTTGTTAGATATATTTGTAATGACTGTATGCTATATATCCAAAATGTCGACCTTGTTATAAGGGAAATTCAGGCTAGTGTTGATAAAAACAAGCAATCGCTGTTAGATTATAAACATGAATTTGAAAATTCACTGAAAAAAAATGAGCATGAAATTAAAACATTATTGGAAGCAATAGAAAAACGGTATGATGATAGGTTCAAAAAAATGGATAATGTACAAAAAATGTGTGAAAAAAATGTGGAAGAAGTTAAAAAATTGTATGGAAATATAAGCGAAACTGAAAATAAAAACAAAGATATATGTGATACAATTGAAAAGAGCAATGTTAAAATGTGCAACGAAATTAAAAAAGTGATAATATGCGAAAACGAAAAAACAACAAAGATGTCATATGCACAATCTATAAAATCAAACATGATGATGCCAGATGTATCAAAAAATGTCCCCCTAATTATTAAACCTAAAGAGAAACAAAGTATAGAAAAAACAAAGGCTGAATTAATTAAAAAAGTAGATCCAGTAAATTTTAAAATTACCAATGTTGAAAATAGAAAAAATGGCACCTTGGTGATCCAAAGTAAGAACGTCGAAGAACGTGAAAAAATTAAAGAGGCAATACAAACGCAAATTAGTAACGAATATGAAATAAAAATACCAAGAGATAATAATATGAAAATAGTAATAACTGGTTTGAATTTCAAAATGTCTGATCAAGAATTAATAGAAAAATTGAAAAAACAAAATGAAGTTATGAAAGATAGTCAGATTGAAGTATTAAAAATATTTGAAACGAAAAGATACAATGGATCAATTTATAATGCAAAATTAAAAATAGACAATGAATCGTATTCGAAAGTAATAACATGTCAGAAGCTTAATATAGGATGGGACAGATGTAAGGTGTTTGATGGTACAAATATAATACAATGTTTTAAATGTCTAGGTTATAACCACAAATCGTCTGAATGTAGGAATGCGCAAGTATGCTTCAAATGCCACGAAAACCATAGAGGTAAAGATTGTAATAAGGAACCAGTAAATGCATGTATGAACTGCAAAAAGGAAAACCAAAGGCTAAATTTAAGCTTGGATGAAAATCATCCCACCACTAGCAGGGATTGTCCAGTGTACCAAAATAAATTAAATCTAAAAAAGAGAAGAATAAGCTTAACAGCATAACAACCAAAGCAACTACGTGGATTATATACTAACATTCAAGGATTAATTAATAATTTTAACCAATTAGAAATAATAGTAGAAATAGATAAACCTGAGTTCATATTGTTAACTGAAACGCATCAAAATAGAGAAATAGATGAGAGTGAAATTCAATTAGAACATTATAATTGTTACTACACATTATCAAATTCATCAAGAACAGGTGGATTAATTGCTTATTTTAAAAAACATTGGAAAATAAATAAAATTAAAGATACTGTAAAAGACACACATTATTGGATAAGTGCATATATGGCAAAATACGAAAAAACATCATTAATAATTATTATAATATATAGATCACCAAGTTCATCAAAAGCGGAATTCTGTGACATATTTCAAGATTTTATAGAAGAGATAAGTGAATCGAACTGTGATATTTTAATAGCCGGAGATTTTAATATAGACTGGAGGAATGATTTTTATACAAGTAGATTAGAAAGTACACTCAACGATAATGGGCTTAAGCATGTTATGAACGATTACACTAGAATACCAAGATACTCAAAAACTCTTATAGACTATATAATAACAAATAATCATAGAATTACTACAAGAAATAATGTAAATAATAAAATATCTGATCATGAATCCATTGACATTTTGATCGAATGCGAAAATAGAAAACAAAGTCATAATTTCAAAGAAATCAACATTTTTAAATATGAAAAACACAGATTTAAAAATGAAATCAGAGCATTAGTAAAATATGATGAAAGTATTGATCTAAATGAAAATGTTAATAATTTTGATAAATGCATCGAAAATACAGTAAAAAAGTTTACATTTAAGAAAAGAATAAATGAAAAAAGTAGTAATAAATGGTTTAATAACGAACTCAGAAATTTAAAAAGAGAAAAAGTGTTTAGATATCAAACTGCAGTTTTAGAGAATACGAATGAATCATGGAATAACTATAAAACGATAAGAAATAAGTATAAGTTAAAAATTGAAAATGAAAAAAATAAATATATTAATAATAGTATTAATAATGCAACTAATCAAAAAGAAATGTGGAATAAAATTAAAGAGCTAGTCTTAAGAAAACCCAAAAATGTGATAAAAAATGTGATATTTAATCAAGTAGAGCTTGAGGACAATTTTCAAATAGCTGAGAATTTTAATAAATATTTTGTAGAGAGTATTAAGGAAATCAGATGCTCTATTGAAGATGTGCAATACGAAAATAAAATACCTATGATAAATCTTAAATTCAAATTCAATGCAATATCTATACAAGAACTAAAAAATATTGTTAAAAGTATAAAGAAAAAACCTGATTATACAAAATTATCAAGTAAAATAATATTGGACAATTGGGACATATTCGGAGATATTATATTAAAAATTATAAATAGATCATTGGAGACGGGTGTGTTTCCTAAAAATTGGAAAGAATCAATGGTTTTTCCTATAGAAAAAATACAAAATACAATAAAATGTGAAGAATTCCGACCAGTTAACACTTTGAAAATATGTGATAAAATAATTGAAAAGATAGTAAAAGATCAATTTGAAAAATATTTGGAAGAACATAAACTATTGTCGAAATTTCAATCCGGTTTCAGAAAAAAATACTCATGTGAAACAGCGGTAAATTATGTTATAAATAGATGGAAATGTAAACAAAAGAAAAACAAAATATTGGCAATTTTTTTTGGACTTCAAAAGAGCATTTGAAACTGTAGATAGAGATATTCTAATACAAAAACTATATAGATATGGTATTCAAGGTACAGAAATTAAATGGTTTCAATCATATTTAACAAATCGTAGACAATTAACTAATGTAAATAATGAAATATCAAAAGTAACAGAAAACGATTTTGGTGTACCACAAGGATCAATCTTAGGAGCTCTTCTTTTTGTTATATATATATAAACGATTTTGAAAACATATTAGAAAAATGTGAAATTGTAATGTACGCAGACGACATTTTGATTTTTACTGAAGCAACAACTGAAGAGCTATGCTATGAAAATTTAAGAAATGAAATAGATAATATTAACAAATGGCTAAGAATGAATAGACTAAAACTAAATGAAAATAAAACCAAAATAATGGAGATCAATATGAACACGAATATAACATTCAAAATTAATAATGTAATAATAGAAAAAGTAAATAATATAAAATATTTGGGTTTTCTAATAGATAAAGAATTAAACTTTAAAGATCATATCGAATTTATATGTAAAAAAATTGGGAAAAAATCGGGTTTTTTAAGCGATTGAGAAACAAAGTAACAACACTAACTGCAATAAACATATATAACACCATGATAAACCACATTTTGAATATGGATCAACCATATTGTATACTTGCTGCTCTGATCAACAAATGACAAGACTACAAAAACTACAAAATAAGACCATGAGATCAATTTTAAAATGCAATCGATTTACCTCAGTAAGATATATGCTAGAAACACTGAAATGGATGAAAATACAACAAAGGTTACAACTAAATACAATATATTTTATACAGAAGATGAAAATGGGAAGAGCACCTGATTACTTGATTGAGCAAATAAGATATGTTGGGGACGTACAACCGTATAACCTAAGGAATTCCATAGATTTTAGAACACAACGACCAGACACCAACGCAATGCAAAAATCTCTGTTTTTTAAAGGACTGAACCTATACAATTTGATACCAAATAATATAAAGAATGAAACAAACATAAACATTTTTAGAAGAAAAATAGTAAATCTAAAAAATTCTAAAAAATTCTAATGTTTAATTATTAATTTTTAATTATTAATTTTTAATTTATTAATTTTGATTTATAAATTTTTAAATGCTGTTAGATAAATATGAATTGTAATTTGAAAAGTATTTTAAATACTACTAATAAATACATACATACAACTACATAAGCAAGCACGAAAACATTTTCCACGTCGAAGAGTTGTTATGAAAGGAATAGATGATCTTTAGCAAGCTGATTTAGTTGAAATGGGAAACTATTCTACAGACAATAGAGATTAGCGATTTTTGCTGACTGTAATACATTTTCAAAATTTGCTTGGGCAGTACCCTTGAAAAGAAAGACTGCATTGGAAACAAGCCAGGCTATGCAGAATATTTTTCAACTGGGACGAATACCAAAAAACTTGCAAACAGACGATGGTAAAGAGTTTTTCAATAAACACTTTGGAAAATTGATGAATAAATACAACATTAATCACTACTCAACATATAGCAGAATGAAAGCATCAATAGTAGAACGATTTAACAGAACATTAAAAGGAATGATGTGGAAAGAGTTTAGCTTTAATGGGTCTTATAACTGGCTCGACATTTACAAAGACTTGATTAATACATATAATAAAAAAATGCATCGCATCATCAAAATGCCACCGATTCAAGTTAACTATAAAAATGAGAAAAAATTATTAAACACGGTATATAACCGCTTAAAACTATTCAAATTATCAAAGTTCAATGTGGGAGATCATGTGCGCATAAGTAAATATAAACATGTTTTTGAAAAAGGATATACACCAAATTGGACCACAGAAATTTTTTCGATTAAAAGAGTTCAAAATACACATCCAGCTACATACATATTAGAAGACTATCGTGGTAACCCTATTAAAGGTGGATTCTACGGTGAAGAACTTTCAAAAACCAGATATCCAAATACATATCTAGTTGAAAAAGTTCTTAAAACTAAAGGCGAGAAGGCATATGTTAAATGGTTAGGATTTACCAATCAACATAATTCTTGGATCAATAAAAATGAAATATTGTAGTTAAGTGTATATATAAGTCTATATTTGTATCTAATATATTTAAATAAAACATAATTATATATAAATTTCCTTTTTATACAAAGTGCTGTGTTTAATTTCACTTATTTGTAATCAGACAATCATAATGTCAATAACACTTACTCTTAGCTCAAACTCATCTGAGTTATCTGCTAATTACTTTCCTCCTATTCGTTTGGATGGTGAATATGAATGTGCTCTAACTGATTTTCATTCATATAATAGCATTCCCAATGTAGATGATTATAACAATATATTTCATATTGGTGAACATGTAATTAAAATACCAATAGGATCTTATGAATTGAATGATATAGTTGATTATATTAAACATCACTATAAGCAGTATTGTCCGGAAAATAAAATTGATATAGAAGCTAATAACAATACAATGCAAGTTAGAGTTAATAGCTCTAAGGATCCCATATACTTTAACAAAGATAACACAATTGGAAAACTTTTTGGATTCAATAAGAAAATTCTAGCTCCTAACCAAGACCATTACTCAGATCTACCAGTCAATATTTTCATCGTGAATATCTTGCGTGTTGAATGTAGTATAGTGGTTAACACATATACGAATAACTCACAAGCACACACATTACATGAATTTGCGATCAATGTCCCCCCAGGCTATAAAATTGTTGAGATTCCTCGAAATCTTATCTATTTGCCAGTTAACTGCCGAGAGATAAGTTCTCTTACTCTACGCATAGTTGATCAGAACGGTGATTTAATTAATTTCCGAGGAGAGGAAATTACAACACGAATACATTTGAGATCTAGCAAATAATGATAATATACAACGTTAAGCAATCTAAGGATAAAATTGGATACACTCATAAAACGCTATTGCAAACCAAACCACAATTAAAGAGATCATTACACAAAAAACATTTGACGCAAGAAAATAAAAAATTTTTGAAGTCTCTCAATTTAAAGCTGACAAAGAAATGAGTTACATACTAGATGTTCTAGAAAAACCTCAATCAGACGAGAGTATAATTAAAAAGGACTATCACACATATACACCATACCTACAATCCTTCAACAATAATGATGAGATTCGAATTTCAATACAAAATCAAGACTTATATGTGCTACCCAGCGAAAGTTACATATATGTTGAGGGAAGCATTGTAGATGATAATAACAGCAAAATATCTTCGTTTTTAAATCTAAAATTAAAAAATAACTTTGTGGCACATCTCTTTGACGAAATTCGATATGAACTTAATGGCATAGAAATTGATCATACAAGGCATTTAGCGATCACAAGCAGCCTAAAAAATTTTGTTTCTTTATCACCAACAGAAAGTGTTGGCTTGTACAACGCAGGATGGAACAAACTCGATGATTTGGATATTTCAAATGGACACTTTAATTTCTATGTACCATTGAAACTATTTTTAGGTTTTGCTGAAGACTATAATAAAATTATACTCAGCGGCAAACATGAATTGGTTCTCCTACGTAGTAAGAACGATGAAAAACTCGTATACTCAACTGTTGCTACTGACAAACCAAAAATTAGTATCTCAAACATCTCATTGAGAATTCCACATGTACAGTTATCTGATGTGAGCAAATTGAATATGATTAAAATTATTAACAGTGGTGCTTCTATACCAGTGGCATTTCGCAGTTGGGATTGTCACATTAATCCTCAACTAAATACAGGAACTAGCTATATATGGAATGTTAAACTGGCTGCAAATAGAGAACGACCCCGTTTTGTGTTGATTGCTTTTCAACAAGAAAATAAGTTTGTTCACTGTAATCTAAATAATTTAAAAGTGCATTTAAATTCCGAATCGTATCCATATGATGACCTAAATATAAAATTTAAAAATGATCGGTATGCCATCGTATATGATATGTATCTACGGTTTCAACAAAGCTACTACATGAGGGAATCACAACCGCTTCTGACTGCTCAAGAATTTAAAAATAGTGTGCCGATAGTCGTAGTAGATGTCAGTCACCAAAACGAAGCCCTCTCTAACGGTCCTGTTGATATAAAAATTGAAATTGAAACTGACTCCAACATTCCTACTGATACATCTGCTTTTTGCATTCTCATCCACGATCGCATAATAGAATACATACCCTTAAAAGGTCAAGTTCGTAAGATAATGTAAATAAAAAAATAAGATGATTGGGGATAAAGTTTTCATCGATATGCAAGGATTTAAATCCAATTCAAACATCTTCATTGCAAAAGAAATATCAATTGTTTTTAACAATAAGGAGCACATAAATTTTATTATTAAACCACCGTTTAACTTCAAAAGATTGTGAATAGCAAAATAAAGAGAAGCAAATTGGTTAACAAGAAACTTTCATCATCTGAATTGGAATGACGGATCAATATCATTTAAGAGTGTTGTAAAATTTTTAAAATCCAATTTAAAACATTATTCCATCTATGTTAAGGGTGTGGAAAAGAAGAAATGGTTTGAGAAACTACTTCAACTTAGAGTTTTCAACATCGAGGATATTGGCTGCATCAACTTAAAGCAAATACAACTTAAATATCCGGAATATTTTTACTGCAGCTATCATAATTATGGAGTCTGTGCCTTAAGAAATGCATATTTACTTTATCAGGAAAATAACTAAAAAATTTATTTTAATTTTCTATTTTTACATTACTACAACATATATTTACGATATTTTTTTAAATAAATATGTAGATTAAAAATATACAAAATTTTGTTCAATTATTTATTTATATGTATATGGTATGTACAAGAGACAGAGACAAATGTCAGCAAGCAGTGAAAATAACAACCAATCTTTGACAATCCTCAATATCACAAACTTCAATTTGTTTACAAAATAAGTGAAAAGAATGAATAAATACAACACGCATAAATTGTATATTTTATTCATTTCTTCAAATTCTTTAAACATAAAAAAATTAAAAATCAAACAACAACAAAAACAGGAACATTGATATCTCATCAGCATACATAATTACTTTCTATAAATACCCTTCCATGTCCTAAACGAAATACTACAAACTAGGGATGGGCAAATGAAGAAAATGTATCGATATATATCGTATCGATGTTTTTGAACAGTATCGATATATATTTTTTGAAAACATCGATATTTCGATATATCGATATTTTTTGCTGCATTAATTTCGAATTACTTACTTTAAGAAATTTAATACAAAAGAACTATTTATGTTAAGTTATACGTAACCTACTGTAGCTCCTTAAGACTTTATTAGTCTTTACTTTCTGTTGCTGCTCTGTGCTGTGCTATTCTGTTTCTAAATTTTAATAGTTACTCTTTCTGTAATAAATTATCAGCTGTTTCGGACCAGAATGTTCTCAGTTTTCCACTAAAGTGATGAGTTTTGCATCGTCCATTGTTATTAGATTTTTTCTTTTCCTGGACTTTTTCATTTCCTGGGAAAGTGGGAACAACTTTTCGGTTTTTAACGTTTATAAACACATGTCAAAAAAATAATACAATTTCAGTTCCCGGGCGTAATTGTTGTAAAGTTTTAGCTATAGTTCTACCATCGCATTTATAAAGTGAATACCGACATGCATCGAGGAATGTGTACGCAACATAACAGAATTAAGGAGAGAAAAACTAATGGCTTATATGTATATGATTTTTATAAACCAAAAAGAGTCAGCTGATTCGTAACAGAACTGAAAGTAAAAACAAATTCTGCCTTTAGGTTTATCCCCTCACAATCCAAAAAGTCACCTGCCTTATAGTATGTTCACACGGACAGCAATTATCGAGGTTCGCTCTCCCATTCACGGTTCGCTGTCGAATCTTGATTGAATCAACATGGTTCGCCATACAAATTTTTGAGAGCGAACCAACTTGGTTCATTTTGAACCTAGTTGCGAACCATGAAGAAATTGCTATCATCGCTAGTTTTGATAACAAATTATCGCTAATTTATCTGAACTAGCTATCAAAACAAAATGAGTACATACATACACATACACAGGGAAGGAAAATGACTTCTTGCATTTTGTACCAACTGTCAAAACAAAATGTACTTTTTGGACCATGACGGTACAATTTTATAAATAAGAGCGGAAACGTAAAAATATGTGTAAAAATTCAGAAGTAAACAATAAAAAAGAGAAACTTAACAAAAATGTGTATAAAAATTCAGTATAAAAAATTAAAAATAACATCGAAAAATATTATATATTACATTCATAATGGTTCATTCTTAAATTAAACTTGTTAGAGACCGGTTATTCTAAATAAAACACACACAATAAAATTAAAGACAACATAGGCAAAATTAATGTTACCAAACATTGGCATTTTTAAATTGTACCAAGTAACTCGCGGTAGTACCACGGTACCAACGAGGTCAAAATGTTCCATAAAAAGTACAATTGTACCATGATTTCCATCCGTGCACATACACATTTTTAAACAAAAAAACACACAAAAAATGATTGCGAGTATGAATTAATAATATTAGAACACATTTTATTAATTATTTTTGCTTAATTTGTTTATCTACTGTAAAAAAGCAAATAACACAGAATATAAAACGCGTATCAACTATTCACGTATATATGTATGTATGCATGTATGTTCCCCCAAAACAAAATGTTTCGACTTTTTCTGAAGTCAGACTTTGTCGTACCGAATTCGTTAAGACATTTCGGTAGTTTGTCTGAACTCAGACTTTTCGTACCGAACTCGTTAAGAAATTTCGGTAGTTTTTCTGAACAATTTTTTTTAAACATTAAAACTTTGATTTTTGAGTACATAAGTAAAAGTCTGTGAAAATAACTATTTATATGTTGATGAAAAATAAGGATTGTAACAAATATTAAAAAACGTGAGTATGTGCAAATTATTTCGACAAGAGCAGCAACATAACAGTGAAGCGGTACTCTGCTATAAAAGCAAAAAGAAATCGTACCTACATGTCGTTACGGATTCGTACCGACTTATCGTAACGAATTCGTAGCGATATATCGTTACGAAGTCGTGTCAACCATTTCATACAAAAATCGTTACGATTTCGGTAATATTTCGGTTCCGAAATCGGAAGATTTTGTCGACCAGTCGTTACGAATTCTTTACGAATTCGAAGCATTTTGTTTGATGGGTTTATACATGAAAACAGTGATGCCAACTTTTGATACTCAAAGCGCGTAAACATTTTTTGAAAAAGCGCTAAATTGAAAAAATATACATTTAGCGCAAAATAAAGTAAAATTTTTTGAATAAGCGCGAAAAGGAGCTAGTTTTAAAATGTTTCTGTTTTAAATCAAAACATCAACAAATTTTGTTAAGTAATCTATTAAAAATTAATATGTAGCTCGAGATATTACATTTCATATTACATTTTAATAAGGTAGATATAAATAGTGTACCTACATATATACATAATAGAAGTATATATGCATATGTATGTATCCATGTTTACATAAGTACATACATACAAAATTTCAATATTTTGCTCTTTCAAAAACATACATTATCCTGTTTTTAAGCTATACTGAATATCTTTCAAATCACAAAAAATTCGAAGAAATAGAAGATTATTCTATATTATTCTTCTTGTTTAAATTGGTAAACTAGCAAAATAAAATGAGTTAAAAGTCGATATTGCTAAATTAAAGGAAGACAAAGTTCGCAAAGAATAAAGTCTAGCCATATTGAACAAAAAGTAAAAAGGTGCTAAAGGGCTGAAACCAAATTCGATCGAAATAATTTCATTTCCGTAATTAGGTTCTGCAGAAAACGAAAAACTAAGAATTTGCTCGATGAGTAATACTCGGAATTGTAATTTTCTCTATGTGAAAGTACAAAAATCTGTTTGAAACAACTTTATTTCAACAAAGAAAAATTTTTTTCAACCATATATGTATTTAAAATATGTTTGTTTTATTTAATTTGTTTACATATTTAAGATATTTTCTCAAGTCTTAAGGAAAAAATGCATCATCATAAAAACTGTATAATTTTTTAAATTTGGTTCACTTCAATAAAAAAAATTTATCCTTTGGTATTTTGTTTATCTTCTAATACGAGCAATGATGTATTTTTGTTGCCCAATATTGCCACATTTAAATTGAAAACAATCGAATTGACGTTTTTTCGGAATGAACAAATCGATCGAAATCTGAAGAAGGTAAAACAAAATCGATCGAAATGAAAATTCGTAATCAAAACAATTTCAATGGATTTCTGTGACAGGCCTGATAATTATAAAAATTGCTAGATTTTCGTGTTTTCCGCGTTTTGAGTGACTGAAAACGGGTTAAATCCAGCACGAAAAGTTCTAAGTTGGCATCACTGCATCAAATATATTTGTCAAAATGAACCACGAATGTGTCGTCTGAACACCAGGGTTCGCAATCATGGTTCAGAGAGTGAACCAAGTGGTTCATGTTGCCGTCTGAACATAGCATTAGTTGGTCACAGTTAAAAAACGGCTATAAATCTTAAATCTCTTAAAAGTATCGAAACCCGATACTCGTAAATAAGAATCGATGTATCGATATATAGGTTTTTGAAATATCGACGATATATATCGATATTTATTTTCTCAAATATCGATATTTCGATATATCGATATTTTTTGCCCATCCCACTACAAACAAAAAAAGTAATGCCGCATGCACACATTGTGCACTAGTGGTAATGTTTATGATTTCCGATTTTTTATTTATTTTTTGTTGTGTGGTGTTGCCTTCCCTATAAAAAACATAATGTGAAAGGCGTTGTACACATTTAAAAAAATAATTAGAACACAACAAATGTCAGATGTGTACTCGGCATTACACACTCGCTTTTTTTATATACATATACGACTACTTACCCATCTGTCAACGCTCAAGTTATTGTAAAAACATACGTAAATACACATGCATGAGCATAACGTTGGCTCCCATGATCACGCATCTCTAATTCCCTTTGACAATCCTAAATATGTTACTCTTCAATTTCTTTAACCTTCAAGTAAGTTCATTGCTCATAAATTACATATTTTATTCATCTTCAAACTCTTTAAGGAAATAGAAAAATCAAACTAAATAAAACCAACAACAAAAACATTCTCAGATTCCCCCCACACAAGCATACATAATTTCTTTCTCAAATACCCTTCTGCAACCGTTTAACAAACGAAAAACCATACTACGTACAAACAAAAGAATAATACAAAAAAAAACCAAAGCAACATTTTCTCTATTCACACACGCACACACAATCTTCTAAAATCATACAGCTACTGCAACCCCTTAACAAACGAAAAAACATACTACGTACAAACAAGCGCACCTGCGTGCCTACATAAATAACTATGCACATAGACGGGCGGATATCAAACAATAAAATTAAAACAAAAACACATCGACGCACCGACATCAAAGCATCCTTATCTATGTACAAACAAAAAAAGGGTTATGCAAACCCTCGTCACTGCACACCATTGACACTAATTACCATAATTTGTAAAATTTAGCCCATAAATTACAAAATTTCGACATTAATTACCCAAATTTCGATTTTAATTACCCAAATTTGACAATTTTAATGGTCATGGCGCATACATTTCAATACTACTTGGTTTTTATTCAATGTACTGGTTTATGCATAACACCCAAATCAGTGCGCAAATGTACTGGTTTTAAAATTTTGCCTCCAAATAATTTTACTTGTTTACAATTGGTTTACTTCCCTTATTAATTTTGATTTGTTTGAATCACCCAGATAATATTCAGCCGTACGTTTTATTTTTGTTTACTCTAAACTTACCATATAATTTGTATTCAAATAAATAGAGGTGTTATTAGTGCTTTTCAAAAGAAAATGCTGCTTTTGCGAAAAAGAGAAGAGTATAAAAACACTCGCAGGATTGTTTGTTTGTTTTCCAACGTTCTGTGTGTTTTTGTTTTTAAATAATTTCGTTGATGTAAAAGAAAACAGTAAACAAATTACAACCTACACATAATTTTGGTATTGGTAAGTAAATTATCATACATAAGGTGATTATTTAATTCGGCTTAAAAACATTTTAGGCCGTACCTTAACAATGGAAAGAAACGAGGATTTGCCGGAGGATTCTTACGTTGATGAAATAGAAGAAGTTGAAGAAACTAACATCCCTTTAACAAGCCAAGGAAAAAAAGAGAAGAAGTAATAAATTTCAAGACTCATGAAAATCTAAATTTTATTGGATTCTTAAGACGAAAGACGAATCTATTGCAAAATGTGCAGTTTGTTGTTTCACATTTTCTATAGCAAATGCAGGAATAACAGAAGTAAAACGGCACATGCAAACAGCTAGACATAAGCGAAATATATCAGGGAGTTTTTTTAATTATTATTTTTCGAACTGTATTTTGTTTCTATATTCTTATGAATAGAACAGGCTAATGTTCGTAACGCTTTTTAAGCCAAATTACATGTGATAATTATTAATGAACAAATATCATCAAAGTTAGTTGTAAATATTCTGACAACAACACATAGTTGAACGAAACAGCCAGCCGTTTTCGAAGGCCACTAAACCTTCCTCATCAGCGTTTTTCTGTGTTTTAATCCACTGTGTGTGGTGTCAGTCGATGTAGATGTCTGCCTTATATACGAAACTTTATTATTAATGAATTGGTTTGATTCACATATTCCATTTGCGTTACGAACATTAGCCTGTTCTATTCATAAGAATATAGATATCAGGGAGTCATCAAAAAACAGTATCTTCATTTCTAATGCAAAGACCAAATGTGAATGATGACAATCGCAATAATAGCGCCGCTGCTGAAGCCGCTTTTGCATATCACACAGTAATTCATGGCCACAGCTACACTTCAGCTGATTGTAGCAGCAAACTTTTCAAAGAAATATATCCTGATTCCAAAGTTGCTTTCAATTTTAGTTGCGGAAGAACTATGTGTTCTAAAGTTGCAACCAAATTATTAGCTAAGTATTCTATAGACGCATTAGTGAAAGAATTAGATAATAATCATCCCTTTTCTGTTTCACCCGACGCATCCAATAAGGGAAATATAAAAACGTTCCCGGTAGTGATAAGGTATTTTTCTAAGGAAAGTGGTATAAATTCTAAGCTTCTTAGCTTTTACGAATTTAGTTCAGAATTATCTACTGATATTGCAAATTGTTTAAAGTCGAAATTAGAGAGTTTAAATTTAAATAACATTGCAAGTTTTTGCGCAGATAATGCAAATGTTAATTTCGGATGTAAAAAAGCGTATTTGTCGAATTAAAAAAAATTAATCCAAATTTATTAGGTATGGGATGCATTAAAATTTTTAAAGTACTCGTATGACTTGGAAAATATTGTAATTAAGATTTTTAACGAGTTTAGCTCTTCTACGAAAAGAACATCCAATCTAAAAGAAATATTTGATTTTTGCGACTTGGAGTGGAGTGAAATGCTACGTCATGTGCCAACACGTTGGCTTAGTTTAACACTAGCAATCGAAAGACTTTATAAAAATTATGGAGCTATAAAATCTTATTTTCTTGTCAAAGATTGTTCTCCTACTCTACGTCAAATTTTTGAACTGGAGACTTATGAAGCATATTTAGGTTTTATCCACAATATAGGTACGGACTTAATATGCTGCATAAAAAAATTGGAAGAAAAGGGCTTGATAATAATAAATGTGTATCAAATAATTAAGCGTCTTCGTGATAAGTTAGTACAACAAAAGGAAGAAGAGTTCTATGCCTGTATAACTGCAACTATTTGTAGGAATTGTGATAACATGACTGAAGTTTCGTTATTTAAGAAAAGATATCATTCCACTTTGAGTTCGATTATCAATTATATTGAAGAACGTTACGATTTAAATAATAACAAATTTGAAAAGCTGGATGTGTTTAATTTAAATTCTAGTATTTCATTTCAAAATTTCTCTGATGTAGTAATATTGTTTTCAATTCAAAATATAAATATGGATATTCTTTTTGATGAATACTTATACCTAAAATCTTTTTCCAAAACAGTATCAAAAGATCAAACTGTTGAAGAAAAATGGAAGGAGTTTTTAAACAGTGGAAGGTTTGAGAATATGGAAAACATTTGTAATTTTATATTTTCTATGCCACACTCAAATGCTGATACTGAAAGAATCTTTAGCTTAATGTTTTCTCACTAGAGAAAAGAAAGAAACAAATTGTTAATAGATAATTTGGAGGGTGAATTGGTAATCAAAACTAATTTTGGGTACAGTTGTAACGAATTTTATAATTTTTTAAAGACTGAAAGTGGCATGAAACATATTGTTAACAAGTTTAAAAAAAAATACTTCTAGTGTTTATTTTTTATTTTTATATCATTATTTTTTTAATAACAATTTAATATTCTGGGAATTGAATTCACATTTTGTAAAATGCTTTCATGTGATATGTTTTTTATTTTGTTTATTTTGTTTTGTTATTTTGTTGTTTTGGTTATTTTGGTTTTTTCTGAATCTCTTCTATCAGTTGATTTTTGGTCTTGTATAGATAATTTAATCCATATATTTTTAATTATTTAACAAATATTTTTTTTATTTTTAATAAAAAAAAATTATTTAGGGTATTCACAAGGTCTCCTATCCAGTCACATTTTCATAAGACATAATTTCAAAATCGCTTAAAAATTTTTGATCTTGACGTTAAAAAAATTTCTTGAAATAAATTTTTTTCTCCTATCTATTTTTTAAAGCATTTTTTCGTTTGAAATTCAAAAACAAAAAATTTTAAGGTTTTAAAATTATAACCTATGACAATGTGGCTAGATAGGAGACCTCGTGAATATCCTCATTATATTGACAATAATTTGTATGAATTTAGAGTTTTTGGTGCATTTACAAAAATTGTGCCGGTCAATGACATTACTTTTATATATTTTTAATAATTTGACGTTAAGTTTTTTTATATGTATTTTGTTAAGTTCTTGCCTTAATAAATAGAAAAATGAATTATTTTTAATGCATAATTTTCTTTTTGTTTTAAAAATGGTTTAAAACATGAGTTCAATAAAATGTTGGGTAAAAATTTGTGTACTGGTTATTTGTCGAATGTACTGGTATTTTCCTTACGATGTACTGATTTTTCCAATTTCAAAAATGGCAACCCTAATATGACATAACCTATAAAGGTAAACAAATGCTTACTTTTGATAATGCAATATCCATTTTTTCTTTCATTTTTAGTTTTTAGTCTATTAAATCAATATTAGTTTAAATTATTTTAAAATTTTACTTTATTTTAAACGCCTCAAACACTTGCTTTATTTGAAACCAGCTGATGTTAGATGCTTTGTCACTTGAAAATAGAACACACTCTAAATCAAAATAAGTGCGCCAAGATAGCGTAGACGAAATAGAGTCGGTTTTGGGTATTAAGAAACCGGGAAAAAATGGGGAAATCGTGGGTATTTTGAAAACTATATCCAACAGGTTAGAATCGATTTTGGGGATTCTAGGGGGAAACAAAATAGAAATCGTGGATGAATTTTCCCAGGAGCACTGCTCAACTGTCATGCTAGAGAGTTATATTCTTAAAGTGTACACTTTGGAGAACAAAATGAGAGAACCGTGCAAAAAATCTGTCCAGCCGTTTTCGAGAAAATCGGGCAAATCCAAAATGGCAAAAAAAACTGTGGATGAATTTTCCCAGGAGCACTTTTTAACTGTCATGCTAGAGGGTCATATATTTTTAAGGTGGACACCTTGGAGAACAAAATGAGAGAACCGTGCAAAAGATCTGTCGAGCCGTTTTCGAGAAAATCGGGCAAATCCAAAATGGCAAAATAAACCGTGGATGAATTTTCCCAGGAGCACTGTTCAACTCTCATGCTAAAGGATCAAATATTCTTAAAGTGGACACTTTGGAGAACAAAATGAAAGAACCGTGCACAAAATCTGTCGAGCCGTTTTCGAGAAAATCGGCCAAATCCAAAATGGCCAAAAAAACCGTGGACGAATTTTCCCAGGAGCACTGTTGAACTGTCATGCCAAAGAGTCATATATTCTTAAAGTGGACACTTTGGAGAACAAAATGAGAGAAACGTGCAAAAAATCTGTCAAGCCGTTTTCGAGAAAATCGGGCAAATCCAAAATGGCCAAACGTGGATGAATTTTCCCAGGAGCACTTTTTAACTGTCATGCTAGAGGGTCTCTGATATGACCAAATGGTGAGTACAAATATATTCTTTTAGTTCGTAAATCCATATCCTCTATTACATGTCCTGTTGCGTCAACATGCAGGGTATAGTTTATTTTATTTTATGAAATCGTTATGTTGTCTCAAAATTTCAATTTGCTTTTTTGACCACAAAAAGTCTTCCATGTCTGTTGATAGACGTTGAATATAGATTTTAGGCTTACATTTAAACATTATATAACTATCTATAAATGCGTCAGGATCATTATCTTGTTTATCTGCTGATTCGGCCTTAATATTTCGTATATTAGATAATGAGTTTATCATTTGTGATCTGCCTACTAATCGAAGCTCGTCCGATTGCTTATTAATTTTGTGCATTTGATAAGTCATGGCGCTTTCTTTAGATAGTTTTGATTTTTCTAAGTTTCTTTGCGCTCCACGACATTGGAAGGTATTTTTCTATCAATGGAATGAACAATTTCAGCTTTTGATCTAAAAACAGCAATTTTTCCATTTATACTACCATTAAATATATAAAAACTACATTCAAAATCTGTACAATATCCATATGCTACAAATGAATTTTAATCTATCCTCGTATGCTTAAAATTAATATCACATGCATTATTTTTAACTAGATATCCAGTTCTAATTAAATCTTCTAATAGTTTCTTTGTGGGTATCTCCGTTTTGTTATTTTTAAGGATCTCGCCAATTTCTGGAAATATCATTTCTGTGTCAAATATTGGACATTCAAATTTCTTGTGTCTTTTCTTTAATTTACTCTCAACCATACGTACATTTCTATTTAAATGCGTACGTATTTCATATCTGAGGTATTTTCTGCGAAAATTTTTTAATATTGATACTCCTGCAAGACTGAGATTAGGAGATCCCATTTTTTCATTAAGGCTTGATTCATTAATGAAACGGTCGATACTTAAACAACTTTCGTTAGTATTGCAATTTTTTGTACTTAAGTTCTGGATGTTTGGGCCATTTTTGATATTATATTCTGATACTTCCAAATTATCCGTAATCACCACAGCTTTCTCAATAACATTTGCAGGTTTCTCCGTTCCAGTCAGATCTTTATCTAAACTTCCACACTCAACCTCAGAGTTCTCAAAATCGGAGAAATTAAATGAAAAATTCGCCGTTTCACTTCCTTCAACGATACTTAAGGAGTTGTCAGAATTTTACGTCCGTTCAGTTTTTATTAAATCGTTATTTTCAACGGCCGCAAAGAATTTTTCCGTGAATATACCCGACGAAATCTTAATAAATGAACTTTAATAATTTTTATTCAAAATATTAAAGAATAATAAACCTACAGTTTTATCAAGTTCCTCTTCTGGTGCTTAATCAGGTTTCGCCATTTGAATAAGAAACTAAAAATTAAAACAGTTTAAAAATGTACCTTATTTCAATTTTTTTTAAATTTAAAAATTAATTCCAAATGTTGATACATTGCTGCCATTTTAGCATTTTAACTAATAGGTTTAAAATATTCTTTCGTAAAAGTTTAAACAAAAATCTAAATCTAGCATTGCACCAGATTTACCGATTAGAATTCTTCTGTTATAAATTTCTGGCAATACTGCCAAATAGTATATGAAGCAGCGATGCCAACTTGGTGCTTTTGGCACCATTATTAGTGCTTTTTGAATACTCAAAACGCCAAATTTTGAGCTTTTTAAGCCTGGCCAGGAAAACATAAGGTATTAATGTATTATGCATTTTAATTTTTAAATTCCTCCTACAATTAATTTTTTTCCGATTTTTTTTAAATAATGCACTTTTTCATTTTCAGTTCTTTTTGAAATTTAAGAGTTGACATCACTGCATTCATTATACATTGAAATACGTCAATTATCTGTGTATAATTAAACATTAGCAACAGTTTATGCACTTTGTACATATTCTATTATGTGACAAAATTGTCAAGACACTGCAATAACGCTAATAAATACAGTCTATACTTAATAAATTTTTCCCTTGACAAAGAATTGACTTTTATCATGATACAAATTTATCAGGTATATCATTGTATAGGAAAAACAGCTAACATAAAAAAATTATTGTTCCATATAAAGTTTGACTTTAGTCATGATAAAAATATATGCATAGGTATCACGTATAGAAGTAGGATAAATAAGTACAAAAGTAAATAAATAAGTAAAAAGTAAAACAATAGACTTACGTGTCTTACACCACTATTGATTTTTAATTTTTTGGACTTTGAATCCACTATTTTTATGGGCCTTTTTCTATTGCATTTATTTAACTTATCCAAAATTCTTTCGTAGGGAATGTCATTTTCAGTAAAAGGGCTTTCGACATAATCCTCTTTTATGGATTTTCGCGTGATACTGAAAAAAATATATTTCATTAAGTGTACATACATACATACATACATACATAAAGAAACAGTTATCCAACTGCATATAAAAATAAATTTATGCCGACAAATGTTTTTTGGTTGTACACTAAAAAATGTATGGACATAGCAGTTTTTTCTTAGGATTAAATTTTCTACCATTAAAGATACATTTTTTTTCTTCAAAAAATGCTTAACTAAACTAGATTTAAGTCTAGATTCTCTGCACAGCTCTTAATTGATTAAAATATTGACCCATCAAATCACATTCATATATGCAAAGGGGCCGGTCATATATTATCAAGTTAAATAAAACAAACAAAAACCAGCAAATTCCTAGTATGTATTTACAATATTTTAAATAAGTTTGTGTTGCTTCTTTCAAACACTAATACACACATACTTCACATATGACGATCTTACTCAAAATTTGGGATTGCATTGTGAAAAAGATTTTTACCACCTAGCGTATAGATGTTTACACATCAAAAAGATTTCGCCTAAGCTTACCTACCTATCAATACATATATTAAACAGCAAAACATTTATATCAATAAAATCGAAAGTACAAAAAAGTATATCTTCATTCAGTAAAAAGTATCAAAAAGTTGCAAAAATTCGAAAAAGTATCAAATTTGGGTGCATTTTGTAATGGTAGCACAATAGTATCCAAGCGGTCGAAAAAGTGGCAAATTGCTACCTTAGTAGCACCAACGGTAACGCTGATCACAAGCAGCGATGTCAACTAGGTCTTTTGGCACTATTTTTAGTGCTTTTTGAAGACTCAAAACGCCTAATTTTGAGCGCTAGCGCCAAACTGAGGAAAAGCACTATGTAATGCGTTTAAGAAATGTGTGTATTTATTAAAATTACTTTAATAAAAGCTTGGTGTTTATATATTTTCAGTGTAAATCATACCTTTTTCGTCTGATATATTTCATTTAAGATGATACTATTGCTGAAATAGAGAATAGCTGAGAAAATATTAAACATTATTAAACTTCAACCGTTTGAGTCTTCACTCGTTTTTTACGTTAGTGCTTTTTACGCTTTTTAGATCTCAAAATTACGCTTTTTTGTGCTCTTTTTAAATTTTGATGTGCTTTTAGAACCAAAAAAGTTGGCATCACTGGCAGTGTGTGCTGCGCTCGCATTGCTGAGAGCGAAAGCGTGTGTGTATTTATGTTTGATTTTTATTATTTTGCTTTTTTACAGTCTCGTAGACAGCGTATGCTATGATCAGCGTTGCCGTTTTGGTTACTTGTAACCAAAATTGGTTACTTGTAACCAAAATTGGTTACTTTTTTCCAATGTGTACTTGTGTACTTTTTTTGAAATAGAGAATAGCTTAGAAAATACTAAACATTATTAAATTTCACTCGTTTGAATCTTCACTACTTTTCCACGTTAGTGCGTTTTACGCCTTTTAGATCTCAAAATTACGCTTTTTTTTTTTTTTGATTTGCTTTTAGAGCTAAAAAAAAGTTGGCATCACTGATCACAAGCTCTACTTTTTTATAAATGAAAACCTCATGATGGGGTTGCCCAACTATTTTTTCGTCGTTGGGTAAACACTACAAAAACCATAATTTAAGTGCTTTCCCAACATAATTTTGTTTTTGTTAAGTGTAATATATTCCCAATACTTCAAACAATTACTTTAAAAGCTAATTGCAAACAATTCATTCTCTTATATTTCACAAGAAAATGTATCAGCGGTTCAACAAAACCTACTAATGGTATCTAAAATTTACCTTTTGAGTTTCAAAGAAAATCATACGATTTAATGAATTTAGCAAACTTGAAAACTACACAATTGCGTTTCTTCTTGTTATATTGCTGGAGCTTTAATTATTTTAAACAATTTATTAGATGTTGAAGTGTACAAAAAATTTTTAATTTTATTAAATTCTTATCGTATTTTCTCGTCAAGCAAGTTAGCCACATTAAAATCCAAATACGTTCAAGAATTCTTAAAACCATTTTTTTAACTTATGCCTCGATATTAGGGTCCTAATTCGCAAACTATGAATATACATAATCTAATCCACATAAGGGATCCCTTATCACTATTTTCAGCTTTTTGAAATTGCACATTTTCCATACTAACAGTTTCTCAAATAATATACCATTAGTATTTCCTCGTGTTAAAAATTGAAAATATTCACTGGGAAAAACTATAGACACCGTTGAAGCGAAAACACTATTTTTTTTAGAATTTAGGACTATAAATTTATTGTTTACTGATAATATATGATAATATAAGTAATGGAAATGTCATGGTTATATCAGAAATTTTTAATAGCAAGCTTTCTGTATACAAATGTGATAATATTTACAACACACTTAACGAAACTCTTGATTTGTTACGTATCCGCTGTCATCCAGGGACGTAGGATGATTATATGTCGTTAAGGATTTAGACTCTTTAGATTTTTCCGGTTTTTCGCGACTTATTTTAGTCTCAAATTTTTTTTTTAAATTTGGTGCTTTTTTCGTTTTGTTTATTTTTTTTTTTTGTTTTTGGCGATTTTTTTTCAGTTTGGTGATTTTCTAATTTTTTAGTTTTACCGGTTTTGAAAATTTCAAGAGTTTTGCTCTTACGGTTTCCAAGATACAGCAAGTTGTCTGGTGGAACACCCTTTAATTTAAATTTTTGGAAATTTTAGTGTTAATTGTTTTAGTCTGAATAAAAATACACTAACCTTACAAATTTCAACTGTATATACATACATAGTACATGGGATTTTAAAATTTTTCGTTGCTCGTTTTGGAACACCCTTTAATTTTTAACTCTCATGTATTTGTTGTTGTAGTTGCGAAAGGTCTACACACTATGTCTAAATTTTAGGTCCGTAGCTCTTACGGTTCTCGAGAAAATACCCTGTGACAGACGGACGTACAGACGGACAGCGTAGCGAAAACAATAGGGTTTCTTTTCACCTTTGGTGTACGGATCCCCAAAAAGCAATTACGTTAAAATAATACCACGCGAAAGAAAAATAAAGAGGATTTTATGGCTGTGTGAGCGAGACAAAAAGAAAGGACAATGATTTTCCGTCTCGTGACATCTCTGTATATTCTCTGTGATTTTTACCATTTACTTCCGAAAAGCATACAGCGAATGAGACCACAAAGCAGTGTTTAAAACACTTCAGTCGAAATAGCAAAAGTCGTAACATTGTGCTATTTTCTCGACCATTTTATTTTTTTTCTGTCCAATCGCAACCTGTTACTCATAGTTCTCCCACTGAATTTCAAAGTGTCGTAGTTGTAGTTAGCACAATAAACGAATAACTATACAAAACGAAGAGCTTTAACTCTCGACACGTTCGAAAAGTTTTCGGTTTGATTGACGGCTGCTTTAAATAAATACTAAGCTAACGAAGCAGAAATGTTGGTGTGTATGTGTTTGAATGTGTGTTTTGTGCGTGTATGAGTGTGTTTTCCTGTATGTGCTGTCGCATGACCCTTTGTTATGTAGCTGGTAAGTCACCATCCAAAACCCAAGCTAGTTCAGGGATGTCAGGGGAAGTAAGACCCGCGACTTCCGGTACAGGGACTGACAAAAAAAATTTATAAACATTAAAAAAAAAACAACACAAAAGACAATAAAAGAAAACACTGGAACGAAAAATAAATCTAGCTCTTTGAACCTTTAATTTAACACGCGACAGAGATAATTTTGGGCTAACAATTGGAACACTTATTAAAACAAAATCACTAATACTAATGGCACACTAAACTAACGTTTTAATCCTTAGTGGTTAAATACAAGTTTTTTTTTTCTTAAATTATATTCATATATCGTTAGCTTAGAGTGCAAAGGCGCCAACTGCACTTTTTTAATGCAGAACCAAAGAGATTCAAAATATACATCGTTAAAAAAAAAGTTTGGTAACTACGTAATGAAAAGCGTTTGTATAACGCGACTCGACTTTGTCGTGCAGCTTACGTTAATTCGCCCTTATGTCAAATACGTACTAAATCGTACGGTTGCCAATATGTTCAAAAATTGTTTTAGTTTTTATTTTTTCATACAAAATAGTTTTTTCAGCTTAAAAAAACGGCAATCCTATACTTGTACACAACTGACGTATACATAGTATGTATGTAAATAAGAAAAGTAAACAAATTTTGTATAACAATTTTTCATTTTGTGAATGTAAATTTTTTATTTTGTAAAAAATGCGAATTAAAGTTGTTCAATTTATATTAACGATTGAGTTTGATGTATGTAAGTGATGTGCATACATAAATATACATACATACATATATATATGAATATTCTGCATACATACAAGTATGTATATGCGATCCTGCAATTCAACCCAATTTGAATTGTACATCAGTAAATGTTTGGCAGATTAAAAGAAAGGATACAAATACCTTGCAAGCTACTCAAGTTGATACACCTGTGCACAGGAAACGTCGCAGTGGAGGTATGCTGTAGTTTTCATAATTAGTTCCGGTGGAGGCTTGCAATTTTTGTTGCAGCAATTTTTGAATATGTGGGAGAGTATATTTTGTATTTCTTTCTTGTTCTTTTGCACTCAAAAATTAAAAGTTGCTGCAACAAAAATTTCAAGTCTGGAAGGGGACTTACACAGCATCAAAAATAAATCTGCTTAACTTTTTTATAGATACAATGCCTTTAAGTGCTATATTACTGAGATGAATCTGCGGCCAATTACATGCCTACGAATTGTCAAGGAACTCAAAGATGTGTCATATGTGTTTACGAAAGGCAAAGTTGAATCCACATTGTATGTGCTTTAATAATCCGGTAATAACTAAAATCTTCTCATAAATTATGACAATTTATTATATTTTTTGTTTAGCATTGCAAAGCAACAACAACTTACCAAAGCTACAAGATGTAAAAGATCTACAAGGTCAACCGTAAACTCCGCTATTATAATTTAACACAATATATTATGCTATGATTGCTGTAATAAAAAACAGCCAATAAGTAAAAAAAACTATTTTAAATATATCTTTTTTTATTAAAAAACCAAAACAGGATATATTGATTATGATATGTACATAAGTAAAGATAAAAGAACAAAACATAACAAAAGGTAGGATAATAATGCATAAAACGACGCAAAAGCTTGGAGAGGCCATCCGATATGGAGTTTCCTGTCATGTATAGTATAGTTTTGATAGTACTAAAAGAGGATAGTAAGGCCCTATATGCTGTTTGTTGATTTTGGTGACCATTTTTGTATGGGCCTCTAAAGATTTCTTAAATCAGTGCGCCCTGAAAAAATGGTATTCAGTTTTTGGCCTATAGCTTATTTAGACTTGGTGATAGCTCTAAACTATATATGACAATAATGTAGCCAAGAGTCTACTAACAAATCTTGTTAACATCCTATGCCAAAACAATATGTTCGTGCACTTTTTTCTGCAAAAATTAAGGTTAACTTTTTTTTTTCTTTTTTCAGAATAACTTATACTATATTATAGGACTTTGGATAATAAAACAATTTATTGTAAAAATTGTGAAAACGACAATTTTTAAGTTAAAAAGTGGTATGCATGAGCTATTAGCGTACCAAGACACGTGGAAATTGTATTGTTATATTCATAAAAGTTCACCTTTACCGTAGTTTTTCAGAAAAAAGTGCAAGAATTTACTTTTTTGGCATAAGGTGTTAGCCATATTTGTTCAGTAGACTCTTGGCTACATTACTGCCATATATAGTTAAGAGCTATCACCGAGTCTAAATTGGCTGTTGGCCAAAAACTGATGACATCACTTTTTGAGGGCGCACTAATTTTCGAAGTATTTGGAGGCCCATAAAAAACTGGTCACCAAAATCGCCAAACTGGTTATAGGGTTTCAGTACCCTCTGGTAGTACCATTGAAGCTATACTGCTTAGTGTTATTCATTTTTGTTATTTTCCTTGGGTTCACCCTCTCCACCATTTTCTTCTGCTGCAGCAGGTGGAACGACTTCCTCGGAATTGTTGTCTTCAAATATAGCTAAGAATATTCTCGCTCAAGTCACCTTTCAAACGCAAAAATCTAAATCAAAACCGGTATAGCCGTTGGTCTGTACATGGACTTGTACAGATATACAGAAGTACACCCTACAAACTTATAAAACCCCTACTGCTGCTAAACAGTAAAGTTCCCGTGGCCAAGTGTGGAAATTGTTCCATGCATGCCACCAATTGGCTAAACTGCAAGCCTGTTGTCATTTTGATGCTAAAAGTTTAAATAATAAAAATAAGAATAATCTTAATATCAAAGCTTTTTACCTTTTCCTTGTTGGAAGTTCCATTTTTTAATTTTTAATTACATATTTTTATTAGTTATTTAAATTTTTTTAATGTTTTGTTTATTTATTAATTTTTTTTTTGAAACGACTATAATTTGTTAGTCGTCTTCCTTGACGTTCTTTTTGAGTCAAATCGCTTTGTACAAACCCAAATAAACTGACATCAGTTACGTTTTTTAACAAAAATCGTCAACACTCGTGTTCTAAAACCCCAAAATAAAAATAATGCTAACATGTTAGCGTTTTTTATTGTCGAGTCGTGTTCTACAAACAGGCTATAACATTTATTTTACTCTCAAAAGGTAACATATTCTTATTTTGTGTCACAAGTATCAACTGAATTATTACTACATTTATTAGAAGGTCTATATGGCAAAAGACGACAGTAATACACTGCTTTACAAGCAATTGAAAACAGCAATATCATTGACCCTTTTGGCAATAATGCAGACGATGGTATTTTAGGACTCGTGCCTTATGGTTTCCACAGCGATTCGGATTATTCCATGGACATGCCCGTAAAATCCAAAAAGCGCAAGAAGAGAGTGCAAGTTAAACACGCAGATTGGATGAGCAGCCAAACAAATATCGAAGACAAAGCGGCAGTCATATTATGGAAAAAAGAAAGAAAATAACGTTTGGTGCTATAAAAAAAGAAAGATGCAAGAGCAATGAAGCAGCGATGTAAATGTACAAGTAAAACTGACATATTAGCCATACAATGCGCGAGTTAAGGTCAGTATCAAGGACTGATACCCCCATTTGATAATAAAACATAAAATACCTTTTTAGTACTAAGATAAGAAATTATGTAAAATATCTTTTAATAAACAAAGAAACTATGTATGTATGTATAAACACATATAACAAAGAAAAACACTAATGATAAAACACAACATATTTTGTAAGCATACACTGAGAAAATTAAAAGCTTTCAAATCAAAGAAAAAACGTCTTTGTAAAATTGTAACGAAAATATCTTTGTTAGAAGGAAAAAATCCTTGCATCAATGATTTATTCTTTAAACAAGCAAATGCTGCGTCTTCACAACAAACGACTACAATTCTTTGAAGCTTAATCAAAGAAATTATCTTTTCCGTAAAGATAAAATATTTGCTACAACGATTAATTTCTTTGCTAATAAGGGATTGAAAAACTTATTTAAAATTAAAGACTTTTCTTTGTTTTTTAAAGCTAAGCATCCTTGCTACAAAGACAAAGTCTGTAACTTTAAAGAATTTTGTCTTCAATGCATAAGTGAACATTTTTGCTTGTTCGCACATGTTGGCTTGCAACGGTAAACAAGAGCGGTTAAAAACAAATAAAGATAAAGGGCCGTATGCAAAAAAATATTTTACTTGAGCTTTAAAGTTCATAGTAGTTACCAAGCACTTTAAGGCTAACATTGCTTTGTTAAGAAATTGTATGCAAAAAACAACTTTAATTATTTTGTAATTTAATAATAAACTAGATATACCAAACGGACGACACAATCGTCCGCATTCTAAACAGAAACAAAATGTCTTTATTAAACCTAATTCAATTTATTGAACTCTCGTCCTATAAGTTTTATGCAGCGTGCCCGTTTGACCGACTAAAGTGGCAAATTGCCACTTTTTCGATTGCCTTGCCACTTTTTTCCCCTTTTTTAGAGTGAATTATATAATAATACATTAAAAATAAAAAATTTAGTGTAGTTTTCACGTCTTTTTTTAATTTTGCCCCTTTTTTTTTTGATAAATCCCCTATTTGGTGCAACTTTTTGAAAAATGTCATCGGCCACCCTGGTTTTATGGCTTTCATACAATAACAAATAAGAAAAAAAATGGAATAGCATGAAAAATAGTACACAAATACACACACACACACACAGTGTAAACTAACAAATGAGTGTGTACTATATTTGCATGTAGTAGTAGCAACTTTAAACGCTTATAGCTCCCAAAATACTAAACCGATTTCAATAAAATATAGAATCTGCACATCTGTGCAGAAATTCCTTTAAAATGATATAAATCTTTCCAAAATCGGTGCAGTAGTTCCGGCGTAAAAGGGATTACAAAAAACGTGTTCGCCTATTAATTATATAGATACTGGTAACACCACCGTGTTCAACAACCACTTCACGGCTTATGATGTACAACATCGAATACAAATTAATTCGAGTATTCAAATAATTTTTTATTTTATTAAATAAATTTGTATTATCTTGAAGTAAAGCAACCTAATTTAAAAAGTATGAGCTTCTAACATGGAAGGAAAACAGATAAACATTTTTATGAAGTAAAAGTAAAAATAATATGATGAACAAAGAAAAATTATGGCAATATATTTTATTCGAATGAAATGAGTATTTGAATATCCAGATTTTTTCCATTCGTTTTGACTGTATGTGCATCACTTAAACATTTTTGTATAATTGAAATTATTTTAATATTTTTTTATGGATTTTGCTATGTATTTCGAATCAGTTGGATAATTTGGTGATGTTTTCCATAATACAACAGAAATAATAAATTTCAGATAAGAGCTAACACTTCTAGCTTCATTTTTAGATGTATCATGAATCAATATGTGCTATATTAACAAAAATATTTGAAGAACAAAATACACATTTTGGAAATATCAACTTAAAGTACCCTTAACAAACGTAGGTGCCTATTTTAGAATTTTGATATAATAATTTTTTTAGAATACAAGTTTACTTAACATTGCTTGGCAAAGCTTTGTTAACTTTTTTTGCATACCACCCAAAGTCTGTATCTTTAAAGAATTTAGTCTTCAAAATTAAATTTGTTTACGTTTATGTAAAAAATAAAAAGAATTGTTTTCGTGGTTGTCATTAATTGTAAGTCAGTCGATAGGAACGCTCAATTGAGGGTGGCGTTGGCTGAAGTAGTTAGCACGTTGACTACAAAACCGAAGGTCCTGGGTTCAATCCCTGTATCCGACAGTCATTAAATAACAACACCACGCATTTTTCTGTTGTGCATTAGTGTCCCTTTGTGTCAGTTGTTGTAGGAAAGTTCAAGTGATGAAGGCATAGTCACTGGTCACTGATCTATACCGACTTCAGCAGATACTAACCTAATGTAACATCAGAGCGCCCTCCTTCGTTGTGTAGCAAAATCATTGGCGAAGTAAAATAATCAATAAAATGGCTACAAGACACAGCTTCAAAAAATTAATACGCCTCATTTAACATCAGAGAGGCGCTGCAACACTGCATTAGTAAAAACGTGCGAAAAAGCAGAGTTGTAAAAGAATGAAGCTTTCCTCTATCTCTTCCTTCACCACCTGTCTTCTCTCTCACTATCCCTTTCCTAAAGAAGGTAACACCTAGTAATAGTAGAAGGCATTAATTGCCTGAGTGTTACTTCTCTTTATAAAAAAAAAAAAAAAATTGTGCATGTGCGCCTTGTCTTTTTTTTTCTTCTTTTTCGTCAAGTGATTTAATATGTAATTTTAATATAAATTGAAGTGTTGTGTTTTTTTTAAATATATTATAATAACAATATAAAATATACAGTATTTTTCGGTTAATTGCACATCAAAATTTGCACAATTTTTTGTTCAATTAACCGGGGAACCAATTAGCCGATACCCGCTTAATTGAACAAATCGTTCAATTACAAGAATCCCGTTTAATTGAACAGTTTGTTCAATTAAACGAACAACTAATGAATTAAAAGAAATCGCATATGTGCACTTTAAGTTTTTCAAAATAATTTTTTTTACCTTAAACGAAAAAAATGCAAGTAACAGAAAAAAATGTACATACATATGTATATACATATGTATATGTGTACACGCAGGTATTTATTATTGTAGGTACATATGTACTATTAAATGCACTATTTATGTGCACATTAGTTTTACAAAAAAATAAAATTTATAAACTAAAAAACAATTCATATATTGGTTTTACAAAAAAAAGCATAAACTTAAAGAATAAAAACAATCCATATGCATATACATACAGCTCTTCCATTCACGTAAGTATTAAAATATTACATAGTGCTTAAAAAATAAAAAAAAGGAACAAATAAATTCATGTTGTACATATTCACACTTTTCGAGATCATTGTGCAAAAATGCTAGATTATTTTTCAATAATAATGCAATTAACCGGGTAAAAGTAAGAGGAAATTTATTTTTGATGACATGAATTTTGAACCAATTAAGCGGGAAAATCAATTAACCGGGTTCAATTATCCGAGGAAATTTACATGTGTTTTCGTATGCAATATTTTTTTGCCCGATCATGTGGTTCAATTAAGCGTGGAAACCAATTAACCGTAGGATCAATTAACCGAAAAATACTGTATAATAATAACAATATAAAAAAAATAAAATAAAAAAACGCTCTATCGTCGTGGCAGCGCTTGACCTTTGTCAATATACTTATAACTATTAGTAGGTGAAAAGTGAACTATGTATATGAACTATTTTTTATTTTTATTCTATTAAACTTAAATAAAAAAATTTGTTATAACTCTTTTAACATTAAAAATGTCTAGAGTCAGTATTAAAGTCAAAGTCTAAGGGCCGTATGCAAAAAAATATTTTACTTGAGCTTTAAAGTTAATAGTAGTTACCAAGCACTTTAAGGCTAACATTGCTTTGTTAAGAAATTGTATGCAAAAAACAACTTTAATTATTTTGTAATTTAATAATAAATACTGGTAACACCACCGTGTTCAACAACCACTTCACGGCTTATGATGTACAACATCGACTACAAATTAATTCGAGTATTCAAATAATTTTTTATTTTATTAAATAAATTTGTATTATCTTGAAGTAAAGCAACCTAATTTAAAAAGTATGAGCTTCTGACATGGAACGAAAACAGATAAACATTTTTATGAAGTAAAAGTAAAAATAATATGATGAACAAAGAAAAATTATGGCAATATATTTTATTCGAATGAAATGAGTATTTGAATATCCAGATTTTTTCCATTCATTTAGACTGTATGTACATCACTAAAACATTTTTGTATAATTGAATTTATTTTAATATTTTTTTATGGATTTTGCTATGTATTTCGAATCAGTTGGATAATTTGGTGATGTTTTCCATAATATAACAGAAATAATAAATTTAAGATAAGAGCTAACACTTCTAGCTTCATTTTTAGATGTATCATGAATCAATATGTGCTATATGTATTAACAAAAAAATTTGGAGAACAAAATACACATTTTGGAAATATCAACTTAAAGGACCCTTAACAAACGTAGGTGCCTACTTTAGAATTTTGATATAATAATTTTTTTAGAATACAACTTTATTTAACATTGCTTGGCAAAGCTTTGTTAACTTTTTTTGCATACGACCCTAAAAATTTTGTTAGATTTTAATTAATTAAGTAAAGTTATGCTGTATATGAACTATTTTTTTATTTTTATTACATTAAACTGAAATAAAAAAATTTTATAAAAATGTTGTGTTTGTTTTCATTAAATATTTTATTTTGCAGAACAATTTTTTAAAACATTTTTATAGCAGATTTCAAAGAAAATTGCCTTTGTTCCTACACATCAGTCTTTAGTATTTCAAAGAATTATTTCGTTGAATTTAATTACATTTCTTTGTAATAATGTTAAAATTACGTCTTTGTTACAATGAAAATTTTACTTAAAATCAAAAATTCAAGTCTTAAGACTAACGAATTAAAGTCTTTGTGCCAAAATACTTTTTCCTTAGTTTAAGGACTTTTTTAAGTGTTTCCAAAGACGTAAATCCTTGCCACAAGATTTTAAGTATATATTTCATGGGAATCTAAAGAACTTTGCGCCTTTCCGGTAAAGTTGTTTTGTCTTTGGGCACAATCTGACCTATAAAAGTCTTTGCAACAAAGTGTATTTTCTTTGATTTTACGATTTAATTTTCTCAGTGTAGAATTATAAACACCCTTAGAGATAAGAAACAAAACATGATAAATCCTGTTTAAGAAACAAAGAAATAAGATTTATCATGTTAAACGTAGGTAACTACATCCATAGAAATAAGTTATGATTATTTTAGTATTTAAGGAAAATATTTGTAAATTGTAGTTTAGTTAAGATTTAGCACTGAATGTAACTCAGCAAAATAAAATAGACATATAAACGTCGTAAAAATTTTTTTTTATTTTGAATAAAAGTGAGAGTTATTAATTCGCGCAAATCACTGACGACGAGAGATGTATACTATTTAATCAATTTTGGAGTATGGATATAAAACAAAAGCGAATTTATGTAAATACCTTAATACAAAGTACCCCACCAGTTAGACGTGTAAAACGTGAAGATAACGAGCAACCAAACAGATGTCAAACTTTAAAATATTACCTAAAAATAGATAACAAAAATATGCTTGTATGCAGAACTTTTTTTTAAATACACTGGACATTGGTAGACATGCAATGCTGAATATGGTAAAGCTGTCTGTAACCAGTAACAAAAATTCAAATACAAAACCAATGACAAAGTTTGCAAATCAACGAAAATGTTTGAATTCTTTCTTGGATGCTTTGCCAGTTATGGAGTCGCACTATTGTCGAGCATCGACACAAAAAAAATATCTTCTACCGGACTGGAATTCAAAACGAATGGTTTACAATTTTTACGTAAACGATTGGTGTCCAAAACATAAAATAAAGCCGCTTTCAATTTCGGTATTTTATGAAGCATTTGAACTAAGAAATTATGGATTATTTTCGCCAAAAAAGATTAATGCGAAATTTGTGTGCGTCATTCTATGGATAACATTTCGCATGACGAATACGCTCTTCACCAAGAAAGAAAAGAAGAAGCAAGAAATGAAAAGCAAAAGGACAAAGCCAAAGTATCGTGCTAACTGTAGATCTACAAGAGGTTTTAATGGTACCAAAATCGGAAGCAGGCAGCCTATACTATCGTACAAGATTGCAAGTGCACAACTTAGTTTTCTATAATTTGATAAACCATAAAGGTTACTGCTTTATTTGGAATGAGGTTGAAGGTGGCGTGTCTGCGGAAGAATTCGCAAGCATTTGGATATATTTTGTTGAACAAAAAATTCTCCCTTTCCTCAGTGATACTGAAATCCCGGCAAAAATTATATTTTACAGCGACGGATGCTCATACCAAAACAGAAATGTGACTTTGAGTAATGCTTTATTGAATGCAGCTGTTAAGCATCAAATAACGATAGAACAAAAATTTTAGAAACTGGACACACGCAAATGGAGGCTGACAGCGTTCACTCACTCATCGAGCGTGCGTTGAAGCATCGGACTATAGACGTACCGGCAGAATATATTGCTATTTGTAAAAATGCTCGAAAGAACCCAGAACCTTATGAAGTGGAATATTTGGATCACACTTTTTTCAAAACATTTAGAGACCTTCAATTCGTGAAAAGCATTCGTCCCGGCCAGGAAAAAGATGATACCAAAGTCACTGATATTCGTGCGATAAGATACACAGCAGAAAAAGAAATGTTTTACAAATTAAGATTGCCAAATTCATGGCAACAACATCCCCAAAGAATAAATAAAACTATTTCTCCGTTAGATTGGTCTGATTTACCGCAACTTCACAGTGAGAGAAAAAATTACAGCTAGGAAATATGACGATTTGCAATATTTAAAAATGACCTTGCCAAAAGATCGCCACAAGTTTTATGACGAATTACCTCACGAGTAATATACATATGTATGTATGTATGTATATCTTCAATGTAGCCGCTACATATTTTTTATTTTATATAAGTAGCAACGAATTAGGACTGCAAACTTGATTTCATGTGATAAAAACCTACTAAATTATTTTTTTATTATTAAATTTAAGCCACAGCAATGAAGTAAGACTGTATACAATGCAAATGTTTTTTTACAATAAATATTAAATGCTATTGGCATTAAAAACACAAATTAAGTCATATTATTTCAATCAAATAAGAACAATTTTCATATTATTTTTTTTATAGAAATGGTGCTAAATGATATGCACAAATCAAAAAAAAGCAAGAGAAAGGGTGCTAAATGACAAAAACTCTTCTAAATCAAAGATACTAATATTTTTTAATTTTTTACTTGCTGTATATGTATGTAACAAAAATGCAAATAAAATTCCATTAAAAAAAATTACAAAATATAATGTAGATTTTTTTATACAGTTTTTTGTCTCTCCTGATAAATTAAAAAAATGCAGTTGCATTAGCGATATATGTTATTTTTCTTTTTTTTAGTAATCTTTTTCATCAGTAATTTTTTGTGACTCGGCACCTTTTGTTGGCTGGGCCTTAACTCTAACTATAAATTTTCAATAATTATTTGCTTGTTTGCTATTTATTTAAATTGTTTTTATATAACAAGCAAAAATGTTTTTTTTAAGCAAATAATATGGACTGGACTCACCAAGTTACAAATTTAGCGAGGGTTTTGGTGGCAATTGTTGACCCAGTAAGCCAAATTTAAATTCTTAAAGGTTCTGATGATCTTTCGCCCAGATCCAGTTAGGCCAGGAAAGATGATATATTCGGCTATCGATCCCTTAAAGCACACAATCAATCCAATATGTAAAATATAGATGGATTGCAATCCGAGGATTCCTTTTCTGATATCCCTATTTTGGACTGCAATTCCACAACAGTATTGTCTTCCTCCGGACAATATTTTTTTTTATTTACAATAGGGTCGGATATACACTACTTAATTTTCCTGAATTTTCTTATTTTATTTTTCACTAGATAGCTACCTGATACAACTGTTTTTGTTTGTATGAAAAACTAAGAAACTTTACAATGCGCTCATTATATGTATTTGTCTTGTGGAATGTCACTTTATTATACACACGATATTTTATGTGTACATCAAAATCTACGTTTTACATAAGGTTTATCATTTTTGTGTTCACACGTTGGTATGTTATGTACATATGACATAACCTATAAAGCTAAACAAATGCATACTTTTGATAATGCAATATCCATTTTTTTCCCTCATTTTTAGTTTTTAGGCTATTAAATCCATATTAGTTTAAATTATTTTAAAATTTTACTTAATTTTAAACGCCTCAAACACTTGCTTTATTTGAAACCAGCTGATGTTAGATGCTTTGTCACTTGAAAATAGAACACGCTCTAAATCAAAATAAGTGCGCTAAGATAGCATCGACGAAATAGTGTCGGTTTTGGGTATTAAGAAACCGGGAAAAAATGGGGGAAATCGTGGGTATTTTGAAAACTATATCCAACAGGTTAGAATCGATTTTGGGGATTCTAGGGGGAAACAAAATAGAAATCGTGGATGAATTTTCCCAGGAGCACTGTTCAACTGTCATGCTAGAGAGTTATATTATTAAAGTGTACACTTTGGAGAACAAAATGAGAGAACCGTGCAAAAAATCTGTCCAGCCGTTTTCGAGAAAATCGGGCAAATCCAAAATGGCAAAAAAACCGTGGATGAATTTTCCCAGGAGCACTGTTCAACTGTCATGCTAAAGGATCAAATATTCTTAAAGTGAACACTTTGGAGAACAAAATGAAAGAACCGTGCAAAAAATCTGTCGAGCCGTTTTCGAGAAAATCGGCCAAATCCAAAATGGCTAAAAAAAACCCTGGACGAATTTTCCCAGGAGCACTGTTGAACTGTCATGCCAAAGAGTCATATATTCTTGAAGTGGACACTTTGGAGAGCAAAATGAGAGAAACGTGCAAAAAATCTGTCAAGCCGTTTTCGAGAAAATCGGGCAAATCCAAAATGGCCAAACGTGGATGAATTTTCCCAGGAACACTTTTTAACTGTCATGCTAGAGGGTCTCTGATATGACCAACTAGTGAGTACAAATATATTCTTTTAGTTCGTAAATCCATATCCTCTATTACATGTCCTGTTGCGTCAACATGCAGGGTATAGTTTATTTTTTTTTATGAAATCGTTATGTTGTCTCAAAATTTCAATTTGCTTTTTTGACCACAAAAAGTCTTCCATGTCTGTTGATAGACGTTGAAAATAGATTTTAGGCTTACATTTAACTATAACTATAACATTTACATTTAACTATATATAAATGCGTCAGGATCATTATCTTGTTCATCTGCTGATTCGGCCTTACTATTTCGTATATTAGATAATGAGTTTATCATTTGTGATCTGCCTACTAATCGAAGCTCGTCCGATTGCTTATTAATTTTGTGCATTTGATAAGTCATGGCGCTTTCTTTAGATAGTTTTGATTTTCCTAAGTTTCTTTGCGCTTCACGACATTGGAAGGTATTTTTTCTATCAATGGAATGAACAATTTCAGCTTGTGATCTAAAAACAGCAATTTTTCCATTTATACTACCATTAAATATATAAAAACTACATTCAAAATCTGTACAATATCCATATGCTACAAATGAATTTTAATCTATCCTCGTATGCTTAAAATTAATATCACATGCATTATTTTTAACTAGATATCCAGTTCTAATTAAATCTTCTAATAGTTTCTTTGTGGGTATCTCCGTTTTGTTATTTTTAAGGATCTCGCCAATTACTGGAAATATCATTTCTGTGTCAAATATTGGACATTCAAATTTCTTGTGTATTTTCTTTAATTTACTCTCAACCATACGTACATTTCTATTTAAATGCGTACGTATTTCATATCTGCAAGACTGAGATTAGGAGATCCCATTTTTTCATTAAGGCTTGATTCATTAATGAAACGGTCGATACTTAAACAATTTTCGTTAGTATTGCAATTTTTTGTACTTAAGTTCTGGATATTTGGGCCATTTTTGATATTATATTCTGATACTTCCAAATTATCCGCAATCACCACAGCTTTCTCAATAACATTTGCAGGTTTCTCCGTTCCAGTCAGATCTTTATCTAAACTTCCACACTCAACCTCAGAGTTCTCAAAATCGGAGAAATTAAATGAAAAATTCGCCGTTTCACTTCCTTCAACGATACTTAAGGAGTTGTCAGAATTTTACGTCCGTTCAGTTTTTATTAAATCGTTATTTTCAACGGCCGCAAAGAATTTTTCCGTGAATATACCCGACGAAATCTTAATAAATGAACTTTAATAATTTTTATTCAAAATATTAAAGAATAATAAACCTACAGTTTTATCAAGTTCCTCTTCTGGTGCTTAATCAGGTTTCGCCATTTGAATAAGAAACTAAAAATTAAAACAGTTTAAAAATGTACCTTATTTCAATTTTTTTTAAATTTCAAAATAAATTCCAAATGTTGATACATTGCTGCCATTTTAGCATTTTAACTAATAGGTTTAAAATATTCTTTCGTAAAAGTTTAAACAAAAATTTAAATCTAGCATTGCACCAGATTTACCGATTAGAATTCTTCTGTTATAAATTTGTGGCAATACTGCCAAATAGTATATGAAGCAGCGATGCCAACTTGGTGCTTTTGGCACTATTATTAGTGCTTTTTGAATACTCAAAACGCCAAATTTTGAGCTTTTTAAGCCTGGCCAGGAAAACATAAGGTATTAATGTATTATGCATTTTTATTTTCTAAATTCCCCCTACAATTAATTTTTTCCGATTTTTTTTAAATAATGCACTTTTTCATTTTCAGTTTTTTTTGAAATTTAAGAGTTGACATCACTGCATTCATTATACATTGAAATACGTCAATTATCTGTGAATAATTAAACATTAGCACTTTGTACATATTCTATTATGTGACAAAATTGTCAAGACACTGCAATAACGCTAATAAATGCAGTCTATACTTAATAAATTTTTCCCTTGACAAAGAATTGACTTTTATCATGATACAAATTTATCAGGTATATCATTGTATAGGAAAAACAGCTAACATAAAAAAATTATTGTTCCATATAAAGTTTGACTTTAGTCATGATAAAAATATATGCATAGGTATCACGTATAGAAGTAGGATAAATAAGTACAAAAGTAAATAAATAAGTAAAAAGTAAAACAATAGACTTACAGCATGTTTATAGAACACGTCACAATCAAGACACGCACGAATGGCACACGCACGAATACGTAAGAATTTGCATTTGTAGAACACGTTAATTTTTTTTCGTCCGTCTTACGTCGTGTGGCGCTCTTAGCAATTTAGTGCCAAATCACAGTGTTGCCTATCTGTAAATAATTTTTATTTGTTTACATTTTGTCATATAAAATTTGTATTTTTGTCATTAAAAAAGGTAACCCTTTTTGACGGCAACATGGAAGTATTTATGTAAATGAAAATTTTTTATTTAAAAAAGGAATATTTAACTTTATACACATATACAAATAATGAAATAGCATAAAATGAGCTATTATCTTGCAAGATATAAGAAAATGAATTTCGAAAAATAATAACTGCACGGCTGTTGTCAACTTTATGCTCTAATTGCCACTTACAATAATAAAAAAACAAAAAAAAATTACTATTTGTAGCAACATTCACTTTTTTGCGGATATATCAATTTTATTTTATTTATTTCTTATAAAACTTGTAATTTTTTCCACCGACGAATGTAATTTTGCATTCGTGCACTTTTTTTTGTTTTGACAGCAGAAAACGCGTTATACAAACCCAAACAAACTGTCACTTGTTACGTTTTTTAGAAAAATAAAATGACATTCGCGTTATATAACCCCAAACTTGGCAAACGTCAGGTTTTATACGCGTATTTTAGACATATTGGGTTCTATAAACATGCTGTTACGTGTCTTACACCACTATTGATTTTTAATTTTTTGGACTTTGAATCCACTATTTTTATGGGCCTTTTTCTACTGCATTTATTTAACTTATCCAAAATTCTTTCGTAGGGAATGTCATTTTCAGTAAAAGGGATTTCGACATAAGCCTCTTTTATGGATTTTCGCGTGATACTGAAAAAAATATATTTCATTAAGTGTACATACATACATATAGAAAAAGTTATCCAACTGCATATAAAAATAAATTTATGCCGACAAATGTTTTTTGGTTGTACACTAAAAAATGTATGGACATAACAGTTTTTTCTTAGGATTAAATTTTCTATCATTAAAGATAAATTTTTTTTCTTCAAAAAATGCTTTACTAAACTAGATTTAAGTCTAGATTCTCTGCACAGCTCTTAATTGATTAAAATATTGACCCATCAAATCACATTCATATATGCAAAGGGGCCAGTCATATATTACGTAACGCTCTAGGGGGAGGGGGTTTGAGTTTTGTTACGATTTGTTATGGTGGTAGATGTGGTCTTTTTTTGTTTTGGCGATTTTTTTTTTGTTTTTGGTGATTTTTTTTTGGATTGGCGATTTTATGATTTTTTAGTTTTACCGTTTTTGAAAATTTCACGAAGTTTGCTCTCACGGTTTCCAAGATACAGCAAGTTGTCAAAATTATATAGTCAAAATTACATTAAATGATGGAACACCCTTTAATTTAAATTTTTAGAAATTTTACAGGCCTATTCTGGCACAGTAATAATAGTCACCATGGTTATAATTTGTAACCAAAGTAAAATTAATACTTAAATATATAAAACTTTTTAACCACATTTGTTGAATTATTTTTTGTTTCCTTTTAGCCGGAATACCGGAACAAATAAAAATTACAATAAGGTAACAAAAGCTCGGTTACAAATTTATTATTATCAAATTGCCAGAATAAGGTTGTTAGTGTTAATTGTTGTAGTCTGTATAAAAATACACTAACCTTACAAAATTGAAGTGTATACACATACATATAATTGTATATATATTACATGGGATTTTAACATTTTTCGTTGCTCGTTTCGGAACACCCTTTAATTTTTAACTCTCATGTATTTGTTGTTGTAGCGGCTAAATGTGTTCATACTGTGTCCAAATTTTAGGTCCGTAGCTCTTACCTTTATCGATAAAATACCGTGACAAACGGACGGACAGCGTATTGAAAACAATAGGATTCCTTTTCACCTTTGGTGTACGCAACCCTAATAAAGCAATTATCAAGTTAAATAAAACAAACAAAAACCAGCAAATTCCTAGTATGCATTTACAATATTTTAAATAAGTTTGTGTTGCTTCTTTCAAACACTAACACACACATACTTCACAGATGACGATCTTACTCAAAATTTGGGATTGCATTGTTTTTTTTTTTTTTAATGCATGATTTTTATTAATTGTATCTTCATATATGAACTAACAATAAGTATTCAAATCTTAAATCTAAAAATATAATTAGGCCCGACCAGTGTCGGACATAAGCTTAGTAATAGTTATATATAATACATAAGTAGTGATAGTCAAAAGAAAAAAATAAAAGTATTTTCAAGAAGTCCCATCTGGAGTGCTATGAATAAGAGCCCTTGTGTCCCTCTTTTTTAGGCGGATGTGTCCAGTAAAGTTCAAAATATTACGGGCATGCGGATTAGGATGAGACTCGAGTTTTGTTAAATATTTGTCAGCGTATTTTGCAATTTCTTCAGTCACTAGTGGCATATTTAAATCACGATGTATATTTGAATTTTTTATATACCATGGAGCCAATGTTATTAACCGTAAAATTTTGTTTTGCCTTCGTTGGATTCTCTCGACATTAGAAGCTGAAGCAGTGCCTCATAACTGTATTCCGTATTACCATATTGGTTTCAAAATCGACTTGTATATTAAAAGTTTACAATCTAGACTGAGTGTTGAATTTCTACCAATCAGCCAATGTATCTGAGTTAATTTCAGTTTCATTTGTGTTAGCTTTGAGTCAATATGGGGCTTCCATGTAAGCCGTCGATCAAGGTGTATACCAAGGTATTTTACGTGTGAATGTTGAAGAACAACTTGATTGTTGATTCGAATTGGCGAACAAGTATATCTTCGCAGGGTAAATGTTACCTGGACACACTTTTGCTCGTTTACTTTGATTCTCAATAAATTTAACCATAGTTCCAGTTGTGTAATATGTTCTTGTAGATATCGGGAAGCCTCGTGAGGGTTTTCGTGCATACTAAGGCAGGCTGTATCATCGGCAAACGTAGATGTATGGATATTGCTGCTCAAAGGCATATCACAAGTGTAAATCAAATAAAAAACTGGCCCCAGTATGCTCCCCTGTGGCACACCGGATGATATAGATTCAGACACACTCATGAAGTCTCCTTCCACAACCGTAAACTTCCGGGTAGTAATATAACTTTCTAATAATTTCAGAAAATTTATTGGTAAATATGATTTCAATTTTAAAATAAGACCTTCATGCCACACTTTATCAAATGCCTGAGAAACGTCGATAAACAGCGCAGAACAATACTTCTTTTCTTCAAATGTTCTTCTTATAAATTGAACCAATCTATGAGTTTGTTCGATAGTGCTATGCTGACTTCTAAAACCAAATTGATGGTCCGGTATGCACCCACTACTAACTAGAATTGGGGACAATTTTGTCATGAGCAGTTTTTCGAAAAGTTTTGACATTGTTGATAGCAGACTCATTGGCCTGTATGACTCAGCCTTGGTAAGGTCTTTGCCCGGCTTTGGAATCATTTTAACTTTGGCAAGCTTCCAGCTATTTGGATAATACTCCAGTCGTAAAATGGCGTTAAAAATAAATAACAGGATTCTAATTGCAATACGAGGCAACTTTATTAGCATCTGGTTACTAATTCCATCAATACCCGGAGCTTTTTTCGGGTTAAGTTCAGCTATTAGTTTTTGTACATCACACGTTCTAAATTTTATGGGTCGAGGGGGTAGCGCCACTACATTCGGCAAATCAATAACACCAGTACATGAGTTAGGCGCAAATACTGATTTTAAATGCTCAGCAAATATTTTACCTTTTTCAGTATCGCTTCTTGCCCAACCCCCTTTTGATGTACGCAGATGTGGTTTAAACGCAACAGGTTTTTTAAGCTTTCTAGCAGCGCGCCACAAAGAGTAATTAGATGCTGGTGTGGCATCAAGACCTTCCAGATAGTTTTTAAAAGATGCAGTTTTTTCAAATGCTTGGAGTCGTTTATTGCACTCTTTAAATCTGATTTTATGTTGGGACGATCTGTGCTGTTGCCATTCCCTTCTAGCTCTTCTTTTTTCACTTACGAGACGTTCAATATCCGTATAATAAATTCTATTAAATCCAGTCTGCGGGTAGGAGGTAGTCGCATGTTCAGCAGCCTGTTTTATATTTTTGATAAGATTGCCAATGTTAAATTCAATATCTTCGGATGTTCTTAGCGTAATGTTTTCCGTACAATGAGTACTGAGATATTTTCTGAACCCCAGCCAATTAACACGGTTGATCGTCTTCGCATACGGGTGAGGTAAGTCACTACTTAATGGGCTACAAATTGTAACGATCGTGGGAGAGTGATCGGAAGAAAGATCTTGAGACGCTTCAATATGAACTAATTGCCTAGAAATATTTTTCATGACTCCAAAATCTATAACATCCGGAATTTTTTGTATGTCCGTAGGCCAATAAGTGGTCTCCCCACTCGAAATGACTTCCAAGCCCATTTTTGAAATTGTGTTGAACAATGCCCGACCTCTAGGTGTAATAAGACGCGAACCCCAGAACGTATGTTTTGCATTGTAGTCGCCAGCTGCTACGAAGCAAGGGCTAAGGGATTTGTAGAAATCCTCGTATTGGTCCTCAGTAATTGCGAATCTAGGAGGGGAGTAAATTGATGATATGACAAAATTAGTGCAAAAATTTTCGACACAAATATTCGTTGCGTGTAAATGTTCTTCGCAAATGTTGTCAATAATATAATGCTTGAGTCTTGACTTTATTAAAATTGCTGATCCACCGCATGCTCTTCCTCTCGGGTACTTTGAATCATATAAGATGTAGCCATAAATTTTAAAAAGGCTTCTCGAAGTCAAATGAGTCTCAGAGACCAACATTATATCAATATTTTTTTCCGTGAGGAAGTGCTCAAGTTCATTTTTATGTTGGCGAATGCCGTTTGCGTTCCAGATTGCATTGTGAAAAAGATTTTTTCCGCCTAGCGTATAGATGTTTACACATCAAAAAGATGTCGCGTAAGCTTACCTTCCTATCAATACATATATTAAACAGCAAAACATTTATATCAATAAAATCGAAAGTACAAAAAAGTATATCTTCAGTATATATTCAGTAAAAAGTATCAAAAAGTTGCAAAAATTCGAAAAAGTATCAAATTTTGGTGCATTTTGTAATGTTAGCACAATAGTATCCAAGCGGTCGAAAAAGTGGCAAACTGCTACCTTAGTAGCACCAACGGTAACGCTGATCACAAGCAGCGATGTCAATTAGGTCTTTGGCACTATTTTTAGTGCTTTTTGAAGACTCAAAACGCCAAATTTTGAGCGTTAGCGCCAAACTGAGGAAAAGCACTATGTAATGCGTTTAAGAAATGTGTGTATTTCTTAAAATTACTTTAATAAAAGCTTGGTGTTTATATATTTTCAGTGTAAATCATACCTTTTTCGTCAGAATAGCTGAGAAAATATTAAACATTATTAAACTTCAACCGTTTGAGTCTTCACTCGTTTTTTACGTTAGTGCTTTTTACGCTTTTTAGATCTCAAAATTACGCTTTTTGTGCTCTTTTTAAATTTTGATGTGCTTTTAGAACCAAAAAAGTTGGCATCACTTGCAGTGTATGCTGCGCTCGCATTGCTGAGAGCGAAAGCGTGTGTGGGTTATTATGTTTGATTTTTATTATTTTGCTTTTTTACAGTCTCGTAGACAGCGTATGCTATGATCAGCGCTGCCGTTTTGGTTACTTGTAACCAAAATTGGTTACTTTTTTCCAATGTGTACTTGTGTACTTTTTTTGAAATATAGAATAGCTTAGAAAGTACTAAACATTATTAAATTTCACTCGTTTGAATTTTCACTAGTTTTCCACGTTAGTGCGTTTTACGCCATTTATATCTCAAAATTACGCTTTTCAGTGCTTTTTTTAAATTTTGATTTGCTTTTAGAGCTAAAAAAAAGTTGGCATCACTGATCACAAGCTCTACTTTTTTATAAATGAAAACCTCATGATGGGGTTGCCCAACTATTTTTTCGTCGTTGGGTAAACACTACAAAAACCATAATTTAAGTGATTTCCCAACATAATTTTGTTTTTGTTAAGTGTAATATATTCCCAATACTTCAAACAATTACTTTAAAAGCTAGTTGCAAACAATTCATTCTCTTATATTTCACAAGAAAATGTATCAGCCGTTCAACAAAACCTACTAATGGTATCTAAAATTTACCTTTTGAGTTTCAAAGAAAATCATACGATTTAATGAATTTAGCAAACTTGAAAACTACACAATTGCGTTTCTTCTTGTTATATTGCTGGAGCCTTAATTATTTTAAACAATTTATTAGATGTTGAAGTGTACAAAAACTTTTTAATTTTATTAAATTCTTATAGTATTTTCTCGTCAAGCAAGTTAGCCACATTAAAATCCAAATACGTTCAAGAATTCTTAAAACCATTTTTTTAACTTATGCCTCGATATTAAGGTAGAAATACATAACACGAGATTGTTCGTCGACGAATATCGTGCGCTTGAAAACTTTACCGCATGAAAAATGGCAAGTTACTCAACACGCGTTACAAACGCCTTTTCTTTCAGCTTTTTTATTTATTTTTACATTGAAAAATGATCTTGGATAATTTTCAATTCCTTTTTTGTACAATACTGTATAGTTTTCAAACTCTTTATTAAGATTTTCCTTCATGATTCTAATTTTTTTTAATTTTTTTTCTTTTATTGTCGGCTGATTAGTAGTCAAAACAACACAACACATTAATAAGTTGACAGTTAACCAACTTTCTGCGGCAAACGCGTCAAAGAGTTTGGTATGTAACTTGTCGTATGCAAAAACACTATTTCAACTTTTTTTGACAGATGCCTACAGTTCGCACGCGCACTAACGCGTGTTATGTAACTTGACCTTTAGGGTCCTAATTCGCAAACTATGAATATACATAATCTAATCCACATAAGGGATCCCTTATCACTATTTTCAGCTTTTTGAAATTGCACATTTTCCATACTAACAGTTTCTCAAATAATATACCATTAGTATTTCCTCGTGTTAAAAATTGAAAATATTCACTGGGAAAAACTATAGACACCGTTGAAGCGAAAACACTATTTTATTTTTTAGAATTTAGGACTATAAATTTATTGTTATCAGTAATATATGATAATATAAGTAATGGAAATGTCATGGTTATATCAGAAATTTTTAATAGCAAACTTTCTGTATACAAATGTGATAATATTTACAAAACATTTAACGAAACTCTTGATTTGTTACGTATCCACTGTCATCCAGGGACGTAGGATGATTATATGTCGTTAAAGATTTAGACCAGCAAAAAATTTAAATATACCTAAGCATGGTAGATGTTAAGTGTATTCTTACCAAATGGCAAAATTAAATAAAAACGAAAATAAAATAAAAATTTATTAAAAAGCATTGGCAAATAATTTTTCAGATTGTAAACCGTAACGTCACCTTAAATGCAAACTAACTACACTTTTACATTTTTTACAGGAGAAACAATATTGACTACAATATGGAAAACTTTCTTATTAAATATTTTTTCTTATTTTTCAATTTTCTTAAATGCTTCACTTAACTATTTTACCCTTACGATTTCATTGTTTATACACTTGAAACAAAAAACACTAAGAAATATGTGTATATACACAACTACAAAAATTTAGATTTGTAAATTTTTTAAACTTTTATGATCTTTGTAAAATTATTTTTAAAGGATTTCAACTTTTAATTTTTCACAAAATATGTGCATACACACAAGAACTGCAAAAATTAATTCTCTGAAAATGAAAACATTTTTACAGTTACTTAAGTAATGCCAATATTCTTGATAAAAGTAACTTCCAGCGGTTTTTACATAAATTGTGTTCACACGGACAATTTAACGTCTTAACAGAAGTAGTAAAGCCGGCTGGTAAATGTTTGCAAAATAGATCTATTGTGTTTACAGAGAAACTTGTTGCTAGCTATTAGATTAATAAACATAATTTTCATATAATTTTGATTGTATTTTTATTATAAAAAATAAAGAAATAAGTAATATATTTAAAAACTAAAGCAAAAACACAAAATAAAGGTGGAATCTTATTATATATATATATATTATTATTGATTGATTGATTGATATTATATTATATTGAGCACATTGAATCGGAATCACTGGAATTGAAATCAGGCGGCGTCGAGTGACCACCTGTAGCTCGTTTCTGTATTTCTCGCATCTCGTAAAATTGCCCGCATGAAACGAGGGAATCATAATTAAAACAGTGTAAATTGAAACACAAAATGGCTTTTCTCACATAAGTGTTTCTGTATCTTTATTTTGCGAGAACTATCTGTCATTTAAACAAATTTCCAGCAATTATTGGAAGAATGCGAGAAAAAGTGTTTCTGTACCAACATTTTGTGAAAAGTTTTCGCAAGAACTGTCAAAACAAGTCACATTTCAAATTGGTGCGGGAACAGCAAAATTTAGACATTTATATAAATATTTTTAATTTGGTGCGTACGTAACTTTATCAAATAATTAAATAAATATATAAATATGGAACCCAAGTCAGCAGAAAAGATGAGTTTGAATAAAATTATTATGTATACATATTTACATACATATGGATGTGAAACACATATGTATATTTGTATATAATGTGTTTGTAAATTATTTGTTTTATTTGAATAGAAAATAGAAAGAGTTTCTAAGCAACAGAGACAAAAGCTGGTGGACTACATGTCCTCCAATTAAGAATTTGCTAGAGGTCAATTTGACAAATTAAATGCTAATTCTAATTTCAAAGAGCAATGGGAGTCACTGAAAGTTTATTTAAACTCTTTGGGTGGATGTGAAAAAAGTGTAGAGCAATGGAAAAAGGTAAGGTTTTTTGTTTTTGGTATGCATACAATAGTAACTGATTTAATTTGTTTTATTGTTCTTAGTGTTGGATAGACCTCAAATCAGGCGTCAAGAAGACCATTAACTCAAGAAGAAAATTCATGAACAGAACAGGTGGTGGTAGCTGGGCAGACGTACCCCGATATTTGAATCCTCTAGAAGAACAAGTACTGAGGATTATAACAGTTGCTGCCGTTTATGGCGACTCATGTACTCCTGAATCCGGCATTATAGTAGAAGAATTAGAGGTATGTACATATACATTATACATTAGAGTGACTCATCTCGTATGAATATGAAAAACTTAGTTTTGTTACCCTCCTCAAATTAAAGATTGATCTTCTTAATGAGGATTCTCAAAACATTTGAGGGGTCTACAGATGACCGTCGCACAATGGTTCCTGCTAGTGTAAGAGCGTAGATAAATTCAAAATTTTAAGTGTTTGAGACGTAATGTTTTTTCTGTTTTTTCAATAAAAATATGTACAAATGAACATATTTTACTACGTTCATCAATAGATTTTATTTTTCTTTAGGAAATATTCTTGCATAAAGTAGCTATATATGCGTAATCAAAAAAGTTGACTTATAATAACTAAAGTTTTGAAGACCTATAACTTTAAAAGTATAAGAGTCACACTTACATATTATATATTTTTGAAAAGGTAATTTTATTGCAAATAAAATTTTATTAATTTTTTATCAATGTGGTTTAATAAAAAAAAATTTCAACCAATTTTTAGATCTATCTTTAAATTTTAAGAATTAGATTTTAAGGTGGACCTACAATTTTGCCGCCACTCCCCTCCACTTAGATATTAGCACAAGTATATTGCTATATGTTTCACTTATTCGTCCTAAAAATTTTAGCTGCTAATACCTGCTAGCCTGCAAAATATTTACAAAATACTTTAACTACTACTTTTCGGAATATGTTTTTTTTTAAGTTTTTCCAATAAAATTAAACAAAATTTGTTTTTATTTTTTGTTTTAAATGTCAAATATTATCATAAAGAATTATTAGAAATAAAACAAGTATTACTTGGAAATAAAAATAAAAAAAAATAATTTTTAAATTTTAATCTCAAAAAAATCTCAAAAAAGCTAATATTTGCAAGACAAAAAAAATTAAATTTTTTTTGCGCATTATGAACAATTCCATCAAAACAACTCAAAAAAACATAAAAACAAAAAAATTTAAATTTCTGTTTTCTTGGAAATCAAAAAAAAAATAAAAAATCAACTTTGGAAATTTTTTTACAATGTACCCCACTGTGCGATTTTCAATGTTGATATGTCGTAGTAATCCTTGATTTCTTGTCTGCAATCGGTTTTTTACAAAACTCAAAAATGTTTTCTAAATCAAAAGTTACAGATTTTAGCTACGCAAACCCCAAAAAGGAACCACTGTGCGTCGTGAGCTGGACCATGTCTAAAAAATGTCTATTTTTGTAGTGATTTGATATATTTGTACATTCTCCCCAGACAACATTTAAAACAAGTACATCATCTGAAAGATTTTTTCAAGACGATACCAATGGTGTATCAAACTTTACCATTCGTACCATGAGCAATGCGTTATTCCATAAAAACTACGGTTTATAAGCATTTTCGGAACAGGTGCTATTTCTATTTAAAATAAATTCAATTATTTCAAAACCCGACCAAAAAAGGAGCGTTATAAGTTTGTAGTGTGTGTCTGTGCTAGTCCACATACAAACCAAACGGCTGAAACAATTTTGATTTAGTTTTTTCTGCTTGAAAGGTAACTTAATATAATATCTTCTAGCCTATACTTGAAGAAAGTCAGTTCAGCCATTTGGAAGTTACTATAAATTTTCTCGTCGTTTCAAAGTTTTAATTTTTGTTATTTAGATATTAATTGATTTTAGACATTGTTACTACATTTCTATTGTTAGTTCTCGCCAGGGTAGGAAGATTGCTCGAATTAATTGCTTTCGTAAACGAATTTAATTCGAACGAATTTTATTTTCCATGTTGTAAAGAATTATTCTCTTTAATTCGCAAAATTTTATTTATAAAAAAACCAAGAATGCAAAATAGAATTCCTCTCGCAAATTTAAAAATAAAATTCGCAAACGAAAAGAAAATAGAATTCGCGATTTAATTAAAAAATACAAGTAATCCAAAGTAAAGACTTTAAATATTCTTAAGGAGATTTTATTATTATTATTCCTAGAGAGCTGAAATTTGGTGTGTAGGTTCCCCTTCCTATGTATAGATCCACTAAGAAGGGGTTTTTGGAAATTCAAACGAGAAAAGGGGTAAAATAAGGTAAAATTTGATATTTTTATATCTCGGAAACTACATTAGATAGACTAAAAATTCAAAAAGGATAAGAATGCTGATAAAAAGCAAGCCGACATGTATTTGGTATTTTTTTAATATGTGTACTTTTAGGGGTTAAAAGGGGTAAAAACTGAGTTTTGGTACCTTTTTTGCACTAGACATATCCTGTAAATTATTAAAAGTAGCAAAAAGCTTTTTGTGCGTTCCTTTCTTCTGACCAGAATCTTGAACGGGTTTAACACTTTCTGAAAATTTTCACTTATAAGGGGTAACATTTTACCCGTTTTCGGTACCTTTATGTTAATGATAATGTACACATATACATACATGTAAAAATAATTTACTACGACTTCTTACCAGTCAGTAGAAGCTGGGATAATAAAATTTATTCTTTTTGAACTGCCCAAAAAGTGCCAAGGGGGTAAAATTGGTATCTTTATATTTCGGAAACTACATTAGATGGACTAAAAATTCTAAAAGCGTACGAATGCTGCTAAAAAATAAGCCTTTTTAGAAAAATATAGTTTTTAGAAAAAGTACTTTGTAGAAAAAGGTGCTTTGCCGGAAAAATACTTGTTAGGAAAAAGTACTTTTCGGGAAAAGTACTTTTTAGAAAAAGGTACTTATTAAGAAAAATACTTTTTAGAAAAAGGTACTTTTTAAGAAAAATCCTTTTCAGAAAAAAACACTTTTTGGAAAAAGGTGCTTTGTCGGAAAAATAATTTTTAGGAAAAGGTACTTTTTGGGAAAAGTACTTTTTAGAAAAATTTACTTTTTGGGAAAAGTCCTTTTTAGGAGAAGGTACTTTTTGGGAAAAGTCTTTTTAGAAAAAAACACTTTTTAGAAAAAGGTTCTTTGTCGGAAAATTACTTTTTAGGAAAAGGTACTCAAAAGTTAATTCAAGGAATTCAAAAGTTAACTTACATATTCACAATGAATGCAAAGATGGGAATGCTAGATTGCTAAGAGATTTTTCTTTTTTTATTTAAAGGAGTGAAACTCGTTTGAACAGGTACTTTTTGGGAAAAGTACTTTTTAGGAAAAGTACTTTTTAGAAAAAGTACTTTTTAGAAAAAGGTGCTTTGTCGGAAAAATACTTTTTAGGAAAAGGTACTTTTTGGGAAAAGTACTTTTTTAAAAAATTTACTTTTTGGGAAAAGTACTTTTTAGAATAATTTACTTTTTGGGAAAAGTCCTTTTAAGGAGAAGGTACTTTTTGGGAAAAGTCCTTTTTAGAAAAAAACACTTTTTAGAAAAAGGTGATTTGTGGGAAAAATACTTTTTAGAAAAAGGTACTTTTTGGGAAAAGTCCTTTTTATTCCGAAAACAAATTTTAAAACGAACGAAAAAAATAAAATAGCATTTGCGAGTAGAATTTTTTCCCACCCTGGTTCTCGCACGAACTTTTGCGAGAATCTCTAAAAGGACTGAACTTTAATTTGATAGGTAACAAAAACTTATTGTTCTTGTTGTTTGCAAATATGGAAATATATTAACTTAATGCCTGCTTTCCTAGGATTTCAAATCTATCTATTTTTAGAACGTGATGAACTGTATATCCTGCCAATTAGAAAACGCAAAATAGAAAAACAATCACCTCCACCTTCTGAAAAGGTTTTGAATAATAAATTTCCATCCACACCAAACCCTAAAACCTCATCAAAATATGCTGACGCTTTAAGTGAAGCAAGATCAATGCAAAACGCTATGATGGAAAAATTAGATCGCATTGAAAATCAAACTTCTGAAATTTTAGAAAAACTAAACAGAATTTTAGATATGAACTGAACATGTACCTGAAACATAAATTTCTAGAAAGCTTTATTTTGAACTTAACTTAGTTATTTTATTTTATTACAAATGAATTGAAATTCTTATTTATTTGTTTTTTTTTTCAATAAACAATTACTTTATTTGAAATTATCTTCTACAAATTCTTGTTTTCAATCTGTCAAGTATACAATAAGCTTCTCCACTGTTGCCAATTCAGCTATTTTCTCGTCAAATCTAGCGATTTTTAAGTACATTTTGCGGGAAAAAATATGATTTAGCTATTAGCGGGAAATCTAGCGATTTTTTGTGCATCATAATTCGCTTTAAAATGTGAGCTTATTCCGAAATAGTGAACGTATATGAAGCAAACTATGGGAAAAAGGTGATTGATTAGAGCCACAACAATTCAAAAAAGGGATTTTGTGAGCAAAAATGTAGTACTCCAAACAGTGAACTCGTCATACAAAAATCAGCAGGCTTCTGAGCGCTACTTTTACTATATAATAGCAGAAGCCTGCTTTATTTGAAGCAATTTTCAACTGGTAGTACCGAATTCAGTACTTAGCAAATTTGGTACCAATTATACCTACGAAAATATTAATGTTGAAGATTCGCTTAAAATATTTAGTTAAAAATAATACCCCGTATAATTTTGTATGTATATCAGAGCTGGCCACCAAGAGAAATGTATTCGCGTATGTGTATTCATTTGTATAAGAAGTCGATTGTTGTTCGGCACCCTGGTGCTAATTTGGGCAGGCTGGATGTATATGTTTTTAATAAAAGAAACCTTTTATATTGCTCTTAATTGATATTTTATAAAATTTCTAGAGAAATTTTGGAAATATGAAGGAAGTTAACAAGTTACAGTCGAATTTCTGAAACATCCTAACAATACATTTGTTTTTTAGCTATTTATCGCTAAGTTTTCAAATATTTTTGAAGTTTAGCTATTTTCTAGCTATTTTCATGTCTACTTTAGCGATATTTGTTGGAAAAAAGTTGGCAACAGTGAGCTTCTCGTAGTGGTTCTTCTATTTCCTCATTGTCCATTGAAATAGTTTCTTCGTCTTGTAGAACCATTTAAACGTTCCACCACAATTTGTGGCCTTAGCGTGTACTGCGTTAAACTGCTTTTCATCCTCAGTTGATGAACGGTATGGCGTTATTAGCCAAGGCCTCAAGGAGTAGCCAGAATCACCTGAATAAATCGACACAAAATGAAAAATAACATTTTAAATAGTAAAAATTTAAAATAAAAGTTAAATTTGAATTACAATTTAAAGTATATTAACATACCTAAAAACAAAGAATGATTATTTCTGTATCTTTCGTACCACTCTTGCAATAAAACGTTAATGCGCGAAGCTTCCCAAATATATGAGTCATGGGCTGCTCCACCAAACCGTGTAAAGCCTCCAATAATTTTCAAATTATAGTCGCATATCTAAAAATGTGAGTTTGTTGTTTTATTTGTATAATTGTAAGAAAAATCATAATGAGAGAAATTCTTACCAGCTTACCATTTTTTGAGTGGTAGCCCTTTCTATTCAAATAGCAGCCCTCAACCTCTTGTTTTGGTTTTTTGATACGAACATGAGTGCAGTCTATTGCACCTATCACTCCAGGAAACCCAGTCTCTTCATAGAATCTGAGAATAGTCACCAAAATGTAAATGTGTCATAGCATTTACATATGTATGTATGTGAAAATACTTACTTTTGTTTTATAGCTTCATACTCAGAAACTTCTGGAAACTTAATCCACTTGGCCATTCATTTTTGCTCCAAAATATCTGCTACTTCATGCACACAGCGGCAGACAACACTTTTGCTTACAGAAGCCGTAACATCTTGGCCAATATCTCTGTAGTAGGAACCAGTTGCAAAAAAATGTGAAGCGGTGCACATTCGAATGGGTTGTGGTATAAAAGTTTTTTCACACCCTTCGACATGTATATATCAGTAAATAAAACAAGAGATGCGTCTCTTCTCAAACAATATACATATGTAGGTCCCTGAATCGTTGCTCCGGAATGCTGAATGGGTCAGTTGCATCCCTTAGTTGCTGTCGATAAAGCCGCAGCATATTTCGCCGATCAAGCTGTTCAGCTGTTATAATGGCTTGTTGCGGGAGGGTTCCGTAGAGCAACCACGAGCAAGCTGGAGTCTTCCAGTAATGGCTAACATGCACAGCTCACCCCAAAACAATCTCACGTGTATGTATGTATGTCTGTTGTGTTTGCTTATCGTTGGTATTGTTTTAGGGCTGGCTAAAAATAAAAATAGCTCTAATACATTGAAGTCCATAGGGCACATAAAGCAATTGTTGTTCGGATTTTTATTGGTATTTATGAGTGATTAGAATTTAGATAAAATAATTTTGTGTTTCAATTGTAAAAATTTTTTTTTCTTTTGTTTTCGTTTGTACTGCTGTCAAAAAGATATTCAAATCTGAGTGATTTACGCATACTACAGTTGTCAGCACTGTGTATTTGTAAATTATAGTAAAAAGAGTGTGGAACGTAAATATTAAACTCCCAGGGTTGTATTTTTAATTCAAACACGGGAGGAACAACATGAACAAAGAATTATCATTCGCCGTTAAAATAAATAAAATAAGACATGAATGAAAACATTGCACCTTTCTAGTTTTATGAAATCCTGTGAAAAGAAAAACCATCCGATGTAAGAAAGCGAGGAAAAAGGTCATGGAGTAAGGATAAAGGGAACCGTTGGTTAAGATTAAATCATAAAATAGTCCATGACACATACAATATTACAGGAAAAATAAATAATTAAACTGTTAGGAATACCAAAAAAATTAAGCTGTTGTCAGGAAGAAGAAAAAAAATCATTCTACAAAAATAAAGAAAAGAAAAAGATGGAGGAATTGGCGGGAAACACTTTAAGGAAAAATTGGAAAATTGGAAAAATCCAAAAATAAAATCTGTAGGTATGTAGAGGTAAAAAATAGACAGAAAGATTAGAAGTTGAAAAGTGCTCAAGTTGTCCACAACAGTCTTGCTCAAATATATTCCAAGCCGAAAACTTAATAAAATATATGAATAGAAAAGATATAAAACGATGTGAGTAGAAGTGATGGTTAGTAGAAACAAATTGTGCTAAAATAAAATTTGTTTGTTTTATGTGTGCCAATAGTGTTGAAAAAAAAGGGAACTATTGAAGAGATCCATTTGTTCTGGACAACTGAAATAAATGAAATCATAGGAGCTGAAGAGGAACATACATAAGAGGTTTGTTGTGAGGATTGATCCATTGTTCCGTAAAGAGCCCAACATAAGTGGTACGGACACAAAACGTCTTCTGCCGTCTCGCAAGGTGCAAAAAAAAATAAAAATTACAAGCCAGGTAACCCTTCAAATGCTCCCTTTTAAAATAAAAAGAATACAATCAAGAGAAAGCCAGGAGAAAAGTAATTAAATTCTCTAATAAAAAAATGAAAAAAAACACAAGAAAAAAAAATAAATATCCAACATAAAGCGAATCCAGTATATTATTTTGTCCATATCTGTAATTTTGTTTATTTGTTAAGTTGCTATAAAATTGATTTTTGCGTGCGTTATTTGGTTCGAATACTTGTTATAATAAGTCAAAATTAGTCCGTGAGAGTGCGTTAGTCAGTGTATCCTTAGTATTCCAACCGGTATAGAAAATTTACGCGGTTAATGTCGAAGATAATAATTATACATTTTGCTATAAAAAGACTAAACTAGCCTTAGGGAGCTCCTTCAGGGTAGGGATAAAATAGTTATACGTGCGAGAATAGAAAATAATTTGAATTTGAATATATATATATATAGGTTGGAAAGCAAAGAAAATACTGTACGAAAAAGTATATCAATAAACAGGAAAATAATTAAATGAATATTTAGAATAAAATAAAATGAATTTTTCGAACGAAATAGCGCAAATAAAATAATAATAACAGTAATAAAAAGCAATGTAAGAAAATAAAATAAAAAATGTATACATCTATAATCAAGCAAAAGAAAAAAAATTAGTTTAGAATAAATTATTATATATGTAGAGTATTTTTGTCGTTAAAAAAAAAAAAAAATCTTGTAGAATCAATATTGTCGTTAAAAGAAAAGAAATTGTTTAGGAGAATAAGGTTTTTATTAATAAAATAAATGTATAATTATGGTGTAATTGAAAGTCACACGATGTGTTTGGAATAGATAGAAAAGGTATGGCATGAAGGTGAGTTGAGTTAAAGAAGAAGTCGAGTTTGTTTTTGGGTCACAAAAGAAATAATAAGGAAATTGTTGTTACATGGTTGGGAGGGCGAATAAAGGGACCCAACATCTGTCTCTAGAAAACAAAGAGTATCGCTAAATCAATATGTCAGTGTAAAGTTCATGTTTGTTTGTTGTATATTTCTTTTTTTTGTGTACAGCGTACCCAATGAGAGGGTTGGAACCCGCTGGGAAAAAATGTCACCGTAAATGAGCTTGTCGGAAACCTCATTGGTCAATACGGCTGTTACATAAATGGCGCCCAAAAGTGAAAAGCGATTTGGCGCTAAATGGCGCCCAAAAGTGAAAAGCAGTTTGGCGCTAAATGCCGCCCAATGTTTATTGAAATTGTTCAAAGAAACGTGTATTCCATCCAAGCACGAAATAATAGCCCACTAGTTTAAATACTGATATAGTCCAGAGAACAAATTACCAACTCATTGCAAAGATTGAAATCTGTTCTGTAGCCCTGTAACGAAAATGATAAATTATGAGTTAAAGGTAGTACAGACGAGTTAAAGTTTTTGTTACTGAAGAGGAAAGGAGTTCAATTAGCTCAATTAAGACGCAATTTACACTGTGCCTTTTCTGCTTGCATGTGTAGGCAGGCTTTTTCAGTTCGAGGGTGAGAGGTGTTGAGAGGCATGAGGAGTAAAACAAAAGGCACGAAATGAAAATTCGAGGGGATTCTTGACATTTCTCTTTGTTTTTTCGTACTCTCAGCACTAAGAGTGTATACAAACGTCAAAAAGTCATGAAGAAAAAAGTCTTAATGTAAATGTGCTTGACTTTTCGTAGGGGGTTTAAAAGAAAATTGTCGAAAGAAGGCAGGCTAAAAAGGCATGATGTGAATAGGCTCTAAGGGATGATACAATAGCTTAGAAACTTTGTTTAAGAAAGTGACTAATTGTATTGTTATCATGATCTTGTTTTTTTTTGTTTCGTTTAATTATTTTGTAGTTTCAGTCCATCTTCGTTAGAGTTTTGCCTTATTGTAGTATCGCTTTGATAACTGTCGGATTATTAATATTGCAATTACTCCGCCATCGTATCAAGTGTAACTATAAAATGAAAAGAAAATTCTTATAATCTCATGAGGAAACAAAATTATAATCATGATTGTATAGGAGTACACTCTAACGTAAAGAAATTTGATGTATTATGTTTTACATATTGATGGTGATACTTTGAGTTTAATATTTAAATAACCACTTCGATAACCACCGACCACTTTCATGCCAAACCAAACACGAGAATTAATATACATACATTTTACTGGAAAATATAATTCTAAGTTTTAGTGTAATATTAAGTTATATTCATATATTTACTGTTTTTTTTTTTATTTTATATATTTTTTTATATTATTATACCAGAAACGTTTAGTTTGAGCCCCCTAGAAAAAGTTTTCCTGAGAAGTCCGTGTTTCTTTTGTTTTCACGCTAATCTCCAGTTTTTTTTATGTTTATTTACTTTTTTGAACATATATGTCTGAATCTTCTTACGATCCGAAAAATAGAAAAAGAACAAGGCAGTTACAGTTCGATTTGAATAGGTCCACTCCATTTGCTTTTGGTAAAAGTTATAAATCAAATACTCCCAGCCGCAAGCCTAGTGCAAACCGCAACTTAGAAATGAATCAGGCATCAGACAATACAGGTCCACAAATAATAGACAAATCGCAGACGATAATGTCGAGTAATCCGTCCACGAGTGCAGCTGCACGAAATATTTCTAGCGAACAGCAAGCAAATAGCTTACAGCAACCGATAAGGGAAGGAAATAGTGAAGAGGCCCATAGAGTAAATGTGGAACGTACATCGTCGTCTGACATTAGTGATTTAAAAAAGCAGATGGCTGATTTGACGGCTACTATGAGTAAAATGAGCGTAGTCCTACAATTTACTCAACAAGAGAATAAAAGGTTAAGGGATGAAATCAGGCCGAATGTACTTAAAAATAATAGCAGCATAGTTAACCCCTTAGATTCGTCACCAAGAAGCTCCGAACATTCAATGAGAGCCCCTTCTGAAAATACAGACGCAGATAATTGTAAAAGCTACCAAAATATGCGCGTTGATAAGTGGGGACTCGAATTTGATGGTAATGTGAATAAATTAGCAATAGAGGATTTCGTCTTTCAGGTTGAACGATTGCAAAAGCAATATAATGTGCCTTGGAATGAAGTCCTAATGAATTTCCATCTTTTTGTCAAAGGCGTAGCTGAAAAGTGGTACTGGCTGTTTATAAAAACAAATTATGTCTCAGAATGGGCCACACTAAAAGACGCACTTCTGAAACAATATCAATCAACAAGGTCTAGTTTTGAATTGATGAGCGATATTGTGGAAAGAAAACAGCAGCCTGGCGAAAAAATTGATGATTTCTTTTTCACGATGAGTCAAATGAGGTCCCGCCTAGATATTTCCATGCCTGAAAGGGAAATGATAAAAATTATAAAAAAAAATTTGTGGGACGACATAAGATCTAAAGTTTATCCCATAGCCGTTAATTCCGTAGAAGAATTACGACAAGAATGCGTTGAGGTAGCAAAAATATTTGGCAGAAAGGAATTTAAAACAAATTCGGCTCCGCTACAAATGAATCGGTTTAACAGGCAAGTGAATGAAATTTTTGAAGAACCGCAGGAAGAAGTTGATGGTTCAGTAGAAAAATATGAAGAAGTGGCTTCACTGGCAGCAAACCTAGCACATTTGCAAAAATCTAGAGGTCAGCTCGTTTGCTGGAATTGTCGTAAAAATGGTCATGCGTTTATGTTTTGTCCTTCATCGGAAAGAACAATTTTTTGTTACGGATGTGGTAAGCCGGACATCATATCCCCGAATTGCATGGACTGCAAAGAAAAAAACTATTCCAGAAACGAGGGAGTAGCTGGAAACCATCGTTTCAAAGAGAATGCGCCAGCAATGATGCGTTAAATAGAATACCTAATAATAATAATAATTTAGTAAAAACGGTAGAGAATTTTAATAAGTTTATTCCGAGCCTGCGACATAAATATACTTTAGAAGAAAGACAACAAAATTATGAGAAAGTGAGAGCAAAAATATTTGGAGAAGAAATTCAATCCAAAAGAAACATTTCAAATAGGATAAGGAAATTGAGAAATAAATTTAGGGAAAGGAGAATAATCAGGAAACTAGTAATAGAAACAATAAAAGTAGCCGATAGGAAAATAGATAATAGAGCATTTGCAGAGATTAGCGTAGGAAATATTAAGATTAAGGGATTGCTGGACACAGGAGCGTCAATTAGTTTATTAGGAAAAGGCTGTAGAGAACTAATAGAAAGCATAGGAATGAGTGTTAAGCCAATATACTCCGTAGTTTCAACAGCAGCCGGAAAAAAGCATAGGCTAATAGGAAAAATTTAATTAAGAACTTATTTTAAAGATAAGGTGGAGAAAATAGTTTTTTATTTATGCCCAGATTTAGAACAAGAGGCATATTTAGGCGTAGACTTTTGGCGAGCATTTCATCTAGCACCAGAAATTTTTGAAGTAGAAGAGCTTAGTATTGAAAAGGCGCAAGTAACTGATCAAAAGTCCAATCCTCACATCCTGACAGAAGAACAACAGATAAAACTAGAAAATGTTATTAAAATGTTTCCATCTTTTGAAAATGAAGGATTAGGTTGTACCCCGCTAGAAAAACATGTCATAAAATTAGTTAAGGGTGCAGTTCCTTTTAAGGACAGACACTATCCCTTGTCCCCAGCGATGCAAGAAATTGTTTACAAAGAAATCGACAAAATGCTTGAATTAAAAGTCATAGAAGAAAGTGAGAATCCCTGGTCAAACAAAACTACAATTGTTAAAAAACCTGGAAAGAATAGATTCTGCCTTGATGCTAGAAAGCTAAATAAATTAACAATAAAATACGCCTATCCATTACAAAATATTGATGGTATTCTTAGCAGAATTGACGAAACTTATTTTATAAGTAGCGTTGATTTGAAATTCGCTTTCTGGCAGATTGAGTTAGAAAAAGAGTGTAGGCCGTATACAGCTTTTACCGTTGCAGGTCGACCACTCTACCAGTTTCGTATGATGCCATTCGGACTATGCAACGCTGCACAACGTCTCTGTAGGCTCATGGACAAAGTTATACCGCAGAAGCTGAAAGAAAATGTATTCATCTATCTTGATGATCTGTTGGTAATATCCGACACGTTTGAGAAACACTTAAAGATTTTAGAGGAAGTTGCCGCGTGCTTAAGAAAAGCAAATTTAACAATAGGTCTGAATAAATCTCAGTTCTGTTTTCAGCAACTGAAATATCTTGGCTTTTTAATAGGCGGCGGAAGTTTGAAAACTGACCCCGATAAGGTCCGAGCAATTAAAGAAATAAGAGTGCCAAAAAACCCGCGCGAAGTCCGAAGTTTTTTAGGAACAGCCGGCTGGTATCGGCGTTTCATCAAAGATTTCGCATCGATATCGGCCGCATTAACAGATACTCTAAAAAAATCAAAAAAGTTTAAAATGACGCCTGAGGCAATCGATAGTTTTGAAAATTTAAAAACAGCTTTAACATCAGCCCCCGTTTTAAGACATGCTGATTTTTCAAAGAGATTCTTTATACAATGTGATGCGTGCGATTATGGAATAGGTGCGGTACTATACCAGCTAAATGATAATAATGAAGAACACCCCGTTGCTTTCTACAGTCAAAAATTAAACAATTGTCAAAGGAATTATAGTGTAACGGAAAAGGAGTGTTTGGCTGCCGTGATGGCCGTAAAAAAGTTTCGCCCGTACATCGAAATGATGCCGTTCACTATATTTACCGACCATGCCAGCCTTAAATGGCTTATGACCTTAAAAGATTTGTCTGGAAGACTCGCACGGTGGTCACTTCAACTACAGGCTTTTGATTTCGAAATTGAGCATAGAAAAGGCTCCGAAAACGTAGTAGCAGATATGCTATCCAGAACACAGGTAGAAGATACGAACGCGGATGAGCTCAATGTGGAGGATATTTTCGATTTCGAAACAACGGAATTCCAAAGTGAAGAATATTTGGAATTAATTCAACACATAAACAATAATAAAGACAGTCTACCAGACTTAAAAGTTGACGATGGACATGTTTTCAAAAGGATGGAGTTCGATGGCGATTCAGAAGCTGAAAATCAGTGGAAAATGTGGATCCCTCCTAATATCACCCAAGTACTAATTGAAAAAGCTCATACAAGCTGCACTTCTGCACATGGTGGGGTTACAAAAACTGTAGAAAAACTTAAAAGATTTTTTTACTGGCCCAAGTTGTTTACTCAAGTTAAAAACTATGTAAAAAATTGCCAAATATGCAAAGAAATTAAATCTGTAAATCAGAATCTTCTTCCGGAGATAGCTAGGCAAGTGATAACGGAAAGGCCATTCCAGAAATTGTATTTGGATTTTTTAGGAAAATACCCAAGGTCCAAGCGGAAATTGTTATATTTTTCTAGTGCTTGACCATTTTACTAAGTACACCTTTATGAAGGCTATGAAGGAAGCCACCGCTGGAAATGTAGTCGAGTTTCTGGTACACGAAGTGTTCCACAAGTTCGGGGTACCAGAAGTAATTCATATTGATAATGGAGCTCAATTCATTTCAAAAAGTTTTCAAAATTTACTCAGCACGTATAAAATACAACACATCAAAACACCAGTATATCAACCCAGCAGTAATGCGTCTGAGAGAGTGAATCAAAGTATTTGTCTGCAATAAGAGCATATCTCAAAGAAGATCATCGATACTGGGATCTTTATTTGTCCGAGATAGACTGTGCTTTACGCAATTCTTTTCACAGCACCATTGGATTCACTCCCTACTTCGCTTTGTTTGGACAGCACATGTACTTGAGTGGAGCGGACTATAAATTAGGCCGAAAGCTACAAACACTTTCAGACCACCGAATCACAAGCCAGCCTAATGAAAGAATGGAAGTAATAAGGGGTGAAATAAAAGAAAATATGGCCAAAGCTTACCAAAAAAGCGCCGAAAGGTATAACAAGAGAGCTCGAATGGTAAAATTTATTCCTGGCCAAGAAGTCTACAGGAGAAACATGGTACAAAGCAATTTTAGTAAAAACATAAATGCTAAATTCTGCCGGAAATTTCTAAAATGCAGAGTGGTTCGACCTGTAGGTGGAAACATGTATGAACTCGAGAGTTTAGATGGGAAAACGATAGGCATATATCACGTAAAAGACATTAAGGTATGAGAATGTCAAAGAAACTGTTTTGGTTAAGGACGGATTTAAGGTAAAACTAACGTGCAACATTAGAATGTAGGAATAGATATTTATACTATTTACATTTTTTTTAATAAGTGTCGTATCGTCCTAAAGAATGACCAAAGACATAAATACAATCTGTGATATAGTTTACTACGTACCTGATAGACCATCATGGAAGTGAGGGGAAATATCCATCTTGATTTTCGGTTTTGTGCAATATTAGTTTTAAGGCGAACTGTGATATTTTTTTTGTGTGCTGTCAAATGTGACCATGAATGAATGAATGAAACTCCGATATACGCTAGTAAGACCATAGTGTATAGTCTGGAAACAAATAAAGAAAAAGGCAAACAAAGTATACACGTGTATGTTAAGCAAATAAAAAAAAGTTACTTCCCGTAATGTTGCAGTAAGAAAGCCAGCAGTATATTCCAATAAGGAGAAATAGTTGAATCTCCATATCATTTTTAATAAATGATAATAGAGATTATGGCCCCTATTATGAGCAACTTTCGATCTTCGACTGTAGTCGAAAGTACTGATCGAACGAATTGTCATTTGGTATTATGACGAGCATTCTACAAAGAATGTCGTTATTGTGAATAAAATCGACAAAAAATAGATTATAATTCTTGTTTGTGTACTTAAAAATAAAACTTGTTTAACATTTAGATTTTTAAACAAAATTTCTTATTAAAAAAATTCATCGAAAGCTAAATTCTGTTCGATAGAAAATTCGTTGCTCAACGAAATTTTCGATGCTCATAATATGAATTTAACATTCGATTTTCGATGTTCGATACCCAGCGAAGATCGAAAATCGAAGGCAACTCATAATAGGGCCTTATTTCCGACATCTAGAGCGGCCATACCCATGCAGGAAAGAAGTAGAGGCGTTACCCAAGAATAATTAAAGATCTGTGATAATTTAATAAATGACCAAAGATATGTAGTGATAAGTTATGTGCAATATTTAATTTTAAGGAAAGATTCGTTTTGACTATTTAACTTTTGCCTCAAAATGTTAGTATTTTGTAGGCGTTCGAATATTAATAGCACTGTAAGTGCCCAATTGGTACGAAAAACCAATTACAAGAAACATTTTTTTTATCTTTATTTATAAATGGGTTGCCACTATAATTTTCTTACCTAAGAAAGTTGGTAGTTGGTGAAGGCTCTTAGTGGAGAGAATGAGGTTTCCGACTTTGGAATATAAATCAATATATAAAAAAAATTTCAGATGATAGGCTAGAATAGAAAAAAAAAGGCAACATTGTAAGTAAATCGAAACATACACATGTAATTTATAAAGAGAGACAATACCCATACACATACATAAGAAGCCCGGCTAGTAATAACACGGAAATCATCCGCATGAGACAATCTCAGGTGTGGGAGTTCCCCACGTTAGACATGGAACAAAAACAAATTCCAAATTAGTTCCGCACACCGGTTACTACAGCGAGCACTCGTAGTATACGGAGTTTTGTTTCGGGAGGGTTCCGTAGAGCAACGACGAGCAAGCTGGAGTCTTCCAGTAATGGCTAACATGCACAGCTCACCCCAAAACAAACTCACGTGTATGTATGTATATCTGTTGTGTTTGCTTACCGTTGGTATTGTTTTAGGGCTGGCTAAAAATAAAAATAGCTCTAATACATTGAAGTCCATAGGGCACATAAAGCAATTGTTGTTCGGATTTTTATTGGTATTTATGAGTGATTAGAATTTAGATAAAATAATTTTGTGTTTCAATTGTAAAAATTTTTTTTTCTTTTGTTTTCGTTCGTACTGCTGTCAAAAAGATATTAAAATCTGAGTGATTTACGCATACTACAGTTGTCAGCACTGTGTATTTGTAAATTATAGTAAAAAGAGTGTGGAACGTAAATATTAAACTCCCAGGGTTGTATTTTTAATTCAAACACGGGAGGAACAACATGAACAAAGAATTATCATTCGCCGTTAAAATAAATAAAATAAGACATGAATGAAAACATTGCACCTTTCTAGTTTTATGAAATCCTGTGAAAAGAAAAACCATCCGATGTAAGAAAGCGAGGAAAAAGGTCATGGAGTAAGGATAAAGGGAACCGTTGGTTAAGATTAAATCATAAAATAGTCCATGACACATACAATATTACAGGAAAAATAAATAATTAAACTGTTAGGAATACCAAAAAAATTAAGCTGTTGTCAGGAAGAAGAAAAAAAAATCATTCTAGAAAAATAAAGAAAAGAAAAAGATGGAGGAATTGGCGGGAAACACTTTAAGGAAAAATTGGAAAATTGGAAAAATCCAAAAATAAAATCTGTAGGTATGTAGAGGAAAAAAAATAGACAGAAAGATTAGAAGTTGAAAAGTGCTCAAGTTGTCCACAACAGTCTTGCTCAAATATATTCCAAGCCGAAAACTTAATACAATATATGAATAGAAAAGATATAAAACGATGTGAGTAGAAGTGATGGTTAGTAGAAACAAATTGTGCTAAAATAAAATTTGTTTGTTTTATGTGTGCCAATAGTGTTGAAAAAAAAGGGAACTATTGAAGAGATCCATTTGTTCTGGACAACTGAAATAAATGAAATCATAGGAGCTGAAGAGGAACATACATAAGAGGTTTGTTGTGAGGATTGATCCATTGTTCCGTAAAGAGCCCAACATAAGTGGTACGGACACAAAACGTCTTCTGCCGTCTCGCAAGGTGCAAAAAAAAATAAAAATTACAAGCCAGGTAACCCTTCAAATGCTCCCTTTTAAAATAAAAAGAATACAATCAAGAGAAAGCCAGGAGAAAAGTAATTAAATTCTCTAATAAAAAAATAAAAAAAAACACAAGAAAAAAAAATAAATATCCAACATAAAGCGAATCCAGTATATTATTTTGTCCATATCTGTAATTTTGTTTATTTGTTAAGTTGCTATAAAATTGATTTTTGCGTGCGTTATTTGGTTCGAATACTTGTTATAATAAGTCAAAATTAGTCCGTGAGAGTGCGTTAGTCAGTGTATCCTTAGTATTCCAACCGGTATAGAAAATTTACGCGGTTAATGTCGAAGATAATAATTATACATTTTGCTATAAAAAGACTAAACTAGCCTTAGGGAGCTCCTTCAGGGTAGGGATAAAATAGTTATACGTGCGAGAATAGAAAATAATTTGAATTTGAATATATATATATATATAGGTTGGAAAGCAAAGAAAATACTGTACGAAAAAGTATATAAATAAACAGGAAAATAATTAAATGAATATTTAGAATAAAATAAAATGAATTTTTCGAACGAAATAGCGCAAATAAAATAATAATAACAGTAATAAAAAGCAATGTAAGAAAATAAAATAAAAAATTTATACATCTATAATCAAGCAAAAGAAAAAAAAATTAGTTTAGAATAAATTATTATATTTGTAGAGTATTTTTGTCGTTAAAAAAAAAAAATCTTGTAGAATCAATATTGTCGTTAAAAGAAAAGAAATTGTTTAGGAGAATAAGGTTTTTATTAATAAAATAAATGTATAATTATGGTGTAATTGAAAGTCACACGATGTGTTTGGAATAGATAGAAAAGGTATGGCATGAAGGTGAGTTGAGTTAAAGAAGAAGTCGAGTTTGTTTTTGGGTCACAAAAGAAATAATAAGGAAATTGTTGTGACATGGTTGGGAGGGCGAATAAAGGGACCCAACATCTGTCTCTAGAAAACAAAGAGTATCGCTAAATCAATATGTCAGTGTAAAGTTCATGTTTGTTTGTTGTATATTTCTTTTTTTTGTGTACAGCGTACCCAATGAGAGGGTTGGAACCCGCTGGGAAAAAAATGTCACCGTAAATGAGCTTGTCGGAAACCTCATTGGTCAATACGGCTGTTACAGGCTGCACTATATATTGTTTGATTTTTTAATATATTCATTTTTTTTAAACTCTAGAAAATTAGGGGTCATAGCGTATCGAAATCAAAAAGTCGTGCACTATTCCACCCCTAATTTTAATAATTGTATATAATTTCATGTTTATGTATAAAACTCATTTCAGTTTCTAAAATTACAAAAATTTTATGTGTTGTGATATCCGAAACAAAGTGAGAAATAAAAACATTTTAGAAGCGAGTCAGCCGTTTCTAAACGAATGGTTTTTTGCTCAAAAAGCCATTACCAATAATTGTGCCTTTATTTATGAAAGTGGTCTAAGTCATATATTTCTCTGGTTGAGATATTTAGTAAATTACATTTGAACAAATCAAACAATATTTTTATATTATGCAACATTTTAATTTACAGTTGTTCTAGTCTTGATTAATATAAATTTATTCAATATCTATTAAATACTTATTGAAGTTTTTATATGATTTATTTAATATTTTGAAGCAAAATGCATATGACTTAGACCACTTTCATAATTAAGGGCACAATTGTTTATGTTTATTTAATTTATTTCCAAAATATTTTAATTCTGCTTCACTGATTTTAAAAGAGGAAATACAAGAAAATACATACTTACGTATGAATAAGCTGGCTTCTTTGAATCTGCTGACGTAGTAGGTAACAAATTAGAATCTTCAAAGTAAAAATCTTGCGATGGTTGACAATCCGGTGAAAACAGTAGTTTTGAGCAGTGTTCGAAAATAAACATTATTTAATGTACTTTAATGTTCTGTAAGGTACAACCTCACCAGTGTACGAAAATAAACTGTACATTATTTAATGTATTATACAAAGGGTAAGATATGACAACTTTCTACTTTGTGTATGTTTACATGTACTCTACGCGATTAGAATCACAATGATTTTTCAACTCAAGTAAAATACTTTATAAAGCACTCTGCTGGACGGTCATAGCATGTAAATTAAAATTGTTGTGTACATCTATGTGCAAATAAATTATATTTTAGAGTTCTTTGCGAAAGTGTTAGTGCTTCATAAGCAAACCCTGTAAAGATATGTACATCCATTCATGCATGCATGTATGAATGGATGTTCATATAAAGATGTGAAATTTAAAAAAAAATTGGTTTTCGGTGGGAGGAAAGTAACTAAGAGAGAAAATTATTGAGAGTATAAGGCAACACATCATCGGTTGGTTTCTGGTTTGCTGCAAATAGAATGTATTTTGAATATACCGTGCCGCAAACCAATAGCCAACCGACGACAAAACATCAGTGTTGCCGAATTCTGCGATATTATCTATACATGGAACAAACCAATTTTTCACAACTATATTTGAATAACAAAATATATATGTATGTAATTTTAATATAATTTTGCTTCGAATTATTCAGTGGAAAGAATATTATAGTTTACACTTTTGATAATCACGTTGCATACATAAATATTTTGACACATTTCGTGTTATATTAAAAAATTATATAAAAAGTATTTTGTTTGTCTTTATATATCACACACTAAATCATAAAGAGTCAGATGCTGAGTAGTTGCAAACAACTATTGATACTGTACAAATGACGCAAGCATGTGACATAAAAACAAGCATAACGATATTTTATATTCTTCAAGAAGACTGTATTGCAAAAGAAATTGTTGAGGTCGTTATAGATTTCTTCAACTAACTGGTTTATAAAAAAGAAAAGGCACTTCTATAATTTTGAGTTGTGACTCTTTATGATTTAGTGTGCGATATATTAAATACATGTAAATCATAAATTAAATGTTTCGTTGAATTAGTAAAATCAAACACTTAAGTATGGAACTAAACGTGTGGCAAACCTTTAACTGATGGCATAAAATCTTCCACAGGCTCATCAAAATTTCATAAATGACACTTTATAAGAAATGACATTTTAATGCCTTTCGATAGAGAAAGAGATTGCCCTAAATATTTGTTTTAATTAGAAACTCTACATGTCGAAAAAACTTTACGTATTAGGTTAATTTCTTAACCAATTTATAGAAAATGTTAACAGTATTTTGTCTCTCCTGTAAAATTTTATTGAAGTGAGTTAGCAGGTTTGCACTCTAAGACGACGATATCTTACGATAATCGTTTATTGTAACCATTATTTGAATTAATCAATTTTAAGGTTAAATATAACCTTTTTGTCATTTCTCCTATAATTGTTATGTCCCTGGTTATAACTTTTTATTTTTATTACTAAAATAATATTGCCCGCAAGATAGATCATTGGGAGAATTACGTCCAAATAAAGTTATATGTACATGTATGGAAGCATTTATGTATTTAAATAATTGTTTGTCTTATACGTATATGTAGATTGAATTTCAAAACTCGCTACATGCAAGGTTAAAAAACGTTTAGTCCTTATTTACACTAAGCAAGTCTTATTGCTAATCTGATTAGTTTGTCGGTGAGAGATACGAGGGGAACATATAAGTTTATTTTCCCCTCGTCTCTCTTTCCTAAAGAACTAATCAGCTTAGCAATAAGACTTGCTGAGTGTAAATTAGGACTTAATAAAGCAAGTCTGTCATTTACAGTTATGTATATTCGTTATTTTGTTGGATAGGCACATATATACATAGTAAATTTTTGCAAAAGAAAAAATATTTTACTTAAACCAGATACATATATGTATAGCAGCACTACTTAGCAACGGAAAGTACGACAACTACACAAAGCAAAAACAAGAGTTACACATTAGGCTGGTTATGGTGCAAGGGACGAGTTTTGTTCTGTTCCACGTAAGCAAGAAGTTTTTTTCTCACTAGACAATGCAAAAAAAGAGTTTTGGAACTCCCTCCAAAGTTTAATGTAATTTTCAGTAATCATTGAGCAATTTGCTTGTTATTTGTCAGAAGTTACTGCTATGGTGATTTATTTATGTACATGCAAGTAATGTACATACTTATGTACATATGTATTTAGGAATAGAGCGCCGTAAATAAAATTACAAAAAATTTTGTTTGCGTAATATCTAAAATTTGGATTAGTTTTATCCCTGTAAAATGAATTACTATTCCGGCAACACTGAATAGAATACAAGATTAAACCAACCCAAGAACATTGCAGACGGACGACGCCATGCACTCTTTATACTTATCTATTGATAATTTTAAGCCAGGATTGCCAACTCGTACAAATGTAATGTAAAACCGTTCTTCTTGTATTAAGTTTGGCAATAAAGTGTGGATAAAAATTTCTAAAATTTTTTAAACTGTTTACATATGTATGTACATATGTACGTAGAAAACAAAAGAATATTGTTTTTGTTGTATTTATCCTTTCTTGAATTTTAGCGGTAATTGCGGAATTTAATGTTATGGATTTGCAAATTGTCGCCAATGTATTCTAACGAGCTTTATTTTACTACATTTTATAGTTAGGAAGCAAAGAAAACTACTCGTAACCAATTTTGCCGTTGAAAATGTCAAATTACACACACACACACAAATGCTATAAGCAAGGTATTTTTAAGCAATTTGACGTTAAAAATCAGACAATATTATGGTTTCTAAAGTATTTATTTCAAAATTAAATTTCATTTTTATTCTTTAGTTAAAATTTACACGAAAATCTCTTTCATATAAATATTTAAATTCATTGAAATGCGTTTATTTAATTTGGTAAAAGTTTAATAAAAAAGTTAAAATGATATTTTTGCTTGTTTTGTTGACTAAACATGCATTTTTTAGCTGATTTTATATGTATATTAAAAGTTATGTGTTTTACACAAATACATACATTTGTATATACACATACATATATGTAAGCATATGTAAATTAAAGCTAATCCCTAATTAAAAATATTTTATTACCCCTCTGACACTAAAGATCGATATTTTTTAAAGAGGATTCCCAAAACAATTAAGGGATCTAGAGATAACCGTTCACGTATAGGACCGTGTCTAAAATAGGTAAATTTTTATATTTTTTTTTGGAATATTTACGTATTTTTTCGCAAGGCAATTAATTAAAAAGAGATACTTCATCTGATTGATTTTTCAAGCCGCGTCCAATGGTGCATTCAACTTTACTGTTCGTGCCATCAGCAATATATTATTCCATTAAAACTACGATTTTTTAAGCATCGTTATATCCTGTGCTACTTACATATATTAATATAAATTCTATAATTTCTTGAACTATTACTTGACTCATTTGAGTCATTGTTAACTTATTGCTGTTAAAAGTTTTCCCAAAAAATTCCCTCAAGACCTTCCAACAGAAATAAGTTAACAATGACTCAAGTAGTTTGGCGTTTTTTAATATATTTTTATAACGATGTGCGCTAGGCTGTGTAAAATTTCATTTTTGCAAAATTACAAAAAAAAAGTTGTAATCCTAATATACATACATATTTCAATATTTGGAACTTAAATGCATTGTTTTTTGTTGTAATAAAATACCTAAAACACTCTAAGGAACATATTTATATGTATATGTAAATATATACTATATACATACACACAAACATGGCTTTAAGGTATAGCTTTCAATTATTTATGTATTTAAAATAAACATTTTAAAAATTTTCGATGGAAAATAGTGGTTACAAATCCTTTTCGTTACCTGTTAAGAACACACACGCATTATTATAAAAAAGAAACCTTAAAACGTTGGAAAATCCCAGAGCCCATTGTAAATGCATAAAATTTAAGTACCCAATTACTCGTAAAATCAAAGAGTATAATGGTAAAGAAAACATTCGACTTACAATTTATATTGAAAAAACAAAAATAAATTTTCATATTTCATTGTTGTTTTCAATACAAATTGTAAGTCGAAAGTTTTATTTCGCAGTTCGGAAATAGGCCATATAGACAAAAAAGTAGGATTAATTCTTGTCTTCCCTTTTTTTTACGGAACTTAGCAAGAAAAGTGGGATAAAATCACCTTACTAAAGATTGGCAGTCCTGTAGTTAAAAAAAAAAATATGTATATATGAAGTGCACAGTGGGCAGTTTTTTTTTTTTTTTTCATATACATCTTTATTTATTGTATCTTCAAAAATGAACTAACAATAAGTAATCAAATCTTAAATCTAAATATAATTATTAGGCCCGACCAATATCGGACATAAGCTTAGTGATAGTTATAAATAATACATAAGTAGTGATAATCAAAAAGAAGTATTTTTAAGCAGTCCCATCTGGAGTGTTGGGTATAAGAGCCCTTGTGTCCCTCTTTTTTAAGCGGATGTGTCCAGTAAAGCTCAAAATATTACGGGCAAGCGGATTAGGATGTGACTCGAGTTTAGTTAAATATTTGCCTGCGTATTTTGCAATTTCTTCACTCACTAGTGGCATATTTAAATCACGATGAATATTTGAGTTTTTAACGTACCATGGAGCAGATGTTATCAAACGTAAAATTTTGTTTTGCCTTCGTTGGATTCTCTCGACATTTGAAGCTGAAGCAGTGCCCCACAGCTGAATTCCATAGCACCATATTGGCTTCAAAAGCGACTTGTATATCAAGAGTTTGCAGTCTAGGCTGAGTGTTGAATTTCTGCCAATTAACCAATATATTTGAGTCAATTTAAGTTTCATTTGGGTTAACTTAGAGTCAATATGATATTTCCATGTAAGCCTTCGATCAAGGTGTATGCCAAGGTATTTGACTTGAGAATGTTGAGGAATATTTTGATTGTTGATTCGAATGGGGGAACAGGTATCTTTTCTTAGGGTAAACGTTATATGAACACACTTTTGTTCATTGACTCTAATTCTCCATAAGTTCAACCATATTTCAAGCTGGGTAATGTGTGCTTGGAGATTGCGGGATGCCTCATCAGGATTTTTGTGAATACTCAAACAGGCTGTATCATCGGCAAATGTAGAAGTGTGGATGTTATTGCTCACAGGCATATCACAAGTATATATTAGATACAAGACTGGCCCCAGAATACTACCCTGTGGCACACCAGAAGATATAGATTCGGGTACACTCATGAAGTCTCCTTCCACAACAGTAAACTTTCTATCGAGAATATAACTTTCCAAAAGCTTTTGTATATTTATTGGTAGGTATGTCTTCAATTTTAAAACTAGGCCTTTGTGCCATACTTTGTCAAATGCCTGAGAAACATCAATAAAAAGGGCAGAACAATACTTCTTTTCTTCAAAAGTCCTCCTTATAATTTGAACCAATCTATGCGTTTGCTCAATAGTGCTATGCTGACTTCTAAAGCCAAATTGATGATCCGGGATGCACCCAGTATCAGCTAAAATTGTGGACAATTTAGTCATGAGCAGCTTTTCGAAAAGCTTTGAAATTGTTGAAAGTAAGCTTATAGGCCTATATGACTCAGCCTATAAGCTGAGTGGGCAGTTAAAAGCAAAAAATAAGAGCGAAATTGTACGGATAACTAAGACTTCGTTTTTTTTAATAAATACATACATACATATGTACATACGCACATATTTTTGGAAATTGGAAATTGTTGCAATCAAACATATGCCGTAGATTCTTAAATTAGAGAACTTGTTTTCAAAAGGCAGATATTGAAAATAATATAAAATCAGAAAGTTGAAACTAATGACATTTTGGGGTTTCAAGTTCTTATTCAAAAGTAGAAATTGATAATATGCCTGAATTATATGTTCATAATTCGTATACCCGACACATGTAAGCAAACGATTTTAAACAATACAGTGTTTAATATCAGTTGTGGCTATCTTGGTAATATGTATACATACATATGTATGTATGTATCTACTTAAAAGTATTAATAGCATTGACGATATGCTTCAAAATATTTATATAGGCAACGAGTTAGAAGATTTGCAGTATGAAGGTGTGTAGAATTCAGTCGGCTATTATTGTTATAAATTAAAAATATTTATTAATCATATGAGTGAAGGTGGATTAATAAGCAAACCGTAAAATTCATTAAAATTAAAAGTCTTATATATTTTTTTATATTTATATTTTTAAATGTTTTTAGCATTTTTTAGCATTCACAAATTTAGACAATAATTAAAAAAATTTAATTTTTCGCTTTCAAAATTTATGGAGAAAAATTATAATTTGTTCCACTGTGATGTTTACCCAGTTTTTTTGCTTGGTTCTTTTCCATATATTTTTCAGCCAATAGCAATGCATTATGCGTCAACAAGTACCGTAGCCTTTAATAGATGCATACATACATGTCTGTATCATACCTGATCAATGCTAGCCAGTGCTGTCAGATTGATTTTTAGCCACAGCGCTGACACATTTGTCGTTTATCGTCAATATTATACAACATTAAATATTAGCTACACATTTTTTATTTAAAACATAATTTTATATATTTTTAGGTTTTTACAAAAATTTGGTTAATTTTCGGAAATATTCGTTGATTTTAGGGTACGAAATGCTTCGTAGATATGTAGTAGATGTGATATTTCTTTATTTTATGAAATATTTGTTGTCTGCAAACAAAATTTTGTATTTCAATTTTTTTTTCGTAAATTTAAGAAACACAATGTTAATAATACAAAAGAAATTAGTGAATCATGAAAAGCAAGTTTGTGTTATATGCGAAATTTTGTATAAAATTTAAATACGTGGAATATAAAAATCTTCAAAAAATTTATATATTCTTGGAAAATAGTTTATTAATCTTTAATTCCTAGATGTGAAGGTTGTAATAATTATGAAAATAAAAAGATAACTTAAGGGAAGTTGTTACAGCCTCTGCATTCCTCATACATCACATACATACACATACATACATGAATATTTTGCAATGAAAGTCACGAATCAAACTGGCAACACAATTGGGACGAATACGAAGTTTTCATTGCGAACTTTTGTCATGGAAAATAAAATATATTTGTTCATATTAAAATTAACACAACGCCTCCATAAAACGAAATTTGTAGAGCGTGACGAGCTCTGCGATAGATTTATTTCTATTTTGTACACCGACGAACTATGAAATACAAATTTGCTCTCTCTCTCTCTCTCTCTCTCTGTCTTTGTAAATGCTTCAACCAACTTTATAAATTATAAAAGCTGAATTCGTTGAGTAAATTCGTCGTTGTTGTGTTTCACACGACGAATTCACGCAGCAAACTCTGCGTGGACGAAATTCGTCGTTCGTACCAGTTGTGTTCCTAGCATGAACTAAAAACAAATTTTTTATTACAATAATTTTTTATACAATAACAGGAAAATAAATGGGGGATATAATAAAAAGTAAAACAAAACAACAGTTTTTATTATATGTTTAAATTGTTTTTTGGAAAATTCACGAAACTTGTGTAGGTTTAAGAATAATTTTGTACTGTAAACAAAATGATAACAAAACAAAATTTATTTATTTCACGAAATTTCCAATTTTGTAAGAATATTTTATTTCTTCCTAAATTCAATGAAATAAACGAAAAATGTGGTACTATATACGAAAATAATTGTAGGAAATCGTTTTTGTAACTTAACGACATTCGTAAAATTATGAAACTTGTTAAGGCCGTGATACACTATCATACAAAGTCGTGCGATCTACGAATAAATACAACCCTGATATGATGGAGTTTATAAAATATTTCAAAAGACAATAACAATTCTTCACACAAGGGTTGTACTTTTTTCGTAGATCGCATGACTTTGTATGATAGTGAGAAATGGCCTTTATCCTGCAAAGCTACAAATATTTTAGTAAAATTTAAAAATTTTTAGTTTATTGTACAAAAATTAAATTACGAAAAAGTGTTTCGTATTTTTAAGCATGGAATATTTTGGAGTGTATTTCATTTATAAAACAGACATACATACAAACATACTGGAGTATAAAACATACTAAAAATTAATTACATCAATATGAATCTTATTTTCAGTTATTTATATCCTTATCATGATGCATAAGGCTATTGATGCATCATTATCCAAAATGCTAGTTCCAAATTAATAAAAGGAAGTTTTCCCCGCTATGTTTTATAAAAACCACACTTTAGATATAGAAAACAAATCTCTTTTCATTAATTATTTTATGTTGTAGAAAACCTTCCTTGTGTAAAATTTGCCATGTTTTTAACATTAATCTACATTGTTTAAATTGCATATGTGTGTTTAGCTAAAATAATCGCAAATGAGTTGAAATATATAAATGAACAAAAGGCTCGTCAAAATTTTTATTTTAAAACAAAGCTTTTGGCGATTTTAGAGACAAATCGTTACATCCGACAGCACTGGCGGTGGTCATACTCTCAATTTTCTATAATTGGGACAGTGCTATCAACTTTTAAATTTCGAAAAGCACTGCAACTATGAAAAGCACTTAATTTATATAAACAGATGTACTTAATGTAATTGGGCCTTATTTCGAGTGTCGTATTACGACTTCGGCTACGACGATTTTGTAATAGACTAAGGAACATTGCAAGATTTTTTCTTCAATCTATTACGAAATCTTCGTAGTCAAAATACGATACTCGTTATCAGGCCCAATATTTTTAACTTTTATGAAACCCACTCATATATTAAAAAAATCAAATATTAAGGAACATGTATATAGCAAAGATAAAAAAAATCGAACATAACAAGGTTTCATTTCATAAAAATATCACAGTTCCTATTTGAAAAAAGAACTTATTTAACAAAAAAACTGATATAAAAATATTATAAAAAATAGAAAAATGTCTATTACAATAAGTAAAAAATAAGTTTAAAGTACTAAAGAGATATAGATATCATCGTTTCTCCGACAAAATCAGGTTTGTTTTCAGGAGAGCAAAAAAACTGTGTTATTTTGAAACCTGTAAATGTTTTTATATAAGTATTTCGTAAAATTAATCTTAAATAATTGTAGATTTGAGAGGTATAGCGGAAGTGCCTCAAAAACTACACATAACTCATTTTATTGTTCAGCTTCAAGAGCATTTCTAATAAAATAGTTTTTTATTTTAACACATAACAGTTTATGTTGAATATTTTTTCATAAATATGTAGTATACTTTTGCTAACTTCTGAACCGATTAATATATCATTAAATGATTTGGTGGGTGAATGTATGACACATCAAGTTTTATAATAATGAAATAAACACTTTTTCTGTCAAAGATTTAGAGCCGGACATTTTAAATGCGTACTTTTGTTTCAAATGTGACTTGTTTTATTAACAACTGACTTTAACATTCAAATATTTTATTCAAATTAATTTCGAATGTCACCATTTCGAGTAATTTGTAAAGCACCAAATAAACATTTACTCATTTTTGAAAATTTCTCGTTTTGAAAACGATTCGGTTTACAGAACATACCCGATCACCTGAGCATAACATAGTTTTTTAAACTTTAAAGTTATATACATTACATTGCTATTTATATAAAAATCGTTATTATTTGTTATTTCATTGATTTCACAGCAAAAATTGTATCGTTTCAGACCTTTGTTATATGAAAGCGTTAAACGCGTGCAAAAATATTGTGATAAACCTTAAAAAATTTATAGAGCTTAAAACCCGTTCTATTTCTACATATTAATATGGATGTGACAGAACTTGTATGTCAATTTTTACTAAATAGGTTTATATCAACTGAATCCATAAAGACTCAATTCTCTCTCAATTGCATTAATTGAATCATATTCCATATATTGTCTATAACCAAATTTCGCTATTCGACTCTATTTGGAATGCTGATGACATTATAATTATCTCTTGTTAGACAAAACACTTTTTACATTAATTAAATTAAATATTAAGGTCAGAGTTTGATATAGCGCGTATTCCTTGAATCAATTTTCTAACAATACAAAAAACATCTTGAAATGCACAATTTAAATTTTTAAATGACAAGCATGCTCAAAACAAATTTGATTTGAAATTTTTAGTTTAGAGCTCTTAAGCAAAACAAATTGAAAACTAATTTAAAAAGCACTGAGCACTACAAGTATCTTCATATTTTTTCGCGTTTAAAATTTTAAAAGCTGACAACATTGCAAAGCGAGTATAATGAGTGTTGCTCACAGCCTATCCATATAGCCGCGAAGCACATATACTAACAAAGAATAACATAGTGTATGTGTGGACACAACAGCTCTTGATACATTTTACACTCAAAATATGCTGTTAGTAAATTCAAATTAAACATCATTTCAAACAATATTATTTTGATTTAAAAACCGCTCTACTAACCCTATGGTACACGACATGTAGAAAGACACTTATGACGCCTGGAGAATTTCCAACACATTGGTTGCATTATCGGCCTAAAATTTTAATAGTATTTTTGTGTCAAAATACAAATGTAGGCAGCACCAAGGCGATTTCAGTATCAGGTGACCTTATCGCTACAACAATTTTACAACAGAAAAAACAACACGTAGTTTGGTATGCTACAAAACCAATCTGTCAGAAGATTTCTAAGCAAATTTTGACGTTTTGGTTCAAAATGCTCAATTTGGTAGCAACAGCTGATAATCAGCTGGGCTCATAAGGTCACCTGATACTGAATTCGCCTTGGGCAGCACTTGTGTGTAAATACATGTGAAGATCTGCTCAAACAAAAAAGTCATTATATAATAATAGATTCTCAGCTATGTTTATTATTTTGACATAACTACGTGGTATGTAACATATGCAGCTTCATAGTGACGTCAATATTACGGCCAAGCTACATGCGCACGTGTTCTTTTATTTGCCGATTACAACAGGCTTTTTTCATGCGAACCGAATGATTTTCAATTTATTTTAATTTCAAATTTCAGTAAAAAAGATTTTTTTTCTTTTATTTTCAATAGCTAAAAACAACTTGCACATAATTAAAAGTATTGATTTTAAATCGTGTTTCAAAATATTTTTCTTCTAATTTGGGACACAAGTATTAATTTGTGTATTCAAAATTTCAACTTAAGCAGGTGTGGCATGTATACCACTGTTTTTCTAAATAATTTATTATATTGAGTGCACAGAAAATCATCAATATATTGTGGTTTGCTTATTAAACAATAAACAAAAAAGATTTTACATACAAATATCTTGGTAAAAATTTACCTACCTGTAAGATTTACTTTAATTTTAGTTAACAGAAACTTCTTGTATATTCAGTTATTGTAAAACTTTTTTGAGTGTAACCTACATGCATTAAATGTACATTAATAATAATGTCCTTAACATTACAAAACGTAGTGTTGATCATCATCATTTTGATTAGGTTAAATAACGATTCTCGTTGGGCACAAGTTAACGAAGATTGTAAGTAGTTATAATTTTAATGTACTCGGTATACGTACATTATTAGCGCTTGTGCGTGTGAGGTTCAGTGTTCGAAAATAAACATTATTTAATGTACTTTAATGTTCTGTAAGGTACAACCTCACACGCACAAGCGCTAATAATGTACGTATACCGAGTACATTAAAATTATAAGTACTTACAATCTTAGTTAACTTGTGCCCAACGAGAATCATTATTTAACCTCATCAAAATGATGATGGTCAACACTACGTTTTGTAATGTTAAGGACATTATTATTAATGTACATTTAATGCATGTAGGTTACACTCAAAAAAGTTTGACAATAACTGAATATACAAGAAGTTTCTGTTAACTAAAATTAAAGTAAATCTTACAGGTAGGTAAATTTTTACCAAGGTATTTGTATGTAAAATATTTTTTGTTTATTGTTTAATAAGCAAACCACAATATATTGATGATTTTCTGTGCACTCAATATAATAAATTATTTAGAAAAACAGTGGTAGACATGGCAAACATGCTTAAGTTGAAATTTAGAATACACAAATTAATACTTGTGTCCCAAATTAGAAGAAAAATATTTTGAAACAGACGATTTAAAATCAATACTTTTAATTATGTGCAGGTTGTTTTTAGCTATTGAAAATAAAAGAAAAAAAATCTTTTTTACTGAAATTTGAAATTAAAATAAATTGAAAATCATTCCGTTCGCATGAAAAAAAGCCTGTTGTAATCGGCAAATAAAAAAACACGTGCGCATGTAGCTTGGGCGTAATATTGACGTCACTATGAAGCTACATACCACGTAGTTATGTCAAAATAATAAACATAGCTGAGAATCTATTATTATTTAATGACTTTTTTGTTTGAGCAGATCTTCACATGTATTTACACACAAGTGCTGCCTACATTTGGATTTTGACACAAAAATACTATTAAAATTTTACGCCGATAATGCAACCAATGTGTTGGAAATTCTCCTGGCGTCATAAGTGTCTTTCTACCATAGGGTTAGTAGAGCGGTTTTTAAATCAAAATAATATTGTTTGAAATGATGTTTAATTTGAATTTACTAACAGCATACTTTGAGTGTAAAATGTATCAAGAGCTGTTGTGTCCACACATACACTATCTCATTCTTTGTTAGTATATGTGCTTCGCGGCTGTGAGCATCACTCATTATACTCGCTTTGCAATGTTGTCAGCTTTTAAAATTTTAAACGCGAAAAAATATGAAGATACTTGTAGTGCTCAGTGCTTTTTAAATTAGTTTTCAATTTGTTTTGCTTAAGAGCTCTAAACTCAAAATTTCAAATCAAATTTGTTTTGAGCATGCTTGTCATTTAAAAATTTAAATTGTGCATTTCAAGATGTTTTTTGTATTGTTAGACTGACTTTAATATTTAATTTAATTAATGTAAAAAGTGTTTTGTCTAACAAGAGATAATTATAATGTCATCAGCATTTCAAATAGAGTCGAATAGCGAAATTTGGTCTGTTATAGACAATATATGGAATATGATTCAATTAATGCAATTGAGAGAGAATTGAGTCTTTATGGATTCAGTTGATATAAACCTATTTAGTCAAGACATACAAGTTCTGTCACATCCATATTAACATGTGGAAATAGAACGGGTTTTAAGCTCTATAAATTTTTTAAGGTTTACCACAATATTTTTGCACGCGTTTAACGTTTTCATATAACAAATGTCTGAAACGATAAAATTTTTGTTGTGAAACCAATGAAATAACAAATAATAAAGATTTTTATATAAATAGCAATGTAATGTATATAATTTTAAAAAAACTATGTTATGCTCAGGTGATCGGGTATGTTCTGTAAACCGAATCGTTTTCAAAACGAGAAATTTTCAAAAACGAGTAAATGTTTATTTGGTGCTTCACAAATTACTCGAAATGGTGACATTCGAAATTAATTTGAATAGAATATTTGAATGTTAAAGTCAGTTGTTAATAAAATAAGTCACATTTTAAACAAAAGTACGCATTTAAAATGTCCGGCTCTAAATCTTTGACAGAAAAAGTGTTTATTTCATTATTATAAAACTTAATGTGTCATACATTCACACACCAAATCATTTAATGATATATTAGTCGGTTCAGAAGTTAGCAAAAGTATACTACATATTTATGAAAAATATTCAACATAAAATGCTCTTGAAGCTGAACAATAAAATGAGTTATAAGTAGTTTTTGAGGCACTTCCGCTATACCTCTCAAATCTACAATTATTTAAGATTAATTTTACGAAATACTTATATAAAAACATTTACAGGTTTCAAAATAACACAGTTTTTTTGCTCTCCTGAAAACAAACCTGATTTTGTCGGAGAAACGATGATATCTATATCTCTTTAGTGCTTTAAACTTATTTTTTTACTTATTGTAATAGAAATTTTTCTATTTTTTATAATATTTTTATATCAGTTTTTTTGTTAAATAAGTTCTTTTTTCAAATAGGGACTGTGATATTTTTATGAAATGAAACCTTGTTATGTTCGATCTCTTTTATCTTTGCTATATACATGTTCCTTAATATTTGATTTTTTTAATATATGAGTGGGTTTCATAAAAGTTAAACATATTGGGCCTGATAACGAGTATCGTATTTCGACTACGACTACGAAGATTTCGTAATAGATTAAAGAAAAAATCTTGCAATGTTCTTTAGTCTACTACAAAATCGTCGTAGCCGAAGTCGTAATACGACACTCGAAATAAGGCCCAATTACATTGAGTACATCTGTTTATATAAATTAAGTGCTTTTCATAGTTGCAGTGCTTTTCGAAATTTAAAAGTTGATAGCACTGTCCCAATTATAGAAAATTGAGAGTATGACCACCGCCAGTGCTGTCGGATGTAACGATTTGTCTCTAAAATCGCCAAAAGCTTTGTTTTAAAATAAAAATTTTGACGAGCCTTTTGTTCATTTATATATTTCAACTCATTTGCGATTATTTTAGCTAAACACACATATGCAATTTAAACAATGTAGATTAATGTTAAAAACATGGCAAATTTTACACAAGGAAGGTTTTCTACAACATAAAATAATTAATGAAAAGAGATTTGTTTTCTATATCTAAAGTGTGGTTTTTATAAAACATAGCGGGGAAAACTTCCTTTTATTAATTTGGAACTAGCATTTTGGATAATGATGCATCAATAGCCTTATGCATCATGATAAGGATATAAATAACTGAAAATAAGATTCATATTGATGTAATTAATTTTTAGTATGTTTTATACTCCAGTATGTTTGTATGTATGTCTGTTTTATAAATGAAATACACTCCAAAATATTCCATGCTTAAAAATACGAAACACTTTTTCGTAATTTAATTTTTGTACAATAAACTAAAAATTTTTAAATTTTACTAAAATATTTGTAGCTTTGCAGGATAAAGGCCATTTCTCACTATCATACAAAGTCATGCGATCTACGAAAAAAGTACAACCCTTGTGTGAAGAATTGTTATTGTCTTTTGAAATATTTTATAAACTCCATCATATCAGGGTTGTATTTATTCGTAGATCGCACGACTTTGTATGATAGTGTATCACGGCCTTAACAAGTTTCATAATTTTACGAATGTCGTTAAGTTACAAAAACGATTTCCTACAATTATTTTCGTATATAGTACCACATTTTTCGTTTATTTCATTGAATTTAGGAAGAAATAAAATATTCTTACAAAATTGGAAATTTCGTGAAATAAATAAATTTTGTTTTGTTATCATTTTGTTTACAGTACAAAATTATTCTTAAACCTACACAAGTTTCGTGAATTTTCCAAAAAACAATTTAAACATATAATAAAAACTGTTGTTTTGTTTTACTTTTTATTATATCCCCCATTTATTTTCCTGTTATTGTATAAAAAATTATTGTAATAAAAAATTTGTTTTTAGTTCATGCTAGGAACACAACTGGTACGAACGACGAATTTCGTCCACGCAGAGTTTGCTGCGTGAATTCGTCGTGTGAAACACAACAACGACGAATTTACTCAACGAATTCAGCTTTTATAATTTATAAAGTTGGTTGAAGCATTTACAAAGACAGAGAGAGAGAGAGAGAGAGAGAGCAAATTTGTATTTCATAGTTCGTCGGTGTACAAAATAGAAATAAATCTATCGCAGAGCTCGTCACGCTCTACAAATTTCGTTTTATGGAGGCGTTGTGTTAATTTTAATATGAACAAATATATTTTATTTTCCATGACAAAAGTTCGCAATGAAAACTTCGTATTCGTCCCAATTGTGTTGCCAGTTTGATTCGTGACTTTCATTGCAAAATATTCATGTATGTATGTGTATGTATGTGATGTATGAGGAATGCAGAGGCTGTAACAACTTCCCTTAAGTTATCTTTTTATTTTCATAATTATTACAACCTTCACATCTAGGAATTAAAGATTAATAAACTATTTTCCAAGAATATATAAATTTTTTGAAGATTTTTATATTCCACGTATTTAAATTTTATACAAAATTTCGCATATAACACAAACTTGCTTTTCATGATTCACTAATTTCTTTTGTATTATTAACATTGTGTTTCTTAAATTTACGAAAAAAAAATTGAAATACAAAATTTTGTTTGCAGACAACAAATATTTCATAAAATAAAGAAATATCACATCTACTACATATCTACGAAGCATTTCGTACCCTAAAATCAACGAATATTTCCGAAAATTAACCAAATTTTTGTAAAAACCTAAAAATATATAAAATTATGTTTTAAATAAAAAATGTGTAGCTAATATTTAATGTTGTATAATATTGACGATAAACGACAAATGTGTCAGCGCTGTGGCTAAAAATCAATCTGACAGCACTGGCTAGCATTGATCAGGTATGATACAGACATGTATGTATGCATCTATTAAAGGCTACGGTACTTGTTGACGCATAATGCATTGCTATTGGCTGAAAAATATATGGAAAAGAACCAAGCAAAAAAACTGGGTAAACATCACAGTGGAACAAATTATAATTTTTCTCCATAAATTTTGAAAGCGAAAAATTAAATTTTTTTAATTATTGTCTAAATTTGTGAATGCTAAAAAATGCTAAAAACATTTAAAAATATAAATATAAAAAAATATATAAGACTTTTAATTTTAATGAATTTTACGGTTTGCTTATTAATCCACCTTCACTCATATGATTAATAAATATTTTTAATTTATAACAATAATAGCCGACTGAATTCTACACACCTTCATACTGCAAATCTTCTAACTCGTTGCCTATATAAATATTTTGAAGCATATCGTCAATGCTATTAATACTTTTAAGTAGATACATACATACATATGTATGTATACATATTACCAAGATAGCCACAACTGATATTAAACACTGTATTGTTTAAAATCGTTTGCTTACATGTGTCGGGTATACGAATTATGAACATATAATTCAGGCATATTATCAATTTCTACTTTTGAATAAGAACTTGAAACCCCAAAATGTCATTAGTTTCAACTTTCTGATTTTATATTATTTTCAATATCTGCCTTTTGAAAACAAGTTCTCTAATTTAAGAATCTACGGCATATGTTTGATTGCAACAATTTCCAATTTCCAAAAATATGTGCGTATGTACATATGTATGTATGTATTTATTAAAAAAAACGAAGTCTTAGTTATCCGTACAATTTCGCTCTTATTTTTTGCTTTTAACTGCCCACTCAGCTTATAGGCTGAGTCATATAGGCCTATAAGCTTACTTTCAACAATTTCAAAGCTTTTCGAAAAGCTGCTCATGACTAAATTGTCCACAATTTTAGCTGATACTGGGTGCATCCCGGATCATCAATTTGGCTTTAGAAGTCAGCATAGCACTATTGAGCAAACGCATAGATTGGTTCAAATTATAAGGAGGACTTTTGAAGAAAAGAAGTATTGTTCTGCCCTTTTTATTGATGTTTCTCAGGCATTTGACAAAGTATGGCACAAAGGCCTAGTTTTAAAATTGAAGACATACCTACCAATAAATATACAAAAGCTTTTGGAAAGTTATATTCTCGATAGAAAGTTTACTGTTGTGGAAGGAGACTTCATGAGTGTACCCGAATCTATATCTTCTGGTGTGCCACAGGGTAGTATTCTGGGGCCAGTCTTGTATCTAATATATACTTGTGATATGCCTGTGAGCAATAACATCCACACTTCTACATTTGCCGATGATACAGCCTGTTTGAGTATTCACAAAAATCCTGATGAGGCATCCCGCAATCTCCAAGCACACATTACCCAGCTTGAAATATGGTTGAACTTATGGAGAATTAGAGTCAATGAACAAAAGTGTGTTCATATAACGTTTACCCTAAGAAAAGATACCTGTTCCCCCATTCGAATCAACAATCAAAATATTCCTCAACATTCTCAAGTCAAATACCTTGGCATACACCTTGATCGAAGGCTTACATGGAAATATCATATTGACTCTAAGTTAACCCAAATGAAACTTAAATTGACTCAAATATATTGGTTAATTGGCAGAAATTCAACACTCAGCCTAGACTGCAAACTCTTGATATACAAGTCGCTTTTGAAGCCAATATGGTGCTATGGAATTCAGCTGTGGGGCACTGCTTCAGCTTCAAATGTCGAGAGAATCCAACGAAGGCAAAACAAAATTTTACGTTTGATAACATCTGCTCCATGGTACGTTAAAAACTCAAATATTCATCGTGATTTAAATATGCCACTAGTGAGTGAAGAAATTGCAAAATACGCAGGCAAATATTTAACTAAACTCGAGTCACATCCTAATCCGCTTGCCCGTAATATTTTGAGCTTTACTGGACACATCCGCTTAAAAAAGAGGGACACAAGGGCTCTTATACCCAACACTCCAGATGGGACTGCTTAAAAATACTTCTTTTTGATTATCACTACTTATGTATTATTTATAACTATCACTAAGCTTATGTCCGATATTGGTCGGGCCTAATAATTATATTTAGATTTAAGATTTGATTACTTATTGTTAGTTCATTTTTGAAGATACAATAAATAAAGATGTATATGAAAAAAAAAAAAAAAACTGCCCACTGTGCACTTCATATATACATATTTTTTTTTTTAACTACAGGACTGCCAATCTTTAGTAAGGTGATTTTATCCCACTTTTCTTGCTAAGTTCCGTAAAAAAAAGGGAAGACAAGAATTAATCCTACTTTTTTGTCTATATGGCCTATTTCCGAACTGCGAAATAAAACTTTCGACTTACAATTTGTATTGAAAACAACAATGAAATATGAAAATTTATTTTTGTTTTTTCAATATAAATTGTAAGTCGAATGTTTTCTTTACCATTATACTCTTTGATTTTACGAGTAATTGGGTACTTAAATTTTATGCATTTACAATGGGCTCTGGGATTTTCCAACGTTTTAAGGTTTCTTTTTTATAATAATGCGTGTGTGTTCTTAACAGGTAACGAAAAGGATTTGTAACCACTATTTTCCATCGAAAATTTTTAAAATGTTTATTTTAAATACATAAATAATTGAAAGCTATACCTTAAAGCCATGTTTGTGTGTATGTATATAGTATATATTTACATATACATATAAATATGTTCCTTAGAGTGTTTTAGGTATTTTATTACAACAAAAAACAATGCATTTAAGTTCCAAATATTGAAATATGTATGTATATTAGGATTACAACTTTTTTTTTGTAATTTTGCAAAAATGAAATTTTACACAGCCTAGCGCACATCGTTATAAAAATATATTAAAAAACGCCAAACTACTTGAGTCATTGTTAACTTATTTCTGTTGGAAGGTCTTGAGGGAATTTTTTGGGAAAACTTTTAACAGCAATAAGTTAACAATGACTCAAATGAGTCAAGTAATAGTTCAAGAAATTATAGAATTTATATTAATATATGTAAGTAGCACAGGATATAACGATGCTTAAAAAATCGTAGTTTTAATGGAATAATATATTGCTGATGGCACGAACAGTAAAGTTGAATGCACCATTGGACGCGGCTTGAAAAATCAATCAGATGAAGTATCTCTTTTTAATTAATTGCCTTGCGAAAAAATACGTAAATATTCCAAAAAAAAATATAAAAATTTACCTATTTTAGACACGGTCCTATACGTGAACGGTTATCTCTAGATCCCTTAATTGTTTTGGGAATCCTCTTTAAAAAATATCGATCTTTAGTGTCAGAGGGGTAATAAAATATTTTTAATTAGGGATTAGCTTTAATTTACATATGCTTACATATATGTATGTGTATATACAAATGTATGTATTTGTGTAAAACACATAACTTTTAATATACATATAAAATCAGCTAAAAAATGCATGTTTAGTCAACAAAACAAGCAAAAATATCATTTTAACTTTTTTATTAAACTTTTACCAAATTAAATAAACGCATTTCAATGAATTTAAATATTTATATGAAAGAGATTTTCGTGTAAATTTTAACTAAAGAATAAAAATGAAATTTAATTTTGAAATAAATACTTTAGAAACCATAATATTGTCTGATTTTTAACGTCAAATTGCTTAAAAATACCTTGCTTATAGCATTTGTGTGTGTGTGTGTAATTTGACATTTTCAACGGCAAAATTGGTTACGAGTAGTTTTCTTTGCTTCCTAACTATAAAATGTAGTAAAATAAAGCTCGTTAGAATACATTGGCGACAATTTGCAAATCCATAACATTAAATTCCGCAATTACCGCTAAAATTCAAGAAAGGATAAATACAACATAAACAATATTCTTTTATTTTCTACGTAGATATGTACATACATATGTAAGCAGGTTAAAAAATTTTAGAAATTTTTATCCACACTTTATTGCCAAACTTAATACAAGAAGAACGGTTTTACATTACATTTGTAAAAGTTGGCAATCCTAGCTTAAAATTATCAATAGATAAGTATAAAGAGTGCATGGCGTCGTCCGTCTGCAAAGTTCTTGGGTTGGTTTAATCTTGTATTCTATTCAGTGTTGCCGGAATCGTAATTCATTTTACAGGGATAAAACTAATCCAAATTTTAGATATTACGCAAACAAAATTTTTTGTAATTTTATTTACGGCGCTCTATTCCTAAATACATATGTACATAAGTATGTACATTACTTGCATGTATATAAATAAATCACCATAGCAGTAACTTCTGACAAATAACAAGCAAATTGCTCAATGATTACTGAAAATTACATTCAACTTTGAAGGGAGTTCCAAAACTCTCTTTTTGCATTGTCTAGTGAGAAAAAAACTTCTCGCTTACGTGGAACAGAATAAAACTCGTCCCTTGCACCATAGCCAGCCTAATGTGTAACTTTTGTTTTTGCTTTGTGTAGTTGTCGTACTTTCCGTTGCCAAGTAGTGCTGCTATACATATATGGTTTAAGTAAAATATTTTTTCTTTTGCAAAAATTTACTATGTATGTGCCTATCCAACAAAATAACGAAAATACATAACTGTAAATGACGCACTTGCTTTATTAAGTCCTAATTTACATTCAGCAAGTCTTATTGCTAAGCTGACTAGTTTTTTTTAGGAAAGAGAGACGAGGGTAAAAGAAACTTATATGTTCCCCTCGTATCTCTCTCCGACAAACTAACCAGCTTAGCAATAAGACTTGCTTAGTGTAAATTAGGACTAAACGTTTTTTAACCTTGCATGTAGCGAGTTTAGAAATTCAATTCTACATATACGTGCAAGACAAACAATTATTTAAATACATAAATGCTTCCATACATGTACATATAACTTTATTTGGACGTAATTCTCCCAATGATTTATCTTGCGGGCAATATTATTTTAGTAATAAAAATAAAATGTAACAAGTAAGAGTGCTATATTCGGCTGTGTCGAATATTATATACCCTTTACCAACGTATATATATGTAGTATACAGATACACACATTAGTACATACATACATATTTGTTTTCTGATCAAATTTATAACTTTTTGTGATAGTGCAATTTTTAGTAAGTGACCTCTCGGTTTTTTTTTCGACTAAAGAATTTGCTTGAGTAAAGATCTTCCTAAAATACAAAATATTTTTAACTGAAAAAAAAAATATTTTTGGTTATTTTTTAGCCAATTTTTTTTTCAACTTCCAACCCTGGAATTATTTAAATTTTTCTGGTTTTAATGCGAGTACAAATTTATTTCTTTCTAAATTTTAAGAAATTTATTATTCGACATATTGTCATAAGTTTATTTTAATTTTAAATTTATTTGCTGGTGGTTCAGCGATGTCTATATGCATTTCATTGTTGCTGTAACATATCGTCAGTAGACTTCAACCACACATTTTGAACAGTCAGAAAGCATGATTTTAACACAGGGGTTAAAATAATGCTTTCTGAACTAAATTGAATTTTCAGTAGAAGCCATGCATTAACTATTTCTTTTGCATGTCTTTTTTGCTGGGTATGTACATATCTATGTATATACCCAGCAAAAAAAATATGACAAATCATGTGTTGAATAATGGGTTCAAGTGATGACGCATTGGTTCGATTTAGGTGAAACATGCATGATTTTTACATTAGCTTGTCAATACAAAAAAAAAAAAATTAAATAAAAACTTTTGTCGCAGGATACGAACCGTGCTTTTCTCACTCTAAAGGCACGCTCTCTACCACTGAGCTACTGTACTCTGGTTATTTTTTGGCGATAAAACTTACTTAATGAAAATGTGTCACGTAAATATAAAACAAAAAAATAAATAAAAACTTCTGTGCCAGGATACGAACCGTGCCGTTCTCAACATCAAGCCATACTCTCTACCACTGAGCTGCTGTACTCTTGTCATTCACTGGAGATAAGACTTGTTATATGAAAATGTGATGATTTAATTCCGTTTTTGCATCCGTTTTTAATGAGTTCAAAAACTATAGCATTATTTACGATTTGCAGTGATATCCAGAATGCATTCGAAGAAACAAATGCTCAAGAAAGCATGAAATAGTATTTCATTTTGAACGCGTTCATTTATTTTTTGCTGGGTATGTATGTATGTGCAATGTCAATTCTTACGAAACTTAAAAAAACGATTATGTTTTTCACGTAAAAAAAAATACCAACGCAGCCAGGATACGAACCGTGATTTTCTGACTGTTGAGGCATACTCTCCTCTACCTGACGTATTAATTCTTATTAATAGTTAGAGATAAAATTTGTTTTATGAAAATGTATCAATATGATAATTTAATTCCGTTTTTGCATGCCTTTTTCGTTGAATATTATTTCAACTTATTACCCATCCAGCAAAAAAAAAAAAAAAGATAAATCATGTGTTGAATCATGGGTTCAAGTGATGACGCATTGGTTCGATTTATGTGAACTATGATACATGATTTTTACATTAGCTTGTCATTGGAGATCATGTATTTGTGCGAGAATTTAAATACCTACTTTGATATCCATTAAAATTAATGAATTGAAACCCTTGCAAGTTCCCTATCCGATTGTGTCACTAAATACAAAACAAAAAAATAAATAAAAATTTTTGTCGCAGGATACGAACCGCGCTGTTCTCACTCTCAAGGCACACTCTCTACCACTGAGCTACTGTACTCTTGTTATTCTTTAGAGATAAAACTTATTTAATGAAAATATTTCACGTAAATACAAAACAAAAAATAAATAAAATTTTTTCGAAGGATACGAACCCTGCTGTTCTCAATCTCAAAGCACAATCTCTACCAATGTACTACTGTACTCTTGTTTTGAATTGGAAATAAAACTTGTTATATGAAAATGTAGCAATGTGATGATAATTTAATTCCGATTTTACATCCCCTTTTTGCTGGGTATTTATTTCAATATACATATGTACATTAGGTATGGCGTTTTTTACGATTTTTCAATTTCGACTTGCAAGAACCACTCATTTTGTGAGGTTTCAAAAAAAAAAATATTCGAGCAAAAAAATAGTGGCGGTCAGATGGGGGAAAAGGGCTCCGCATCGTGCTCAAAGTTGAAGGTAAAAGCAAAAAAAAACTACAAAAAATCATATAACTTTCCCGGGGTCACCGCTACCAGGGTCAAATGTATGACGAGCACCCATTAATTTTCTCCGCCTAACATCTTTTTTAAACACACCGGCCACCTAGCTCTTCTTCTTAAGGGGGCTCCCATACAAAGGGGAAATTTTTATAAAATTTACTCGCAGGGCTCTAACTGTCCCTAGGGCGTACCTATCGATGTCAGATGTATGACTGACCTCCTATATTTTTTCATTACAAAGATTTTTTCTGAACATACTTATCGTCTATCTTCAACCATTAAGGTGGTCCCCATACAAAAAAATAGTTTTTTTAATAATTTTTTTGAAGAAATCGGCTTTTTCCGCTTTTATGTTGCCTCCTAGGGGGGTAAAATGTAAGACCGACCCACAGTACTTTTTTATGTTCAACATTTCCTCCGAACATACCTATATCCTATCTCGACTCATTAAGGGGGCTCCCATACAAAGGCGAAATTTGTACAAAATGTACTCGCAGGGCTCTAATTGTCCCTGGCGCGTTCCTATCGAAGTCAAATGTATACTGAACTCCAATACTTTTTCAATACAAATATTTTCTGTCAGCATTCTTATCGTGTATCTTCAACCATTAAGGTGGTGCCCATACAAAAAAATAGTTTTTCTAATAATTTTTTTTTTAAGAAATCCGCTTTTTCCGCTTTTATGTTGCCTACGACTCATTAAGGGGGCTCCTCCTTATTGGAGGTCGGACATACATTTGACTTCGATAGGAACGCGCCAGGGACAATTAGAGCCCTGTGAGTACATTTTGTACAAATTTCGCCTTTGTATGGGAGCCCCCTTAATGAGTCGAGATAGGATATAGGTATGTTCGGAGGAAATGTTGAAGGTAAAAAATTACTGTGGGTCGGTCTTACATTTTAGCCCCCTAGGAGGCAACATAAAAGCGGAAAAAGCGGATTTCTTAAAAAAATTATTAAAAAAACTATTTTTTTGTATGGGGACCACCTTAATGGTTGAAGATAGATGATAAGTATAATCAGAGAAAATCTTTGTAATGAAAAAATATTGGAGGTGAGTCATACATTTGACTTGGATAGGTACAGCCTAGGGGCAGTTAGAGCCCTGCGAGTAAATTTTATAAAAATTTCCCCTTTGTATGGGAGCCCCCTTAAGGAGAGGAGTTAGGCGGTCGGTGTGTTTTAAAAAATGTTGGGCAAAGAAAATTAATTGGTGCTCGTCATACATTTGACCCTTGTAGAGGTGACCCCCGGAAAGTTATATGATTTTTTGTACGTTTTTTTGCTTTTATCCTCAACTTTGAGCACGATGCGGAGCCCTTTGCCCCCCTCTGACCGCCACCATTTTTTGGCTCGAATATTTTTTTACCAAACCTCACAAAATGAGGGGTTCTTGGAAGTCGAAATCTCCTTACTAAGAATTCCCATATAAACTATGCCATAGCTAATGTACATACATATGTATGTACATATATCATGAACAAGTGCATTCTTTAATACAAAACTTTATAAGTATATGCATACATTCATATGTAGCTATGTATGTTTATAAAATAATTCTCAGTTTTTACAACAAAAAACTGAATATTATTCTTTCAATACAATTGGTAGCATATTGTTGTTGTTGTAGTTGTTCAATTCAACACAAAATACAAAAACTCTTATGGAAGCGTATATTTATGCATATGTATGTATGTATGCATGTGCGAATGCTTATAGTATACCTATAGTTTTTTTTTCATGACACTACAAATTCTATGCAAACACATTCGTTTGCATTTCCAGGAATAAGAATGTGCCAAGCAAAATTATCATTGTATAAAAAAAATGAAAAAGAACAATGTCTATGCAGAGCTGACAAAAAGGGGTTTAATATGAAATAAAGCATTTTAGAGGAAATGTTTAACTACAGCAAATAAATACCAAAAGTAAGCAAGCCTCGGTAGCCGAGTAGCTAGTGGGGTTAATTAGAAATTTGATTATTCTTGGTTCTATGCACGGTAGTTTTTTCATACAATTTTCAAAACGTATGATAAAACTATATATATAAAACTTCGGGAGAACCGATTATTCATTTTTGCTGATTTATATAAGGAATTGTGCTAAGACAAGCGCGGTCGTTTTAGTCCAACTCCGAGCTCTCTAACTTGCTTGGGAGCTTCAAAAAACGCATTTCAAGCCTCCCATACAAAATCCGTACAGACAGCCGGACAGACGGACAGACGGACATGTCTTTTTTTTATCTCCTAGTCATAAGGATCCATAATAACTAACTTTTTTTGGCCGCAAATGAATATTGTAGAAATTACAAAAATCTGGACAAACCTATATATACCCTTTTCCATTTTTGGTAAAGGGTATAAAAAGTTATAACTAGGGACATAACAATTATAGGAGAAATGACAAAAAGGTTATATTATCCTTAAAATTGATTAATTCAAATAGTGGTTACAATCAACGATTATCGTAAGATATCGTCGCAAAGTGCAAACCTGCTAACTCACTTCAATAAAATTGTACAGGAGAGACAAAATACTGTTAACATTTTCTGTACATTGGTTAAGAAATTAACCTAATACGTCAAGTTTTTTCTACATGTGGAGTTTCTAATTAAAACAAATATTTCGGGCAATCGATGCGGTATGTTTTTCTCTATCGAACGACATTAAAATGTCATATCTTATAAAAAGTGTCAATTATGAAATTTTGATGAGCCTGTGGTAGATTTTATCAGTTAAAGGTTTGCCACACGTTTATTTCCATACTTAAGTGTTTGACTTTACTAATTCAACGAAACATTTAATTTATTATTTACATGTATTTAATATATCGCATACTAAATCATAAAGAGTCACAACTCAAAATTATAGAAGTGACTTTTCTTTTTTAGAAACCAGTTAATAGAAGAAATCTATAACGACCTCAACAATTTCTTTTGCAATACAGTCTTCTTGAAGAATATAAGATATGGTTATGCTTGTTTTTATGTCACATGCTTGCGTCATTTGTACAGTATCAACAGTTGTTTGCAACTACTCAGCATCTGACTCTTTATGATTTAGTGTGCGATATATAAATGACAAACAAAATACTTTTTATATAAATTTTTAATATAACACGAAATGTGTCAAAATATTTATGTATGCAACGTGATTATCAAAAGTGTAAACTATAATATTCTTTCCACTGAATAATTCTAGCAAAATTATATTAAAATTACATACATATATATTTTGTAATTCAAATATAGTTGTGGAAAAATTGGTTTGTTCCATGTATAGATAATATCGCAGAATTCGGCAACACTGATGTTTTGTCGTCGGTTGGCTATTGGTTTGCGGCACGGTATATTAAAAATACAATCTATTTGCAGCAAACCAGAAACCAACCGACGATGTGTTGCTTTATACTCTCAATAATTTTCTCTCTTAGTTACTTTCCTTCCACCGAAAACCAATTTTTTTTTAAATTTCACATCTTTATATGAACATCCATTCATACATGCATGCATACATCCATGTACATATCTTTACAGGGTTTGCTTATGAAGCACTAACACTTTGGCAAAGAACACTAAAATATAATTTACTTGCACATAGATGTACACAACAATTTTAATTTCAGTGCTATGACCGTCAAGCAGAGTGCTTTATAAAGTATTTTACTTGAGTTGAAAAATCATTGTGATTCTAATCGCGTAGTGTACATGTAAACATACACAAAGTAGAAAGTTGTCATATTTTACCCTTTGTATAATACATTAAATAATGTACAGTTTATTTTCGAACACTGGTTTTGAGCAACTTGTTCTACGAAATGGAATTTTTGAATATTAATATCACTGAAATCAAATTTAATAATACTTACGTTCTTAGTTCAGAAGTCTCAGTCAGGAAGTCTAAGTCTTCAGAAAATTCCCATGGATCTTCAGAATCATCTGACAAAAATTCAAGTTCGCACCCACTTCCGGACTTCTTGAAGCAATACGAATAACGTTTCAGCTTGTAATAGCGCTTGCTGTCGAGAATGCTCTTCCAGCTTTGTCTGCACTCTTCATCTATGGAAAATGTATATAGTAAATATGTTCATACACATAAACTTAAAATCTTACCAGGTTTTCCTATTTCATCAGCGATTTCCCTCCAAGATGCTTTTATGGCGTTCCGGTTGCTGTGCAGCTTTTGGGAATTATCCCAAATAAGTTTTCTTTTTTTTACTGCTGATACACATAAGTAGACGCTTCTCCGTTTCACTAAATTTACTTTTTTCTTTAGTATTTATTATGATTTTACTCATTTTATTTTATTTAAAAGAAATTTTTTGGCACTGAAAATTAAAAGTAAAAAACTACAGAAAAATTTGTGTCAGGTGTCAATATTCCGCACGAAATAAATACCAGCAACATTATTTCACAGATGGCAAAAAAATGTTGCCAGATACATTCCATACATTTTTCACAAGTTGAACAGAGTACAACTTTTGCAACATTATTTCATGAAAATTTCACGTAAACTTTTTTTGTATGGAATACGTCAACATTTCACCACAGAATATGTTTTGTGATTTCGCGTGCAATTTTGAACAGAGTACCTGGTTTAAAGCATTAATTTGCGCAGAGTTGCTTTTTCGCCATGTCTACACCTAAAATAATTTAACCCTGCATCTACACAAGATATATAATTTTATCATAATACCAAATTCCATATACAAAAATGAGCTATATATATTTAAAAGCTAAGTTAATATTATTTTTCTTAAATATTCATAAATCAAGCAGTTAATGAATTTTTTAGACATAAATAACATTGAAGCAATACAAATAATGTTCAATCAATACTATCTGGTTCCCTGAAAATTAAATTTTGTTTATGCTATGCAAAACTCTGCACAAAAAGGTAAACATTCAAGTTGCAAGACAGTCAGGCATTTGTGCTAAGTTTTCGTTCATAATACGTACACAGATCTTGCATGCAATGTACTTGCATATGTAAACGCAGGGTTAATAATAGAATTACACACTCGTCCTCGACAGCCAACTTCTAACATAACTGCAAAGAAATTTTACAAGAGATATGTGTCCGAGATTTTTATATAGTGTTTCACATTTGCACTCTTTTGGTTTACAAAAATTATCAGACTAAAATGAGAATAAGTTAAAGCGTTGTAAGTACATTACAGTTAACTATGTTTGTATATTTTTTTTTGACAGTTGATACATAATATTGTTTTCTAAATATATATTACGTTTTTTATCAATTTAAGCGATGAAAGTGCATTTAAGTTAATGAAGTTCATAAACGATAATATGTAAGCGTTGTAAATAAAGCAGCTAAAACACATATATAATATAACATATTTTTCGGAAAAAATCGCCCTAGAATTATTCTGCCATTGCAATTGCTTGTGTTAAGAGAAGTATTGCTCGTGTGGTCATAGGGTTAGAAAAGTGTGGTTTTTTGGTGCTTTATTAATAATACAACTCTTAATGATAATATTACAACTCTGTATGAATCAGAATTGAAAGCATAAAACAAGTATAAGCCGCCATATTTGGCATTTTTAATTACAGGGATGCTATAATCAAAGCCGTTTTGGCCATTTTGGATTTTCCCAATTTTCTCGAAAATGGCTCGACAGATTTTTTGCACGGTTCTCTCATTTTGTTCTCCAAAGTGTCCACTTTAAGAATGTATGACCCTTTAGCATGACAGTTGAACAGTGCTCCTGGGAAAATTCATCCACGGTTTTTTTAAGAATATATGACCCTCTAGCATGACAGTTGAACAGTGCTCCTGGGAAAATTCATCCACGGTTTTTTTTTTGCCATTTTGGATTTGCCCGATTTTCTCGAAAACGGCTCGACAGATTTTTTGCACGGTTCGTTCATTTTGTTCTCCAAAGTGTCCACTGTAAGAATTATTTGATCCTTTAGCATGACAGTTGAACAGTGCTCCTGGGAAAATTCATCCACGGTTTTTTTTGCCATTTTGGATTTGCCCGATTTTCTCGAAAACGGCTCGACAGATTTTTTGCACGGTTCTCTCATTTTATTCTCCAAAGTGTCTACTTTAAGAATATATGACCCTCTAGCATGACAGTTGAACAGTGCTCCTGGAAAAATTCATCCACTGTTTTTTTTCCCATTTTGGATTTGCCCGATTTTCTCGAAAACGGCTCGACAGATTTTTTGCACGGTTCTTTCATTTTGTTCTCCAAAGTGTCCACCTTAAGAATTATTTGATCCTTTAGCATGACAGTTCAACAGTGCTCCTGGGAAAATTCATCCACGGTTTTTTTTTTTTGCCATTTTGGATTTGCCCGATTTTATCGAAAACGGCTCGACAGATTTTTTGCACGGTTCTCTCATTTTGTTCTCCAAAGTGTCCACTTTAAGAATGTATGACCCTTTAGCATGATAGTTGAACAGTGCTCCTGGGAAAATTCATCCACGGTTTTTTTTGGCCATTTTGGATTTGCCCGATTTTCTCGAAAACGGCTCGACAGATTTTTTGGACGGTTCTCTCATTTTGTTTTCCAAAGTGTACACCTTAAGAATATAACTCTCTAGCATGACAGTTGAACAGTGCTCCTGGGAAAATTCATCCACGGTTTTTTTGGCCATTTTGGATTTGCCCGATTTTCTCGAAAAAGGCTCGACAGATATTTTGCACGGTTCTTTTTAGAAATGCCCAGAAAATTTCCCCCATTTTTTCCCGGTTTTTAAATTCCCAAAATTAAGCTATTTCTTAGACGCTATCTTGGCTCAAGTTAATTTTTTAGCGCCAAAATTGTAAATTAGCTGTTGTATTTGTTTTACTGGATTTTACAAAACTTTGCCTTTTTCAACTCACAATGAGTACTTTGTTGACGGAAACATTTGAACAGCTTCAATAGGTTGATTCCCCATTTTATTTATTAAATCAAACTTTTTCATTTCTTTGTTTATTTTTGTTACCACAAAACCCTAAAACAGAGCATACCAAAAAACAAACCGATATCTGTCAAACTACTCAACGTACGCAAAAAGTTCAAAGTTTACCAAATTTTGTACTTTGCGTTGGCGGATACGTACTAAATCTAACCGACCTCATAAGAAACCATGTATATCAACTTATGGACGGCGCACAATGAATCCGTCATGCATTAAACTTCTTTCTTCCTTTTGCAACTGACATAAGTGGAAATACATGGTTTCTTATGAGGTCGGTTACATTCAGTAAGTGTCCGTCAACGCAAAGTACAAAATTAGGTTAACTTTTAAGGTAGAAATACATAGCACGCGTTAGCTCGTCGACGAATATCGTGCGTTTGAAAACTTTACCGCATGAAAAAAGGCAATTTACACAACACGCTTTTTTTATTTATTTTTACATTGAAAAATGGACTTGGAACATTTTCAATGCCTTTTTTGTGCAATACTGTATGTTTTTCAAACTCGTCAATAAGATTTTCCTCCATGATTCTAATTTTTTCAAATTGTTTTTTTTTTTTTGGGAATTGCTACAATTTAAGTTTAACGTTTATTAACGTTTAGGATCCAGCTAAACCCCTCAATAATCAATTTCAATGTATTTTTGATAAAAAAATTTTTCTTTCTTAAGTAAAATAATAATTTGGGATAATTAGTGCGTTAATAAACGTTGAACTGTTTTTTTATTGTCGGCTGATTAGTTGTCAAAACAACACAACGCGTTAAAAAGTTGAAAGTTAAGGTAGAGGTCCAGAGCTCGCTTTATGCGCGTTACGCTTTCTATGCAACTTTCCAAAAAGTAGAATCAATGCAATAGTATGTAAAAAGTAGGTCTACTTTTTACTTTTGTACGCGTTACAAGCACAATGAAAGAAAGTCAGGTGTTCTTGAAAGCTAAAGACGTTAAATAATACTTTGTTTCTTACTTCATCGATAAATATTATTTTGCTGTGGGTAATTAATTTTAATTATCCACGGCAAAATTGATTAAAATTTATTAATTTTAATTAATTTTGCGTAACCAATAATTACTAATGGAAAACTGTTTTATTCACTCATGTATTTATTAAGTTAAATAGTTCCATACATAACTAATAGACAATTTTATAGAATCCAACATGATTGTAAACAGTTTAAATCAATACATGTCTGAATCAAGTTTGTCTGAATGTCTGAATCAGTTTTTCATTAATAATTAGTTGGTTACGCTTTTTTGGGCAAATGCACACAAGAAATGCCATTTGCAAACTCAGCCTTATTAAAGTCAAGAACAGCCGACAATTTGCTGGAATAGCCTTGGCCGAGTTCTTCTCAAGACTATCATTTAAAATGCTGAATAAATAGTCAAAGACGTCTGCAGACATTCTTGTCGCGGTTCGAAATTGCTCAGGGTCAGAAGTTTTAATTTTTTTTAATGTGGTTTCAAAAAACCCACTTAAATTCCGTTCTAAGTACAACGGACGCACCCAAAACCTTTTCTTTTTTTGAAATTGTACATACCCAGCTAAAAAAAAATATGTATGGAGCATATATGATGTTCCATATATGGTTCAGATCCGAAAAATGAGGGTATGTGGACATATATGATAATATATATTCATACATTTCCATACATGTATGGATAATTATAGAATAACTATTCCATATACAGTATGCAATGTTCATATTCATACATTATTAAACAAATCGTCAGTAGACTTCAACCACACATTTTGAAAGTCTGTACATAAGATAAGAGGTTTGTAACTGTTCAAAATGTGTGGTTGAAGTCTACTGACGATTTGTTACAGCAACAATGAAATGCATATAGACATCGCTGAACCACCAGCAAATAAATTTCAAATTAAAATAAACTTATGACAATATGTCGAATAATAAATTTCTTAAATGTTAAATTTAGATTTTATTTTTCATTTTGCCTTATAATTACTTTTATTGTTATCCAAAGGATTTCTAATTGTATAAAGGTGTAGAAAAATAGAATAGATTCATATCGAATATAAATTATTTGCTGGGTTTTGTATAAGTTTCTAAGCCTACTATGCTTATTTTTCTTTTGTGATTTTCAAAAATATTATTATTTGTGAATTCTCAAATAGTTTTTGAAAGTCTGTACATAAAATAAGAGGTTTGTAACTGTTCAAAATGTGTGGTTGAAGTCTACTGACGATTTGTGACAGCAACAATGAAATGCATATAGACATCGCTGAACCACCAGCAAATAAATTTCAAAGCTCATATATTATAATACATTTCATATATTAGTTCATATATCAATTCATATATGTATAATACTTTTGCAATGTATAATCCTATACATTTCCATACATGAATTCATACATATTCATATATAATGGGTGTTTTTTATTGAGGTATAGAACTTTAAGTTGGCATCACTTTTTTAACTGGCGGCCATTTTGTCAGCTGTCAAGTGATTAATATTTAGTTTGGTTTGCCATTTCATCATGAACAGGTTGACAAAAGAACAATGCTTGCAAATCGTGCAAATTTATTTCGAAAATAATGTTTCAGTTCGCGAAGTTTACCGCAAGCTCCGTCCATTTTATGGTCGACATAATCGTCCATCAGAGCAATTAATTCGGTTAACCATGGATCGTTTTCGCACTACGTTTACTCTATGTGATAATACGCATCCGCAGAGACGTCGAACAGTGCGCACCGAAGAAACAATTGCCGCTGTAGAGCAAAGTGTTGAAGAGGACCCGAATGAATCGATTCGCCACCGTGCACAGCAATCAACTTTATGGAAGATTTTGAAGATTTTGAATGTGGATGAGTTGTGGTTCCAACAAGACGGCGCTACATGCCACACAGCGCACGTCACAATCGATTTATTGAAGGAAACATTCGATGAGCGCATAATTTCGCGGAAGATCGTGTGATTTGACACCATTGGATTATTTTCTTTGGGGATATGTGAAGTCGCTCGTCTACGCCAACAAACCAGAAACGTTAGGGGACTTGGAAGCCAACATTCGTGGCGTTATTGCCAACATACGGCCCCATATGCTCGAAAAAGTGGTTGAAAATTGGACCTGTAGAATTGGCTTTATTCGAGCCAGCCGCGGCGGCCACATACCCGAAATCATATTTAAACATTAATGGCATAAAATTATCCTTCCAATAAAGCCAAATTGATGGACATTAAAACGATTTTCTTGTGTTTTATTTCAATTCGAATTTCTATACCTCTAAAAAAACACCCTGTATTTATATACATTCATATATTAAACATATATGGACCATACTTTATTTTTTTAGCTGGGTAGGCATTTTTTGCACATTAAATTAAATATACAAACTCGACTAATTCCACAAATTCTTTTAAAAACTTGATTTCACTCTCCATTTTTTCTTTTTAAGTATTTATAAACAAATGCACACAGCTGATCAAAACAAAAATAAAATGGCGCATGAAAAGCAGTGCATGTAACTCAACCCAAACAAAGTATAGAATGAAACAAGAGGATGAAACGCGTGTAAAGCATAACGCACAAAAAGCGATTTATGGACCTCTACCTTAAAGTAATTACTACAAATAGATATGTAACTTATGTAAACGATTTTAAAATCGATTTTCACGTACGATTAATCGATTTCAGAAGTCGAAATTAAAAGCGTTGATCGAAAAATCGATTTTTGAAGATATTTACCAATCAGAGAAACAAGTCGACCGGCTCGAAGCCGACGGCGCGCCGCCGCCGGTTATTTTTCTGTGAATCAAGCCGCCGCCGATTGTATTGGCTCGCATCGGCTCAAAACCAGCCGAAATTTTATCTGCTCGAAAAGACAAATTTCGGAGAAAAAAATTTGAAAATGGATTTTCAGTTTCAATTTTTATTTTTTCTTTAAATTTTTATACGATCTTTTGCGCCGCCGGTCACAAAACTACTGCGCCGCCGCCGCCGATAATTTTGCCTCGACTTGTTTCTCTGTTACCAATCCCTAGTATATTATGATGAGAAAAAAGTTGTTTTCAATATTCCAAAGGAATTTTAGATTTTGCTGTACTAACTACAAGGCAGCTTTGCCTGAGGCTTTCGTACCTGCACTTAGACCAAAGAAATCGAAATCTTTTAATCTAAATGTGGTTTGTATTCAAACATTAAAAAAACAAAAAGTGCATCAATAAGCACATGTACATATTTCTTAGCCTTATCACTTTAGTGATTCTAAAACTGTAAGAGTTTTAGGTGGAAAAGGTGGGAACGGTTGTATATCCTTCCTGCAACTTTGGTGCAATGAACGTGCTGGACCCGATGGTGGTGATGGTGGAAATGGCGGCCATGTCATCTTCGAAGCATCTATTGATGTAAAAAATTTAAACCATTTAAGTACAACCATTCGAGGCGAAGATGGAAAACCTGGTAGTGCTAAAGAGTGCCACGGAAAGTGTGCAAATCATACTTTAATTAAAGTACCTATTGGTACTATTATAAGAAACAAAAATGGAGTTATAGTAGGTGATTTAAATCGGGAAAAAGTTATGTTCGTTGCTGCAAGAGGAGGTGTCGGTGGGAAAGGAAATAGATTTTTTACGACCGATAAAGAAAGTAGTCCAAAAGTTTGTGAGTATGGCCCACTAGGCGAAGATGTATCATACATGTTGGAAATGCGGAGTATGGCTGATATAGGCATAATTGGATTTCCTAATTCTGGTAAAAGTACTTTATTAAATGCTATTACTCGAACGAGATCAAAAGTCGCACCATATGCCTTCACAACGATACATCCACAAATTGGAATGGTTCAATATGCAGATCATTTGCAATTGGCTGTTGCGGATTTGCCTGGAATCATATCTGGATCACATCGTAATAAAGGTTTAGGGCTGCAGTTCCTCAAGCATATTGAACGTTGTGCGGCTTTGATTTATTTACTGGATGCGAGTTTGGAAAAGCCATGGCTTCACTATGAATCTCTAACGTATGAGATGTTGAATTTCAACGAGAAACTTGCGACATATCCTAAAATTGTAGTTGCAAATAAAATTGACAAACCTGAAGCCATGAAAAATTTATCAGAATTAAAAAAAAATGTTGGTGAAACTGTAATCGCCGTAAGCGCAAAGGATGGGACGAATTTGAAAGCACTGCTGGATATAATACGTCTTGCTAAAACAGTTTAACAAAGGAAAAATTTAAAAATAATTTAATAATTTCGGAACAAATGCAGTTTGGTGAAACAGCTCCAAACAAAATAAAAAGTAGTCTATGTGATACAGAATTTAAAAATAAGAAAAAAATATTAAATGAAAAAGTGGGGGTATCCCAATATTGCGCAATCTGCCTTAATTAGTCCCAGTTCACACCAGTCCATTGTTGCCATTTTGGCATTTTCGCTGCCAGATCTGGCATTTTCATTACCCGAAAAGCATTCAACTTTGAAAAAATTCTGCCAGATGCTTTTTGGCAGAATTTGCTTAAAATAAAAAATGCTAATTTGTTAAATTTAGAGTATAATTCCTTTTATAAATGTATTTTTTTTTTACAATATGTGTTTTCTACGTAATGTAGATACAATGAATACCTATGTATTACATACTATGTATTATATGTAATTATATGTGTGTATATGGAGCCCTATTCTCAATTATCAGTAAGCGACAAAAATTAAAGTTTTCGGAAGATGTGCTTGTCACTGAAAATCTACTACTAACACTAAAACAATTGATTAGGTAGTAACTACGTAGTTCTTATGGGAACATGGAGACATACCAACCACTGGTACATTTCTATACCTTACACTACGTCTATACCTGATATATAATTGTCATGACAAAAGTCCAACTTTATATTAAAAAATAATTTTTTTTATGTTAGCTGTTTTTCCTATATGGAATGTGACATTTGTCATGATAAAAATATATCAGGTATAGACGTAGGGTTACGTACATACAAATTTACTTATATTGACAAGTTGTTGCAAAATACACCAGAAATACACCACATCTGTTTTCTCTTATACTTTTATACTGCCGAATAGAAGATAAATTGTAGACAATGTAACTACTACAAGAATTAGTGTTGACATATACACTTGGCCCCCTGTTAATAGTAATAACTTTGTTTAAACATGAAATTCAAAGATATTTCAATAATTTTTTTAATTTTAAATCTGGCATACTTTTCTTCTGTAGAACATTTTAGCAGAATTTTTTTACGGATCTAGCATTCTCTCATCATCATTTTCTGGCAACACTGCACCAGTCAAGTCTAATTGATAAACTTATCACTTTTTCTTTGAACTATCTTCGGTGTTCACACAATGCAAGTCTTCTTTTTAAGCACATTTTTTTATGCATAGTTTTTTGTATGCATGTATGCTTTTTTTTAAATTACGAATGATAAAGCAAAACGTATCGACAGTACATGAATCTTAGTACTCGTTTCTTTTCCCCTCGTCACTCTCGCCTATAAAGTAGCAAACTTATAAATAAGAATCTCTTCGTCTAAACACTGACTTAAGGCCGGGCACAATGAATCCGTCGTACGTTAAACTTCGCCTTTTTCAACTCACAATGAGTACTTTGTTGACGGAAACATTTGAACAGCTTCAAAAGGTTGATTCCCCATTTTATTTATTAAATTGAACTTTTTTATTTCTTTTGTTTATTTTTGTTACCACAAAACCCTAAAACAGAACATACCAAAAAAAAAACCATTCGGTGACCAGGCATCGAGAAAGACAACTTCTTGCAATGACAACTCTATGTAAAAATCATTAGAACGGATCGAAATTTGCACTACTTCCAGATCACAAGCTCAACATTTTCATGACTTTTTTGGAGTGTCTTTTTTTACTGGAAAATGTTAAATAGTTTTCCTACGTGCACTAGGAATAAAAAAATTAAAAAAAAACACAAATTTCCCAAATAATTTCAAGCTATTCTCAATACCTATTAAATGGGACCAATTTCGACCCTGTATCTTAAAAACTTTTGAAGATATGAGCAATAATGGCAGACTACTTATATGTGTTTTTAATGAATTACATACTTTTCGACGCGCCATATTTCGGGAACCACAAAAGCTAGATATCCAAAAATTTTTAATCTATATTATTTTAGTACTATAGAACATTCGTGCAAATTTTTGTACAATTCTAAGAGGGTTAGATAAAAAATTGCGTTTTTTTTTCGTTGATTTAAAATGTAATTACCCAATTAAACAAAAGAAATAAACGAAATAAATACAAAAACTTGAATTTAATAAATAAAATGGGGAATCGACCTATAGAAGATTCTCAAATGCTTCCGTCAATAAAGTAATCATTGTGCCAACCTTCTCCGTCGTTGCGTTAATGTCAGCTGTCAGTTGGAAAAGTCGATGCTTAACGCATGACGGATTCATTGTGCCCAGGCGTTTACTGATTGATATTTGAACATGATTACAATGGCGGTATTCGATGTTTGATGCAAATTTGCGTGCGTTAAGGCAAATGCAAAATATCGCCGTTTTCCTTTGGATTGTGTGTGTATTTTGGTGTTGGATTTTAAAGAAAAACTGCGATATTTTGCATTTGCACTAACACTACGACCACACGAGCAATTTGTTGTGTCTTAACACAAGCAATAACGTCGCACAGTGGGGCCTTTTGACTTTTTTCGTTGCAAAAATCATAACTTTTGAACTGATAAAGATATTTAAAAATTTTACAAAGCATTTGAAAGGAAACTCCTTTAGCTTTAATATACATGATTTGCACGGTCATAGGTTAGGCGCTGCACTGTGCACAGTGTCTGCTTTCGACTGTTTTTATTACAAACATCATAACTTTTAAGGTAAGAATAAATAAATAAAATAAAATAAATTTTAATAAAAATGAGTATCATTATTGACCATAGCTTTATGGAGGCACTACGCACAGTGGTTTTTTTGTTGAAAACATCATAATTTTTGAAGTTACCAAGAAATTTGTAATGGGGAAAAACACTTAATTTTTAACTCTTTTAGGATCAAAATAAGTGCTCCCTTATTGTGATAGGCATTGGACACGATGACACCTTTGACCTTTCTTGTCGCAAAAATCATATATTTTGAAGTAATGATATTTTTAAAATTTCTCAAACATTTAATATACAACTTTTTGTGCTTTAAATGACATTCTCATAGGGAAGTCTAGAAAAAAATTATACTCTAATATAACATGTTATATTAATATAACTCATTTTATTTATATTACAGATAAAAATTATTGAAATATTTTTAATACTAATGTTAATTTATAATATTATTTTGTAGTATGATATATTATATGATAATGAGTTATTTTTATTAATTTTTTTAATAGTTAGTTTTCTTCAAAATAGTCATTAACATTTTGATCGATTTGTAATAGACTTAACATATCGGAGCTATAATTATATTCTTCCAAATCTTTTCGAGATCTTACATGTCTCCGCGATGAAATCAGTGGGTCTGAAGAGGCCGCCAACATATTAAAACGATCCTCATTCTGTCTAATTCGTGATATTTTGCAAGTATTCGCATATCTAAAGTGCTTGTAATCTTTGTTTTTGCATTCCTGGGCTTCTTCTGATAACTCTCCAATTGGTAAGCAATGGTATTCAATTAAATTTTGGCCATGAGCCAAAATCTTATGGACCGTAGGAGTAAGTTTCTTCTCAGGGTACTTTTGAGCCAAAAGCTGGGCAGTTTTTGATGCATAATCCTGAAACTTTGGGCCATTTACCATTTCTCTAGAGCTTATAACATTTAGAACAACGGCCAACCTTTTTATAATATGGTTGTCGACACCAGTAATTTGGGCTGTTACCTCATCATTTTCAAAAAACGATGTGGACATGTTACCATCGTTAGTATTTTCATATCCCTGCTTTGGGCAGTCTATTTTTAGTCCAAGGTTCTTAAAAAATTCATTTTGTATAATATTTTTTCGAGCAGTTAGTTTTTCTTTTGGTGTTGCATTCTCATGAAAACTTTCTCCTTCTCTCGGAATTGTATACGCTAATTTTAAAATAAACTCCATGCACCTAATTCTGGCATGTAACGGAGAAATTCCATATTCATAGTTTTTTTCATCACTTGAATCATTAAAATTTTGAAAGTCCTTCTGTGACTTTTTGCAAATTGCACACTTCAAAGCTGAAGAAGTATCTGTTATTACATTTAAGACTTTGCCATCAATCATTGTAAGAGAAAATTCATAATTAATGACAACCTTTTTTCCATTCTTCACTTCAATAACAGAAGGCTTTAGTTCGGAAATTTGCTTTTTTATATCGTTTACTGTAGACTTGATTATTTCTGAAGACTCCTTTGCATATTTAAAAAATATCGGACGGCAAAAATGGACTGACTATGGGCGAGGATTTTTCCAATGCTCAGAGATTTCACTTCTAAGTCGTAAAGGAACTATAGAAGCCATAAACATATTTGCATCTGTAATAGTTATGTCAGTTGTCGATATTCTTTGTTTGTAAGCACTTTGACTAGATGATCCATCACATCCCCACTTGTTTATCAATGTAAGCCTATCTGGAAGTAATGCTCTTTCTTTTTCAGGAAAACTTTGAACTAACCGTTTAGATGTATGATCCATTAAGTCTTGCAGTTCAACTTCTGCTGATACTTCAGCAACTTTTAAATTAGATGGTACTGCTTCTTTTTTGGCAGAGGAAACTTTTTTATATCCAGGAAGAACATTCACATTATGATTCTTTAAAGAGCTTCGTAAAATATATTTCTCCTTTGACAATCCCAAGTCCATAAATAACGCTAAGGCTTCTTCTATGCTATACTTTGTGGGTAAAAAATTTGTTCGTAAAATATTATATTTCTCCTTTGACAATCCCAAGTCCATAAATAACGCTAAGGCTTCTTCTATGCTATACTTTGTGGGTAATGCATTCAGAGGATTTGGAATACTTTCTTTAATCCTTCGTAGTCGATCTGGGCTGGCAAGCTCCACAGCTTTTGTAATATCAGACCTTGATTTATCTTTATCTTTTACGTACTTAAGACATAATGCTTCTGACAGATTCGATATACATAGATATATCTTTTGTAGCATTTTGAAGTTTACGTTTTTTTGTGTATTAAAGAAAATTAAGAATTAAAGAAAAATGTAGGTAAAAAGTTACTGCGAAAATTTCGTATTAACGAGAAGCAATAAGTATTAGTAACAAGTGATGCAGTAAAAACAATTTTATAGAGAGAATAATTTCTTTTCATATTTGGAACGCATCTTTGTTACATATGTATATAAAATAATTTTTTTTATCTTTTAGTAATAAAATACATTATATAACACAAAGTACAAGTTATTTTTCTCTTATTTTGGTTAAAAAAAGAAAACTAAGATTTGATCTTTCTATACGATTATATATATTTCAATGAAATAAGGCTACATACATATTTCTAAGTAGGCACATATGCATACATTAACAAAAATATGTCAATCAGTTCCACTTATATTTACATTTTTGTGCTGTAAGATAACATAAAATATAAAATATATTAAAATTTTGGTAGCTTTTTTCCTTATTTGGCAATTTTTTTTATATTTTGGTTGCAAAAATATCTTGGCTGTGGCGGCGCTGGCTATAAGATTGTAACATCTTTCTTCAAATTTCAATTTTTGTGGACCAATTTAGCTTAATTATTTAAAGTACTGTGTAGTAAATATGCTAAAAAAATATGGGCGTGACCATTTTTGCCAATTTTTAGATATTCTCTATTTTATTTGTAAAAAGTACCTAAATATAGGGTGTCTGAAAAACGGCAACTGCCGAAAAAGTAGGGTATCTGGTGCATATTTTCTTACTTTTTTTAATAAACAATAAATATACCTTTAAAACAATACCAAAAAAGTAGTGATCACATGGCAATATTTCTGACACTTCAATTCTAAAATGTTTTTTTTTTTCTCAAAATCACATTTTTTTGGACTTTCCAAAAAACTGTCGACTTTAACCAGCTCCACCAGCTATAATTCTTATCCAATTAAGAAAAATGTTTTTGAATTCTGATCAGTAAAATGGTCTTTATACGATGTGTTCATTCATTTTACAAAATTTTGTCATCAAATTTTGTATTTTTGCCACGGTTTTTGGGAAAAGGCGCCACAGTGCGTCGGTAGAATGATGACGTCAATTTGCTTGTGTTCAAAAATGTATCTCAGTGTTGCCATAAAATGTAAGTCATGTTTTACACTTGGCAGTTTTTCTTGAAGCAGTTCTCTTCAATTCTCTTTTAAAACTGCCCATTTGTTTACACTGGGACGGTTTCTTGTTCAATTTTCGTATTGTTTTAATGCAGCGAATGAAATAACAAAATAGAATTGAAGTAACTTTTCTGTACAGGCAAGTCAGTACCCCTCTTCTTTCTTCTTTCCTTTCTCTCCTATAAACTCAGACTTGCTTCAAGTAAAACTGCCGAGTGTAAAACATGACTAAGAGGAAAAGTGCTAGATTGCAAAAATAAAAGTGCTAAAATGTTCTACAGCCCACACAACAAAGTGCTAAAATCAGTTAACGTTTTTAGTTCCTCTCATTTCTTAAGTGGCCCATACACTTTCCATAATTATATAGTACTCGTATTATGTCAAGGTTTTTACTGTGAGAAAAATAGTAAATTGTGCGAGATTTGACCTTTTTACGTAACCCCAACGATGCACAGTGGCGTGAATTAAAAAAAAATGGTAAAAAGTCCGCAACTTTTGAACTAGTTAACCGATTTCGATGAAACCAACTGTTTTGGAAAGTAGAAGTGTTGAAATTTTTAGAAAGCATATTTTGAGGCACCCTGTTGTAAGACAGGGTAGCTCCAAACAGCCTCAAAGTGGGAAAGTGCGGGTATCGAAATTCTTTCGGAGCTTGTAACTTTTGTAAATAGGGACCGATTTCAATAACTTTTTCAGCGGGACAATCTACGTTAAGAAATAAAAATAAAACATGCTAAGAGTACCATTTTATCTCTTTCAGTTTCCAAGTTATTTGACTTGAAAAATTTATTTTTTAATTTTTGGCCCTGACTTTTTTTATTCGTTAGTCATGTTTTACACTCGGCAGTTTTACTTGAAGCAAGTCTGAGTTTATAGGAGAGAAAGGAAAGAAGAAAGAAGAGGGGTACTGACTTGCCTGTACAGAAAAGTTACTTCAATTCTATTTTGTTATTTCATTCGCTGCATTAAAACAATACGAAAATTGAACAAGAAACCGTCTGAGTGTAAAGAAATGGGCAGTTTTAAAAGAGAATTGAAGAGAACTGCTTCAAGAAAAACTGCCCCAAGTGTAAAACATGACTTAGTACATAACTTCTTTATTACTTGGCAAAAATCAGTATGTTTTAATGTTTTTGAAAGAAAACTTCATTACAATTCATATAAAAAAATTTTTTTTTGATATCTCAAAAATTGTAGCAAGGAATAATTTTGCAATTTGGATTTTTAAAAATTATGAAAAAATTTGGTATATTTTGTGAAAAAAGTATTCTTAATTTTTTTGGAATATTTTAAAAAATTATTAAGTATTTGATAAAAACTTGGATTGTTTCTGAGAAAGGAGACATTCACCCGTATTGCGTATGTCGAGTCGAATATTCGTCTACGAGAATTTTGTCATAGAATAAAGAAAACTTTTAAAAGGTTTGATTAATCAAATACAAAATTGTTGTAACGGCATCGTTAGGATCGGTTTTTGGATTATTGTCCATCTCCTCAAGACAATCCTCATAAACAACTTTTATTTTATCCCATAATTCCTTTAATTCGTCACGGTGAATTTCTATAGTGTATATAGTATGTACATCTTCACGTATATCATTAAATTTTGCTTCAAATTTGATAAGAGCATCTGATACACGAATAAATTTCTTTAAAATTGCAGAAGACATTTTCTGTTTGTGATACAAATTTGCTTTAATTTATTTGAAATATATAAAAAACTTTCGCTTCAATTCAAATAATTGTTCCACAAAATGTTCGTATCAACAATTTGATCGAATTAAATTTGATTATTAATATATCTTTGCAATTTTTTCACAAAAATTTTCTACAAACACTATCTCGACCAATTTGACCGACTATAGAGTGCACATTAATCAAGTAGAAATTAAAATGAAGAAGCAAAGAGTTAATAAAAGCTACGTGTATTTATGTCTCACAACAATAAATCCTTTGTAGCACAACACTAATGCTTTAATTATGCAATCGCGAATTAACTTTATTTATTTTAATTTGTCACTAATTTACTCTTCACTTTAAAAATTCACCAAGGAGAAAATTTAGAAAATTTCCAATAAAATTTTACTTTTTTGTAATAGTTCTGTCCGTCCACGTAAACAAACGCACTGTTGATTTATTTAGCACAAATATATAAAGCGAAAATAAATCAAAGCAAACGTCACAATTAATAATTTAGCAAGGATATTTGAAAGCCAGATGGCGTTTTCAACACAAATATGCCTTGTAATAGTATTGTAAAGCGATCAATCATGTATGTATGTATGTACAAATGTAATTATGAAAACAACAACAATTGTTCTCCTCTATCTTTACACTTTTTTCTTTGATATACTTATTTATTTTATTTTTCACTTTTTATATTTAATTTCACTTTAATTTTTAATGTATAAAAAATAATAAAATGACTTACGCACCTTTTATTATCCAGTGAAATTAAAAAAAGGGAAGAATTATGATACTTTTTCCGTCGGAAAATTTGATGTGTATGTAGCTTTAAAATAGTATAAAGAAAATTAAAAAATAAGCGCCTTTGATACAAATCCGGCTCGAATGGACCAAATGTTTGCGTGTAGAGATGGAGGAAAATAAAAAACAATTGTTTAAATTGGGTAAAATTAAGGATATTTTATTTACGGTCTTTTACCTTTAAATTATATCGCTTTGCGTGGATACGGGATAACTCTTGTTCAAGGCTCACAACAAAAGAGTGATTTTAATAAGCACAAACAAAAGATATCAAAGTACCGAACGAACGAATAAATCAAACCGTTAGATATTTTACTAGTCAAAGCCCAAGAAAACACTCCGAAAAATCAGGACTGATTAAAGAAGGAATAAATTTGGACCTTGACTAAGTACTATTCAATTGAATAGGGGAATTTTATAAGCTATCAAAATATATATAAGAATAGCGTTTTGGTTTAAACATTCTGTTATGTATATTATTTCCTATACGTTTTGATACAACGTTTGCACGATTTACTACAGTACGTACCAAAATTTTCAGACGGGGAACCCAATACTCAATGCGAATAATTCTCAACATTAGTTGATTTCCACCATGAATCGAAAGTACATGTACAAACTCGGCTAAGAGACAGGTAAAACGACAGGAATACGGTAGAATGATGGGGTGTTTTTCAGTATAAGACAAAGATGGAGATTTCGCCAAACGACGTCTTGGAAATTAGGTAGGATAGTTAAGACTTATCCCGGGACTGACGCCCATATTCGAGTCGCGGACATACGTACTGCAAACGGCATTGTGAAGCGACCAATCACCAAATTGGTCATTCTGACCACATAATAAAGAACATTTTATTAACTTCCATTGTTTCCTAGTAATATGGATCCCCTATGTTCTTTGTTGGAAGAAGCTCTCTTGGAAGAGAACGAGGAGGCAATGGAAGTAGCCACTCCGGCTCCAGTAGCTTCAGACACCATCTCTCCCAAAGTTGATCCAACTCCTGTGGCGTCTTTACTTGAAAAGGAGTTACCTGAGACCTCGGATTCGGCTAATTCCTCGGCAAGCCCAGTTATTTCACTTCAGAACACTGTGGCTTCGGAAAATCTGCCGGCTAATGAGCGGCCTAAAACCAATGCTCCTACGTGCAGTCTCTGCAAAAAACCGCATCCTCTGGTAGCTTGCTTTCGCTTTCGACGCTTGCGGCATGAAGAGAAATTGCGACATTTGTTGATTTGGGGTCACTGCTCTCGATGCTTGGCCAGCAATCACAAAGTCAAAGACAGTGCCAGCGTACGTAAATGTGGCAAATGCCAGGAGGACCACCATACTTTGATCCACTTTTCAAAAGGAAACGACAATATTCCACAAAAACCGATTGATAAACTCCCACTGAAAAAGAAGAAGAAACCAACGAAAGCAGTTCCGTCGAGAGCGATTCAGGCTAATATGACGCCTTTGCCACTTCGCCATGTGGTGACTTTCTCCCCGACGGTTCAGCTAATTTTGCAGGTGGGAGTTCGTGAGTTTCCAGTTCGGGCAGTTATCGATGTCTGTTGCGACATTAGTTATGTTAGCGATCAGCTAGTCCGTAAACTGGGGCTGACAACTGCAGGTGGATATTGTCGTTTGAGCGTACGGTCAATTTATGATTGCCATAAAAGAATTTCGCTTACGGCGAAAATTAAAGCAATGCATGGCATAAAGACGCCTCGCGTAAGTGTGGCAGAGGAGGTAAAGAAATTGTTTCCGGGGTTGCAGCTGGCTGACCCCTCTTTCCATCATTTCGGACAGGTGGCTTTGGTTTTGGGTCCTGAGCTTAGCCCGCAGATTATGACGGGAAATGTATTTTCCTCTCCGGGTTCACCCTTAGCCCAATATACCACCTTTGGTTGGGTGATATCCGGCCCATCGCCGCTGTAACATTTTTATTTTAAATTTGTTAAGCAATTACATATCTACATATCTCTGTATTTTAGAATGTTTGAATTTTTTTTCTAAATACAAGATATTAAAAATTTTATTGAATAACATTGTTATTGCAAGGTGGCCGGCAATGTTTAAACCAAAACGCTATTCTTATATATATTTTGATAGTTTATAAAATTCCCCTATTCAATTGAATAGTACTTAGTCAAGGTCCAAATTTATTCCTTCTTTAATCAGTCCTGATTTTTCGGAGTGTTTTCTTGGGCTTTGACTAGTAAAATATCTAACGGTTTGGTTTATTCGTTCGTTCGGTACTTTGATATCTTTTGTTTGTGCTTATTAAAATCACTCTTTTGTTGTGAGCCTTGAACAAGAGTTATCCCGTATCCACGCAAAGCGATATAATTTAAAGGTAAAAGACCGTAAATAAAATATCCTTAATTTTACCCAATTTAAACAATTGTTTTTTATTTTCCTCCATCTCTACACGCAAACACAGAATAAACTTACTAACAATCGAGTTGTGTTGTTATTAAAACATCAAAAATAAAAAATATAGAATTTTACTTGAACCAAAAATTACAATATTTAGAAAAATGGCTTTAGCTGTTCCTTATTATCACACTGTAAATGGCGCTTAAGTTGTCAGTATCTTCTTTTTTGTTCATTGTTTTCATTATTTTCTGTTGTATTCTTAAACTTTCTGTTGTGTAACGTTTTCTTGTATTGTTTTCTACATTTAGAATTTTAATATTGTCAAAATCAGGTGCATGATTAGTTTCTTTTATATGTTTAGATAATGCCGTGCTTTCTTTGTTTTTATTTATGTCTGCTTTATGTTCTTTCATTCTTGTTGCTAAATTTCTTTTTGTTGTGCCAATATAGACAAGATCACAGTTGTTTGCATTATCTCCTTTACATGGTATTTCATACACGACATTATTTTGTTGTATTTTGTCAACTGGTGTTTTTGTATTAGTAAAGATGGTACTCAATGTTTTATTGGCTTTATACAGGGTGGCTGATGAATTTTGCTACATTAAGAAACTCAAATAATTTTTTTTCAGTGTATGGAACTAATTTTTCTTTTATTCATGTTAAAGCTCATTCATTTTTATTAAATATAGCTTAATTAGTTTTAAAAATAATGGAATTTAAATGCCCCCTGCTCGTTGATGCATGTGCGGCATCTTTCCAAAAAGTTGTTCATTACTGCTTGGAGAGTTGAGAGAATGGATTGCCTTAGTTCATTCAAATTTGTTGGTTTTGCTTTGTAGACTTCCTGTTTGCAATAACCCCACAAGAAAAAGTCAGGTGCAGTAAGGTCAGGCGACCTGGGTGGCCAACGGAATGTGGAGTTTCTGGATATCAGCTTATTGGGAAATTTTCGTCGCAATTCTGTCATAACAGGTTGGGCTATGTGAGGAGCTGCACAGAGTTGAAAGAAATTTTCATTCGGCGTAATTCTGGATAGAAAAACTCTCTCAACATGCTCAAGTAACGGTCTCCAGTAACCGTAACGGTGTGACCGTTTTCTTCGAAGAAGTAGGGCCCGACAATGCAGCGTGATGAAACTGCACACCACACTGTGACACGAAGTGGATGCAATTCCGTCTCATGTTTTGTTTGTTTATGTTGCCGTTTAAATCGAAATGGGCCTCGTCAGACATGAAAAAAAAGTCCAACATCTTTCCATCCTCTTCCACCATTTGAAGCATCTTCTGGCAAAATTCCAAGCGAATCGGCAAGTCTGAAGCGTTCAGTTTGTTGGTCATTTGAATTTTATATGGGAATAAGTCCAAATCTTTGTAATTGACTGTAATGACTGTCTGCTTATACCCATTTGAGCAGATAAGCTTCTTGTCGAAACACGTGGATTGTTTTGTATGGCAGCAGCTACAGCAGCGATTGTTTCCTCCATTCGAACTGAAGGGTTTCGATGGTAAGGTCTTCTGTTGACTGTCCCATGCTCGGCAAAATTGTTTACAAGTCTCATTATGGTCCATCTGCTCGGAGGATTGCCGCCAAACGTGCGCCTATACTCTCTTTGAACCGAAACTACGGACTCCAGTGCGTGATAGCGGCGGACAATCCAAATTCTTGTTTCAGTGTCCCTGTTATCCATTTTTGTTAAATGTAAAAGTCAATCTGCAAAATAAAAAAAAAATTACCAGATTCGTTATATAGAAAAAAAGTTATTAAATTTTTTTTTGGTAGCGGCTTTCATCAGCCAAGGCAGTGCTAAGGCAGTGTTGTTGTTTATTGTATATTTCAAGTTTCTATTATCTGTTAATCCTGGTATATATTTGACGCTGTAATACTGTTTATTATCATCAGGGTTACCATTTTTATTGTTTTGTGAGTGTTTGTGGCAATTAATAAGTGTTTTAATTAAATATGGGGGGAAACTATTATCAATTAATATTTTAGTGATTTTTTGTTTATTACGTGCGTGGAATTGTTCGTCACTAATATCCAAGACTCTATGTATGAGATTTCTTGCCGTGTTGATTATTTGAAACTTCGGTTGAGTTGCATTAAAGTTTATAATTCTTCCTGATGAAGCATTTTTTGTGTACCAATCAAATAATATTTTATTATCCAATCTGTGTAATGTGGTGTCGAGGTACGATAATTTCCTTTTCTATTTCTATAGTGAACTTAATTTTTGGATGATATGCATTAAATGAATTTAAAATCTCGTTTTTGTTGTTGATATTGATTACAGCTAAAAAAAATCGTCTACGTATTTAGTTACGTATTTTATGTAAATATTTTTGCTACTTAACTCAGCTATTGCTTTGTCCAATAAATTGTCTAAAACGATGTCAGCAATAGTTGGAGAGAGGGGATTCCCCATAGGCATACCAAAAATTTGATTGTATGTATTACTATTGTAAACAAAATAATTGTTGTCGTAAAGGCAAAATTTAAGTATATCAAGAAATTTCGGTTTAGGTAGTACCGTGTGGTTTTTAATGGAGTTCCATTTGTCCACTATAATATTGATGGCTGTGTGCGTGGGAATATTCGTGAATAGGGAAATAACATCAAAAGAGACCTAGGAGTCATTGGAATCTATTTGCAAATTTTTTAGTTTACTTTTTAGTTCAACTGTGTTTTTTGTGTTATATTTATCTGATACAACATTTTTAAGTATTCTTCCTATATATTTACTGAGTTGATAACAAGGGACTTTAAAAGATCATACTATTGGTCTCAAAGGTATACCCTCTTTGTGTGTTTTAGGTAATCCGTAAATTCTGGGAGCGGTTGCAGCGGAACAAATGAGCATGTTTTTGAGCCTGTAATCTATGTACTCTTTTTTATGTAAATCATTTACTATATTATTATTAATTTTAATTAATTTGTCGGTAGGATCCGTCCTAATAATCCTATAGGTATTCTTGTCTTCAAGTATATTTTCCATTTTGCTTTGGTATTCCCCTTTGTATAATGCAACTGTTTTATTGCCTTTATCTGACTGCGTTATTATTATGTTTTGGTGTCTCTTTCAAATTTTGGATACATTGTTCAACATCTGCTATTACTTTTAGTGGTGAAAAATTGCTAAGATTTATTGATAGTGCAAACTTTTTCTCTAAGGACAATAGCCATTGGCTTTCCCATGGTATTTCAATATTAGTCTTGTTCTCAAACCAGTGTTCATTAAACCGTAAGCCTAGTTTTTGAAATAAGTTTTCTTTTAGAGCATTTAATTTTTGTTTTTGTTTTTCTTTAATGTTCGTTGCTATGTGCTTTGCTCTTTCTGTTTGATACTTCATGAAGGTGGAAAAGTCAGCAATAGTCACAAAATTTTGTATACCTATTTTCAGATGGTAAAGTTTTCTCTTAATTGTTGTGCAGGGCACACGGGGGTTGTATATATGTATATGTGAAAAAGGTATGACTTACCGGGAGGTGGTTGTCTCTGGAACAAGAATAGTTGTTTCTGGGACTTTAGCAGTACTAATTCCGGGTGTAGTAAGCGGAGCTTTTGTAATTGTTGAGTTTGACGAGTTAGGATCCGCCGAAGTTGTTGTGTCACTTTTTTATCGTACGGCTAGTTTCTTGAGATGTAATTGCTGATGTCGTTGCAGTTTTTTACCTTTTTACCATCGTCATATACTGGAGGTAGTTTAGTAAATTCTATGTGGCGAAATCTTAAAATATGTTGCGCAAAAATAATGTTAATTTCTTTTTAATTAAATTTAAAAACAGCACAGGAAACGCAAGATTAGTGGTTTTTCACAAATATGCCTAGTTTGTAACTTTGAATATTTTGCACATTTACTTATTTTGTGTAGTTTTTTGCCGGAATGCGAAAATGAATGTAACAAATGCACTGGCGTAAAAATACTATGAATATATTTCAACACTTCATGAAAACTTTACAAAAACAAATTAAGTAAGTTAAAAGAAAGGAATTTTTATTTAAAGTGATTTAATTTAAAGATTAATATATTATTATTGAATACTGTTTCACACGACTTGACTGCACGACTGACTTCTCTTCTCTTGCTCGAAGCAAAACAAGCAAAGGCAACAGAAAGGAAAACAAAATAAAAAACAGTGTGACCGTGTATAAACATTCTGCCCCCCTTGCTATATTATAATATAGAAACGAGGGACGTTCTACAATGATATAAAAAAAGGTTGTTATTATAATACAATAATAATGTTATAATTCCAGGATGCAAAGAAAAATGATATAATTCAAATATGATTTTGTATAAATATACGTTTAAGGTAAAATACGTATATAATATGTATATAAATTGTATAAATGTTATAAAGATAATAAAAAAAAATGATTTTCAAACGGCAAATTTTCCGATGATGACCCTTCCCAGTACAGTGTCTTGCGCCAATGGGGACCCAATAGAGGCAGTTTGGATACCACTCCGGATTAACCTGGGATACACGTCCGCTCCCAAAACAAACTTGATGGTGTGGCTTTCGAAAAAGTCTGGATCAGCCAAGCGCAAGTTGCGATAAGCGTCAGTGACGCTACGATCCAGGCGTTTTGCTGGCGGCCTTTCATGTACATCGTCTGCAACACGGGCATTTTTTTTAAATTTTGCGCATTTACGCAACGGATGATCTTTCCGACATAAACGCCAGTCGAGAGCCTTAGCCTTTAGGTGGACGGTGAGCTTGTGCTCTTCAATGGGGGAGTCGTGACTGCGGCGACGATTATGCATATTTGCTATAACGGGGAAGAAATAAAGGGGGAAAGTTATAAATGGGTTGAACGTTAGAAGCGAACTTTTGTGGGACAGCGGTTTTTGTTCCAATAATTGTGAATACTTGTCGCTGAAATGTGATTTTTGACAGGCGATTATCAAACGATTTTTGACGACAACTATTTCTTTAGCTGAGAGCTCGTTGTTGATGTTATCAGACCTTTTGGTTTGTAAGGAAACGAATTTCACTGGCGCAACTTTCGTTTTAGCTGCTAGCAGATGACGTGCGACATATCCTTGGAACTCAGAGCGAAGGTAAATGGCTGCTGCATATGCTTTTTCCGTTGCGTCACAAAAGCCGTGTATTTCGACTTTATAGGCGGGATCAAAATCAATGAAACGGGGAATTTTAATTTGTTCAATGTTTATGTAGTCGTCAAGGAATTCATGCCACGCTTGCATCGTCGGGGGATTCAAATCTTCGTCCCAGTCGGTACCATCTTTCCATATTTGCTGCATAAGGATTTTTGCTACGATGATTTTGGGTGACAGCCAACCTGCTGGGTCGAATAACATTGCTATTTCAGATAGCACACATCTCTTTGTAGTGAAATTGCGATTGGGGGTATTTTTAAGTTTAAAATAAAAATAATCGCCTCCAGCGTTCCATCTGAGGCCTAAGGTTTTGGTTATACTGGAGTCTGACAATTTTAGAAACTCTTCTTCCTGCACGTGTGTCGACGGTAGTCCTTGTAGTAACATTTCATTGTTTGCCGTCCATTTTCGAAGCGAAATGCCTGCTGTAGCAAGAACTTTTATGAGTACATCGCGTGATTTTAGCGCCGATGATATGGTATGTGCTCCAGAAAGGACATCGTCGACATACATATAGTCCCGTAGGACTTCGGTCACGTCAGGGTGATCGGTTTCGCTCTCTTTGGCGAGTTCTAGCAACGTCCTGATTGCTAGGTAGGGGGCACAGTTCACGCCAAAGGTGACTGTTTTTAATTCGTGATCTTGAATGAATTTATTTGGCGAACTTCGATGTAAAATTCGCAGAAAGGGGGTATGAAAGGGATGGACTAAAATTTGGCGGTACATCTTTTCGATGTCCGCGTTAACGTAGCGGAAAAATCTCCATCTTAATATTAAGATCATTAAGTCTGCTTGTAGAACTGGGCCAGTATAAAGCAAATCGTTGAGGCTGACGCCATTTGCTGAGGGATTTGATGCATTAAACACCACACGTAATTTGTTTGTGGTGCTATCGGGTTTTAAAACAGAGTGGTGGGGCAAATAATATGTGCCGCTGTCACCACTTATGGGGGTTACCTTGGCCATTTGGTCAAGAGCAGAATATTCGGTAATAACTCGATCATATTCAGCTTTGAGTTGGGGGTTTTTGAAAAAGCGCGCTTCATTTCGTAGAAATTGGGACAACGCGATTTTTCGGGATTGACCAATATTTAATTGTTCGGGATGTTCTTGTTTAAAAGGAAGTGATACAACGAATCGGCCATCTTGATTGCGGAAGGTAGTGGAGGTGTACAGATTCTCGCAGTATGTGTCCTCTGGTGATGATTTTGCTTTCTTCGGGAGATCTTCAAGCTCCCAGAAACGTCGAAGTTGATTATCCAACGCGACGGTGTAATAAAATGATAAAATTGCCTTTTTACACGGATTTGCGGTTACCTTGCCGGTAATTATCCACCCGAAAGCAGTTTTCTGCGCAACCAAAGACTGTTGTGTATCCCAGTGCAGCCCATCTCGAATTATTTTTGGGTAGACATCTCCACCGAGAAGTAGGTCAATTTCGGACCCACCGCTGCTGTAAGTATCGGCTAACTGTAAATGTGAAAAACTGCTGTATGCCGGCGTTGATGGGGGGTAATATGCAAGCTGACCTGTCAGCCTGTTTATGACTAATGCCTCTGCAAACAATTCAAACGATGGGTCGATAGGAGAGCCTATTTTAATGGGGCATGTCTGCGCTGAGGTAGCAGTTAATGAATCACCTAAGCCATGTATTTGAGCTTGGGAAGATCGCATGCTAAAGCCCAGACAGTTTTGTAGTTTTCGTGAAATGAAAGTTGCCTCAGATGCGTAATCAATTAGCGCGCGAACTGTATATTTGCATTCGCCCTGATATACGTCAACAGGAGCTGTGCCTAGGATGACAAATTGTGTCGTTGATGGTAGATGTGTTGAGAACGATTGCAGCATTCTGTCAGCGGCTTGTGCTGACGTTGAGGGGCTCATATCTAAAGGAGGGTGATTATTGTTTAAGTTGGTCTGAAAAGGGGGAGAATTGGCTTGGGTGGTATTGGAAGATCGTTGTGCAGTTGATGTGCGATGAAGCAATGTATGATGTTTTCCTTTGCACGTATGGCAGGCATATTTGCTTTTGCATGTTTGAGATCCATGAGATGTTCCCAGACAATTGGTACATCGATTTTGGTGTTTAACCGTAGCGTAGCGTTCTTCGATTGGCATTGCTAGGAAAACGGAACAAAATCTGAGGGGATGAAATTGCGGACAAAGGGCACATTTTCCTTTCTTCTCTTTGGAAATATTAGTCTGATAACTTTGAAGCTTTTGCTTGGAAGACGAATTAGATTTATTCAGCTTAGCTGGCTGTGTGGGTCTTGAACAATTCGAGCTCGCAAAGGTTGATCGAATATCAGCAACCGACTCTAACGTGTGAAACCGAGATGTTAGAAATACATCAAGCTGCGTCCAAGTGGGCAAATCGGTAGTTTGGGGCAAATATTGTTCCCATAAGTTAAGAGTAACTTCAGGCAAGCAGGTCGAGCAGATATACACGAATATTGAATCCCAATTCCCCGTGTCAATTTGAAGCAAACGAAGATTTGTAATACAATTGCTAATTGTACGCTGCAGACGCCTTAAATCAGAACCAATTTCCCGCGACATCGGTTTTATATTGAAAAGTTATTTCAATTGTGCGTTGACTAGGACCCTCTTGTTTTCATAACGATGCATGAGGTTCTGCCATGCCATGTCAAAACCTTCGTTGGTCATGGGACAAGTTTTTAGAAGCTCACGAGCTTCGCCTTGCGTCTTCTTCATTAAGTGGCACATTTTTTCTACAGGTGAGAGACGGTTGTTATTGCGGTACAAGGCAGTGAACATATCTCGGAATGTAGGCCAAGATTTGTAGTCACCATGGAATACTTCAGTATCGCAGGGGGGTAAAGAGATATGTGGCGTCATATCGACTTGTATTTTCGCTGATGGGGTAGCTGCTTCGGCCTGGGTACGAATCTTATCGGTATATTTGTGAATCGTTGCTATGATCTCTGTATAGGCTTCAAAGGTAGAATAAAAACGGTTTTTTAATGCTGCCATTTCGATTTCTTCCTTTATGGTTTCATATTTCTCCAGCGCTATGTCGTGAGTGTCTCGAAAATAGACCATAGCTTCTCAAGCTGTCGTTCTTGAGCCACCAAGGTATGAAGAGTGTGGCCCTCTTCTTTCAAGCCTTTAAAATAGGTTTGAAAATCTATTACGCGATCAGAAGCGCGTATTAAATTTTTTAACGTTGCCATTCCAATGGGAAAACGGTAGTAGTTATTGACAAAATGTTTTTATGGGGTATCGGTATAACGATCAGTGTATCGGGGTTAAAAAAATCCGCAAGCCAGATGTTCACTGGTACTTAGTATAAGTGACCTGTGTTCGATTGTTGCAAAATAGTAAATTTCCACAGATGCTTCGTATAAGCGACCAGGATGTATGGGAGAAAAATTTAATAAAAATTTGCAGTGGTGCTTCGTATAAGCGACCAATATGTGGGGGGTAAAATTTTTAAATAATTAAACAAATTTTCAAATTATTTGTTTCACGAGTGGCAGAAATTTTAAGAAAAATTTTCAGTGGTGCTTCGTATAAGCGACCAATATATGGGGGTTCGTAAAATTTTAAATAATTAAATAAATTTTCAAATTATTTGTTGTGGGAGAAAATTTAAGAAAATTTTCAATGGTGCTTCGTATAAGCGACCAATATATGGGGGTTGATATAATTTGAAACAATTAAATAAAATTTCAAATTATTTGTTGTGAGAGAAAATTTACGAAAATTTTCAATGGTGCTTCGTATAAGCGACCAATATATGGGGGTTGATATAATTTGAAACAATTAAATAAATTTTCAAATTATTTGTTGTGGGAGAAAATTTCAGAAAATTTTCAATGGTGCTTCGTATAAGCGACCAATATATGGGGGTTGATAAAAAATTGAAACAATTAAATAAATTTTTAAATTATTGGTTTCAATATTTCATGTAGCGAAAGTATGTGTGTAATGATCTGACATATGTGTACACCGGGGGTTGATTACGGGAAAAATTTGTATTCATTAATACAAATATCTTAAGTTTTCATCGATTTATTAAAATAAAAAAACATAACAATTTATTTTTTCGTCTTGTTACTTTTCGTGCTACCCTCGTAACCATTTATTAATAAATGTTCTTATGTATCAGCTGCTTCGTTTGGTTTACTGACCTATATATTTTGTCAAAAGTAAATGCATACATACATATGTACATATAAATAATTTCGCTGCTTTTATTTGGTGGTTGACCGTTTACTCGCTGCTTTAATGAGCAAGAGTGCCAAAAAAAGAAACACAAACTTCGTTAATACATAAAGAGTATCAAATTAAGAGTTTTTTGCATTACCATGTTCGTATGTATGTAGGTATGTATGTATTTATGTAGTTGCTTGAAGAATAGAAGAATCGCAAAAATGAGATGTTCTATGACATGTTTTTTCAAGGGCAAAAATCCAACCAAATTACAATATCAACAACTTTACGGTTTCTTCTTTGTGTCGATTATTATAGTCTCTTCTTAGTTGTGCAATTATTTGTCTTAACTTTTGGTTGCGGGCAACAAAATATGGGGGGATACATACATATGTATGCTGTTAAAAGGTAGATTTTTAACAAAAACAATTTTTCTTTTTGCTTTTTCTCGATTTAAGCAATAAAGAAAAAAATTTGTTTGTTACTTGGTAAGTATGAATGTATGTATGTATATACATATGTATGTATGTATATACATACATACATATGTGTGTTTATCAGTTATTTGATGGACCGTTAGAGTTTTTTATAAAACATAGAAGGAACACCAATTTTTGAAGAAATGGAAAGTTTTTCGTTAAACTAACGTTTTCTGCCGAGACTGTACACATATGTTCAGATAAGGGGGCTTATGCACCATTTATTGCAAAAATGGCATATCTCACAAAAGGGAGGTTATACTATTTTTTGATGAAAAATGGGATTTTATTGGAAAAAACGGGGGTTTTTCGGATAGCAAAGGGGGTTGCTGGGTTCTGGATGACCCGGATCCGGTTCGAAGGACCAAAATGTGCAGGGCACACGGGGGTTGTATATATGTATATGTGAAAAAGGTATGACTTACCGGGAGGTGGTTGTCTCTGGAACAAGAGTAGTTGTTTCTGGGACTTTAGCAGTACTAATTCCGGGTTTAGTAAGCGGAGCTTTTGTAATTGTTGAGTTTGACGAGTTAGGATCCGCAGAAGTTGATGTGTCACTTTTTTATCGTAAGGCTAGTTTCTTGAGATGTAATTGCTGATGTCGTTGCAGTTTTTTACCTTATTACCATCGTCATATACTGGAGGTAGTTTAGTAAATTCTATGTGGCGAAATCTTAAAATATGTTGCGCAAAAATAATGTTAATTTCATTTTAATTAAATTTAAAAACAGCACAGAAAACGCAAGATTAGTGGTTTTTCACAAATATGTCTAGTTTGTAACTTTGAATATTTTGCACATATACTTATTTTGTGTAGTTTTTTGCCGGAATGCGAAAATTAATGTAACAAATGCTCTGGCGTAAAAATACTATGAATATATTTCAACACTTCATGAAAACTTTACAAAAACAAATTAAGGGCCATTATTACAACCTAAACTTAGTTAAAAGTAGGATTTTGTTGGACGTATAAAACGCTATTCATTGTTATAAATTTAATTAAACTTAACACGAAGGATAAAGTTGCCTTTAACTTGGCGCTAACTTTAGGTTAAGCTAAAATTGTACTGATGAAAAACTTTTTGTACGACCGATAAAATCCTACTTTTAACTACATAACTTCAAGTTGTAATAATGGCCCTAAGTAAGTTAATAGAAAGGAATTTTTATTTAAAGTGATTTAATTTAAAGATTAATATATTATTATTGAATACTGTTTCACACGACTTGACTACACGACTGCTCACACTTGACTTCTCTTCTCTTGCTCGAAGCAAAACAAGCAAAGGCAACAGAAAGGAAAACAAAATAAAAAACAGTGTGACCGTGTATAAACAATTGTTTTAATATCAACATTTGCTTGTGATATTTCTAAATTCATTAACTTATTATGAAAGTTTCGTTCTATTTTTTCAAGTTTTCCCTTAATAGTGTGACATTCAATAAGTTTTCTAACCTGTGTCGTTGTGTGTTTGATGTGTGCAGGTATCAGACAGTGTTTTTTGCAGGCTAAAAGAAAGCGTAGTCTTTGTTGTTTGTGTGCTAATTTCTTAATTTCATTGCAGTACTCTTCCATGGTACTACAAGTTTCGCCATCATACTTATGTGCTATGTGTTGAAAAAATCCTCTCATATTGTAAGTTTTAGTCTTTACCAAGTGTTTAAAAAGTTACCGATGTTGTTGTTAAATTTTAATAAACAAAGTCCAAGTGCGGCAAGCTATCCGTTGATTTCTGTTGTTTTTTTGTTTTTGGCCAAATCAAATTTGTTGTGAATTGAATTCTTTTTATTTAGCTGGTGAGGCCTATCTTGTCTTATGTCAATAAAAACTCAATTTTTATTACATATTTTTCCCGACGTTTCGTGAATTTTATGTTCACTTCTTCAGGGGATTTGTCTATTTTATTAAAATTTAAAAAAATTAACATCAAAAACGTATAGGAAATAATATACATAACAGAATAAACTTACTAACAATCGAGTTGTGTTGTTATTAAAACATCAAAAATAAAAAATATAGAATTTTACTTGAACCAAAAATTACAATATTTAGAAAAATGGCTTTAGCTGTTCCTTATTATCACACTGTAAATGGCGCTTAAGTTGTCAGTATCTTCTTTTTTGTTCATTGTTTTCATTATTTTCTGTTGTATTCTTAAACTTTCTGTTGTGTAACGTTTTCTACATTTAGAATTTTAATATTGTCAAAATCAGGTGCATGATTAGTTTCTTTTATATGTTTAGATAATGCCGTGCTTTCTTTGTTTTTATTTATGTCTGCTTTATGTTCTTTCATTCTTGTTGCTAAATTTCTTTTTGTTGTGCCAATATAGACAAGATCACAGTTGTTTGTATTATCTCCTTTACATGGTATTTCATACACGACATTATTTTGTTGTATTTTGTCAACTGGTGTTTTTGTATTAGTAAAGATGGTACTCAATGTTTTATTGGCTTTATATGCTAAGGCAGTGTTGTTGTTATTTATTGTATATTTCAAGTTTCTATTATCTGTTAATCCTGGTATATATTTGACGCTGTAATACTGTTTATTATCATCAGGGTTACCATTTTTATTGTTTTGTGAGTGTTTGTGGGAATTAATAAGTGTTTTAATTAAATATGGGGGAAACTGTTATCAATTAAAATTTTAGTGATTTTTTGTTTATTACGCGCGTGGAATTGTTCGTCACTAATATCCAAGACTCTATGTATGAGATTTCTTGCCGTGTTGATTATTTGAAACTTCGGTTGAGTTGCATTAAAGTTTATAATTCTTCCTGATGAAGCATTTTTTGTGTACCAATGAAATAATATTTTATTATCCAATGTGGTGTCGAGGTACGATAATTTCATTTCTATTACTATGGTGAACTTAATTTTCGGATGATATGCATTAAATGAATTTAAATCTCGTTTTTGTTGTTGATATTGATTACAGCTAAAAAATCGTCTACGTATTTAGTTACGTATTTTATGTAAATATTTTTGCTACTTAACTCAGCTATTGCTTTGTCCAATAAATTGTCTAAAACGATGTCAGCAATAGTTGGAGAGAGGGGATTCCCCATAGGCATACCAAAAATTTGATTGTATGTATTACTATTGTAAACAAAATAATTGTTGTCGTAAAGGCAAAATTTAAGTATATCAAGAAATTTCGGTTTAGGTAGTACCGTGTGGTTTTTAATGGAGTTCCATTTGTCCACTATAATATTGATGGCTGTGTGCGTGGGAATATTCGTGAATAGGGAAATAACATCAAAAGAGACCAAGGAGTCATTGGAATCTATTTGCAAATTTTTTAGTTTACTTTTTAGTTCAACTGTGTTTTTTGTGTTATATTTATCTGATACAACATTTTTAAGTATTCTTCCTATATATTTACTGAGTTGATAACAAGGGACTTTAAAAGATTATACTATTGGTCTCAAAGGTATACCCTCTTTGTGTGTTTTAGGTAATCCGTAAATTCTGGGAGCGGTTGCAGCGGAACAAATGAGCATGTTTTTGAGCCTGTAATCTATGTACTCTTTTTTATGTAAATCATTTACTATATTATTATTAATTTTAATTAATTTGTCGGTGGGATCCGTCCTAATAATCCTATAGGTATTCTTGTCTTCAAGTATATTTTCCATTTTGCTTTGGTATTCCTCTTTGTATAATGCAACTGTTTTATTGCCTTTATCTGACTGCGTTATTATTATGTTTTGGTGTCTCTTTCAAATTTTGGATACATTGTTCAACATCTGCTATTACTTTTAGTGGTGAAAAATTGCTACGATTTATTGGTAGTGCAAACTTTTTCCCTAAGGACAATAGCCATTGGCTTTCCCATGGTATTTCAATATTAGTCTTGTTCTCAAACCAGTGTTCATTAAACCGTAAGCCTAGTTTTTGAAATAAGTTTTCTTTTAGAGCATTTAATTTTTGTTTTTGTTTTTCTTTAGTGTTCGTTGCTATGTGCTTTGTTCTTTCTGTTTGATACTTCATGAAGGTGGAAAAGTCAGCAATAGTCACAAAATTTTGTATACCTATTTTCAGATGGTAAAGTTTTCTCTTAATTGTTGTGCAGGGCACACGGGGGTTGTATATATGTATATGTGAAAAAGATATGACTTACCGGGAAGTGGTTGTCTCTGGAACAAGAATAGTTGTTTCTGGGACTTTAGCAGTACTAATTCCGGGTGTAGTAAGCGGAGCTTTTGTAATTGTTGAGTTTGACGAGTTAGGATCCGCCGAAGTTGTTGTGTCACTTTTTTATCGTACGGCTAGTTTCTTGAGATGTAATTGCTGATTTCGTTGCAGTTTTTTACCTTATTACCATCGTCATATACTGGAGGTAGTTTAGTAAATTCTATGTGGCGAAATCTTAAAATATGTTGCGCAAAAATAATGTTAATTTCTTTTTAATTAAATTTAAAAACAGCACAGAAAACGCAAGATTAGTGGTTTTTCACAAATATGCCTAGTTTGTAACTTTGAATATTTTGCACATTTACTTATTTTGTGTAGTTTTTTGCCGGAATGCGAAAATTAATGTAACAAATGCACTGGCGTAAAAATACTATGAATATATTTCAACACTTCATGAAAACTTTACAAAAACAAATTAAGGGCCATTATTACAACTTAAACTTAGTTAAAAGAAGGATTTTGTTGGACGTATAAAACGCTATTCATTATTATAAATTTAATTAAACTTAACACGAAGGATAAAGTTGCCTTTAACTTGGCGCTAACTTTAGGTTAAGCTAAAATTGTACTGATGAAAAACTTTTTGTACGTCCGATAAAATCCTACTTTTAACTACATAACTTCAAGTTGTAATAATGGCCCTAAGTAAGTTAATAGAAAGGAATTTTTATTTAAAGTGATTTAATTTAAAGATTAATATATTATTATTGAATACTGTTTCACACGACTTGACTACACGACTGCTCACACTTGACTTCTCTTCTCTTGCTCGAAGCAAAACAAGCAAAGGCAACAGAAAGGAAAACAAAATAAAAAACAGTGTGACCGTGTATAAACAATTGTTTTAATATCAACATTTGCTTGTGATATTTCTAAATTCATTAACTTATTATGAAAGTTTCGTTCTATTTTTTCAAGTTTTCCCTTAATAGTGTGACATTCAATAAGTTTTCTAACCTGTGTCGTTGTGTGTTTGATGTGTGCAGGTATCAGACAGTGTTTTTTGCAGGCTAAAAGAAAGCGTAGTCTTTGTTGTTTGTGTGCTAATTTCTTAATTTCATTGCAGTACTCTTCCATGGTACTACAAGTTTCGCCATCATACTTATGTGCTATGTGTTGAAAAAATCCTCTCATATTGTAAGTTTTAGTCTTTACCAAGTGTTTAAAAAGTTACCGATGTTGTTGTTAAATTTTAATAAACAAAGTCCAAGTGCGGCAAGCTATCCGTTGATTTCTGTTGTTTTTTTGTTTTTGGCCAAATCAAATTTGTTGTGAATTGAATTCTTTTTATTTAGCTGGTGAGGCCTATCTTGTCTTATGTCAATAAAAACTCAATTTTTATTACATATTTTTCCCGACGTTTCGTGAATTTTATGTTCACTTCTTCAGGGGATTTGTCTATTTTATTAAAATTTAAAAAAATTAACATCAAAAACGTATAGGAAATAATATACATAACAGAATAAACTTACTAACAATCGAGTTGTGTTGTTATTAAAACATCAAAAATAAAAAATATAGAATTTTACTTGAACCAAAAATTACAATATTTAGAAAAATGGCTTTAGCTGTTCCTTATTATCACACTGTAAATGGCGCTTAAGTTGTCAGTATCTTCTTTTTTGTTCATTGTTTTCATTATTTTCTGTTGTATTCTTAAACTTTCTGTTGTGTAACGTTTTCTTGTATTGTTTTCTACATTTAGAATTTTAATATTGTCAAAATCAGGTGCATGATTAGTTTCTTTTATATGTTTAGATAATGCCGTGCTTTCTTTGTTTTTATTTATGTCTGCTTTATGTTCTTTCATTCTTGTTGCTAAATTTCTTTTTGTTGTGCCAATATAGACAAGATCACAGTTGTTTGTATTATCTCCTTTACATGGTATTTCATACACGACATTATTTTGTTGTATTTTGTCAACTGGTGTTTTTGTATTAGTAAAGATGGTACTCAATGTTTTATTGGCTTTATATGCTAAGGCAGTGTTGTTGTTATTTATTGTATATTTCAAGTTTCTATTATCTGTTAATCCTGGTATATATTTGACGCTGTAATACTGTTTATTATCATCAGGGTTACCATTTTTATTGTTTTGTGAGTGTTTGTGGGAATTAATAAGTGTTTTAATTAAATATGGGGGGAAACTATTATCAATTAAAATTTTAGTGATTTTTTGTTTATTACGCGCGTGGAATTGTTCGTCACTAATATCCAAGACTCTATGTATGAGATTTCTTGCCGTGTTGATTATTTGAAACTTCGGTTGAGTTGCATTAAAGTTTATAATTCTTCCTGATGAAGCATTTTTTGTGTACCAATGAAATAATATTTTATTATCCAATGTGGTGTCGAGGTACGATAATTTCATTTCTATTACTATGGTGAACTTAATTTTCGGATGATATGCATTAAATGAATTTAAATCTCGTTTTTGTTGTTGATATTGATTACAGCTAAAAAATCGTCTACGTATTTAGTTACGTATTTTATGTAAATATTTTTGCTACTTAACTCAGCTATTGCTTTGTCCAATAAATTGTCTAAAACGATGTCAGCAATAGTTGGAGAGAGGGGATTCCCCATAGGCATACCAAAAATTTGATTGTATGTATTACTATTGTAAACAAAATAATTTTTGTCGTAAAGGCAAAATTTAAGTATATCAAGAAATTTCGGTTTAGGTAGTACCGTGTGGTTTTTAATGGAGTTCCATTTGTCCACTATAATATTGATGGCTGTGTGCGTGGGAATATTCGTGAATAGGGAAATAACATCAAAAGAGACCAAGGAGTCATTGGAATCTATTTGCAAATTTTTTAGTTTACTTTTTAGTTCAACTGTGTTTTTTGTGTTATATTTATCTGATGCAACATTTTTAAGTATTCTTCCTATATATTTACTGAGTTGATAACAAGGGACTTTAAAAGATTATACTATTGGTCTCAAAGGTATACCCTCTTTGTGTGTTTTAGGTAATCCGTAAATTCTGGGAGCGGTTGCAGCGGAACAAATGAGCATGTTTTTGAGCCTGTAATCTATGCACTCTTTTTTATGTAAATCATTTACTATATTATTATTAATTTTAATTAATTTGTCGGTGGGATCCGTCCTAATAATCCTATAGGTATTCTTGTCTTCAAGTATATTTTTCAGTTTGCTTTGGTATTCCTCTTTGTATAATGCAACTGTTTTATTGCCTTTATCTGACTGCGTTATTATTATGTTTTGGTGTCTCTTTCAAATTTTGGATACATTGTTCAACATCTGCTATTACTTTTAGTGGTGAAAAATTGCTACGATTTATTGGTAGTGCAAACTTTTTCCCTAAGGACAATAGCCATTGGCTTTCCCATGGTATTTCAATATTAGTCTTGTTCTCAAACCAGTGTTCATTAAACCGTAAGCCTAGTTTTTGAAATAAGTTTTCTTTTAGAGCATTTAATTTTTGTTTTTGTTTTTCTTTAGTGTTCGTTGCTATGTGCTTTGTTCTTTCTGTTTGATACTTCATGAAGGTGGAAAAGTCAGCAATAGTCACAAAATTTTGTATACCTATTTTCAGATGGTAAAGTTTTCTCTTAATTGTTGTGCAGGGCACACGGGGGTTGTATATATGTATATGTGAAAAAGATATGACTTACCGGGAAGTGGTTGTCTCTGGAACAAGAATAGTTGTTTCTGGGACTTTAGCAGTACTAATTCCGGGTGTAGTAAGCGGAGCTTTTGTAATTGTTGAGTTTGACGAGTTAGGATCCGCCGAAGTTGATGTGTCACTTTTTTATCGTACGGCTAGTTTCTTGAGATGTAATTGCTGATTTCGTTGCAGTTTTTTACCTTATTACCATCGTCATATACTGGAGGTAGTTTAGTAAATTCTATGTGGCGAAATCTTAAAATATGTTGCGCAAAAATAATGTTAATTTCTTTTTAATTAAATTTAAAAACAGCACAGAAAACGCAAGATTAGTGGTTTTTCACAAATATGCCTAGTTTGTAACTTTGAATATTTTGCACATTTACTTATTTTGTGTAGTTTTTTGCCGGAATGCGAAAATTAATGTAACAAATGCACTGGCGTAAAAATACTATGAATATATTTCAACACTTCATGAAAACTTTACAAAAACAAATTAAGGGCCATTATTACAACTTAAACTTAGTTAAAAGAAGGATTTTGTTGGACGTATAAAACGCTATTCATTATTATAAATTTAATTAAACTTAAAACGAAGGATAAATTTGCCTTTAACTTGGCGCTAACTTTAGGTTAAGCTAAAATTGTACTGATGAAAAACTTTTTGTACGTCCGATAAAATCCTACTTTTAACTACATAACTTCAAGTTGTAATAATGGCCCTAAGTAAGTTAATAGAAAGGAATTTTTATTTAAAGTGATTTAATTTAAAGATTAATATATTATTATTGAATACTGTTTCACACGACTTGACTACACGACTGCTCACACTTGACTTCTCTTCTCTTGCTCGAAGCAAAACAAGCAAAGGCAACAGAAAGGAAAACAAAATAAAAAACAGTGTGACCGTGTATAAACAATTGTTTTAATATCAACATTTGCTTGTGATATTTCTAAATTCATTAACTTATTATGAAAGTTTCGTTCTATTTTTTCAAGTTTTCCCTTAATAGTGTGACATTCAATAAGTTTTCTAACCTGTGTCGTTGTGTGTTTGATGTGTGCAGGTATCAGACAGTGTTTTTTGCAGGCTAAAAGAAAGCGTAGTCTTTGTTGTTTGTGTGCTAATTTCTTAATTTCATTGCAGTACTCTTCCATGGTACTACAAGTTTCGCCATCATACTTATGTGCTATGTGTTGAAAAAATCCTCTCATATTGTAAGTTTTAGTCTTTACCAAGTGTTTAAAAAGTTACCGATGTTGTTGTTAAATTTTAATAAACAAAGTCCAAGTGCGGCAAGCTATCCGTTGATTTCTGTTGTTTTTTTGTTTTTGGCCAAATCAAATTTGTTGTGAATTGAATTCTTTTTATTTAGCTGGTGAGGCCTATCTTGTCTTATGTCAATAAAAACTCAATTTTTATTACATATTTTTCCCGACGTTTCGTGAATTTTATGTTCACTTCTTCAGGGGATTTGTCTATTTTATTAAAATTTAAAAAAATTAACATCAAAAACGTATAGGAAATAATATACATAACAGAATAAACTTACTAACAATCGAGTTGTGTTGTTATTAAAACATCAAAAATAAAAAATATACTTGAACCAAAAATTACAATATTTAGAAAAATGGCTTTAGCTGTTCCTTATTATCACACTGTAAATGGCGCTTAAGTTGTCAGTATCTTCTTTTTTGTTCATTGTTTTCATTATTTTCTGTTGTATTCTTAAACTTTCTGTTGTGTAACGTTTTCTACATTTAGAATTTTAATATTGTCAAAATCAGGTGCATGATTAGTTTCTTTTATATGTTTAGATAATGCCGTGCTTTCTTTGTTTTTATTTATGTCTGCTTTATGTTCTTTCATTCTTGTTGCTAAATTTCTTTTTGTTGTGCCAATATAGACAAGATCACAGTTGTTTGTATTATCTCCTTTACATGGTATTTCATACACGACATTATTTTGTTGTATTTTGTCAACTGGTGTTTTTGTATTAGTAAAGATGGTACTCAATGTTTTATTGGCTTTATATGCTAAGGCAGTGTTGTTGTTGTTTATTGTATATTTCAAGTTTCTATTATCTGTTAATCCTGGTATATATTTGACGCTGTAATACTGTTTATTATCATCAGGGTTACCAATTTTATTGTTTTGTGAGTGTTTGTGGGAATTAATAAGTGTTTTAATTAAATATGGGGGGAAACTATTATCAATTAAAATTTTAGTGATTTTTTGTTTATTACGCGCGTGGAATTGTTCGTCACTAATATCCAAGACTCTATGTATGAGATTTCTTGCCGTGTTGATTATTTGAAACTTCGGTTGAGTTGCATTAAAGTTTATAATTCTTCCTGATGAAGCATTTTTTGTGTACCAATCAAATAATATTTTATTATCCAATCTGTGTAATGTGGTGTCGAGGTACGATAATTTCATTTCTATTTCTATGGTGAACTTAATTTTCGGATGATATGCATTAAATGAATTTAAATCTCGTTTTTGTTGTTGATATTGATTACAGCTAAAAAATCGTCTACGTATTTAGTTACGTATTTTATGTAAATATTTTTGCTACTTAACTCAGCTATTGCTTTGTCCAATAAATTGTCTAAAACGATGTCAGCAATAGTTAGAGAGAGGGGATTCCCCATAGGCATATCAAAAATTTGATTGTATATATTACTATTGTAAACAAAATAATTGTTGTCGTAAAGGCAAAATTTAAGTATATCAAGAAATTTCGGTTTAGGTAGTACCGTGTGGTTTTTAATGGAGTTCCATTTGTCCATTATAATATTGATGGCTGTGTGCGTGGGAATATTCGTGAATAGGGAAATAACATCAAAAGAGACCAAGGAGTCATTGGAATCTATTTGCAAATTTTTTAGTTTACTTTTTATCTGATACAATATTTTTAAGTATTCTTCCTATATATTTACTGAGTTGATAACAAGGGACTTTAAAAGATGATACTATTGGTCTCAAAGGTATACCCTCTTTTCTATGTTATTACAATAGTAGATATAATTGTCTATTCAACGGTATATAATATGTATTCCTTTGCCATTATATCAGTGTTAAAATGTATACACAAATATAACACGTCAGGTAACAATTTACGTGTTTTATCTGATACTCAAACAAACCCACATTTTTTATGAACTCTTGAAGCTGTTATTAAATACTTTCTTTACTTAAATACAATAAAATATAAGAATTTATATACACACAGTATATTTATATATAGCCACAAGGACGAAGGTACCTGCATGCACATCTCCAATATGGGTATGGTTTTACCTGATATTTGTATCGGTTTACAGAACACTCCTGATGGTTTATCTGTAAACACCGATTTATAGAAAAAACTTGAAAATTTTTTTAAATTATATGAAAAGAAGATACGTGAATGCAATAAATAAATTTCTAAATTTCAGAATAAAAATCAGGATTGGTTAGATATAGGACTATCTACGGAAATATACCCAAAGAAGTTTGGTCGGCCAAACAAAGATTACGATAACGTTCGACGCAGGAGCAAAAGGATTAAACAAGAAGACTTGATAAATACGTATTCGGAAAATGAAATCAAAGATTCATTCAAATTGATTTTAGCGAAGACTCAACTTAAAGAAGCAGGCAAAATCGTAGATATGCTACCAGTTGCGTCTCCAAAAATTTGCTTAAATTTACATGAAAATACTGTTTTACGTTTAAATTCCTATAAAAAGAAACTAATTGTTAAAATAAGTAACTATTAACCATTTTTCCTAGATGAAAATATTATCATAGAACACAAAAAAGTAAATTTTTCTTAAAATCGCTTCCAATTCGGTGACCATGCATCGGAAAAGAGAACTTCTTGCAATGACAACCCTATGTAAAAATCATTAGATCGGATCGAAATTTGCACTACTTCCAGATCGCAAACTCTACATTTTCATGACTTTTTTTGAGTGTATTTTTTTACTGGGTAGTTTAATTTAGGTTATACTTTAGTATATTTCAACTCAAATGTATTTTTTACAGTGCGTAAAAGGATGATTGTTTAAAACAATAAAGGTTAACAGAGAATTTTCCCTTTTAACTGTAAAAGAAATAAATTTCTCAAAACCGCCTTGACAGTTAAAAGTACTCTCCGTGAAAACAGTAAAATATGACTTAAGCACTTTTTCCTTATTGTCACAGATATATAGAACGTGTAGCATTACCCTAATATGCTTTGTTTTTTTTGTCACTTCTACATAGACATTGGCGGTATTCGATGTTTGATGCAAATTGTCTTGCGTAAGTGCAAATGCAAAATATCGTAATCCGAAATAAAAATAAATTAATATTGATTAAATAAAATGTATGTATGTATGTACCCTGTAGTAAATAAAATAATCAGTTGAGAAAAAACACTAACTTATAAATTAATTATTTTGCAAGTGACTACAAATTGGTTTAAGTCTCATGCATATTTTGATGCTCATAATGATAACAATAAAAATAAAAAATCTGATAATAGACTTGCTGTGAGTTCTGAAGCTCTTAATAAAAATCAAAAATCTGATAATAGACTTTTCCTAACGGCAAAACCACAGTTTCGTCAGCTATCAACTTCGCTTTGTCCAATGCCAAATAGTGAATTGTTGATATTATTGCCTAGTACTTCCACATTTAACTTAGCGATATCACCCGCTTCGGGCTCGAGGTCATCACTTAACCAAGTTGTCACCGAAGATCAAATTAGCCCAAAACCCAAAGTCCAAGTCGGAATGGACAGATAAATCACAATTTTAAAGCGCGGGCGAAGCCCAAACTCATCAAGATATCCAGGGATAACGACGCCGCAGCAGTTAACCGTCAAAATCGTTTTTCAATATTGCAAGCAAATAACGACCAAGATGCTGTTTCATCAAAAAAACTTCCAAGCCACCACCAATATACCTGAGAGAAAAAAATTCGAATGCCCTTATTAAAAAATTAGTCTCGGCAGTTGGTGAGAACGCATTTCACATTATTCCAATAAAACGTGGTAAAATTGATGAAACGAAAATTCAAATATATGAAGAAAAAATTTCCGCAAAATTATTACTGATTTCAAAAAATTTAACAAATTTTTATACTTATCAGCTTAAAAGTGCTAAAGGTATGCAGATCGTATTGAAGGGCATTGATGCTTATGTTAATCCCGAAGAAATAAAAGATGCACTCAACATACAAGGATTTAAGGTAAAAACTGTTACTAATATAATCAATAGAGAGAAGATCCCCCAGCCGCTATTTCGTGTTGAACTGGAGCCAAATGATATACAGTTGAAAAAGAACGAGACACATCCAATTTATAGCCTAAAATACCTTTTATACCGAAAAATTACAGTTCAAGAGCCACATAAGCGTTCAGGTCCCGTACAGTGCCACAATTGCCAAGAATATGGTCATACAAAAACTTACTGCAATTTACCTACAGTTTGTGTTATCTGCGGTGAATTGCATGGTACTGATAGCTGCACGAAGCCAAAAGATAAAGCAGAAAAAAAATGTAGTAATTGTGGAGGTAATCACACCGCTAACTACAGAGGATGCCCTGTATATTCTTTTGTTAAACAGGCTATGGGTCAAAAACCTAAACTAGCTCCACCTCAAGCAGCAAACGCTTACTCCGCCACTCTTCCTCAAACAAGCCAACCAGTTAGTTCACGTGTATCGTATGCCGATGCTGCTAAGACTAGTTCTATTCCCACACAAAAAGTTCCACCGCCAAATAACTCAACGAATGTAAACTCAAGATTTAACTTTAGTCGCCTTGAAGGTACTATTGAGAATCTGGTGCTAACTATTAATAGTTTTACAACAAATATGACTAGCATGATGCAAGAAATGCTGCGAATGCAGAATACACTGCTTCAGGCATTAGTTAAGAAGCCATGAACACGTTAAAAATATGTTTCTGGAACGCAAACGGCATTCGCCAACATAAAAATGAACTTGAGCACTTCCTCACGGAAAAAATATTGATATAATGTTGGTCTCAGAGACTCATTTGACTTCGAGAAGCCTTTTTAAAATTTCTGGCTACACCTTATATGATTCAAAGGACCCGAGAGGAAAAGCATGCGGTGGATCAGCAATTCTAATAAAGTCTAGACTTAAACATTATATTATTGACAACATTTGTGAGGAATATCTACAAGCAACGAATATTTGTGTTGAAAATTTTTGCACAAATTTTGTGATATCATCAATTTACTCCCTTCCCAGATTCGCAATTACTGAGGATCAATACGAGGATTTTTACAAATCTCTTGGCCCTTGTTTCGTAGCAGCTGGCGACTATAATGCCAAACATACGTTCTGGGGTTCTCGTCATATTACACCCAGAGGTCGAGCATTGTTCAACAAAATTTCAAAAATGGGCTTGGACGTCATTTCGAGTGGGGAACCTACTTACTGGCCTACTGACATAAATAAAATTCCGGATGTTATAGATTTTGGCGTCATGAAAAACATTTCTAGAGAATTAATTAACGTTGAAACTTCTTTAGATCTCTCATCCGATCACTCTCTCACGATCGTTACAATCTGTGAAGATGATCAGTCGTGTAAATTGGCTGCGATTCAAAAAATATCTTAGTAGTCATTGCACGGAAAACATTACTCTAAGAACACCCGAGAATATTAAAGGTAACATCGCCAACCTTAACGACATGATTACACAGGCTGCTGAACATGCTACTACCTCCCATCCGCAGACTGGATTTAATAAAATTTATTCTACCGATATTGAACGTGTCGTGTGTGAAAAAAGAAAAGCTAAAAGGGAATGGCAACAGCACAGATCACCACAACTTAAAATCAGATATAAAGAGTGCACTAAACGACTCCAAGAGTTACTTGCAATTGAAAAAACTGCATCTCTTAAAAATTATCTGGAAGGTCTTGATGTCACACCAGCATCTAATTATTCTTTGTGGCACGCTGCTAGAAAGCTGAAAACCTCCGTTGAGTTTAAACCACTTCTGCGCACATCTACCGGAGGTTGGGCAAGAAGCGATACTGAAAAAGGTAACATATTTGCTAATCATTTAAAATACGTATTTACCCCAAACACATGTACTGGTGTTGCTGATTTGCCAAGTGTAGTTGCTCTACCCCCGCGACCCATAAAGTTAAAGATACGCGCTGTACAAAAACTAATTGCTGAACTTATGAAGAAAGCTCCAGGTATTGATGGAATTAGTAACAAAATGCTGATGAGCTTGCCTCATATTGCAATAAGAATCCTGCTATTTATTTTAAATGTCATTTTACTAATGCACTATTTTCCACATAACTGGAAACTTGCCAAGATTAAAATGATTCCGCAGCCAGGCAAAGATCTTACCAAGGCTGAGTCATATAGGGCTACAAGCTTTAGAAGTCAGCATAGCACTATTGAGCAAACGCATAGATTGGTTCAAGTTATAAGGAGGACTTTTGAAGAAATAAAGTATTATTCTGCCCTTTTTATTGATGTTTCTCAAGCATTTGACAAAGTATGGTACGAAGGCCTATTTTTAAAATTGAAGACATATTTGCCAATAAATATAGAACATCTTTTGGAAAGTTATATTGTTGATAGGAAGTTTACTGTTGTGGAAGGAGACTTCATAAGTGTGCCCCAATCTATATCTTTTGGTGTGCCACAGGGTAGTATTCTGGGGCCAGTCTTGTATTTAATATATACTTGTGATATGCCTGTGAGCAATAACATCCACACTTCTACATTTTCCGATGATTCAGCCTGTATGCGTATTCACAAAAACCCTGATGAGGCATCCCGCAATCTCCAAGCACACATTACCCAGCTTGAAAGATGGTTGAACTTATGGAAAAATAAAGTAAATGAACAAAAGTGTGTTCATATAACGTTTACCCTAAGAAAAGATACCTGTTCCCCCGTTCGAATCAGCAATCAAAATATTCCTCAACATTCTCAAATGAAATACCTTGGCATACACCTTGATCGAAGGCTTACGTGGCAACATCATATTCACTCTAAACTAATTCAAATGAAACTTAAGTTAACTCAAATACATTGGTTGATTGGCAGAAATTCAACACTCAGTCTAGACTGCAAACTTTTGATATACAAGTCACTTTTGAAGCCAATATGGTGCTACGGAATTCAGCTATGGGGCACTGCTTCAGCTGCAAATGTGGATAGAATCCAACGACGGCAAAATAAAATTTTACGGTTAATAACATCGGCTCCATGGTACATCAAAAATTCAAATATACATCGTGATTTAAATATGCCACTAGTGATTGAAGAAATCGCAAAATACGCAGGTAAATATTTAACAAAACTCGAGTCACATCCTAATCCGCTTGCTCGTAATATCTTGAACTTTACTGGACACATCCGCTTAAAAGAGAGGGACACAAGGGCCCTAATACTCAGCACCCCAAATGATACTTCTTGAAAATAATTATTGTGCTTAATACGAAATTTATGTATTATTAATTACTATCACTAAGTTTATGTCCGATACTGGTCGGGCCTAATAATTATATTTAGATTTAAGATTTGAATACTTATTTTTAGTTCATATTTGAAGATACAATAAATAAATATATGTGTGTATAAAAAAAAATAATTCAGGCTAAAATTGAAAGTTTGAATACAAGATTTAGACAAAAACGAGGACTGATTAATGTACTAGGGAAAGGGTTAAAAATTATAACAGGGGCAATGGACAGTGAAGATGAAGAACACATTGATACTAGGTTGAAACAAATTTATGAAAACAAAGGACTTTTAACTAACATAATAAATAATCTAACACAAGTCAACAACTTAATATCAGAGCAAATACAGAACATAACGAATCATATCAATATACAAGGGAAGTACCTAAATCAATTCAAAAATATTTTCCAGAATAAAATAGCAACATTAGAGAATGAGGTAGAACTTATGAAAAACATCTATCAAATTAGCAATGACATGTCACTTTTACGGGATCACATCGATGACATAGCGCAAGTAATTTTTTCTAGCAAACTTGGAATTATCCCAACAGGCATTTTAACGCCAAGGCAAACAGATTTTGACAGCTACACAAACATAAAGGTGTCTGTGGCCCTTCACGATGAAAATATATTATTAATTTTCAAAATACCCTTATATTCAAAATACATTCTTAATAAAATCACTTTCGTACCAATTCCGGATATTAAAAATAAAAGATTAGCATTAAAACCATACACAATACCTTCTGATCAAAACAAAAAAATATATGAGCCATCTTTTCAAAATAACTTAGAGAAAAACCTAAACACTCTTAAAAATTACTGTATACAAAATATTTTAGAGTATAAAGAAGCTAACTGTCCTATGAAACAGAAGAAGTAGTAGAAATACTTCCCGGACTACTTATATTCAAAAATTATTACCAAAATCTTAGACATAATTGTAACAAAGGAGAATTACAAATTAAAGGAACTTTCTTGATAAAATTGGAAAGTTTTAGGGTTTTAACAAATAACAATAATTTTAGTAATGTCAACTTAAGAATTAGAGATAAAATAGGCTACGTTCGTAAAAGCATTTATAGTGCAAGTCTGCAGCATCACGAACATCTAACGTTCAAAAATTCATAACTTGGCAGCACTGTTCAGAGTCAAACGTTTTTTAATGCATTTAATCGGCATACCTGCTGCAAATCTGTGCAAATGGCGCAGTAAATAATTTGAAGATGCAAGAAGTTGCAGTGGAACAATAAGATAAATATATCTATGTATTTTGATGTTTAAATTACATGTTTCGAATCTTACCAAAAAATGAGATTGATAAACTCGAAAATAACTTTGAAACACATAATCTTGGTAGTTTTTTATTATTTCAAAGGAGTTTTTTTTTTTATTTTAGTTGTATTCTTTTTAAGGCCAATGCTGTTCTCATAAGAAATTGTCGCTTTGATCTTCTTTTAAATTTTTTGCTTACTATAATTTAAAAGAAAATTGTCAATATTTTCTTAAATAAAATTACTTGCCAATTTTAAAATTTTTTGCAGTTTGTTCAAAAATGTCAACTGAGCACAGATGTTGAGCAGTTGCAAAGCATGTGCAGCAGATAATCACGCATACGCAGTAAAACCTGGCAGAACTGCCGCATTGATGCATAAATTTGCAGCATTTACGAACGTACCCATAATATTACCAAATATTATAACAAAAATCAAAAACAACAAAAATGTTACCTTAAATGATTTGAAATTAGAAACAGTATACTTGAAACAAGTAAAATACCGAAGACAACTTACACAATGTATTATACTACAATAAGACAACAAAAAATATTAGTTACAGTATTGATATCGTAATTATTTTATGCATCATTTCAGTAATTATATATATTATGATAAGACCAAAACAAATCTATAATATTTCGTCAGACCTTCAATCAAACGGTGGGGGTGTTATAATGTCTCCTGTTATTCCCCTTACACGGGACAATCTACGTTAAGAAATAAAAATAAAACATGCTAAGAGTACCATTTTATCTCTTTCAGTTTCCAAGTTATTTGACTTGAAAAATTTATTTTTTAATTTTTGGCCCTGACATTTTTTATTCGTTAGTACATAATTTTTTTTTTGATATCTCAAAAATTGTAGCAAGGAATAATTTTGCAATTTGGATTTTTAAAAATTATGAAAAAATTTGGTATATTTTGTGAAAAAAGTATTCTTAATTTTCTTGGAATATTTTAAAAAATTATTAAGTATTTGATAAAAACTTTGATTGTTTCTGAGAAAGGAGACATTGAGAAAGGTTGTGAAATAAATTTTGGAGATTGTTGTTGGTGCACCCTACATTCAGCATTGGTCGAAAAATAGCAATTTTTTTCAAAAAATCCGATTTTCGGATGTGGCAAAAAAATTGCACGGTAGTTTTTGTAAATTTTTTGGTTTTTTATTATAAATAAATTTGTTGTAAGTAACCTGTAAGAAACTCTTGACATCCTACACATAAATGTAGGCAGGAGAGGAGATTTTCTAAAAATTCTAAAATTTTTCTAACACAATTTTTCCCAATAAGAAAAAAGTATTATAAAATTATAAATTGGGAATCATTTTAATTTTTATCAATAGTATACATTTAGCTTTGCAAACTGAAAAAAAAATTATTCTCCTACCTTCAATACTTTTTGAAATATTCGAAATCCAATTTTGATTAAAAATTTTAATTTTCTACATTTTTTATTTTTGTCTAAATTATTGATCTTATTTTCTTTACTGCAAATGTTTCTTAATTTTTTCTATGTTATTACAATAGTAGATATAATTGTCTATTCAACGGTATATAATATGTATTCCTTTGCCATTATATCAGTCTTAAAATGTATACACAAATATAACACCTCAGGTAACAATTTACGTGTTTTATCTGATACTCAAACAAACCCACATTTTTTATGAACTCTTGAAGCTGTTATTAAATACTTTCTTTACTTAAATACAATAAAATATAAGAATTTATATACATAAATATAAGTATATTTATATACCCACAAGGGCAAAGGTACCTGCGCGCACATCTCCAATATGGGTATGGTTTTACCTGATATTTGTATCGGTTTTGTATTCGCAGCTTGTAAAATAGCTATATATTTAAGCTGCGATGCATTTAATGTCATTATTTCAGTTATAGCTATCATGGAGATAACAATTAAAAATAAATCGCTTTGCAAATTAATGTGGGAAAACCTCACTGATGGTAGTACTCGGTTGGACAAGGTAGACCAAATGATGTACATAATATCTACTACATATGGTTTATCTGTAAACACCGATTTATCGAAAAAACTTGAAAATTTTTTTTAAATTATATGAAAAGAAGATACGTGAATGCAATAAATCAATTTCTTAATTTCAGAATAAAAATCAGGATTGGTTAGATATGGGACTATCTACGGAAATATACCCAAAGAAGTTTGGTCGGCCAAATAAAGATTACGATAACGTTCGACGCAGGAGCAAAAGGATTAAACAAGAAGACTTGATAAATACGTATTCGGAAAATGAAATCAAAGATTCATTCAAATTGATTTTAGCGAAGACTCAACTTAAATAAGCAGGCAAAATCGTAGATGTGCTACCAGTTGCGTCTCCAAAAAGATTAAGACGGATGGTGGAAAGCATTCCAACGCCAAAATATAGTAAACATTTTACGGTGGAAGACGCACTAGCACTCATTCTTAATTTGGGCCTTTCAAGAAATAAATACGATATCTTAAGGAAGGTGCTTAAAGAAAAAAGTGGGCCTTTGCCATCAAGTACATTGTTGTTAAAAAGAAAATCGGAAATTTTGCCACATCCGATAATAGTGGATAACCGAAGTGCAGTCATTAGTTTGTCAGACCTTCTTCATAATGCAGCATCAAGACTCATCGCTACTTTTGACGAAAGAGACTTAGATACATGTAAGAATTCTGAACTAACACTAATATACAAATGGGGATGTGATGGATCATCTGGATTTTCAGAATATAGACAGCCCAGTGCATACGATAATGACTTTTCCAAAGTTTTAATGGCATCGTTAGTACCATTAAGGCTTCGACTACATAATGAAATGCCTTCAACAAGTAAAAATGCATTTAAAGATGTGTGGGTAAATACTACTCCAGGCTCAAAGTTTTTATGCCGACCAATACATTTTGAATACATCAAGGAAAACAAAGAAACAACTCAAAATCTGGTTGATGGTATAAAACATGAAATTTCTAATATGGAACCCATTTACGTTCATATATTAGGACGAGTAATAACAGTATCTTTTAGACCTTATTTAACAATGATAGATGGAAAAGTTGCAAATGCAATAACCGATACAAAATCTTATTTGATTTGTAATATATGCGGAAAGAAAAATTCCGGTTTTAAGGACATTGAGAATTATATTCCAACTAATGAAGATGCCCTTAAGCTTGGAATATCACCACTTCATGCTCGGATTCGATTCATGGAGTACATTTTACATCTATCTTACGACAATAAATATCGCAGTGTACCAGAGCTTCAGAACGTTCCAGTTGCGAATAATTCTGCTTTAAAACAGATACGGTTGGAAGAAAAGAAAACAATTCAAGATGAGTTTATGAAACGTGTCTTAATCATTGACAAACCTTTATATGGCTATGGAAACTCCAATAATGGCAACACTGCCAGGCGATTTTTTGATGACCCTGAAACCACATCTTCTATAACTGGTATTAGCTTTAATCTCATAAAACGTTTCAAAATAATACTGGCCGTCATAAATAGCAAAAAGTTAATTAATAAGGACAAATTTTAAATATATGTATGTAAAAGACACTCTGAAGCTAGAAATAGAGATGTTAAGCAATATCGACTTTTCAATACACGTAAATGCTCTAGAGTTGCTCAAAATAATGATTTAATGCATCATTTGCTATTGTCTTCCGATCCAGTCCTACAAGGCATAAGAGTGAAATGGTTGCCAAAAATAAGTATTGAAATCGAGAAGGACGATCCCGAAGCAGAGGAAATTAATAGCTTGCTAGGCCATGATGTCTCAGATTATTTTAAAGCAAATTCTTGAAGTAAAACCCAAATATAAATTAAAAACAACATATGTATGTATCCATGCACTTAGATACGAGTAATAAAGAAAATGAAACTGAACTTATTAAATATATTTTTAATACAATTATCAGAATCAAAACGAGAAATTTTGTTGTAAGTTTTCATACTCATACATACATATGTACATTGTACATATATCTCTTGATACATAAGTATTTATATTCATACAAACAAATATCTGATATCATGGCAAAAAGTCTCTGGAATTCTCTGTCAAATTATATTCAAAATTTAGGCAATTATATATGCGTTTAAAAAGGAGCTAAATAAAATAATGTTCGTAATTTAATGTTCTAATGTTAAATTAACTACTAATTTTTTTTAAATAAATAAATAACTCAATCTATTTGTCCTTGTAGGTATATACATAAATATACTTATATTTATGTATATAAATTCTTATATTTTATTGTATTTAAGTAAAGAAAGTATTTAATAACAGCTTCAAGAGTTCATAAAAAATGTGGGTTTGTTTGAGTATCAGATAAAACACGTAAATTGTTACCTGAGGTGTTATATTTGTGTATACATTTTAAGACTGATATAATGGCAAAGGAATACATATTATATACCGTTGAATAGACAATTATATCTACTATTGTAATAACATAGAAAAAATTAAGAAACATTTGCAGTAAAGAAAATAAGATCAATAATTTAGACAAAAATAAAAAATGTAGAAAATTAAAATTTTTAATCAAAATTGGATTTCGAATATTTCAAAAAGTATTGAAGGTAGGAGAATAAAGCTAAATGTATACTATTGATAAAAATTAAAATGATTCCCAATTTATAATTTTATAATACTTTTTTCTTATTGGGAAAAATTGTGTTAGAAAAATTTTAGAATTTTTAGAAAATCTCCTCTCCTGCCTGCATTTATGTGTAGGATGTCAAGAGTTTCTTACAGGTTACTTACAACAAATTTATTTAAAATAAAAAACCAAAAAATTTACAAAAACGACCGTGCAATTTTTTGCCACATCCGAAAATCGGATTTTTTGAAAAAAAATTGCTAGTTTTCGACCAATGCTGAATGTAGGGTGCACCAACAACAATCTCCAAAATTTATTTTTTTTCTCAATGTCTCCTTTCTCAGAAACAATCAAAGTTTTTATCAAATACTTAATAATTTTTTAAAATATTCCAAAAAAATTAAGAATACTTTTTTCACAAAATATACCAAATTTTTCATAATTTTTAAAAATCCAAATTGCAAAATTATTCCTTGCTACAATTTTTGAGATATCAAAAAAATTTTTTTTTATATGAATTGTAATGAAGTTTTCTTTGAAAAACATTAAAACATACTGATTTTTGCCAAGTAATAAAGAAGTTATGTACTAACGAATAAAAAAAGTCAGGGCCAATAATTAAAAAATAAATTTTCAAGTCAAATAACTTAGAAACTGAAAGAGATAAAATGGTACTCTTAGCATGTTTTATTTTTATTTCTTAACGTAGATTGTCCTGCTGAAAAAATTATTGAAATCGGTCCCTATTTACAAAAGTTACAAGCTCCGAAAGATTTTCGATACCCGCACTTTCCCACTTTGAGGCTGTTTGGAGCTACCCTGTCTTACAACAGGGTGCCTCAAAATATGCTTTCTAAAAATTTCAACATTTCTACTTTCCAAAACAGTTGGTTTCATCGAAATCGGTTGACTAGTTCAAAAGTTGCGGACTTTTTACCACTTTTTTTTTAATTCACGCCACTGTGCGATGTGAACAATAACATGTTTAATAATATTGTATGTATAGGCCGCTTGAAATATTTAATTTATAAAATTTGAATCCATTTGCGAATGGAATACCAAGAAAGAAAAAAATCTTTAAGAGTGTTAAATAGAGTAGATAAATAAAAATATATTTGTTTTCTAAATAGATAAATCGGATGAACCTATTTAATTAACAGATTGCACACGTTACTGAAACATAATCGTAACATAACCGACAACTAAAGTCTTGGGTTCATTTTACCTTTTACTGTGCTTTTTGTTAAGCTGATCAATAACCTTATTAACACTGAGCTCTTAAGAAGAATAAAACTTAAAACAAGTTTTGTTAATTTAGTATTTCAAATGGTGTACTTTAATATATTTGTACCCATATTTGCATCTCATGGCGGTTCAGTTATATGACTCCTGCCATACTAAACACTTAATGAAGATAAATAAATTTGATAAACATATAATATTAATTGGCCCACAATTTGTCTTAAGGAATTATCTAAAATAAAAAAGTGCAAAAAATGCCAAATAGTTTTAAGAAAGTGCTAAACTAGCACATAGCATTATTTTCAAAATCTTTAGTGCTAAACGAAAAAAAAGTGCTAAATCTACATACATTCAAATATATTTGTATTTTTATACCATACCAAATTATGCACAATGAATCCGTCATGCGGTAAACTACGCCTTTTTCAACTGACAGCTAAGTTGAAATACATTGTTTCTTATGAGGTCGGTTACATTCAGTACGTGTCCGTCAACGCAAAGTACAACATTTGGTCAACTTTTAACTTTTTGCGTACGTTGTGACAGATATTGGTTGGTTTTTTGGTATGTTCTGATTTGGATTTTTGTGTTTTGTGGCAGCAAAAATAAAATTAAACAGAAGAAATAAACGAAATATATACAAAAAGTTGAATTTAATAAATAAAATGGAGAATCAACCTATATAAGCTGTTCAAATGCTTCCGTCAATAAAGTACTCATTGTGCACCCTTTCTCCGTCGTTGCGTTGATGTCAGTTGAAAAAGGCGAAGTTTAACGTATGACGGATTCATTGTGCCCCGGCCTTTACTGTTAAAAAAAAAACAAGTAAGAGTGCTATATTCGGGTGTGCCGAATCTTATATACCCTTCACCGACGCGCAGTGGCACATTTGAAGAGATGTCGGCCAACACTCTTCAAAAATTTTTTTTTCGTGTCACCGATTTAATTTTTTTTATATAAAAGTAAACACTTAGAAACCTCGAAATCCAGAAATTTAAGTTTTTATTTCGATTGTTTCTCTTCGAATAGGGTGATCAAAAACGCGATTTTTTAAGAGAAGCTGAAATTCAAAATATTTTACAAAAATTTTGAACTTCAAGTGGGCATAACTTTTTTGGTTTTATATATTTTTGGAAATTTTTCTTCACATAATATAATTTCTTAACTTATAAAATAGTTTAAAAAAATCGTGCCTTACTTTGCTCGAGGCCCAGATTTGGGCATTGCAATAAAGTTCTAAAATATACCCAAATGTTGATGTTCAGTGGAACGCAACTTTTTTCTGCGAAAAACTTCGTAAAATGACTTATAACGTGTTATAGTACGTACTTTGAGCTGTTATTATATGCTCATTTTTTTAATTTATATTTGCGTCTCTAGGAACTACAATGATTTTACTGCTTGAATGTCGGATATTTTAGGTATGGGAGTGCGGTATATCTACATGGGTTTGTGTGTGTATTGTGTGTATGTTTTTCTTTTATTCGAAGAAGTTTTTTTTTAATAAAAGACTATTATTATAATGCATTAAATGCATTTTAGTAATTTAGGCCATTAAAAAATGTATAGTTACATATAAGCGGGGGTAGGTACATCAGTTGTTGTATTTGGACTGATATATTCGACCTTTTATTATAACTTTATTGTGTACACAGGTAGTTGCTGCTCATATAAAGGTTAAAATACGATAGACACATCAGGTTTTTTTGAAGCAGGTCTCTTTAATTCTCTTTCAAACCTGCCCGGTTGTTTAGACACAGACAGTTTGTGTTCAAGTTTTTAATGAGTTTTGAATATGAGAATGAAATAACAAGAGAAATGTACTCCTCTTCTTTCTTCTCTCTCGTTTAAACCAGTGGTCTTCACAAAGAGAAACACACCTAAAATAAGAGTATTACACTGAAAAAAGTAATAGTCTCATTTAACTAAAATTTAAAAAAAGTTTTTTTCTTACATTCGAGAAGTGATTTTTTATTTTTTTTTTTTGTTGTTAAAAAATAAGAACAAGATATATATATATATATATATATATGTATATATATATATTAGAAAATTATATACGGTTTTCGATTAAATTATTGAATATTTTCAATTAAAAAAATTATATATGTGTATTATATATCATGAAAACTTAATGCAATTCAGGATGCTTTCTATCCAGCGATGCCAATTTAGCGCCTTTCGCGTTAGTTTTAGCGCGTTTTAACTATGCCAAACGCGCTTTTTTTCCTCTTAGCGAGTTAAATAAAAAACAGCGCGTTTTGACTAAAGTCAAAAATATCATTTCAGTTCAATATCATTTTATTTTTTTTATAAATTTAACAATTTTCTAATATCCAAAATATAACTTTTTTTTAAATTCGTTAATGATTCAGATGTTGTAAATAAAATTCCATTGACTCTGGTTAGAATTAAAAACGTACTTTAATATTGTAATTTGCAAATACTTTGAAATTTCACAGCTAAAAATATTTTAAATGGCAAATATTTTGAAATTTCATAGCTAAAAATATGTACTCGTACTCGTGACCCAAAAAAAGTATATAACATATTAAGCATTTATTATTTTTTTACTTCAAAAAGCATTTGAATCGCAACACTATTCGACAGTTTATATAAGTTAGTTGTAGAATTTCGAATATTTGGAAGGCGAGTCTGATTCTGTATTAAATGATTTTAGTTATTTAGGATATAATTTCGAAGAAGCAATATTGCATAATCTGAAAAGAGTTACTAAAAAATTTAATTGTACTCGTATTTACTAATACATACATCGACCTTTATTCAAATTTAATTTAGCGCGTAGGAAAATAGCGCTTTTTGACTATAAATTGTTGATGATGCTGCAACTTAGCGCGTTCTAGCGCATTTTGAGAAGGTGTAGAGCGCGTTTGGGTTATAAATAGTTGGCATCGCTGTTTCTATCATAATGTCGCTTAAGATGAGAGGCAAACATATTCTTTATTACCTGATTACTTAAAAGGCACTCTGCTTTCTTCGATGTGTTCAAAGAAAACAAAAAAAAGATTTTCCCACTCAACATCCTACATTTTTATTAAATATTTTGTTTTAAAATGCTGTAAAAAAGTACATATATAATTATACGAAACATAAACATTCATAAATTTATATAGCTTGTTATCAACTTTTCAGTTTATCAAAAAATATTTTAGTTCTCTTTAAAAGATTTAAAACACAAAAACATCCGACACACTCCTACTCTGTTGAAAGCTTACAAGCTACTGAATGAAATGTTTGTTTCACACACATGATTGTGGTTGAAATTATGATTGCCGTTAAACACAATAAAAACAAAGTGTATGAATTTTTTCTATGAAAGATTTTATAACGTCGTTAATTTATTACAACTAGTGTTCGCCCAGTGGTTGAAAATCAACCATTAACGCACAGAGGTGGAGAATGGAATGAAAATATTTAAAGTTTGATGAATTTAAAACACAATTTAAAAACTATATTCAAATATACATATGTATAGACTCCAAGGTAAACCACTCTCTTAAACCACTTTCTTAACTACTAAATACGAATTTAAAATTTCATTTATCGGCATAAATAAGAATAGATTTTAAGCAAACTATTTAAAAAAAGTTGTTCACTTTTTGAACTAAAAGTAATTAGATATTTGCTCCTAGTGTTTTCACTTCATATTCATTATTATTGCCCAAAACAAAAATATTCGTTTATTTTTTCATTGAACGCTTTTTCTCTAAAGTTTTAGACTCCCCATTAAAACGTTTGTTACAAGAAAAGTTTCTATTCCCTATTCTTTGAGAAAGACCCCATATGTATGTACGAATATGCTAGCCTAATAATATAAACATTCCATCATATTCCAACATTCCATCATATTCCAACATTCCAGTATGTTCAGTAATTTAAAGCACAGAAAAATAATGAAAACAATGAACAAAAACAAAACTCACACAAATAAACCAAAAATAAAAAATTTACTTTGTGCTGTAGGTGAATTTAACTTTAATCAAAGTTATTAATAATTAAAAAAATATATTATTTTTAAGCACCTGAAGAAAAATAATACAGTACCACTCGTACTGTATTACTGTATCGTTTAAGTACATAGAAAGATGGAAATAAGAATAGAATGAACAAATAAAATACGTTTTTCCTTCTGAGTGTTTATGGAGTTGCCAAGCCAAATTGTTGTAATTTTTTTTTAGCAAATTAAGAGAGAAAGAGAAATCATGGCTTTATGATTGGCTAATATTCTTAACTGTTTTTAACTATCTTAGACACAAAAATGTAGAAGAAAAAATACATTCTGCACTGTTCCTATTGTCAATCTATCTAACAAAAAAAATCAAGCAAATACGTTGAGTTTAAGTCAGTTAAAATGGTTCTTAACTTTTTTCACTTGCCTATTTATATATAGATTACTCAAGTTTTTGACAGGAAAATAAGCAAGATTAGCTTTTCATGAATTATAAAAGCAATATCACCAAATACAGTACAAGACTTAAAGTAAAATATAATGTAATAAAGATTAGCAATGCAGGTAATTTTGGTACATTTTGAGAAGCCGTTTTTTTAGATTTTTTTTAGTTTGAGCAATCTTGTTTGTAATATTCACGAAGAGAATAAATAAAAACCCGAACATTTTCGTTAGCTGGGTAATATGAATGAAGACCACTGGTTTAAACACATACCTTCTTCAAGAAAACTTGATGTGTATAAAAACAGACAAAATTAATAAAGACGATCAGTATTGTCAAAACGATGGCTAAGTTCAGTTATAACGATCTTGGTAAAATTTACTTTGAACAAAAAAACAAAAACGATGTTATATTACACATTTTAAAAGACCCTTATTTTGAGTTGTGCGACCATTTAAAAAAAATTGATAATTTTTTAACGCGATTAAATAATCGGTATATTGAATGTTATAGAAATAAGGAAAAAATGTTTAACTGCAACAAAGAATAGCTTACAAGCGAACTTGTATTTGAAAGCCAACCAACCAAAACCAGCAAATGTGGGCCGACCTGCCAGACCAGTTCAGGAGTGTAGTGAAAGGTAACGAAGACGAAAGCTGCAAAGCATTAATGAAGAATTTTCTCAAGAAATAATTAAAGATACGTTTTTCCATCAACTAGGACCAACAAAAAATAAAACTAAAAAAATTTATATAATAGAAAATGTAATGAAAGCGAGCCCCAAGCGTGTAAAAAGGATTTTAAAGAGCATTCCAACACCAACCGATGATAAAAATTTACATCTGGAGAAGCATTTTCAATATTTCTGGACTTAAAGCTAACAAAATATCAGCATATGGAATTGCGAAAGCTGGCAGTTAGAAAACATTGCTCCATTTATCCAGAATATAGAGATTTGGTTTTAATTAAAAAAGATTCTTTACCACCATATAATTCTATAAATATTACAGAAAGTTCAGCAGAGGTGGTATTGCAAGACATATTAAATCATTCTGCGGAAAGATTATTGAATACATTGGACGCAGATAATATTAAAAAGCTTGGTGACTGTAGCCTAACATTAATTTCTGAATAGGGATGCGATGGATCTTCTGGACAAAAGCGATATAAGCAGTATAATGCAGAAAAAATATCAGATTCTGAATTAGTTATGATATGGTTTGTTCTGTTAAGACTAAAAACAAACAACATTAATTTTGAGCCATCCACTAGCAAAGAAACCGATATTGACATATGGAAAAACGAAATACCTTCCTAACAAAATATTGCAGACCAATTAAAAAGAAGTATCTAAACTTAAACAACAAATAGATAAACTTCAACCGATAACTTTGTTACTTAACGATCAAGAGATTCAAATAAATTATCAAATGTTACTTACAATGATTTATGGAAAAGTTTCACAGGCCATAACTGAAACAAAATCATCTTCGAGATGTGCTATTTACAAAATTTGCAAGTTTGGCTTGTCCCCACTCCATGCTAAAATTCGATTTATGGAACACATATTAAACCTAAGCTATGATTTAGATTTTAAAGGAACAGTACGAAATAGTGACGAAAATAAAGCCAAAAGAGAGGCAAAAAAGAAACACGTACAAGAAAAATATTTAGAATTGGCTTTACTGATCGATCAGCGAAAGCAAGGAGAAGAAAACACAAATGATGGCAACACAGCAAGAAAATTTTTTCTGATCCTGAAACTGCTGCAGTTATTACAGGAGTAGATTTTGAATTAATAAAACGCTACAAAATCATACTCCAAGTAATATCATGCAATAAAAAGGTAAATGCAAGAAAAATTGGTCAGTATGCTAATGAAACAGCGAAACTATACAACGAAAAATATGATTGGAGGAATATGCCATCGACAGTCCATAAAATACTATATCATGGGGAAAACATTATTGAACGCAATATGGCTTCCGATTGGAGATCTTTCTGAAGAAGCGCAAGAAAAAAGGAACAAAGATTATAGATATTTTCGCGAGCACAACACAAGAAAGATATCTAGATATAGTACCAATGAAGACCTCTTTAATATTTTACTGTGCACTTCTGATCCATATATCTCCAGCATTCGACAAAAATAGAATTCCACCCCTATGAAATTGGACAAAGACGCCAAGCAGCTCCTTGAAGATGAACAGGAGACATACTTAGATGAAATTTTCATTAAGACAGTTAAATGAAAAATGCATTCTATGCAAATTAACATAAAAATTATAGCAAAAAAGCACAATAGATATTGAAAATTTATAAAATAAATTTTATTTTATTTGGAATAAAAATATTTGGCTTAAATCTAGTTTAGGGGCACCTCCCAAAAATGAAAAAAAGTATCCTATCCTATAGTAAATTCAAAAATAAGAAAAAAAAATTAAATAAAAATATTGGCGGCGAGGCTTAGTTTCCGAGTTATGGGCCTCTGAAATTCTAGTACAATATTGTGATTACACGGTGTTTTTCAACGAATATGATCAATATTGGTATTTCAAAAATTAAAAAAAGGCATGCTATCCTACAGAAAATTAAAAAAAAACTTTGCAATCCAGAAAATCATTACTAGTCTGAGCCGTCTCGGGAAACACCATGGTGGAGAAAATCGTTAAGCCCGACCAAAAGCCGGCTGCAGGAAGACCTTATTAAGCAAGAAAACTTTGCAAGGCAGAAAATCGTTACTAGACTGCGCCGTCTCGGAAAACACCATGGTGGAGAAAATCCTTAAGCCCGGCCAAAGGCCGGCAATGCAGAAAAATGTTATTAAGCAAAGAAACTTTGCAATCCAGAAAATCATTACTAGGCTGCGCCGTCTCGGAGAAAATCGTTAAGCCCGGCCGAAGGCCTGCAGTGCAGGAACACATTATTGGCAAGAAAACTTTGCAAGGCAGAAAATCATTACTAGGCTACGCCGTCTCGGGAAACACCATGGTGGAGAAAACCCTTAAGCCCGGCCAAAGGCCGGCAATGCAGAAAAATGTTATTAAGCAAGAAAACTTTGCAATCCAGAAAATCATTACTAGGCTGCGCCGTCTCGGGAAACACCATGGTGGAGAAAATCGTTAAGCCCGGCCAAAAGCCGGCAGTGCAGGAACACATAATTGGCAAGAAAACTTTGCAAGGCAGAAAATCATTACTAGGCTACGCCGTCTTGGGAAACACCATGGTGGTAAAAATCCTTAAGCCCGGCCGAAGGCCGGCAGCGCAGAAATAAACTATTAGGCATGAAAACTTTGCATTATAGCAATTTTTTTTAATATTTGAAATACCAATATTGGTCATATTCGTTGAACAACACCGTATAATCAAAATATTGTACTCGAATTTCAGAGGCCCATAACTCGGAAACTAAGCCTCGCTGCCAATATTTTTATTTAATTTTTTTTCTTCTTATTTTTCAATTTACTATAGGATGGGATACTTTTTTTAATTTTGGGGAGGTGCCCCTAAACTAGATTTGTTCCAAAATATATTTAAATTGTTCATATAATAATAACATTTAAAGCTGTCGAACTTACATTTGTTAGTGAATTATGATCACCAAGGCTATTTTACGAAATTTGACTTACAAGGGCCCTATGAGAAAATGTGGACCGATTGCCGTAAAATTTCACAGGGATATCAACGAATAAAATAAAATTAGTTTTGCAAAATATTATATCAATATTAATATATTTAAAACAATTATTAGCTTCAAACCCGTATTCTAAGAGGTCCATTGGAGAAGAGGGCTAAAGGTCAAAATAAAATGGACCCGGGTGGACGGCTTAATTAAGTATGTAATTTTTTAGTTCAGTTAACGTTACTGTTTATAAAATGCAATGTTAAATCACTACATTCACAAACTTATTTTTTTTAATGCCGATAATACATACCTATATTTTTAAAAGTAATTTTTCAATCATATATACATAAGTGTACTTTAATAAGGCCCGATTTTAAAATTAATACATTAAATTGAAGCTTAAGATGTATTCTATCCAACAAAAAAAATTTCATTGAAAAATTTCAATCCAGTCAAAAGTTATAGAATTTTGACCGCCAACTCACAAAATGTGCCACTGTGCGACGTACGTTTGGAGTATGCACATACATTTGTTTTATCAAAAAAAAATTTCAATAATTTTTTGCTCTATTGGAATTTATAGTAAATTATGGTAATTTTTCGACTTAGGAATTTGATTTAAAGAATTTATTTTCTATATTACATTATAGTGGACGTTATTTATCTTTTTTTATTTCTTTTACTTTACTCAACCCCCAATCAGTTCAGTTTTATGTTAAAAAAAATACAAAAAAATTTCATAGCGATAAGTTGTGTTAGGGGGTAATTTGTTTGCATATAACTATCTTTTTAAAAAAACATTTTACAAGAATATGATGTATGACAATATTTTAGCTCTTCTAGTCTACAACATTAGTCTCAAAGAATTTTTTTGCTAATATTAATATTTTAGGAAATAATGAAGAAAATAACCAAAAAATACCAAAAATTATACATATATACCAAAATTGCATATATCGATGGCTTAATATAAAAAGGGCCTAACTAATTTTTTTTCGAAATGTTTTCTGGGCTACAACGTATTATTGCATCGTCCTTGATAAATCATATGTTGAACCATGGGTTCAAGTGATGACGCATTGGTTCGATTTAGGTGAAACATGCATGATTTTTACATTAGCTTGTCATTGGAGATCATGTGTTTGTGCGAGAATTTAAATACTTTTATATCCATTCAAATGAATGAATTTAACCCATGCAAGTTCCCTGATTTGATCATGTCACGTAAATAAAAAAATAAATAAAAACTTGTCGCAGGATACGAACCGTGCTGTTCTCACTCTCAGGCACACTCTCTACCACTGAACTATTGTACTCTTGTTATGTGTTGGAGATAAAACTTGTTATATGAAAATGTAGCAACGAGATGATAATTTAATTCCGTTTTTACATGCCTTTTTTGCTGGGTATTTATTTCAATATACATACATACATATTATCCAGTAATATGGCATGCGTTTTTAATAGGAGTGTTTTTTTACTTTTGCAGTAAATGAGTACTGTTGCCAAAAAAAGTACGCGAACGGAAAAATAGTAAAAATTAGTAAGATTAAAGAAACAGCTGAATCCAATTCCACATAGTGGCAGAGGTAAGTAATTAGAATTGTGTTGATTTTTAACGTTTATAATATATTATAATAAACAAAACATGCTAGAAACGTCCAAATATACAGCGCGACCGTGGAGTAAGTGGATTGGAGATGGCAGAATCGATAGAACCAGCAGAACTTTGTGGGACAAACTTTGCAATTGAAGAGGCGAGTATTTGGAATTGTGTTATATGTTAGTGTAATCAAAGTATTATTAACAGTACTTTATTTTCGATGCTAGAATCCTCCAAAGAAACAGTGCGTTCGTCGTGGAAACAGTGACATGAGGAAACACAAAATAGTTACTGCAATGATGGTGCTGGATCTTCGTCGTCCGAGAGTGAAGAAGATGATTCAGAGCCAATTTTAAGTATACTACTAAATGGATGCATAGGCAATGATATATTTTCCCGTCTAAAGCCTTTTCTTATGAAGCCAAAAGAAAGAAATTGTGTAAAACTGTATATGGAAGAAATAGTGCCCAATTACAGCGAAGAGGAATTTCAAAGACATTTCCGGATATCGAGGCAACTGTTTGAAAACCTATCCGATCGGTTTTCAAACTGGGAAATGTTTCAAAAAATGCGTTACGACAAAAGGCTACCCGAAAGTGCTCACATGTTGGTATTTTTATGGTTTGCTGGGCACGAGGCATGCAGCTTTAGAGATCTATCAGATCGCTTTGGCATCAGTTTGTTTGCAGTAGGTGCAATAATAGAAAGAGTGTCAATGTTTCTAAGTTCCCTTAGTCCGGAAGTCATACGGTGGCCAAGCGAACAAAAAAAGGAAATGTCAAGTAAATTTTTCGCCAATAAATGTTTATTTCCAAAGGCTATAGGTAGGTGTCATGACTAATACACACATAACCATAATGAATATACTAAACAATATCTTCATTTAGGATGCATTGATGGTACGCACATAGTCATCGATCCTCCGTCTACTTCTAAAGATGACTATATCGACCGGAAAGGCAATACAACAATTTGTATGCAAGGAATCTGTGACGAAAACAGAAAATTTTTTAATATTTTTGTTGGATACCCTCACAGAAAAAATTATTCCCAAAAAAATTTCAAACAAACGTGTGTTTTGAAATAAAATTTGGTTTCGGTAAATATTTTTACTGTTCCAGTAAATTATTTGTTTCAATTTTGTTTTATATAAAAAACTGTATCATTTAATTTCATTTGCTTGTGTTGGTGTTTTCCTTGCTTGTTGATTGACTGAACGTGGTCATGTGCTGATGTTGTTGTTTTCTTTAAATGCTCGTGTTGTATACGTGTGAATTCGGGCAAGAAGCCGAGAAACGTCGTGGCTTGATTTTTTTTCCTCAACAAAGTTATTTTTCTAACAAATTATTACAAAATTTTGTATTTGAATTTACAAATTTCTTTGTAGGACCTAAATTGAAAAAATTAATATTTGATTCAGAGAATTTTGTGTTTGAAATGGAAATTTAGTTTTTTTCTGTGCTGGGTCGTGTCACGACAGTTGGGTGTTGAAGAACTCACCTATCTATGAAAAGCTACCATCGTATTGTAAAGGTAATAGTGATTATAAAAGTTTAAGCATTATTATTTTAACTTTTTTATGCTTTCAGATTATTATTTACTGGGGGATTCTGCTTATCCATGCAATAAATATTTGATAACTCCATACAAAGATAACGGACATCTGACAAGAGCTCAGATACAGTTTAATATAAAACTAAGCTCTGGGCGTGTCCGTATCGAACATACGTTCGGTATTTTAAAACAGAGGTTTAGGCAGTTGTACTACTGCAAATTACGGGGGTTTAAAAACTATGCCACTTCATTAGAGCGTGTTGTGCTTTACACAACATTGCAAATGAAGATGACCTAAACTTTACATTCGAGATATCACCAGATGGTGATGAAGAATTTCTAAATCATGACCAGGTTTCTCGTGGAAATAGTGTGCGAGATGAAATTTGCCAAGCAATGCAAATTCTGACAGATAATAATTAAAAATTCATTTTATTAAAACTATTATTATATTATTATATTTATATTTATATTATATTTATTAAAAATTCATTTTATTATTTTTAAACAATATTTTTAGTTTATACATTTTATAATCGGCTTCAGTGCCACTTAAAATATTTTTATTTCGATTTTATTAGTCACTGTAAAGAAAAAGAAATCAAATAAAATAATTCACTTAAATTCATTAAACAGGAACAACAAAAGTACTCACTCTTTCTTTAATTAATGATTCCAATAATGCTGTTTTTCTGGCATCATTGGCTTCCTTTCTGTCTGCCCATTCTTTCCTTTCTGCCCGTCCCTTCCTCTGCTCCTCTATATTAGCTTCTAATAGTTTGTAGAGTTTCTCTTCATTGGCTTCCTTCTTCCCCGTATGTCTCTCTGCATTTTCCACGTACTCTTGTAAAGACGTTTTCCTTCGCTTAGAGCATGAAGCCGTCATATCCAGATTTTCTGTAAATGCAAATGTAAAATATACATACATAAGTAAATGAAAAATAAATAATGAAATAATAAATAACCACCTTGCGGAGAATTCGGGGGTTCAGATACGCTGGAGTTATTTGAGTTGACCTCCGTTTCACTATCAAAAAGTATTCAGGATTCACCGATCTTTTCACCCGAAGCAGGTCATCCAATTCGCTACGAAAATGCAAACAAAATAACTAACATAATCATCAAATATATACTAATCTTGTTTACCTTTGGAAAGGGCACGCTTGTCTACTTCTTCCAGTTTGCTTGTTGTTAAGCTGCGCCCTTTTATATTGGCGCTCCAACGTAAAATATCTCCCCTCCACCTGGGAGGCGTTGAAATTGTGGCCATTATCACAAAGCTTTGCAGCAATGGCCACCCACATTTGCCGTTTGTTTTTTAGGTGCAGTGACTTACCCACTTTTGGACGCATCTCCTTTACCACAAACTAATTAAAAATTTGGTGGATGCATCCAGCCAAATTGTTTATTGAGCGTCCGTCTCACTGTTATTATTTGGTGAAAATATTATTTCGTTGTACTCATTCATACCCGCCATTTGGGCTGCCAGAGCTTGTCCATATTCTTCGTCTGTAAGCATAAAATATATTTTCAAACACTTAAGTTGTAATTTCATTATACTTACCATCTTGAACCCTTTTAAACGTTCCTGGCGAGCACTGCACTTCCAAATTATTATTCTCCGTTGTCAATCTGTTGGAGGGTACTGTATTGGGCATTTCATTATTTTTTTCCATTGTTAAGCTGGCACTATGTTGGGCAATGTAAGCAAAAGAAGTTTTATAAAAAACCCGACAAATAAAACTAAAAACTAAGAAGAAATTGAATTTACCAAATTAATAACAGTGTAATAAACAAGCTTTTTAATTTATAACTTTTTAGGCTTCACTTTAATTAATAATTTTTTAATTTACTGCGAGAATTTACTTTTGCGTACACATGTGCTAAAATTCGTTTGCTTTGTTATTTCAATTGTTTACACCGATCAGCTGTTTTCTTGCAATATTTCACTGGATACTGTCTGCGTACTTTTTGAGATATTTTCAGCCGACAGAGTAAAATTGGTCTTACTCTCCAAAAAACTTTACTGAATATTTGCTACTGGAAAAGTACGCAGACAGACCTAGTGTTGAAAAATATATAAACTTTTGACTATTCAACTCTTTTAATTGTTGGTACTCGATACAATATTTTTATAACACAAACAATAGGTGCGTTTGAGTACTTTTCCAGTAGAATACAGTAACTGAGTAAATACTGAGTAATTTAAAGAAATTACTTTCAATAAAAACGTTTGCATATAAAAGTACGTGAACGGAAAAATTTTAAAATCCAGTAAAATCACCCTTATTCCATTTGTCGACATCGACGTCACGTTAACACAATACCAAAAATTTGGGGCCTGTTTACTCGCTCTCGAGAATAATTTTGTGACAATGGCAATATATTTCCGTTCCCTTAATTTTAGTAAATGGCATTCGCCAGCCAACAGGAGTCAGTTGTTTTCGAGAACGGGTATACAAGCCCAAATTTTTTAGTATTGTGTTAAAGTGACGTCGATGTCGACAAATGGAATAAGGGTGAATATGTACAACAGCTGATTGACAATTGGGGCGCTAAAAAAATTATACATATGTATGTATGTATATGCATGTATATGCAATCCTGCATGTAATATTGGAATACGTGGTCCAATCTAGATGGAACAGACTAGTTACATCATGTTCCCATGTAATGCAGTCATGGATCATATCGTTTTCACACAAGCATTCAATGCTGCACGATAAGTATTTGTGTTTAAACGATTATGATCGTAGTCTATAACTATTTTATATGGAGCAGTTTTGGGGTTAGTCCGATGTAATGCAAAGTTGGACCATTTAGTCCAACCCTAGAATATCAACCTCCTTTTTTCATATATTTGGAGCATTCCTACTCCTCTTTGCAGTATTTACATACATGTATGGACTAGTTGCATTATCTGCAGGGAATATTCAAAACTATACATACATATGTTTTCGTAAGGGAGACTTGCTGTTGCGCATGAATAAGGAGTTTTTTTGTGAGAGATGAGTCAGCTAGAAGCAATACATTCAACTTCCAAAACGCCATAATTTTTTGCTTTACCAAAGTGCTTCACAGAAGCAATAATATATGTATAATGTACAGAAAAAGACAAAAATGTTTGTTGCCGCTTATACTAATAATGACAACAATATTGTTCACTTCCTTTCAAGTAGGTCCAATGAGTGTATTTATTAAGAGATATATAAAAGGGGAAAATAACTATATATCCTGATATATTCAAGATATTGAAAAGCTGAAAACAAATTTAAGAAAAGCACACATTAATCATATGTATATAATCGATCAATAACTAAATGTTTTTTTAATGTTCCTTGAATTCCATCAAAAACCAAAAAATTTTGTTTCCTTTTGCTTTTGTTTGTTTATGTTCAAAAACATATGGTTTCATTTTACTGGATTTTACTGGCAAAAATTTGTCCAGTAAAAATTTGCATTTACTCAGTAAATTAACTGTAAATTTTCACTCTCAATTCTCCCTCTCATTTACTGGATTTGTGTACGCGAACGCAATCCAGTAAAAAATAGTACAAATTTGTACAAATTTTTGAGTTCTCGAACGCACTTAATCTAAGAATAAATTTTGTAATTTGTTTCATGTAATATTTGTAATTAATTTCTTTTTGATTTCCTTGTTTTGTTGTTGGTTAAATTAATAAAAATTACATAACTATTTGTTAATGTTACTCATTACCTTAAAAGCAAGGGCAATACCAAGTAACCACATACTTTACAGTTTTACAACTCTGAGTAATTAGAATAATTTTCAAAACAAAAGGATTAATAAAATAAATTACAAAATATGCATATTAACAGCTTTTATTATTATTCTTCATAAACGAATTGTTTTTTAATGACTTTCGCAATTTTTATTTAACCTTTTCTCAAATTTTTACACTTTTCGTTTGGTTACTTTTCATTTGTTTACATTTTGAATCATATGTTTTTATCATACTAGACTTTAGCGGCCGTATGTATAATGAAAAATTGACGACTGCTTATACACTACGTACAACGAGCTGTCAACTAAAATGTATATTAGCCTTAGCAGCTTGTTGACAAAATGTTCATGTATAATGAAATTTCATACTGGTACAACTTTTAATAAATAAACTCTGAAAATTAGCGATGCCATACTGTATTGTAAAAAAATGCCACTATTTTTGCTCAAATCAGCCCTGATTTTGACATTTCATATTTTTTTCCCTCCACAATAAAATAAATTGTTAAAAAAATAAATTAAAATGCAAAAAGTTGTAAAAAAGCAAATTAAACTTCAAAAATGAAAAAAAAGCAAGTAAATAGATCGGCAAATTGCTTTAATTAATTGTATTGTTGGAAATAGTAACATCTGCAATATTTTTAGGATTTGCTGTCAAAGCTGGCTTTGGACAAATTGGAAATTGTCGAAGATTCAAGAATCGACACTAATACGAATAAAAAGAAAAAAGATGCATAGAATGCCGTTCATCTTCTATTTAATACAGTTTCTGCCCACAATAGAACACTAGATCAAATGCAAAACCAGTGGCGAAAAACCAAATCGTTGGCAAAAACAAATAACTCTGCATTCATCAGGAATACAAAGCAGACAGGTGGTGGTCCAGCTCCTTTAAGTAGCGTAGAGGAGGAGTTGATTTCAAGACTACCCAAGCACTTTGAAATGGACACCAATTTTTATGATAGCAACTAAAAAATAAGTGATGTTATCGAGCTAAACGAATATATAAAAACACGATAAAATATTTAATACGGAAGATGATACTCCAATAAAGAAAGTGAAGAAGCCAATTTTCAACAGAAAAAGAATGATGAAGTTTCAATGTGAATTCGAAAAGGGGAATGTAAAAAGAATCAAACTATTGGATCTAAGTATTGAACAGAAAGAATTGGAAATTAAACTCTCGGAAGAAAATCACATTATCCAAAAAAGAAAAAATGAAATTTTAGAAAAGCAAGAAAAAGAGGAACATACCCTAAGAGTAAAAAAATTCAATTAGAAATATAAAAGTTGAAGAAAATTGGTTTTTTTAATTAGAGTTGTGCTAATTCTAATTTAATGTGATATGTGAAAAAAAAGTGTTTCTTTCGTGCAAGTCAATTAAAATAAAAACGAATTATTGGGCATGTTCTGTGTTTTCCAAATTTCAAGTCATTGAGGTTTGAACAAATTTATAAAATTTGAATGTACATAATTTCCAATTCATTTTGGCCGGAACATAGAAAAAGAGCTCATTGGTTTTGTTTTAAATGTAATTTAAAGAAAAGAAATTGTCTTTTGATGTTTTGAGACAGTCATTGAATTACATATATTTTTTCCTTTTTGTAGTGATTGCTTTTATTTTTCCAATTAATTGAACTATTTTTTAACATTCCATGAATTGTTATAACTACTATATGTATGCACATACAATATATGTACTTCGCTTTTCCAATTGTTAAACAGTTTCAGCTTTATTTTTTTATTAAAACTAGCGTACAATGAAATGATATTTTGTTTAAGTTTTTATTTTAATAAATTACATATTTATTTGCCTTATTGTATTCCCTCATTTTTTGTTAATAAACTTTAAAAAAAATACATACATATGTACATATTGTATCTCTTTAAAATTTGGTAAAAACATTTTTGCAACGTACTGCTTTAGGTTGTCACAATTTCAAAAATTTTGGTGAATATAAATACTGCGAGACACATTTTCATTTTCAGTGCCATTCTGGGAAATTTCATTAGATGAGGTATTGCTTTGAACGTCGTCATCTATAAAAGAAATATTTTTCACATAGTATGAATGCAGAGATATTTTAAAACTGTTTAAAGAGATTTTAGCCTTACCAAAGTTTTCCTCATTATACATAATGGATAAGTTATGAAGAACGGCAAGAGCCACAATTAAAATTTTTCGGTTGCTTCTAGAAATTCTCATTTTATCCAAAAGAATTCTAAATCTGCTTTTCCAAACACCGAAAAGACGTTCAATAATATTTCTTGTTGTTATATGTATTTTATTGTAATGTTCTTCCTTTGTATTTTTTGGATTCTGCACAGGTGTAAATAAATAGTTAGTGCACTTATAACCACCGTCTCCAATTAATCGACCCATAAACGCACCTTTCTCAAATCTCTCTTTTATTTTGCTTTCATTAAATATTCTAGAGTCATGTGTACTACCTCTCCAGCAGGCAACAATATCGGTAATTTTCAATGAAGCATCACAAACAACCTGCAAACATTTTTATAAAAAACTATGTGTGTACATTTCGATTTACAAATAATTGGGCATCGTCACCACCTATAGCTTTCATACGAATGTGGGTGCAGTCAATAGCTCCTATAAAATTTTTAAATCCAGCAAGTTTTCTAAATGTTTCCATTTCCACAATTTGTTCTTCGGCTAATGTTGGCATTTTAATAAAGTGCTTGTACAGTGTTACGTCCCCAGCACCTTAAATTATATTTTTTTGGCCGATAACACCGTAAATTGTTCCAAATTATCTATAGCGTCTAAAGTTGACATTTTTTATTTCCGCGCACAAAAATGATTGATTTTTCTTTTGTTTATACAAAATTTTGACACTGAACAGCTGTTTTTCAAAAGTTGGAAGATATTTGGCAACTCACTAGCGAGAGTTTAGCTGTTTGTTATCCACAGTAGGTGTGTTTCTTTACTCTACATTGGGATCCCGCGGGATCCCAATTTGCACGAAAAGCGTTCCCGTACTCGAAAATTGGGTAAATGAGAGAAGTTTTGTGGGAGTAATCTTCTTGCTCTTGCACGAAACAGCCCGTACTTTTTCTTCGTGCTAGTTTGGACAAACACAAAATCAATCAGCTGTTTGAAAAAGAAACAATTGCAAAGAAAAATTACATTTGCCTAAAAACTAAACAAATGAACAAATGTATGAAAAAATGTTTAGAAACTAGTGGTGAACAATGTTTTATAAATTTTTATATGAAATTAAGATAAAAAACCTATATAAGTACGCTGAATCATGTAAGTAAATACGTGCGTGTGTATGTACAAAAGTATATGTTTAGTTATGTATGTGCATACGTACTCGTACGTATATGCATACATGCATTGACGTTTATTTTCGTGTTAAAATGTTGGTTTTTAGCGTTCCCGTACTTTTGTGCATTTTTGTGTACTATTGAGCGAAATTATTGTTTCCTCTCATTTTACCGAACTTTACCCAAAAAGTAAAGAAACAAACCTAGTGTGTTAGTGTATTATAATTCAACTCTACTCTAACTTCATGCCAATTTTTCATTATACATACGGACGTAGATGTTTACACATCTGTGATTGGACTCTCATTGCTTTTTTTTTAGCATTTTATCATGATCAACAAGATCGAAGGTCTTTGAAATATCAAACAACATACCCGCTACATCACTATAACCTTCATCCAAACTTTTGCAAATACACCTTACAATATTCAATACAGCGTCTTGAGTATTCATTCCTCTTCTACAACCAGCATGTTATAGAGAATGATGATAATGTTTTATGTTCTTTTTTTAATTAAAATGTCCGCTACATAAAGCTAATTTTAAAATTGAGCCGCAGAAACACTGCCTAAATCAGCTTCTTATAAAACTAATGACGCTGTACAACAGCATGATACACAATACTTATTATCGTACTTAGCGAAGCTGCGCCCACAGAAATCAAAAATTTTTGATTTCCATACTACAAAGTATACTTCATAAGTACGACAGCATGATACACGTTACTAATTTCATACTTGTACGATTTATCGCACGATTTGTAGTATCGTGTATACTCGCCATAATGACAGTCAACTGACTAGTCATTTGATCGGAATTGTGACACAGATTTGTGATTGCGATGGAACTTCACACGTACACAAAAGTTTCTATCACATTTTTCATTTTGCCTTTAATAATGTGATAGAAACTTTGTTCTACGCAATGATGAATATAGCCTGCATGACTATCGATGAAGTGAGCAGTCAATTGACTGGTAGTGTTCTTGTAGGGTAGAAACATGGAAAAATCATTGTATAAGAGCTAGTTTTTCACATAAAGATAAACTCTACTTGTCAGTTAACTGTAGTTTAAACTTAAAATTTTGTTTTTCAGATAAAGGTTATCTGGTTAATAATCTAGGTTTAACCGAGCAACATTGCTCAGTTAACTCAAGTTAGAACTGTCAAATGATAAATATACATATGTACATATGTATACATGTATAAAATAAATACCACGCAATTGAAAAAATAGTTTTAGTGACAAGTTTAATAAATAAATTCAATCATACATAAATAAAATGGATGATTCTTATGGCGACGAAGATTTTAGTGATTATGAAATCTATAATAACTTGGATAGGATAATTGTTGGTAAAATAAGGAAGATAAAAACACGCCACAATTATTTTTATGTGTGTAATGAATTGGAATTCTTTCAAATATTTCATTGGATTTAAAATTTGATGTTCTTTTGTAGGTTATTTTTGGAGCGTCACTATTTTTAAGTCCATATTATTTTTTTTTAATTCTTAAAAATTTCAGAAAACACTTATTGAACTTTTTTTAATATAAATTTTAAGAATTGTCATATCGCTTTTTAAGTGTTGCCCTATTTATATAAAATATTTTCAAGAATGCCATATCTATATTGAAAACAAAGTATGGCATTTCTAGCTAAATTAATCCATCACTGAAAAACAGCATGGGCAGTTAAAACCCGTTTAACTTTGTTTCTTGGTTAAGTCAAACATATGTTAAACTAGGTTTAACTAACTAGTAAAAAACTAGCCCTAAGTGGCATAAATAGTAAGATCAGATGGGGTGAAATATCGTTTGCACCGTTTCAAAAAGCCGAGGCACTTGAATGCTTCTTTTGCAATTTGAAAAATGGGACCAGTCCATCGAACATTACTGTATTTTCATGTCAAGAACATTAAGAGCGTCTGATTCCTTAATACTTATACCTCCCATAGTTACAGAGGCAGCAGCATTTTCGGTCATGCGTCTATGTGTAACCATGCAACATTGGGTCTTACGGGCGTTAAAGTCGACCCTGTTCGCATGGCCCCATTCAGAAATTTTTGCTAAATCATAGTTTAAAGTCTCATTCATTATTTGTCGCATAGCCTCAACCTGCGGCAGGCTAGGTCTATTGCTGAATGAGAAAGAATGGCAAATGCTACTGTCATTCGCGAAAGAATAGATAGGGTTGAAAGTTTTACCGAGAAGATCATTTAGAAAGATAAGAAATAGAGTCGGTGAAAGGACGGAACCTTTTTTGTTAGTGATTCTTAATCAATATTATGGCTTTTTTAAAATTTTGCAACTTTTCGCGAATTATCGTTGTTTTCATTACTTTTGTAATTAACATTAAATTTTTTTAAATTTCCCTTTTATTTTGCAATAAAAAATATTTATAAGCTAATTTTTACATATTTTGCTATATTGAAGGAAATTTTTGTTCAAATATACAATAATTCCTAAATCTTCAACTACAGCTTACTCGATTTAAAAACGCAAAAACAACACAAATTCCGTTTTCCATCAATCTTTTTTTCTAGTATTTTCATAGAACAAGATGGGAAATGAAACCAATTTCGATTTTAAACAAAACAGAATGAAATCGAAATACATGTGTGTATCAGAACTTTATACGGTTTTCAATCGAAAACGATTTCTATCACATATCTGTATGGTTCATTTTATCAAACTACATGTTCACGCAAATATTTAGACCTCTGCGACCAAAAATGACGACATTATTAAAGGAATTCAAACGGACGTAATTACGAATGGATCTATTTTTTATTGCAAGGAACATAAGTCCTCAGTGAAACATTTGCTGCGAAATATTTTTGATTTCTCTTTTGAAACTGCATTCGTGTCCACACTGTGAAGTTTTGTTTTGCAGCTTAATACATTTTCTCATATATTTCTCATGGAAATGAGGCAAGAATGACGTACTCAACAAGAACTTTGTGTACATGAAACAAAGTACCCTTTGCTATTCCTCTTTCCCCTCTCGTCTACAAACTCAAATGTTTTGCAGCAAATGTTTCACTGTATGGACGAGAACTAACCGACATAAAAGCCTAAATATGTATATATAAAAAGGTAATAAATGGTTGAATCAAAACATATAAGTATCCATACTACAAGTAATTTAGAAAAAAATGTTCAAGAATACTTTATTATTGATTTTGTAAAGTTTTTTGTTTTTCCTGTAAAATATATAAAATTGTAGGTACGTTCGTTTGCATTTAAGGTGACGATATGTATGTATGTATACATAAAACCATGATATAAATATATGTCGGCTGTCGACTAGGTTTTCTAATCAACAATTTAAAGGAAATCGTCGTTCATGACTATCTGAGCGACAATGTCACACGTTTTGTCTTCAATAAAACTTTGTTGAGGACAATTTCCCTCGTTTTGTTTTCAATAAAGCCGTGTTGACGAGAATCTGAGCGAAAGTGTCGCTCATCTCGTCTTGTGTGACCTCGCCGCCATTTGTATGACAATTTCGTCGACGATTTTTATGGAGCTGTCTTCAATATTTCTTCTACGACTTACCATTGTCTTGTACCCGTCGTCAAAGATGTCTGAAAGACGTGGCGAACTGAGTCGTTTTCTGTGCAACTGTTCATTTATTATACACTAGCGGACCCGGCGAACTTCGCCTCGCCCCAATTTTAAGCCTTCAGACAAACTTTAGAGTAATAATACAACACAAGTATTTAAATTTTTAATGTGATTTATTTGAATGGAATCAGTAGAGAGCGATTTGATGAACAATGTTTTTCGATTTGTTTTCCGGCGCAAAAACAAATAACGAAGACGGTTTCCCAACACACAAAAATGCAACGTACAGCTGCCCGTGCGAAAAACAGGGAAATTCGAGATTAATCCCACAGACTTCTAGTGATTGGCCTTCCAATTTATTGATTGTCATCGCAAATGCCAATCGAACGGGGAACTGAATCCGTTTGAATTGGAATGGAAGGTCAGTTGGAATAATGGGAATTCGTGGGATAAGGAGTTCCTCTCCTTTGAATTTGCCCTTGATGATTGTCGCCTGAATCACATTGATCATTAGCTTTTTGACGGACAACCGCGTACCGTTGCACAATTTTGGAGGATTGAGATTCCGCAACATGATTGTGATCGATCCCACCTTCAGCTATAAATTATACGGCGGAGTTCCTGGTACATCAAGCGAGTTCAAAATTCCGTCGGGTAGTTGGTCGCTTCATTTTCGTAGGTCACGCAGTCAACAGATTTGCGCGTATGCAGTTTTCCTGCGATTTGACTTTAAATAATTAAGTTTAAGCTATCGACGTCCTTATTCTTCGCTGCTAGTGTTGCCCGTTCACCAATCCAATCGAGATTTTTCTAATTTTGTGCAATGCCGGTGAAAATCTATTTTCGATTTTTTTTATGTATATTGCACTGAATTTCAATTAACTATGGCCCATAGGGTAGGTATACATAATGAATAAATAAATGAAATAAATAAAATAAAATACTGTTAATAACATCTTGGGCATATGGTCTAGTAGGTATGGCGTTATTTACGATTTTTCGATTTCGACTTCCAAGAACCCCTCATTTTGTGAGGTTCGGAAAAAAAATATTCGAGCCAAAAAATGGTGGCGGTCAGATGGGGGCAAAGGGTGCCGCATCGTCCTCAAAGTTGAGGGTAAAAGCAAAAAAAACTACAAAAAAGCATATAACTTTCCCGGGGTCACCGCTACCAGGGTCAAATGTATGACGAGCACCCATTAATTTTCTCCGCCCAACATCTTTTTTAAACACACCGACCGCCTAACTCCTCTCCTTAAGGGGCTCCCATACAAAGAGGAAATTTGTATAATATTTACTCGCAGGGCTCTAACTGCCCCTAGGGCGTACCTATCGAAGTCAAATGTATGATTGACCTCCAATATTTTTTCATTACGAAGATTTTCTCTGAACATACTTATCGTCTATCTTCAACTATTAAGGTTGTCCCCATACAAAAAAATAATTTTTTGAATAATTTTTTTTAAGAAATCCGCTTTTTTCGCTTTTATGTTGCCTCCTAGGGGGGTAAAATGTAGGACCGACCCACAGTAATTTTTTATCTTCAACATTTCCTCCGAACATACCTATGTCCTATCTCGACTCATTAAGGGGGCCCCCATACAAAGGCGGAATTTGTACAAAATTTACTCGCAGGGCTCTAATTGCCCCTGGCGCGTTCCTATCGAAGTCCAATGTATGACCGACCTCCAATATTTTTTCAATACAAAGATTTTCTTTGAACATACTTATCGTCTATCTTCAACCATTAAGGTGGTCCCCATACAAAAAAATAGTTTTTTGAATAATTTTTTTTAAGAAATTCGCTTTTTCCGCTTTTATGGTGCCTCCTAGGGGGTAAAATGTAAGACCGACTCGCAATAATTTTTCATCTTCAACTTTTCCTCCGAACATACCTATGTCCTATCTCGACTCATTAAGGGGGCCCCCATACAAAGGCGGAATTTGTACAAAATTTACTCGCAGGGTTCTAATTGCCCCTGGCGCGTTCATATTTACGAACTGCTATTGAAAGAAGTGTTCGATGCTAAATTCGGCAAAATGTCTGGGCCAGGAGTGCCATTATTTGCACGTTTTAAAGATCAATGGGAAAATATTAAAACCGAACCATATATACCTGGCATAGAAGATGATGAAGTACTTCTGTGGCAGCTAACGTAATTCGCTTCACACCTGTGAACCCAATGATTGGGCGAGAACGACATTTCTCTTCACTGGCCCCGCTATTTATTTTGTCGTCTTTTGCCTCATTATCATCTACGCCGTCGGTGTCTTCGTTTGATGATTCGTCCACCTCTTCGTTGGACAACTCTTCCTCATATTTTCCTCTATCTTCTACAAAAATACGAATATCATTCGCCATTTTCCTTTTGATGTCACAGGTAACATTCTGGTCAAATAATGCGAGAGCAACAGGTTCATCACTAATGTACCAGAGATGTCCACAAAATTTCTTCACCAAACGCTGCGAAACTGTGTTATCAATTGCATCATAATGATCAATGGCCTTTAAAAAGCTTATATCCGTATTTGGAGCTTCGATGGCCTTAGTCGCACTAAACCAAGTTCTTACATAAAGTGTGACGATGAATATACTGACCTCGCGGACTCCATCAAATTCATTCTTGGTTAAACCAAGATATTCTCGAAATAAGAAAATTTTAAGGCAGTATATCCCTTTCACCATCCAACGAGCATGACTGATGGGTCCTGGTGGTGCGAAGTGAAACTTTTTTATACATTCACCTAGAAACAGTAACACCATTTCAAGAAATTCCTTGTAGTCGCTTCTGGGTTGTTCGTCGGATTGAGTACGACAAACTCTTGATCTCAATTTGCACTTCTACTGGAATTTTGGCTGCTACTTCGTCATCTTCTCTGCCAGGAATATATGGTTTGGTTTTAATATTTTCCCATTGATCTTTAAAATGTGCAAATAATGGCACTCCTGGCCCAGACATTTTGCCGAATTTAGCATCGAACACTTCTTTCAATAGCAGTTCGAAAATATGAACACGCCAGGGGCAATTAGAACCCTGCGAGTAAATTTTGTACAAATTCCGCTTTTGTATGGGGGCCCCCTTAATGAGTCGAGATAGGACATAGGTATGTTCGGAGGAAAAGTTGAAGATGAAAAATTATTGCGAGTCGGTCTTACATTTTACCCCCTAGGAGGCACCATAAAAGCGGAAAAAGCGGATTTCTTAAAAAAATTATTCAAAAAACTATTTTTTTGTATGGGGACAACCTTAATCTATATATAAATAGGCAAGTGAAAAAAGTTAAGAACCATTTTAACTGACTTAAACTCAACGTATTCGCTTGATTTTTTTTTTGTTAGATAGATTAACAATAGGAGCAGTGCAGAATGTATTTTTTCTTCTACATTTTTGTTTCTAAGATAGTTAAAAACAGTTAAGAATATTAGCCAATCATAAAGCCATGATTTCTCTTTCTCTCTTAATTTGCTAAAAAAAAGAAATTACAACAATTTGGCTTGGCAACTCCATAAACACTCAGAAGGAAAAACGCATTTTATTTGTTCATTCTATTCTTATTTCCATCTTTCTATGTACTTAAACGATTATTGCTGAAACTAATAAAATTTGGATATTTAAATAACGAGTGGTACTGTATTATTTTTCTTTAGATCAGTGATAACCACTCCATAGCCTCGCGAGGCAGTCAATAATCGTATTTTTCACACAGACACGGTCGGCAATTCACATGTATACAACAACTTTGTTCGTTTCAAAACATCAGTCTCTGCTCAAGCTTTGTGAAAGCAGCACCACGCACGCTTGTTTGGCTTTGTTTTTGTTTCTTTTTCGTAATCAACACAAAAGCACACAGACCAACAATGTTCAATAATTCTGCTTCTGCTTGCGACCGCACACAAGCACATAATATCTTTGTATGCATGTGTGCGTGCGTTCGGGGCTTGGTTATCACTGCTTTAGATGCTTAATAATAATATATTTTTTTATTTATTAATAACTTTGATTAAAGTTAAATTCACCTACAGCACAAAGTAAGTTTTTTATTTTTGGTTTATTTTGTGTGCGTTTTGTTTTTGTTCATTGTTTTCATTATTTTTCTGTGCTTTAAATTACTGAACATACTGGAATGTTGGAATATTATTAGGCTAGCATATTCGTACATTCATATGGGGTCTTTCTCAAAGAATAGGGAATAGAAACATTATTTGTAGCAAACGTTTTAATGGGGAGTTTAAAACTTTAGAGAAAAGGCGTTCAATGAAAAAATATACGAATATTTTTGTTTTGGGCAATAATAATGAATATGAAGTGAAAGCACTAGGAGCAAATATCTAATTACATTTAGTTCAAAAAGTGAACAACTTTTTTTTAAATATTTTGCTTAAAATCTATTCTTATTTATGCCGATAAATGAAATTTTAAATTCGTATTTAGTAGTTAAGAAAGTGGTTTAAGAGAGTGGTTTACCCTGGAGTCTATACATATGTATATTTGAATATAGTTTTTAAATTGTGTTTTAGATTCATCAAACTTTTTCATTCTCTTCTCCACCTCTGTGCGTTAATGGTTGATTTTCAACCACTGGGCGAACACTTGTATGTAATTAATAGGCGAACACGTTTTTTGTAATCCCTTTTACGCCGGAACTACTGCACCGATTTTGGAAAGATTTATATAATTTTAAAGGAATTTCTGCACAGATGTTCAAAATCTATATTTTATTGAAATCGGTTTAGTATTTTGGGAGGTATAAGCGTTTAAAGTTGCTACTACTACATGCAAACATAGTACACACGCATTTGTAGGCTTACACTGTGTGTGTGTGTGTGTATATATTTGTGTAGTATTTTCTTGCTATTCCAATTTTTTTTCTTATTTGTTATTGTATGAGAGCCATAAAACTTATAGGAAGAGAGTTCAATAAATTGAATTAGGTTTAATAAAGAGATTTTGTTTCTGTTTAGAATACGGACCAAAGTATATTTATATAAAGTATATGCAGGTCTACAACAACTAAGAAAATACAAAAACAACATGCGCTTTGTTTGTGTAAAAGTAATGGATGAATGTCAAAAACAGATGATTACAACCAGACCTGGGCAACTTGCATTACTTTTCATAAACACTGATTGAAAAACAAAAATTTTTGTGAAAATTTAAATTGTATAATTGTAGTGCACTATTTTTTGCACTAAAATAAAATCTCTTAAAAGTAATGGATTAATATTGCATTAGCAGCTAATCGTATGGCGTAACATGCACTTATTTTGTATTTATTTATTTTTATTTATTTATTGTAGTTCAGTCAATGGACAAATAATCCTTACAGACTAAGATAACATTCAAAGATAAGGAACTAATACTAAGGTTGTTTATAAAATTTGTATTAAAAAAGAAAAAAGAAATCTATCACGGATAAACATATATATACATATATACAATATTACTTTGAAAAGTTTACAATTAAATAAAAAAAATAGTTTTGAGATCACAGTTATTTCAATAAACTAAAAAGAAGCAATTTAAACTCTGATTTTTCAGTGCTAAATTCGATAAAAGATTTTGAATCTTTTTGAATATTATAATTTATTTCGTTCAAGAAAGAGAATGTACGTGATAAGGTACCATTACGAGAATAATCTTTACGATGAAATGGAACATCGAAAAGTTTACCGAACCTCATATTCCTGGGAGGTATGTAAAACCGTATGGCATAAAGCAAATCAGGGCAATCAATAGAACCATTGATAATATCATATAACAGCAAGGCAGATTGAACTTTTCTACGAGACGCCAAAGTACGTAGACCAATAAACAAGCATTTAGATTCAGATGGAACGGATGATAAATAAAGTAAAGAGCGCGTAGCATATTTGACGAATATATTTGACGATATATTTCAGAGTGTATGGATCAGCAAACTCAGAACAAGTTCTCTTCAGAAAACCCAGTATTTTATATGCTTTAGGAAGTAAATACTCAACATGAGCATCAAACGACAAGGAGTTATCAAATATAACGCCTAAGTCAAGCTTAAGATTGGAGGTATTCAACACTACACCATCAATATAAAAGGCTACAACACTGGGGGCAACAGACCTATAGAAGGAAACATGCATGTATTGCCACTAAGCACATCATGAAGTAATGCAATATTATTGCAATATCACATATTGTGCATAGTAAAATTATATAAAACGTAATCATATTTTTATCAGATAGCACAAATAAAAATACAGTAAAGGAACATTGAAGGCACCTGTATAAGTACGTGCATACAAATGAAAGATCAGAACTTAGGTTTTCGTTTATTTTATTGTTAAGTTATATCTTAAAAAATGGTGATTTTATAAACGGAATATACTACCGCTTGGAACAATTTAATCAAGTTTTGTCTTTCTCTTGAAAAACTATAAAAATGGTAGTAATATGATTTTTGCCTTAAGTGGCGATATGTACATAGAAAAAAGCTTACATACCCAGCAAAAAATTTCAAAAAAGGTAATCGGGTTTGGAATTAAGCATTTTTGGTGGAAGCTGTTCCTTACCAACTTAATGATTTTAACAAGGCGTGAGACTAAAATAATCGATTCTTGGGAAGTACTTATTTTTTTTATTTGGCAACTTGTTCACGTAATCTATTTAATCTAAAAAAATTATTCTCCTCATTTAGCAACTTGTATATAATTTTTTTCAGTTTTAGGTAATGTGTTGTGTAAGCGAGTAATGAAATTTGGTAATCAGAAAAGTAAGTCACTATATGGCAAGTAGTTCTGTTGGTAATGTGTAATTTTTTGCTAGGTAGTTACTATGTATGTACACATTTACGTTCTATTTTTCGCCATGTGATTTGGTGCTAGCACAATATTAATGTATTACTTTGAAGAGATTTTAGTTTAATGCCAAGAAATTCCACTATAATTATCAAAGTTAGTTCTAATATAATAAATTCGCATTTGTATTGATTTCGTTTAGTGTGAGAAAATGGTCAATGCTTTTTTAGGGTTCCGTACACCAAAGGTGAAAAAGGAACCCTATTGTTTTCGCTACGCTGTCCGTCTGTCCGTCTGGCCGTCTGTCCGTCTGTCCGTCACAGGGTATTTTCTCGAGAACCGTAAGAGCTACGGACCTGAAATTTGGACAGAGTGTGTAGACCCTTGGCCGCTACAACAACAAATACATGAGAGTTGGAAATTAAAGGGTGTGCCAAAACGAGCAACGAAAAATTTTAAAATTTCATCTAATATACACACAATTGTATGTATGTATGTATATTACATGGGACCCTTGGCCGCTACAACAACAAATACATGAGAGTTGGAAATTAAAGGGTGTGCCAAAACGAGCAACGAAAAATTTTAAAATTTCATCTAATATACACACAATTGGATGTATATGCACTTGAAATTTGTAAAGTTCGTGTATTTTTATACAGACTACAACAACTAACACTAAAATTTAAAAAAATTTAATTAAAGGGTGTACCATCAGTTATTGTAATTTCGACTATGTAATTTTGAAAACTTGCTGTATTTTGGAAACCGTAAGAGCAAACTTCCTGAAATTTTCAAAAACGGTAAAACAAAAAAATCTCAAAATTATAAAATCGCCAAACCGAAAAAAAATCGTTAAAATCAAAAAAACAAATCGCCAAAACGAAAAAAAGCACCAAATTAAAAAAAATATCTAAATCGAAAATAAATCGCGAAAAACCGAAAAAATCGCCAAAATGAAAAAATCGCCAAAATGAAAAAAAATCGCTTAAATGAAAAAATCGCCAAAATGAAAAAAAGTCGCCAAAATTGAAAAACTCGCCAAAATTAAAAAAAAATCGCCAAAATTAAAAAAATTTACAAAACGAGAAAAAAGCGAAAAATAATCAAAAAAAAAATTATTTCAGCTGAAAAAACGTAAAAAACACTGTATTAAAAAAATGCTCAAATCCCAACGTACGGAACCCTTCGTGCGCGAGTCAAAGTCGCACTTTACTGAATTTATTGCTTATTTAATGCAAGTCCCAGATCTGCATACAACAAAAAGAAATGTATGGAAATACAAAACCCAAGTAAATTTATTAAGTGATAAGCCTTTATTACGTGAACTAACTATAATAAGAGCTACATATTTATTTTAATAATTAAATATAATTATTGTTAAATGTTTTGTAACACCTTTTTGAAGTAAAAATTTATTTCAACTTTTTCACTACACACAGTTGTGTATAACAAAACAAAGCAAAACAAAATGGCGTACGAAAATTGTAAACAACTTTTGACATTCATGCATTCACACTATACGAGAAAAAAATTAATCACCGGAGTACTTGCATATACTTTATATAAATTTACTTTGATACGGACGATTGTGTCGTCCGTTTGGTATATCTAGTCCCTACAAAAAGGAAAATTCCCTACTTTTGGCATCACTGAGCTATTGTGGGAAATAAAACTGCAATTATTAGCCGTAGTGAGCAGTCTAGTTCGAGCCCAAAAATAAGGTCGGCGGCTATGAGTCGCACGACTCATAATTAAAAGTAAATTTTTTTAATAAAAGTTTTATTAGCCCAAAAAATGGTAGTGATCATCCTTATTGCCAAAAGTTTCAAGCATAGTGTTATATATTCATAGAAGCATAAATAATTTTTATCCAATAAAATTCATTACAACCAAATGTAATATGACGTGGGCGAAAATGAAATCGGCAAATCCCCGTTCTGGAGAAATTCCTGCAAATACATTCTTGTTTTGAGCATTCGCCTGTAGTCGCAAGCATACTCCCAACACAAAACAGCTTACGGTACTAATAAATCCAGATAGAAATGAATTAAAGGGAAACGTGCCAACCATACAACAATAAACGAATTGAATAATGCCGGTTAGCAGCACATAACCGAGATAGATGTCAACCAGTTTCAATTTCTTTGGTGTCTTGGTGTCGTAGTCATTATGAAACTTCTCCAAAATAGTTTTTATTTGAACCATTTTTGTTTTCCAAAATTTTTTGAGTTAGATTCTGTGCTGTTCACAAACACTACACGTAAACAAGTAGATTGTAGAAATATATCGATAAATGTATTAACAAATAGCTGACACACTAGACATGTGCAAGAAATATCGAGAAAAAATATCGATACTTATTTCCGATATTTCCAATACCGATATCAATGCATCGATTCTTAAGGTAGAATTAGTAAAATCGTATCGTTCTACTTTACAGCTTGCCGAATCGTTCAGCTTTGTGTACAAGTTAAGGCAGAATTACCCGACTGTAAATGTAGAACTGTAAATGTAAGTGTGTCAGCTGATCGAATCTGTTGCATGAAAAGCTATGCAAATGCTTACCTGACTGAAATGTCACGTAAATGTAACGTCAGAACCTGCAGAAAATAGAATTTCATGACGACGTTACGTGACATTTGTAGACAGTGATGGGATGTACATATGTATATTGAATGAGAGTGTGGCACAATAGCCCTATTTTGGTACTTTTGTTTCTTTTGATAATTTAAGCTTTTGAGTTGCTAAATTTGTATACGTACATGACATATTTAATAAATTTAGTTTTCTAATAAAGTTTTTTTTCTTTATAAAATCTACCACAGACTGCCAATCGTATTTGTTTATTTTTTTGTTAATATACATATACATATATATGTGAATATGTAACATACATATAGTACATTTGTGCGAACAAACAGCATAAAAAGCACAAAAACTATTTTTATTTAATAATACCAAAAATATAATATGTGCGTTTAATCATAACAATTATAATGATAATAAAAATATAAATATTTTTATAATTATAATACGTTATAATGTATGTATGTATGTATACATATGAAGATAAAATTGTAATTTCACTAAATATCAAAGTCATAACATTGTTTGTAAGTATAAAATAATGAATTGATACCATTTAAATAATATTCGTACTTTTTCCACACAATCAAAAATAATGTGTATATATTGAGCTCCCATCAATGTTTCGAACAGCTGTTGCGCATTTTATTGAAATTTATTATAGTCCTGATTCACACACGTCAGGTCTGAGTCGTCAAGTCTTGAGTTTTTAGGAGAGAGAGGAAAAGAAAATGGAAAGGGGTACAGACTTGACCGTACCAGTCAAGTTTGCTTTTTCGTTTTGTTTTGTCATTCGTAATACTCTATTTGATGAGACTTGATGACTTGACTTGACTTGACGGTGTGTATGAACGTAAATGCAGGTTCAAAAGAAAATTGAACAAAAACTGATCAGCTAAACCTGATGTGTGTGAATCAGGACATACTGATAAACACCCAGCAAACAAAAAGTAGTATATAAGTATGTGTTCTTGTTCAAAAATATACCTATGTAAATGTATATTGTTTGTGATTAAAATTAATTATTATTAGTAGGTACGAACATTAATAAGAAAAGGATAAAACGATAAAGTAGATATATAATAATGTTTTTATATGATTGAGGTGCTACTGAAACCGTAGGAATTCCTGGAAATTAAGGAGTCAAGCACTTCGTCTTTCCGATGAAATTGCTCAAAATCTGTTTTGCTACTTGTAGTTATATGCAAATATTACGGTTAGAGGCTTAAGCGTTACAGCTGCTATTAAAATTATTACAATTGAGCTCTTTTACATAAAATAATAATTTTTAAAACCTCTAGGTACATTTTCATTACAAAAGATGTCTTATTTCAAAAACTCCATTACTTTTTTCCAACAGTATAAAACTTGCCATCAAAAGAAAGTAAATTATAATAGCTTCAGCGAAATTATTAAAGAAATCTTGGATTAATTGAAACATTACCATTTTATATATTATTAACTTATAAGCAGTAATGCATACATACATAAGTATGTATGTATGATTACACAATCCATATACATTTCAATCACAATGAATTCCATGAATTTAAATATTACTTTCACGTTTGACTTCACATAACTCGCAATTTAAAATCAAAAATGAGTGTTTGCTGGGCACAAAGCAATTAGCATGTATGTACAGTTTGTCAAGGAAATGTTTTGACATCGTTAAAATCCTTTAAAATTTTTACTTTTATCGTAAATATTTGTTTCCGTTTTTGCCTTATGAAATTTTTTGTTATAGATTTCATTTTATTTACATTTAAGTGAGGATATAGTAGTAAGTTATAAGAAAAATTAAAAAGTGAGAGCATAAAAATTACATGAAAGCCAAGAAAACTCAAAAATTTCTCTGTCAAGAAAATGTTTTTACATCCTTGTATTATATAGTAAGAAAATAGGAAAGATTTTAAGTTGTACAAAAATATTTTTTTTGGCCCCATTGGTATTAAATCGGTTTGTAAGACGACTTCTCATGGAAAAAAATTTTCTTTTCCAGATATTCCGCTGAAATTTCTCATATTCCCCTCGTATTACTGTTTTAAACTCCATTTAGTTCTTGAAATAACCTTTGGAAATACTATTTTTTAAATTAATCCATAAATTTTGAATAGGGCATAGATCTGGACCTTGAGATGGAGTATCCAAAACTTTGCAAAACAGTCGGCTAACGAGGCCGAGAAAATGTAACAGTTTGCACAGCACATATTTTTTGTCTGGCATTGAATGCGGTTTTTTTGACATTCGCTACAGAAAAATCTGTTTTCTGTAGATTTCTACGTCAGCAGTGCTACCACCACATATTTTATAACTAGTAACATGCATTGCATATGGTACGGCTTTTGTCAGCTGACACGCAACTTCACGATACGATTTTACTAATTCTACCTTTAATTTTAGAATGGGGCTTGACATTTTTATGTAGAAAATATTGCATATACAATATAATATATAAGAGATATGATTTTTTTTGCTTTCCAGAATTATATCAGTCAGTAGATTTTTCCAAATTTACCTACATGTGTTAAATATTTTCACAACGAAAATCCCTATGTAATACAATTCTTTTAACTTACATAGCGTCTAGAACCATAGACTACTAATATTCTGTGTCTAGAACTCTCCTTTTTTTAAGTAATGTTTGTATGCAATAAAACGATCTTATATTTTCTCACTCCCTTATTACTGCAACAGTGTCTAAAGGCTCAGTTAGCCTAACCATTTTCATTATTTTTCACATAACAATATCGATCACCTGTTTTCTTTTAAAATTTTGGTACTTTTGTAGAAAAAAAGTTTTTGTTTTGGAAAAAAAGTTTTTTTTCAGATTTAGGAAGTTTTTTAAAAAATATATATGGTAACGCTGCATACGAGCCAACCATGAATCAAAGAATACAAGATTACGCATTGCGCATGTTTCTTAATTTGAGTGGGCTGGTGTGACGTCAAAATGACGTAGAAATTTAAATGTAAACAAAATTGCCCTATACTAAATACACTTGTGTGTGTGTGCTTATGTTTATCGGCTGATGTGACGTATATGCGCAAAAAAATAATTTTTTCAAAAGCTGAATGCGTAATCTTGTATTCTTTCATTCATGCGAGCCAACAATTATATGAATTCGCCTTGAATTAGGCCGAAAAAAAGTAGATAAGGTGTGTTTTCAACTGGACCTTATTAATCGGCACAGAATATGAATATAGTATGAACACAAATAACATATTAGTAGTCTATGGTAATCGGTCTTGGTCTCCACCTAACATAATATGTAAGTTAAGAGCGTCAAATTCAATTGCAGAGCGAATTACGTTACGTGTAGACTTCAAATCAGAGATGGGCATAATGCACTATATTTTAGGTGCACTATCAATTTCACTACCAGTATTCATTTAGTGGTAGTGAAATTTTTTTTCACTACCACTAATAGCTAATAAATCAGTGAATGTTTAAATATAGTTTGAGTTAATTTTCATTAAAAATTAAAATGTGTTTAAATACACTTTCATTTTTTCAGTGGTTAATTAAAGTTATTATCAAATTAAGTTGAAAGTACGGTAGCACTACAATATTTAGGAAAGTTTTCCAAAAAACAGCTGTTCAATATAAACAAGAAAGTTGATTTTATCAATTTGCAGAAAAGTGAAATAGCAAAAAACACATTTTATGATACAAAAAGAGCATCAGAATGCATTTTTCTATTTATATATTTCATGATATGAAAATATGTGTTACATTTGTTGTACATTTGCGAAAATTAAACGAAATTCATTTTAATATGACCACATGATGTTCATGTACGTACCTTCAAAAAACACACACATGCACAAAACATATGGTGTGTTTGTAAAATTTAAACAACACTTAAATCTACAGTGTTGGGTGTTTAACAGCATGTTTATAGAACCCAATATGTCTAAAATACGCGTATAAAACCTGACGTGTGTCAAGTTTGGGGTTGTATAACGCGAATGTCATTTTATTTTTGTAAAAAACGTAACAAGTGACAGTTTGTTTAGGTTTGTATAACGCGTTTTCTGCTGTCAAAACAAAAAAAAGTGCACGAATGCAAAATTACATTCGTCGGTGGAAAAAATTACAAATTTTATATGAAATAAATAAAATAAAATTGATATATCCGCAAAAAAGTGAATGTTGCTACAAATAGTACATTTTTATTTGTTTTTTTATTATTGTAAGTGGCAATTAAAGCATAAAGTTGACAACAGCCGTGCAGTTATTATTTTTGAAAACTCATTTTCTTATTTCTTGCAAGATAACAGCTCATTTTATGCTATTTCATTATTTGTATATGTGTATAAAGCTAAAGATTTCTTTATTAAATAAAAAATTTTCATTTACATAAATACTTCCATGTTGCCGTCAAAAAGGGTTACCTTTTTTAATGACAAAAATACAAATTTTATATGACAAAATGTAAACAAATAAAAGTTATTTACAGAATGGCAACACTGTGATTTGGCACTAAATTGCTAAGAGCGCCACACGACGTAAGACGGACGAAAAAAAATGAACGTGTTCTACAAATGCAAATTCTTACGTATTCGTGCGTGTGCCATTCGTGCGTGTCTTGATTGTGACGTGTTCTATAAACATGCTGTAAGTTTCATATAATTGTGCAGTGAGAAACAAATTTTTGTGTTTAAATAAGATTTAAAAATAAAATACAAATAATCATTGACTGATTTATTAGCCCTAAATGACTCGGAAACTAACCCGCAGTTTTTAACTTAATAATTAAGTACGTAATTAGCTAATTTTTATTTAAAATTAAGTTGTAATTAAATACGATTTCATTTGTTCAGTGGTTAATTAAAGTTCTTATTAAATTACGTTGAAAGTACGGCAGCACTCCAAAACTTCTAAAGAACAGCTGCTAAGCATAAACAAAAAAGTTAGGTTATAAACATGTAGAAAATTAAAATTGCATAAAAACTCATTTTATGAAATCAAACGACCATTATAATACATTTTTCTATTACTTTATTCCATAATATGTAAGTTTGTATTGTATGTTATATATTTATGAAATTTAAACGAAATTCTTCTTAACCCGACCACATGATGTTTTCAACCCGACACATGATGTAATGTCTATGTTTTCAATAAACACATACACGCATAAAAACATATGGTACGTTCATAAAACTTTAGTAGTATTTAATTACACAAGGTTGGGTATTTAATTATTATTTAATTATGCACTCAAAAACACAATGTCGTATTTAATTAGAACTTAAAAATAATTACAGTTTGATTAGCCAGTCAAAAACTGGGGGTAAGCCTCGCCGTCAATATTTTTATTTAATTTTTTTTCTTATTTTTCAATACCAAATATCGTCGGCGGCGGCTACTAGCCCAGCGGCGAAAATGCCGATTACAGAAGCGATGATTCGATGAACACATGTAAGACAGGGTACGTTCGTAAATGCTGCAAATTTATGCATCAATGCGGCAGTTCTGCCAGGTTTTACTGCGTATGCGTGATTATCTCCTGCACATGCTTTGCAACTGCTCAACATCTGTGCTCAGTTGACATTTTTGAACAAACTGCAAAAAAATTTTAAATTGGCGGGTAATTTTATTTAAGAAAATAGTGATAATTTTCTTTTAAATTATAGTAAGCAAAAAATTTAAAAGAAAATCAAAGCGACAATTTCTTATGAGAACAGCACTGGCCTTAAAAAAAATACAACTAAAATAAAAAAACTCCTTTGAAATAATAAAAAACTACCAAGATATGTGTTTCAAAGTTATTTTCGAGTTTATCAATCTCTTTTTTTGGTAAGATTCGAAACATGTAATTTAAACATCAAAATTCATAGATATATTCAACTTATTGTTCCACTGCAACTTCTTGCATCTGAAAATAATTTACTGCGCCATTTGCACAGATTTGCGGCAGGTATGTCGATTAAATGCATTAAAAAACGTTTGACTCTAAACAGTGCTGCCAAGTTATACATTTTTGAACGTTAGATGTTCGTGATGCTGCAGACGTGCACTATAAATGCTTTTACGAACGTACCCACAGTAATGCACACCACCTCATATACGTATCTAGTATACATTTTCAAATGCATTGCCGCATTTGTGGAGTGAATGCCTTTCACTTGCACACAAAGTAAGCGAGATACGGAAGTGTTCATCCAATCAACATAAAAGCTCAGTATTGCCTAACATACATTGTAAGTTGGCAGTGGGCAGTTCGAATACAATCTACCTGACTTTCGTACACTTTGTAAGCTAGCATTGATTGAACACAAAGTATGACAAACATCATTAAAGAGATGTAATGTGGTATGCAGTTTTCGCCCCTGGGACATAGCGTCTATACCTGATATTAACTCTGATAGAATATGAGAGAGAACGACGACAGAATATGGAGAAAAATATATTAACATTAATATTAATATATATGTAGCGGAAAACGTACTATTGAAAATATCATAATATTTCATAATTATCATGCAGCCGTGCACTAAACATCTCCGTTTATTGTAATAGTAATGTGTGTGTCATAAAAATGTTGGCATTTCCTTAATACATCGTGTATAATTAAAACATTTCAGCATTATTTGTATCAAAAAATATTAATTTTCACTTTAATACACAAAATTCTCTTCACGTATTTATGTATGTGTGCGTTTTTGACACTTGATATCATAATATTGTTTTCTAAATATATATATTATGAAAACAATATTATAATATCTGCTATAATAGTAATATAAATTAATATTGCAGTCCACACGTAATATGATTCTCTCTGCTATGAAATTTGACGTTTGCTGATAAAAATATATTTGATATTATATCAGGTATAGACGCTATGTTACATGCAAGAACTATGGATAAAAAGTAAAATGGGCATCACTTGTTACGTGTCAAATTTTTTCACGCGAAATAATGTTGCTGAAAAATTTTCACAACTTCGAACAGAGTACCGGGCTTAACGCTCCTTATTAACACAAGAGCCTGAATCTGAACTGGATTCAGAATTAACTTTTTCGGCATTATTTGAAAAAAGAATTTTAATGAGGGTTGTAAAATTATGCCAAACGGTTCACAGATGACAAGAAAATTTTGCCAGATACATTTCATACACGAGTGGTCGGCTGATCCGTGCGCCGACCACAGTCGCATACATCGGCGGCGGCGCAATTTCGAGACAAAATTCGGCGGCGGCTGTTAAGTCGGCTATGTGCCGAACAGCTTCGTGCTTTGTTTACTTAATTGTTTGATGATTGTTTACTTTAAAAAAGTTTTTGTCAGCAAATACCAATAAATTGGCTTAAGAAAAATATTAAGAAGAAGTGACGTCTATCATGAAGATTAAACTAGTTGATAATGTTGTGCGAAGTTTCAAAGTCGCAAAAGTATTCAGAGAGAATACTGACAAGATAAACGCCATTGACTTCTCACCGAATGGCGAGCATTTGATTTCGTGTAGTGAGGATGATCAGATTGTTATATATGACTGTGAGAAAGGAACGCAGTCACGAACTGTGAACTCGAAAAAATATGGTGTTGACTTGATTCATTTTACACATGCAAACAACACAGCTATTCATAGTTCGACTAAAGTTGATGACACTATCAGATATTTGAGTTTACACGATAATAAGTACTTGCGATACTTTCCTGGTCACACCAAAAAAGTGATATCGCTGTGCATATCTCCTGTTGAAGATACGTTCCTTTCAGGATCGCTGGATAAGACACTCCGCTTATGGGATCTTAGATCTCCAAATTGTCAAGGATTAATGCACTTGTCTGGACGACCTGTTGCAGCATATGATCCCGAAGGGTTGATATTTGCAGCGGGAGTAAACTCTGAAAGTATTAAATTATACGATCTTCGTTCTTTTGATAAAGGGCCTTTTGTCACTTTTAAACTAAATCAAGAAAAAGAGTGTGATTGGACTGGATTAAAATTCTCTAGAGATGGGAAAACTATACTTATAAGCACAAATGGATCTATTATACGTCTGGTTGATGCATTTCATGGAACACCATTGCAGACATTTACTGGTTATCCAAATACAAAAGGAATTCCAATAGAAGCTAGTTTTAGCCCTGATTCACAGTTTATTTTCTCAGGTAGTACAGATGGCCGTGTTCATGTTTGGAATGCTGACACAGGATATAAAGTGTGTGTTTTAAACGGCGATCATCCTGGCCCAGTTCAATGCGTTCAATTTAATCCTAAATATATGTTACTAGCATCTGCTTGTACCAATATGGCATTTTGGTTGCCTACATCTGATGAAGGTCTTTGAATTACTTTTAATGTACATATCGTCACCTTAAATCCAAACGGACGTAACTGCACAAAAATTCGAAATCGAGCTTCTGATTGATTATGGTTAATTTTATCAAACTACTTCTTCACGCAAAAATTTAGACCTCTGCGATCAAAAATTATGAGTTTATTAAAGAAATTCAAAAGGACGTAATTACGAATACATCTATTTTTTATTGCAAGGAACGTAACTAGCATAAAAGCTTAAATATACATAAAAAGGTAATAAATTAAAAACATGGATCCATACTACAAGTAAATTTCGAAGAAAATTTTCAACAACACTATTGATTGTGAAACGTTTCGTTTCTCCTGTAAAAAATATAAGAGTGTAGTTACGTCCGTTTGCATTTAAGGTGACGATATATTAATTCATAAAAATCACTATTAACTCAACATAAAATAAATTTTTTTAATCAAGATATATTAAGTTTTTAGTTTACGGAATCACAAATAAAAAATACCAGCTTAACCGGGAGTGCTTCGCTATTTACGCAATTTTGAAAATTGGTCCACAAACGACAAAAAGCATTTTGAAAATTGGTCGTCAAATGACTAATTTCCTTCCCAATTTTCCAAAAAAAAAAATTTAGTTGACTTTTTCCGTATAAAAAAAAGAATTTTGGAAATTGGTCCACATATGATGAAGTTATTTGATATTCACTTTAAAAAAAGGGCACTTTGCTTCTCAAATACCCCAACAACATCAATAAAAAAAATTAAGTGGAACTTTGCTATATGAAAAAAGAATTTTGGATGACAAAAATATTTGGCGTGGTAATTTTGTAACGCCCACCCATTTTAAAAAAATAAGTTTTTAGTGAACCTTTTCCATACGGAAAAGAATTTGTAAATTGGTCTGCAAATGACAAAGATATTTGATAATCTACCACCCCCCAATAATATGATAATCAATTATTAAGGCGGGAAATTTTCGACATCCTCTTTCAAAAACCAAAAAATTTAGTGGATCTCTTTTATACGAAAAAAAATTTTTGGATTTTGGTCCACATATGAGAAAGTTACTTGATATTCACTTCGTACATGTGGGCACTTTGCTTCTCCCTCCCCAACACCATTCCCAAATGTCACTGCTACACGTTCAATATATGTATATTCAACGCGATCCAGTATCGTGATATTTATTGAACGTGTAGCATGCAGTATTGATGGATCGCGATCCATATCGCAGAAAGGCCTAAATTATGGAATCGAGATCACGGATCGCGTGATAAATATTGAACGTGTAGCATTTCACGATATTAGATCGCGATACGTTAATAAGAATTGAAATAAAACAAATAAAATAAAAGACGACGTGAAAAAAATTTAACAAATAAAAAGTAAACAAGTTTATTACATTTGTGTAAAGTTTGTTTTAATAAAAGGTCATGGCAGAAGATAGTGAAAGCGAGTGGGTTCTGCTGGTGGAATCGGAATTAACAACCGAACAAATTATTTTGAGACTTTATTTTCAGTGTTGGTATTTCTACGAAGAGCAAACGCACATTAAGCTGTTGCGAAAAGGGTAAAAAGCGCAAAAAAATACGAAGAAGAGGGTAAAAAAGCACCAACATTTTTTTTTAAGTTTAATGCATTAAACACATTCGACACAGCAGGCTACGGGCTACAATCTGTCAAAAATAGAATACACACATTCTTATGGTAACAATTATTTTAACGACAGCAGGCTACACGACTGCACGACCACCGTTGTAGCTGTCGCCAACTTTAAACTAATTTCTATTTCTCTGGCTACAATGAGCAAATGCAGTGTTACCAGTATAATACAAAATGGTGAATGAATGATATCGTACAATTATTTCATACTATTTACTAGAAACAATATCCAAAAATTGATGTAAAGAATAAATTGATTCATTATTGTACTTTTATGTGAAATAAGTACATTTTAAAAGAAAAATTAATTTTTATAAATGCAAAATATATGAAAGTGGCAATACTGAACTATTTATTTGTACTTGAATATCAGCTGCAGATGGTGCTGCTGCCGTCTCCAAAATAATTAAGTAGCTGGCTACGAGGCGACAAATGCTGCTAGCTGCATTTGAAGTCGTGTGTTCGTGTAGCCTGCTGTGGTGAATGTGTTTAATGCATAATACATTAAGCAACTTAATAAAAGGAGAGTTTGGAGCATGATACAATAATATAAAGGTACAACCATTCTCTCTTTTTGTCGCCATATTAACCTTCTGACGTTATATGCCGACTGTTTTTTACTCTCAAAAATAATGCTACCCTATCAAGGCACATTCACAAGGTAGTAGCGGAAATGCAGCTGAGCTATTTTTTTTTCAACCTAAAGTTCATCCGAAACTTCAAAATTTTTTTACGAAAGAGAAATTAAAAGAAAATGTTAAAAAATTTCAATATGAAAAATATTTTATAAAAAAAAATTCTGTGAAAACAAATTTAAAAATATGAAAAATCTATTAAAAGATTGTGAGAAGTGCTAAACGTTGCAAATTTTGTTAGTGGTAGCTGCCTTGGAGAAATATTTTTAATTTTATGTGAATAATATTTATTATTATTGTGTTAAACAAATTCTATTTGTGAAGTTTTGGATGAACTAAAACCCATGTTGTTTTTTTCAGTGTTGTATTTTTTCATTGTTTTTGTAATCCTGATATTACCTGGAAATGAATTTGCCTTGCTACCCTATTCATTTGTAAAATCCGAGCTTTTTGTTTACTTTTTTGACTGTTATGCTTTTTTAATTAAAAAAATGTTTTATAATAAAAAAATTTAAAAATGTCTCACTTTTGCATTAAAAGTTATTAAATAGATATTAATATACATGTGTATATAATAAATATTTGTGATTTGTGGAAAAAAATAAATATTGAGCAATGAGATGGATATACCCCAATTGCAGTAATACCAAGCATTCAAGCAAAGGCACGAATGTCAAGTTTTTTCAATTTCCTTCAATTCCATATATGCGGCAGAAATGGATAGAAGCGTGCAATATAGATGATGGTTTGTTCTGTATTTTTACTGGCTTACAAAACCATAAAAGAAATAAATACTAATTTTACTAATTTCTTATTTTATTTTTTTTTTTATGCATGATTTTTTATTTATTGTATCTTCATATATGAACTAACAATAAGTATTCAAATCTTAAATCTAAAAAATATAATTAGGCCCGACCAATGTCGGACATAAGCTTAGTAGTAGTTATATATAATACATATGTAAGTAGTGATAATCAAAAGGAAAAAAAATAAAAGTATTTTCAAGAAGTCCCATCTGGAGTGCTTTGAATAAGAGCCAATGTGTCCCTCTTTTTTAGGCGGATGTGTCCAGTAAAGTTCAAAATATTACGGGCAAGCGGTTTAGGATGTGACTCGAGTTTTGTTAAATATTTGCCAGCGTATTTTGCAATTTCTTCAGTCACTAGTGGCATATTCAAATCACGATGTATATTTGAATTTTTGATGTACCATGGAGCCGATGTTATCATGCGTAAAATTTTATTTTGCCTGCGTTGAATTTTCTCTACATTTGAAGCTGAAGCAGTGCCCCATAGTTGAATTCCGTAGCACCATATTGGCTTTAAAAGCGACTTGTATATTAAAAGTTTACAGTCTAGGCTAAGTGTTGAATTTCGACCAATCAGCCAATGTACCTGAGTTAGTTTAATTTTCATTTGAGTTAACTTAGAATCAATGTGGTGTTTCCATGTAAGTCGTCGATCAAGGTGTATACCAAGATATTTCACATGTGAATGTTGAGAAACAACTTGATTGTTAATCCGAATGGGGGAACAAGTATCTCTTCGTAAAGTAAATGTTACTTGAACACACTTTTGTTCATTTACCTTGATTCTCCATAAGTTTAACCAAAGCTCCATCTGGCTAATGTGTTCCTGGAGTTTGCGGGATGCCTCATCAGGGTTTTCATGCATACTAAGGCAGGCTGTATCGTCGGCAAATGTGGAAGTATGGATACTACTGCTCACAGGCATATCACAAGTATAAATTAAATATAAAACTGGTCCCAGTATACTCCCCTGTGGCACACCAGATGAAATTGTTTCAGGCCTACTTGTAAAGTCTCCTTCCGCAACAGTGAACTTACGGGAAATAATGTAACTGTCCAAAAGATTTAAAATGTTTATTGGTAAGTAAGTCTTCAATTTTAAAATAAGGCCTTCATGCCACACTTTATCAAATGCCTGGGAAACGTCAATAAACAGCGCAGAACAATACTTTTTTCCCTCAAAAGTTCTTCTTATAAATTGAACTAATCTGTGAGTTTGTTCAATGGTGCTATGCTGACTTCTAAAACCAAATTGATGGTCTGGTATGCACCCACTACTAATTAGAATTGGGGACAATTTTGTTTTGAGCAGTTTTTCGAAAAGCTTTGACATTGTAGATAGTAGACTTATTGGTCTATATGACTCAGCCTTTGTTATATCTTTGCCCGGCTTTGGAATCATTTTAACCTTGGCAAGTTTCCAGTTGTGTGGATAATACTCCAGTCGTAAAATAGCATTAAATATGAATAACAGGATTCTCATTGCAATACGAGGCAAGTTCATCAGCATCTGATTACTAATTCCATCAATACCCGGAGCTTTCTTCGGGTTGAGTTCGGCAATTAATTTTTGTAAATCACGCGTCTTAAACTTTATGTGTTGAGGGGGTAGAGCGACTATATTCGGCAAATCAGCAACACCAGTACACATATATTTGGCGTAAAAACGGATTTTAAGTGCTCAGCAAATATTTTACCTTTTTCAGTATCGCTTCTTGCCCAACCTCCGGTAGATGTGCGTAGAGGTGGCTTATACTCAACGGGTGTTTTAAGCTTTCTGGCAGCGCGCCACAAGGAGTAATTAGCGCCGGTGTAACATCAAGACCCTCCAGATAATTTTTAAGAGATGCAATTTTTTCAGATGCAAGCAACTCTTGGAGTCGTTTAGTGCACTCTTTAAATCTGATTTTATTTTGTGGTGATCTGTGCTGTTGCCATTCCCTTCTAGCCCTTCTTTTTTCACGTACGAGACGTTCAATGTCTGTAGAATAAATTTTATTAAACATAATCTGCGGATGGGAGATAGTGGCATGTTCAGCAGCCTGTTTAATATTCTCGCTGAGATTGGCAATGTTCGATTCAATATCATCGGGTGTTCTAAGCGTAATGTTTTCCGTGCAATGACTGCTGAGATATTTTTTGAACCCCAGCCAATTTACACGATTGATCATCTTCACATATGGGTCAGGTAAGTTACTTCTTAATGGGCTACAAATTGTGATGATCGTCGGGGAGTGATCGGACGAGAGATCAAGAGAAGCTTGAACTTGAATTAAATCCCTAGAGATATTTTTTATGACGCCAAAATCTATAACATCCGGAATTTTTTGTATGTCAGTAGGCCAATAAGTGGGCTCCCCACTCGAAATGACATCCAAGCCCATTTTTGAAATAGTGTTGAACAATGCTCGACCTCTGGGTGTAACAAGGCGCGAACCCCAGAACGTATGTTTCGTATTGTAGTCTCCAGCTGCTACAAAACAAGGTCCAAGAGATTTGTAGAAATCCTCATATTGATTCTCAGTGATTGAAAATCTGGGAGGGGAGTAAATTGATGATATAACGAAATTTGAACAAAAACTTTCAATGCCAATATTTGTTGCTTGTAGGTATTCTTCACAAATGTTATCAAGAACATAGTGCTTGAGTCTTGACTTTATTAGAATTGCTGATCCACCGCAAGCCCTTCCTCTAGGGTCCTTTGTATCATATATAGTGTAGCCATAAATTTTAAAAAGACTTCTCGAAGTCAAATGAGTCTCAGATACTAACATTATATCAATATTTTTTTCCGTGAGGAAGTGCTCAAGTTCATTTTTATGTTGGCGAATGCCGTTTGCGTTCCAAATAAAATAAATTGAGGTAAAGGTAATTTAAAAATAGATACCTCCAGTAAATATTTTTCTCCAACATCAAACAAAATACTGGGGGTCTACTCTGTAATTCGAAACGATAGAAAATGCTTTCGAATTTGTTTGCTTATAACATGTAAATTCGAAAGCATTTCCTTTCGTTTCGAATTACAGAGTAGACCCCCTGGTTATTATATGAATTATTCAAAACCATAAATTACACATTTCCAAAAACATTCCTAAAAAAAGTTCCCCGTAACTTCGTGTGGCAACGTTTTCCTCTCTCTTTAAAAAAAACAGAAATCAAATAATTGTGATAAAAGTCAAAATTAATTTTATACGTCAAATGTGGTTGTACCTTTATATTATTGTATCATGGTTTGGAGTGTAAACATCATAATATAATTTCAAGTTTTTGCCTCAAAATATTTAATATATGAAATATATGAAATTAAAAACTGCTTGAAATTTTCTTGTGTTATTTTTATTAAATTAATTTTTTTGACATTTCATTCAAATTGCCTTAAAAAGTCAAAGGGGCTTCATGAAACATATTTCCCCAATTGCACAAATGACAATTTTAAGAGTTCTCATGAAAACCCTTATTAATTTCTCAAAATGTTAGTAGTTATGTATATGATCGGTGTTAGTTATTTGGTAGGTGAAGCTTAGGCTTAGATTAAGATACATATGTATGTTACTGAAAAATATTTTAAACATACGAAAGCATTAAAAGCATCACTTTTTTCCAGGGATCGCAAATAACGATTATTTTCCAAATTTAAACTGAAAAAACAACAATAATAGAGAAGTGCTACGTGCACAAGGAATATACCACGATACTCCATGTTACATGGACTACATGCAATCATTTTTATTTTTTTGATATTTATTTATTCCTCACAAAATAACAATTATTTCATGACTTTTATTTATTCCTCACAAAATAACAATTATTTCTTGATTTTTACTTATCCCTCACAAAATAAGAGTTATTTTGTGACTTTTATTTATTCCTCACAAAATAACAGTTACTTTTTTATTTTTATTTTTTTGCTCCAAAAAATTTTAATTTTTTAAATGAATAAATAATTAAAAAGTAAATTTAATTTAACATATAAGAGTTTTTTACAGACTCTGGCGATAAATTAAATTTTAAATCGGTTAATATTAATTTTAACGCAAAAATTACGCTTTCTACATTTTAAAAATTAAGCAAAAAAATAAAAATCAAACAGTAACTGTTATTTTGTGAGGAATAAATAAAAGGCACAAAATAACTCGTATTTTGTGAGGGATAAATAAAACTCAAGAAATAACTGTTATTTTCTGAGGAATAAATAAAAGTCACAAAATAAGAGTTATTTTGTGAGGGATAAATAAAAATCAAGAAATAATGATTAAAAAGTGATTTTTAAAATAAAAATTATAACCGTCACGGTCCCTGCTTTTTTCCTTAAGTAACTTAAAAGTTTTTGTTTTTGCGATATTCACACTTATTCCAGTTGCCAACATTGACAGCACGTCAAAACGATACCAAAAAATTGGGACTTGGCTACCCGTTGTCTAAAACAACTGACAACCTCACGCTGTCAATTGTTCTACTATCAATAAATTATTATGCAGAGAATTATGTGGTACTTTCCAGTTACTTCCGATTTCTATTTTGCAAGAAGTATTTTCATTTTTTAATACCACTTATGAAACGTTTCAGTCAAAAGACGCTGCTATTAGCTCTTAAAAGTACATTAGGTTTGTAAATTAAAAATATTTTTATTTTACAAAAAAGCACCAAAAGCACTGTGAGAAATTGTTAAAAAGCACTGTAAATACCCGCTTTTTAAAAAAGGGTATTAACCAAAATTTCGCGTTTATGAAGAGGCAAAAAGCACCAAAAAATACCCGAAACGCACCAAAATACCATCACTGCTTCGCAGGTAGATTTTTATTGAATCTACTTGATTCGCTCTCATAATTTTGTATGGTGAAGCAAGTGGATTCGGTCATGATTGGGGCGTGAAGCATGAATAGAGATCGAAGCACGTACCGTGTAAACATACTATAACAGCCAATTGACTGGCACTCTTAAATTCACTATAAAATTATTGCAAATGTATTAGTGAAAAAATTTCGTTTGTGTTATGCAAGGTATACACGATACTTAATTCCGTACTTTGCGTAGTATGAGTTGTAGTACGGGTTTTCAGATACACGTTACTAAAAATCATACTAATTCATTTGACAGAAAATTTTTAAGGTAATACACACGCGGATTAATGAATAATGTGGTGGATTTATTAAAAATAAGTGAACTGCAGTTGAAAAAAATAAAAAAATAATGCAAAAACAAAAGGAGCATGTTGTAGAGAATGGTTATAATAATGTTTTATGTTCTTTTTTTAATTAAAATATCCGCTACATAAAGCTAATTTTAAAATTGAGCAGCAGAAACACTGCGTTTTCTAAATCAGCTCCTCATGAAACTAATTTCGCTGTACAACAGCATGATACACGATACTTATTATCGTACTTAGCGAAGCTCCGCCCACAGAAATCAAAAATTTTTGATTTTCATACTACAAAGTATACTTCATAAGTACGACAGCATGATACACGTTACTAATTTCATACTTGTACGATTTATCGTACGATTTGTAGTATCGTGTATACTCGCCATTAGTTTCGGTCATTCATTTCTTGTAGGGTCCCAGCTAGCATTTGGGTGATAATTTTTGGCAGAAATATCTTATATGATTCTCTACAGATCGCTTTTGATGATTAAAAAGTGATTTATCACTTGGGCGATTGAAAGAGGATTCACTTATGATTCATCTATATGATCAAATAATGATTTCTTGAAAATAGAGGAACATCATGCAAACCGCAAAAAGGTGATTTAAATGATTTAATATGAAAATTGCTCAAAAATAATCAGCAAATCGTATCATAACTGATTCTTTGGTATGATTCATCTGTAGGGTACCATTTTCTCACAACGGGAGTATCATTTATGATCGAAAAATTAGCTCATATACGGTTATTTTTCCCGTCAAGCTGATTCGGAAACGATTGGATTATGATACAAAATGCTACCTGGGGTACACTCATTAAGGAATGTGTACATACAAATTAAAGTTGCCACAATAATATGAAAACAAATCTCGGGAATACCCGCACAAATTTCCCGGAAAACGTGCTGGATCCCGGGAAATCTCGTATGAAAAACACTACTAGCTATACATTTCCTTTATGTTGTATGTAGATCTGGGACTATTGCATTAAATAAGTAAATGCATTGACCATTTTCCCATACTAAACCAAATCAATGCAAATGCATTTTTTTTTTTGCATTAAACTAAAATCTTATTAAAGTAATGCATGAATATTGCATTGTTACTATTAGTGCACTATTTTATGCACTAAAGTAAAATTTCTTCAAAGTAATGCATTAATATTGCACTAGAACCAAATCACATAGCGAAAAATTCACTAATTTTGCATTACCACTACACACATGAAGAGTATTATTGTATTCTCATATAACATCCCTGTAGTAAATAAAATAATCAGTTGAAAAAAAACACTAACTTATAAATTAATTATTTTGCAAGTGACTACAATTTGGTTTAATTCTCATGCAGATATGAACCAAACATATTAATGGAAGCACACGTAAGAAATAAATAAAAGCAAAATAAGTAATTTTTTTTAATACAGGATTTTTATTTATTGTATCTTCATATCTGTGGAATTTTGACAAAACAACCAATGTCGAAAAACTGAATTTTACAGGAGGAATAAAAAACACTTTTATAGGGTTACAGAATCGTCCCAGAACATATCTAAGCAAATGTAACCTATTTTTATGGTGGAGAATTTAAATACCTTTATTTTCCAATTTGCATATTTCTTCCAGATATAACTGTTGCCGAGAAAATGTCCAAAAGCCGAGATGTGTTGTTTTGTCAAAATAATTTTTGATCGAAAAATCAACCCTTCTCTAGATAAAGTCTTTTTTCATACTGAAAAGTAACAAATATTTCGCAACCTTTGTCGGGACTAGTGCTTTTATTAAAATGAAATAAGAAAAATTCAGTGACATATGTTATTTTCTTAAATATAATTCAGTTTATTTAAAACGAATATTATAAAAAGTTATGCTTTCTATTAGACCAGAAATAAAGAATAATTTGCTCTACAGCTAATCATATTCGTCAATATCCCAATCATCTTCCAATTGTACTTCACCTTCACAGAAAAAAAAGATTTGTAAATACAAGTAATTTATTTGTGAATACAATTAAAATACTATTTAAAAAGGCACCTACAATGATTTTTGTAAATACAAACACGCATTTGTAACATAAGAAAACAAAATCAACTCAATTATTTCCAATTAAAATGATTGTGTTATTCACAATTGAGTTGTTAACAGAAAACAAAAATTTTTAATGAATTTGTTTCTCAAATTCGAATGTGTTGTTTCTTTGTTTGTTTTTTTTTTATTTTTTCCTAGAACTTGGTTTTGTGTTAAATTTTTAAGTTGTTTGGGATGAATCGAACCGGCGATCTCTTGACTAATAGACTGACGTACTTACCACTCAGCTAAAGAGCAAATCGTTATTATATAAGCAAAAAGCAAATAATGAATACACACAAAATGCGAGTTATTCTACATGTGCGTATTCCGTTATGATATAATTTAACAAATAATTTTGTTGAGTAATTTAATAGATTAGGAAATATTAAATTTGTTATATCAACAATAAGAAGCATCAAAATCTTTAGTTGACATTTTTAATAACAAAAATATTCAAAAATTTTTGAGTTTTTGCGCCATGTACAACATAAAATTTGGTTAGATCAGTTTATTGAAAATAATTTCTGTGTTTGTCGTATCAACAACTTAATTTTTTGTATTAACTAAATATATATTTCAATTTAAATTAATTATGAACAACTTGTTTTGCTGGGTGCATTTTGATGATATTTTTTTCTGTGTTCAACGTGCAAGTTATTGTAAAAATTATGAAACTCTGCATTTATAAATGGCAGAATGGACTGTAAATCACGTTTTTTATTAGAAGAAATTGGCAAAGGAGCAGAATAACATTTATTAAATTCGAAATTTGTTATTTTCCGTCGCCGCTGTGTTATGTCTAGTTCCTTGAAGTCCTCGTCCGGCTGAAAAGACAGCTTGTACTGTAAAATTCCAGACTTAGATTTCTCATATCGCATCCAACGTATTAGCTTCCATTCAAATTTGTCACCTTCAAAAAACAACAAATAAAAATCATACTAAAAATATAGAAACATAAGTAGTGTTACACGCACCTAATGTATTAGTATTTCTCCACGTGTATTTGTTCTTTAATAGGCTACCGAAGTCAAAGTATTGATCTTGAACCATCTCGATTGCATTGTATTTGTGATTTGTAGTTGCTATTAAAGTAGCCCAGTCATGTGGGTGATGTATGGAATTCACACATTTTTTCTTCTTTTTTTCTATTTGGGAATGAACCGTGTCACATTCCATATGCGTGTGTCCAACAACCAGAAACTTGTGATCAATTAACTCTATACTTTGATGATCTTCTAAAACCTTTTCAAACATGGCGCAAATATAAGAATTACGGTTTTGCCCTGGACAGGAGTCGCTGTACAAAATAACATGCTTCACATGTATCGGTAATTCCATAATACATTTGAAGATACAGGAACTAATCTCGTTTGCTCCACGCTTTGCAATGGTCTCATTCCTTATATAACAATTCGCTCTGTTTGTTGCTCCGTCATGCATCGTAAAATTAAATGTCCACAGTGGTCGTTTGTAGAAGAACATTGCCGCATTTAAGTGTGGTGTTGGCAAACATTGCTGCAGATCAAAAGTATACATTTTGATAGATTTGTCCTTCGAAGACAGTTCTTTATCATATTTTTTAGATTCATATGCCATGTCTGCCTCTTCGTGATGATTTTGTTGTTTTAATTTAAGCATTGCTATTTCGTCCTCAGTTAATGCATTTTTAATATCTATTCTTAAAGTCTCACACTTGTTGCATACATCAATATGCGGCTTTTTAAACTTAATGTCCAGCTTCTGAAATATTTCTCGATACGTTGACAACGAAACAGGTTGAAAAAATTTTTTTGTGTATAATCTGTATAATTCTGCCATGCTTAAATTACACTGAAGATATAGTTGTTTTGTATGACGACGGCTGTAATGGCTCACATATTTTGGAAAACTATTAATGTGATCTAAAACTTCCTGGTACTTTTCCGTCGACAGTTTGTGTTCTGGAAAATGTTTTCCTCTTATCGCACTGAACAATTTCAACAGAGCTTTCTTTAACTTTACACTTAGTAACAGTTTTAATACTTTGAACAGTTTCGGCATATATTTTCATAAAACATTGCTTACATACTCTTCTCCTTTGACCGTTAATTTCACAATTATACAAATAGTTATATTGACGATTTCCAACGTTATTAATTGTATGCGTTTTCTTAAATTCAACATCAATTAAGCCTGACAGATATTGCCGTCGTTTGTTGTAATCACCCAAGTTCCAGTACAGTTTAAAATAAACATCTGCATGAAACTTAATAATGATGTTTATGAAATGTTCGCTAAAATTTTTTATTCGTTTCATCCTATTTCATACAGATGAATAACTATGAAACAATAACAATGAACACTCAATAGTTAAGAACGCAGTAAAACGATGTTGGTTTGTTCATATATACAAGAGCATACAAACATTCACAAATGTGAAACAGAACATGCGTTGAGTAAATCTCGATTAAGTTCATGCAAAAACAATATGCTTTTAAAGATCAGTGTTGCCAGTTGAAGGAAAATACTAGAATAATCGCCGAAAAGGAAGTTAAAAGATATTAACGAGATCTAAATTAAATTTAGTTTTTAATAGTGAGAGCAACCTCGGTAAAATATTTCATTTATAGACATAATTATCTTTCTTTTAAATGCAATATTATTGTTGTTTAAAATTTCGTATTTTTGCATTAGGGTGATAATAAAATTGTTTGAGTTTTATTACAAATATTAATTTCAAAAATAATTTTTAGTTATATTTTTGCTTGGAAGTATATAAATAGTTATTTTCGCTTGGAAAGGAGTACTTTTGTTGTGTTTTCTTTAATTTTTGTCACACAACTAATAAACTATTAGGCCGCGTTTACACATGTGTGCCATGTGCCACACAAGTGTAAAAAAAGCGTTTGATTCAAACATGTATTTATTAAGGGTCAAACCCACGATATCGACACCGTTCGACTTGTCGCACACTTACATTCAAAACAAAAACAAATTTTAATATTTTGTTGTTGTTTCAAATGTAAGTGTGCGACAAGTCGAACGTTGTCGATATCGTGGGTCAGGCCGTAAGTTAAATAGTTCCATACATAGCTAATAGACAATTTTATAGAATCTAGACTTGTATCGAACTCTTTCAGTAGCTCGTTTTTGACACAAACCAATGATCAAACCAATTTAAAATACATGGGTTCGATCATTGGTTTGTGTCAAAAACGAGCTACTGAAAGAGTTCGATACAAGTCTAATAGAATCCAACATGATTGGAAACATGTCTGAATACATGTCTGAATCAAACAGCTTTTATTATTAATTAGTTGGTTACGCTTTTTTTTGCAAATGGCACACAAGAAATGCCAGATGTAAACTCAGCCTTATGAACTGGTTTAAGTTCTTATTTATTTAAATAGTTCGTACATAAAATTTAAAATATATTCACAAAGTTAATTAAAAACTGTATAACTTCCAAGCTGCTGGATCGATTTTCTTCAAACATTGCTTACAACACTCTCGATAAACTCACCTTTCAAACAATAACAAACTAAATGGAAATTGGTACAGACGTTTTGGTTCTGCGAATGCGTAGGCTGACACACAGATGCACACTTGAAATTTATAAAACTCCTCTTGTTTGGTCGGAGGTACCTGATTACTAAAGAACAGGGGGGTTACTCTCTATTACGATGCGAAAGAAAAATGGTACGAAATCTAACGATTGGTACTCTGTAATGCGTTTGCGCATTTACCTTTCGCATATATTATTTTCCGTTTCGCAAGTCTGGTATCACCGTACTCTACAATGCGAAAGCGCCTGTCAAAATCGCTCGATAAGCGCAAATATCTTGCGTTAGCTAAATACCAAACGCAAGGTGAGAAAAACATGTAAGTACGTTGAAAAAAATTTTTATATATTGACTGTCTTATTCATAAAAAATATTTTTGTTTTAAAAAGGTTTATTAAACAAATTTTCTATGGAAATTTGATTAATAAACCTTTTATAAAACCAAAATATTTATATTTAAATCGTAGTTTTTAGGGTAAAAGCCAAAAAATTACAAACAAAACAACAACAATTTGAAATTTCAGTGGATTGCATGTGAGCAAATAAGCCGCAAATAATTTGTGGACAAAATTGACAGACGACCTAAATTCTAATGGACCTCCTGTAAGGGATTTAGCTGGTTGTTTATAATGAAATGTGACACTAATAGTACTTATAATATTACACATGTATGTTTGTATGTATGTATTCATATTTGGTTTAAAAAATCACACCAAGTGAAAATTCGTAAAAATAAATTAAGCATTTCCAGCACAGGTGATGGTCCCTCTCAGTTTTGTATTTTCTCAATCGCTACGTAGAGCTCTTTTAAGCGACGGGACATTGACTGCTGCTATATTCCTAAGGTATGGTTCTGGCCAATTTGATGTTGGTATCCACCTTGGCCAAGTAATTTTAAGGCAGCGGCTAGTTTTATAAACTTTCAGCTAGTGTTGAACAGCGTTTAGAACATACAGAAACGCAAATTTTGTACAAAGTTAAAATAAAGCAATATGTATTTAATAACATACCGCTACAGATTTTTTCTTACCTGCGGTCATTTAAGGAAAGTATACCGGAACTATCTCTTAAGCTTAAATTAAATGACATACCCATAATGCCATAGCCATAACCAAACCAAAATTCAATTGGTTTCTATGGTGAGAGTTATGGCGTTAAGGTTGTTTTCTATGGCTATGGTTATGTAACGTCTAATTGAACCTTTAAGACTCGTTTTGCAACTCGTTATACATGGACGTTTTCTTCACAAAACCATAACGCTACAGAATCCATCACTTTATTTTCAATTAAAAGCTGTTACACTTCACTTTTTCTTAAATTTTGATTTTAAATGTCGTTTTTTTATACATATTTTGACATTTCAGTACTGCCAACCTTTGCCATATTTTCTTTTGCAATGTCCGTGTTGCCACTTTTTCAAGCAATTTTGCGAAAGGTTTTGCGAAAGTAATAGAGAGTACCAAATTTGCATATCAACGCATTTAGCTTTCGCATCGTAATTGCTTTCGCATCGCAATAGAGAGTAACCCCCCAGAACATTATTACTTTAAATTTCTTTTTCAGTACATGTGCTTACGCTGGTTCGACATTTTTGTAAATTTCGCTCAATCATAATAAGAGAACATAATAAAACACAAATGATCATTATTTTATGTGGTTTATTGAAATGCAATTTGAAAAAAGAGTAATTATCAGGAAAATTCAATATGATTTTAAAATTATATTATTGCAAAGAAAACCAAAAACCAATGCGTGATTTATATAAAAATTATAAATTCAGTTAATGGAAAAAAGTTTCATATGAATTAAGCATCACGTTCGAAATTCTGTGTTTTTATATTATGATGTAAAAACATAATTTTTTCGACTGACGCTGTATTCCACCCAATGATGCAACGTTTTTCAGAAAGTAAATTTCTTGCTGCCGAAAACACCCGTTCCGAAGACTCACTGCTAGCTGGTATGAAAAAATCTTAGAGCTTACTTGGTATAAAAGAGGAAATTTAGACTTATTTAATTCCCAAACTAGTTGGAAAGATATACATCGAATTTTTTAACTAAAATTATTATTAACAGGTCGATATTATTATATTTATTCATAATTTGTTTGTGTAATTGTCCTATGTATGGACATTTTATCGAAAAAACTTTTTATTTCAAGCATTTTACATTAATTTTATATTCTTGTTCATTATGTTATTTTCTTTTCTTTGTAAATTATTTCTTTTTTCGTTATTTAAATAATATTTTTGTGACATTTTGTTTCATATGGCACGCAATTACTGGAAATATTCCTGTAAAAACAGAATCAGTATTGTCTGTTTTCGCATTCAAATACAGAAACAATTTTTTCACAAATAGAGAAACGATGGAATTTTGTGTTTCACACTTCTCAATATAAATACTATTTAAAAAAACATAAACATGCATATCTATGGATAATAAAAATACATATGTACATATGTATGTATGTGCTATAAAAATACCTGTAAATACTAATGAGATTGTATAACCATGAAATTCAAAGCTATTTCAACAATTTATTTTTAAATTTAAATCTGATGAAAAGTACAATACTTTTCTTCTGCAAAACATTTTAGCAGAATTTTTTTTACAGATTTAACATTTTCTCATCATCATTTTCTGGCAACACTTTTATTGCGTATTAATAACAAAAAATTAGATGAGAGAAAGCAGCATGAAACAATACTCGTTTCAATGAACAATCTCTTTGTCTTAACAGTATGAAGCGAAATGTTTTCACTCACATTATGATAAAAGCAACACTTTGTTCAGTTTAAAATATTTATTCGAAGTTGGGTTTTAGTGAACAAACATTTCAGTAGTTTCATGGATGGAGTTGTTCATGCAACCCTATAGTTTAAAAATCATCTTTTGCTCCTCAAAATTTAGGTGAGTATTACACAACCTTCTGCATTTTGAAAGTGCTTTAATTTTTTTAGCAGGGACGATTTTATTTTTATTGGTCACATATTCTTTTCCTAAGTTTTTGTTACGCCTGTTCTTATTTTTAACTGCTGATGTGGTTGGAAGTTCGAATAGTTGGGTTTCATCAATTTCGGTGAAATCCCAATTACTTACATTGGACTCAATATCTGGAGCCATTTCCTGCGTAGTGGTGTTAAGATCGGAGTCCGTCTCCGGGACAAAATCGGAGTCATCAACATCAGATTCATGGAAAGGATCTTCATCAATATCAATCTCTTCATCAATATCTTGGGCACTTGTGTGGTACATTTTATTTAATTTAATTTAAACACAACTTGAATGAAAAACAGAAAGAGAGTACTATTCATTTTGTCGTAACTGACATATCTGTCATTGATAGTGTGACTTTTCACAAATGGCTTGCTTGGATTCGTTAAGTATCGGCAGTTGAACAAAGGTGCAATTCCTTCGATAAACACGGCACCCTCTAGAAAAGTCGAAAGTTCTAAAATCATTGAAAATTCCATACAAATTGACAAACTCTTTGGAGCCGTGACGTAGGTACCTTCAAAACAGCTGATAATTGTCGTAATCTTGTATATCTATAGTTCTTGTAGTCAATGTATTCACTTGCGAGAGAGTCAATGCTCCTCCAAAACTTTGGAACCTTTGTTTTTTGTCTTCCTCTGTGCATTGTTTATGTTTTTCTTTATTAGGAAACAACATATTTTCATTAAAAACGTCTTAATTTGTTACACATGCACACGACAAAAGCACTTGATTTGATATAGGTTCCTCTTATTTCGTTAATTCCCACTACACTAAAGCACTCATGTTAACATAGGTTGTTTAGTCACAATGAATGCTAATGATGAAATGGCTATTAAAAGAACTTAACTTTAGAAGGGAACGTGTTATTTTCGTTTATGCATTTGATAAAAGAACATGAGTGCAAATAGGTTGTTTTGTCAAAATAATTTTAGTAAATTATTGGAAACCCATATTCAAATAGGTTCTTTTGTCAAAATTACGTTATGATATTTTTCTTTGTGCCCTGCAGCATATTTCGATATGGGTTCTTTTGTCAAAAGCAGATTGAAAAAATTGCGAGATAGGTTGATTTGGGGGCTTCTATATCTTCCGATCTACACTATCTAGAAACACGATGAAAAGACAGAAAGATGCACTTTTGAAACTTATACATATGGTTCAAAAAGTGGAAAATTGTCCGATCTCGAGTTAGGTTCTTTTGTCAAAACTCCACAGATATGTATATTGCATCACAAAAATCAAGAAAACTGACCATTAATAGCCAATGTTAGACACAATAAAAACATAAACAAACAAAATTGGTCATAAAACATAAACACAATAAAGAAAATCGGAAGGCCCGCCGAGATAAATTACATATTCATATACATATATTTGCATGCGCATGTATGTATGTATTTGAAAAATCAGAATTTAAATAATAACAACAAGAACTTAAATTCTACAACAACATTACAAAATGAGACAACTTTTTAAACACATTTAATACAAATACAACACAGAAACCACATTTTTAATGAAACAATATTGCAGAGAAATACACAAATCAGCCAATTCAATTGAAAGATCCAATTTTTTACAGCAATGCAGGAAAGCTGGTATCATACCAAAACATATAACATATTCAACGCAAAACTAAAACAACTATTTAAAACGAATAAAGCGCAGAATGAAATGATAAAGGTAGAGAGAAACTTTCATCGAAAAATACTTAATTTTGAAATTATAGACACACACACAAATACAACTTTGATAAAGAAACAGATTTAAAACAGCTGTTAAATACACTTAACGAAAATGAACTTATGAAATTTAAAAAAGGACAATGGATAAGATTTAAAAACATAAAATTAAAAACAAGACAGATACACTCATCAAAAATTAAGAAACTTAGAGCAGAGAAGTTTAATGATTTTGGTTTTACATTCAACGAAGACTGGTTTTTGAATTTTACCAGAGTTAATTTCGATATAGAAAGCACATGGCTCCTACAACTAGGAAATAAATTTGCGATTCCTGTAACAGGAAAAAACTTTTCGCCTGTTACCTTAGTAGCTGATATCGAGCAATGGGTTCAGAAAATTAAAGATGATAACGAGAAAGATACATTAAGAACAAAAATGGCTAATAGAATATCGAATTTAAGAAGAAATTAGAGAAACAATGACAAAGAAAAATTTATACTAGACATATACGAAAAGACAGAGAAAATATTAAAAGAAAATAAAAATACAATCATAGTTACTACAGCTGACAAAGGGAATAAGACAGTGGTTATTTATAAAGATGAATATAAAAATAAAATGAAGAAATTATTAGAGGACAAATCTACTTACAAAATTATCAGAAAAGATCCCACACCACAACTGCAAAGAACAAATAATAATATAATAACAGAACTTTTGAAAGGGAATCATATCACCAAGTTGGAAAAAATTAGAATGACATCACATGCAGCTATGGCACCGGAACTTTATGGTTTACCAAAAATACATAAAGAAAACATACCACGAAGGCCAATTTCATCATCTTTGAAAGTGCCATGTTATCATCTATCAAAATATGTGGGTACAATATTAAAAAATCTCATTTCTCAAACTTATAACATCAGGAACTCTATGCAACTGAAGGAAAAACTCTGTGATATAATTTTAGATGAGAATGACATCATAGTATTATTTGACGTGGTATCATTATTCACGAATATACCTACACATTTAGCTATTAAGAATATACTTGACAAATGGGATACCGTTAAGGAACATACTACTGTCAGTAGACGGCAATTTTTGAAAATACTTCAATTCTGTATAACGGACAAAAACTATTTTACATATGATGGACAGTATTACCATCAAACAATAATGGGTAACCCATTATCACCGACGATAGCAGATATTGTTTTGGACACATTGTTAGACGAGATTATTAAAGAATTGAAGACAAAAAACATATACATAAAATTTATTTCTAAATATGTCGACGACCTATTTGCGGTTATCAAAAAAGCGGACATGGAAATCGTATTAAAAACTTTAAACTCATACCAATAAAATCTGCAATTCACTGTTGAGATAGAAGAAAACAATGAAATATCATATTTGGATATGAAAATAATAAAATACAATAACAAATTAATAACAGACTGATAAGGAAAGGAAAGGAAACCGCATCTCGCAGATTAATTAATTACCATTCCACCCAACCGATGATCATGAAAATAAATACGGCGACGAATCTAATTAACAAAATTCTCAAAATTAGTGACGAACGATTCAGAAACAAAAACATCAGTAAAATAAGAGACATAATGACAAAAAACAACTTCCCGATATACATTACGAACAAACTAATAAACAAATGCTTAAATAAAAACCAAACTGGAAACAATAATAATGGAGTAGTAGAAAAAGTTTTTTACAGTGTACCATATGTTCCAAAGTTGACCGAAAACAAAACATTAAAACATATGATAAATGATAAAACAACAATAGTCACACATAGATCAAACAAAACACTGAGACGTCTTTTTACGCAGGAAAGAACAAAAATTGCCAAATTAGAAACAGACAATGTTGTATACGAAATAACTTGTCAAGGAAATGAAGCAGAAAGGTGCAATAAAGTATACGTAGGAACAACAAAGCGAAAACTCGGAACTAGAGTATCAGAGCATGAAGCAGACATAAACAAAGGAAAAGAGACAACAGCTCTAGCCCAACATGTAAAAGAAACGGGACATAAAATAGATTTTAAAGGGGTCAAAATATTAGATAGAGAAAAGAAAGCGAATAAAAGATATACACTGGAAAGCCTACGTATACAACAACGTATTAAAAAATCCATCAACACAAAAGAAGACAAAGACAACACCAAACTGCAATATTCAATTGCAATAACCTGACAAGTGTAGTTCTGTGATATTAATTTTAAGTTTGTCTGTGATATTTTCCATTATTTATTATTTTTATTATTCAAATTATACAACTAATTGTTCGTGCTGTCCAGTTTTTATAATTTATTTAATAATGTAACTGAAGATCGTAAGTCAAACATAAAAAATTAATATTACAAAAATGTAACAAAAATTAATAAAAAACTTGTAATTTGTTGCCAGAATTTAAAAATAAAAATTCTCCTGAAGACGTCGGAAAAAAGCTGACGAAACGTTGAGAAGAAGGATGAAATAAATTGGTTTTATTTGCATCACAAAAATCAAGAAAACTAACCATTAATAGCCAATGTTAGACACAATAAAAAACATAAACAAACGAAATTGGTCATAAAACATAAACACTTTTATTTTTATTGTTTTTTCCTTTTGATTATCACTACTTATGTATTATATATAACTATTACTAAGCTTATGTCCGACACTGGTCGGGCCTAATTATATTTTAGATTTAAGATTTGAATACCTAGTTCATATATCTGTGGAGTTTTGACAAAAGAACCTAACTCGAGATCGGACAATTTTCCACTTTTTGAACCATATGTATAAGTTTCAAAAGTGCATCTTTCTGTCTTTTCATCGTGTTTCTAGATAGTGTAGATCGGAAGATATAGAAGCCCCCAAATCAACCTATCTCGCAATTTTTTCAATCTGCTTTTGACAAAAGAACCCATATCGAAATATGCTGCAGGGCACAAAGAAAAATATCATAACGTAATTTTGACAAAAGAACCTATTTGAATATGGGTTTCCAATAATTTACTAAAATTATTTTGACAAAACAACCTATTTGCACTCATGTTCTTTTACCAAATGCATAAACGAAAATAACACGTTCCCTTCTAAAGTTAAGTTCTTTTAATAGCCATTTCATCATTAGCATTCATTGTGACTAAACAACCTATGTTAACATGTGTGCTTTAGTGTAGTGGGAATTAACGAAATAAGAGGAACCTATATCAAATCAAGTGCTTTTGTCGTGTGCATGTGTAACAAATTAAGACGTTTTTAATGAAAATATGTTGTTTCCTAATAAAGAAAAACATAAACAATGCACAGAGGAAGACAAAAAACAAAGGTTCCAAAGTTTTGGAGGAGCATTGACTCTCTCGCAAGTGAATACATTGACTACAAGAATTATAGATATACAAGATTACGACAATTATCAGCTGTTTTGAAGGTACCTACGTCACGGCTCCAAAGAGTTTGTCAATTTGTATGGAATTTTCAATGATTTTAGAACTTTCGACTTTTCTAGAGGGTGCCGTGTTTATCGAAGGAATTGCACCTTTGTTCAACTGCCGATACTTAACGAATCCAAGCAAGCCATTTGTGAAAAGTCACACTATCAATGACAGATATGTCAGTTACGACAAAATGAATAGTACTCTCTTTCTGTTTTTCATTCAAGTTGTGTTTAAATTAAATTAAATAAAATGTACCACACAAGTGCCCAAGATATTGATGAAGAGATTGATATTGATGAAGATCCTTTCCATGAATCTGATGTTGATGACTCCGATTTTGTCCCGGAGACGGACTCCGATCTTAACACCACTACGCAGGAAATGGCTCCAGATATTGAGTCCAATGTAAGTAATTGGGATTTCACCGAAATTGATGAAACCCAACTATTCGAACTTCCAACCACATCAGTAGTTAAAAATAAGAACAGGCGTAACAAAAACTTAGGAAAAGAATATGTGACCAATAAAAATAAAATCGTCCCTGCTAAAAAAATTAAAGCACTTTCAAAATGCAGAAGGTTGTGTAATACTCACCTAAATTTTGAGGAGCAAAAGATGATTTTTAAACTGTACTGGAACTTGGGTGATTACAACAAACGACGGCAATATCTGTCAGGCTTAATTGATGTTGAATTTACGAAAACGCATATAATTAATAACGTTGGAAATCGCCAATATAACTATTTGTATAATTGTGAAATTAACGGTCAAAGGAGAAGAGTATGTAAGCAATGTTTTATGAAAATATATGCCGAAACTGTTCAAAGTATTAAAACTGTTACTAAGTGTAAAGTTAAAGAAAGCTCTGTTGAAATTGTTCAGTGCGATAAAAGAGGAAAACATTTTCCAGAACACAAACTGTCGACGGAAAAGTACCAGGAAGTTTTAGATCACATTAATAGTTTTCCAAAATATGTGAGCCATTACACCGTCGTCATACAAAACAACTATATCTTCAGTGTAATTTAAGCATGGCAGAATTATACAGATTATACACAAAAAAATTTTTTCAACCTGTTTCGTTGTCAACGTATCGAGAAATATTTCAGAAGCTGGACATTAAGTTTAAAAAGCCGCATATTGATGTATGCAACAAGTGTGAGACTTTAAGAATAGATATTAAAAATGCATTAACTGAGGACGAAATAGCAATGCTTAAATTAAAACAACAAAATCATCACGAAGAGGCAGACATGGCATATGAATCTAAAAAATATGATAAAGAACTGTCTTCGAAGGACAAATCTATCAAAATGTATACTTTTGATCTGCAGCGGTAGCCTATTAAAGAACAAATACACGTGGAGAAATACTAATACATTAGGTGCGTGTAACACTACTTATGTTTCTATATTTTTAGTATGATTTTTATTTGTTGTTTTTTGAAGGTGACAAATTTGAATGGAAGCTAATACGTTGGATGCGATATGAGAAATCTAAGTCTGGAATTTTACAGTACAAGCTGTCTTTTCAGCCGGACGAGGACTTCAAGGAACTAGACATAACACAGCGGCGACGGAAAATAACAAATTTCGAATTTAATAAATGTTATTCTGCTCCTTTGCCAATCTCTTCTAATAAAAAACGTGATTTACAGTCCATTCTGCCATTTATAAATGCAGAGTTTCATAATTTTTACAATAACTTGCACGTTGAACACAGAAAAAAATATCATCAAAATGCACCCAGCAAAACAAGTTGTTCATAATTAATTTAAATTGAAATATATATTTAGTTAATACAAAAAATTAAGTTGTTGATACGACAAACACAGAAATTATTTTCAATAAACTGATCTAACCAAATTTTATGTTGTACATGGCGCAAAAACTAAAAAATTTTTGAATATTTTTGTTATTAAAAATGTCAACTAAAGATTTTGATGCTGCTTATTGTTGATATAACAAATTTAATATTTCCTAATCTATTAAATTACTCAACAAAATTATTTGTTAAATTATATCATAACGGAATACGCACATGTAGAATAACTCGCATTTTGTGTGTATTCATTATTTGCTTATATAATAACGATTTGCTCTTTAGCTGAGTGGTAAGTACGTCAGTCTATTAGTCAAGAGATCGCCGGTTCGATTCATCCCAAACAACTTAAAAATTTAACACAAAACCAAGTTCTAGGAAAAAATAAAAAAAAAACAAACAAAGAAACAACACATTCGAATTTGAGAAACAAATTCATTAAAAATTTTTGTTTTCTGTTAACAACTCAATTGTGAATAACACAATCATTTTAATTGGAAATAATTGAGTTGATTTTGTTTTCTTATGTTACAAATGCGTGTTTGTATTTACAAAAATCATTGTAGGTGCCTTTTTAAATAGTATTTTAATTGTATTCACAAATAAATTACTTGTATTTACAAATCTTTTTTTTCTGTGAAGGTGAAGTACAATTGGAAGATGATTGGGATATTGACGAATATGATTAGCTGTAGAGCAAATTATTCTTTATTTCTGGTCTAATAGAAAGCATAACTTTTTATAATATTCGTTTTAAATAAACTGAATTATATTTAAGAAAATAACATATGTCACTGAATTTTTCTTATTTCATTTTAATAAAAGCACTAGTCCCGACAAAGGTTGCGAAATATTTGTTACTTTTCAGTATGAAAAAAGACTTTATCTAGAGAAGGGTTGATTTTTCGATCAAAAATTATTTTGACAAAACAACACATCTCGGCTTTTGGACATTTTCTCGGCAACAGTTATATCTGGAAGAAATATGCAAATTGGAAAATAAAGGTATTTAAATTCTCCACCATAAAAATAGGTTACATTTGCTTAGATATGTTCTGGGACGATTCTGTAACCCTATAAAAGTGTTTTTTGGTCCTCCTGTAAAATTCAGTTTTTCGACATTGGTTGTTTTGTCAAAATTCCACAGATATATAAGTATATAGAATATACTTGACAAATGGGATACCGTTAAGGAGCATACTACTGTCAGTAGACGGCAATTTTTGAAAATACTTCAATTCTGTATAACGGACAACAATTATTTTACATATGATGGACATTATTACCATCAAACATATGGTATGCCAATGGGTAACCCATTATCACCGACGATAGCAGATATTGTTTTGGACATATTGTTAGACGAGATTATTAAAGAATTGAAGAAAAACAGGTAAGAGTGCTATATTCGGCTGTGCCGAATCTTATATACCCTTTACCAACGTACGTACATATAGATAGTATACAGACACATACATACATATTTGTTTTGTGATAAATTTTATCATTTTTTTCTCTAAAGCAATTAATAGTAAGTGACCTTTCAGTATTTTTCGATTAAAAAATTTGATTAAATTATTTTATTATCGACATTAGCAATAGTTAAATATTTTACTCTACACTCTGTGGTTAAGATATATTTTACATTTATTCTTATTTCAGTCAACATCGACGTCACGTCAATACAATACCAAAAAATTTAGCTTATTTACTCGCTCTCGAGATGTTCAAAAACCGTGCTGCTATTTAATAATTCTAAAATATTCTTAGTATTGCACCTCCATACCAAGTAAACTAACTTGTTTTATATTTTCCCGTATTTAATAATCATTGATGTTGCAAAGCTGCTTAGTGTCTTGATTTAAAGTTCCCATTGCAAATGGTATACATCGTGGTATTATGTAAACGTTTTATTCCTACAGGATTTTTTCTAAATTTGTTCAGCAGAAAGGAAATGTATCAGGAAAATTAAACGGAACATGTCCTTTAATTTATCTTTAGCGATAAGTCTTAGTTTTATCTCCATTTACCAAAAATTAATAGTTATTATGCTGAGAGCACAATAAGCACAAACCTTTGTTTATGCTTCAATTAATTTAGATATCCATAAAAAAATTAACCATGTATAAAAAATCTTGAGTAATGATTTTCCTAAAACATGAAATCTGTTTAACTGAAAAAAAAAATATTTTTGGTTATTTTTCTTACCGAAACTTTTTTTAAGCTCCAACCCTGTAACCATATTTCTGAGTTTCTTAATACTAATTTATTTCTTTATAAAATATAGAATTACCAAAGAAATAATTAGTTTTATGTACCAGAAAAAATTTAAGTTTTCCAGCTCTGGAGCTATGTCTTTTATTTTTTTTAATTTCTATGCCAAACTATTTCATTCTAAGTCATAATGCATATAAAACTTGTAAAAAAAAAGAAAAAACTAACTTGACCTAGTTACTTTTGTAGAAAAAACAATAAATTTACCAACCCTGGATCAACCTTTTAGATTTTTCTGATTTAAAAAATTAATAAAGTGTGTTAAGTGAACAAAGAAATAAAAAAAATTTAATTTTATACTTTAATATTTAAAAAAAATCAAAGTTTCCATCTTTGGAGCTGTAATTTTAATTTTTCAAATTTTATACGCCAAACTTTTCTTCCAGAAGCATAAAATATATTCAATTTATAAGGGAAAAAAAATTTTAGAACTATTTAATTTTACATAACACAAAAAGTGTAAGTTTTCCAACCCTGGAATCATAATTTAGGATTTTTCTAATTCCTTATACCAATCTAGTTCTTTAAAAAATACATAAAATATGTTAAGTGAACGAAGCAAAAACGAAATAAGAAAAAACTTAGTTTCATTTAATTCCTTTAGTATTAAAAAATTCAGTAAAGTGAGACTTTGACTCGCACACGAAGGGTTCCGCACCTTGGGTTCTGAGCATTTTTTAATGTGGCTTTTTTGCTTTTTTGAAGATTTTTTCAGTTTTGTCGCTTTTTTCTCATTTTGGCGATTATTTTCTGTGTTTTTCTTTTGGGTTTATTTTCATTTTGAAGATTTTTTTCATTTTGGCGATTTTTTTTTCATTTTGCCGATTTTTTTCATTTTGGCGATTTTTTTCTGGTTTTTGGGGCTTTTTTTTATTTTGGCGATTTTTTCCGTTTTTGGGGGCTTATTTTCATTTTGGAGATTTTTTCATTTTGGCGATTTTTTTTTTGGATTTTAGCAATTTTTTCTTTTTTGGTTTTTTTTCATTTTGGCGTTTTTTTTTTGGATTTTTGCAATTATTTTTTTTTGGATTTTTTTTCCATTTTGGCGATTTTTTTAATTTTGGCGTTTTTTTTAATTTTGGCAATTTTTTTCGGGCTTCTTTTCCATTTTGGAGATTTTTTCTAATTTTGGCGATTTTTTTTCATTATGGCAATTTTTTCCTATTTTGGGGTTTTTTTCATTTTGGCGAATTTTTTCTGTTTTTGGGGCTTTTTTTCATTTTGGAGATATTTTTCATTTTGGCGATTTTTTTCATTTTGGCGATTTTTTCCTGTTTTTGGGGTTTTTTTTTGCATTTTGACGATTTTTTTCTGTTTTTTTGGGTTTATTTCGTTTTGGCGATTTTTTTTCATTTTGGCGTTTTTTTTTAATTTTGGGGACTTTTTTTCATTTTGGTGATTTTTTTTTAATTTGGCGATTTTTTTTCATTTTCGCAATTTTTCCGGTTATTCGCGATTTATTTTAGTCTTAGACATTATTTTTGTAATTTTTTGTTTCTGGCGATTTTTTCGATTTGGCGATTTTATAATTTTTTGATTTTTTAGTTTTACCGTTTTTGAAAATTTCAACAGTTTTGCTCTTACGGTTTCCAAGATACAGCAAGTAGTCAAAATTGCATTAACTGATGGAACACCCTTTAATTTAAATTTTTTTGAAATTTTAGTGTTAATTTTTGTAGTCTGTATAAAAATACACTAACCTTACAAATTTCAAGTGTATATACATACGTACATGCAATTGTATATATATCACATGGGATTTTAACATTTTTCGATGCTCGTTTTGGAACACCCTTTAATTTCCAATTCTCATGTATTTTTTGTTGTAGCGGCCAAAGGTATTCACACTGTGTCCAAATTTCAGGTGTCTAACTCTTACGGTTCTCGAGAAAATACCCTGCATAGTTTTAGACATAGTTAATTTTCCATAACACAAAAAGCTAAAGTTTTCCAACCCTGGAAACGTCTTTTTATTAGGGTTCCGTACACCAAAGGTGAAAAAGGAACCCTATTGTTTTCGCTACGCTGTCCGTCTGTCCGTCACAGGGTATTTTCTCGAGAACCGTAAGAGCTACGGACCTGAAATTTGGACAGAGTGTGTAGACCCTTGGCCGCTACAACAACAAATACATGAGAGTTGGAAATTAAAGGGTGTGCCAAAACGAGCAACGAAAAATGTTAAAATCCCATGTAATATACATACAATTGTATGTATATGCACTTGAAATTTGTAAAGTTAGTGTATTTTTATACAGACTACAACAATTAACACTAAAATTTAAAAAATTTTAATTAGAGGGTGTACCATCAGTTAATGTAATTTTGACTATGCAATTTTGATAACTTGCTGTATCTTGGAAACCGTAAGAGCAAACTTCTTGAAATTTTCAAAAACGGTAAAACAAAAAAATCTCAAAATTATAAAATCGCCAAACCGAAAAAAAATCGCCAAAATCAAAAAAAAAATCGCCAAAACGAAAAAAAAGCACCAAATTAAAAAAAATTTCTAAATCGAAAATAAATCACGGAAAACCGGAAAAATAGCCAAAATGAAAAAATCGTCAAAATGAAAAAAAAATCGCCAAAATGAAAAAATCGCCAAAATTAAAAAAATCGCCAAAATTAAAAAAATTGCCAAAATGAAAAAAATCGCCAAAATGAAAAAAATCGCAAAAAAAAATAATCAAATTAAAAAAATCGCCAAAATTAAAAAAAAAATCGCAAAAATTTAAAAAATCGCCAAAACGAGAAAAAAGCGAAAAACAATAAAAAAAAATTATTTCAGCTGAAAAAACGTAACAAACACTGTATTAAAAAAAATGCTCAAAGCCCAACGTACGGAACCCTTCGTGCGCGAGTCAAAGTCGCACTTTACTGAATTTATTTTTTTTATATTTTTTTAATTTAAAATTCCAATTTCAGTCGTACTTAAGTGTAAAATAAATTTAGTTATTAAAAAAAACAAAAATTTGTTTTCGGTAGTTACTTTTATATGGCAAAATGAAGTTAAATTTTCCAGCTCTGCAAACGTCTGCTCGATTTTGCTGAATTTCAATACCAATCTAAGTTGGACCATTTCTGATACACCAGTCCAAGAAAGAAGTCTTTAGCTTTTCTGGGAGCTTCGGAAAACCGATTTCACGTACACCAGACGGACGGACGGACAGACGGATATTGCTTATTCGTCTTCGCTATTCATAAGGACACAGAATATATATATTTTTTTGGTCGCAAATTAATATTATGGAAATTACACACGGAATGACAAACCTATATATACCCTTTTCCATTTTTGGTAAAGGGTATAAAAAACATATACATAAAATTTATTTCTAAATATGTCGACGACCTATTTGCGGTTATCAAAAAAGCGGACATGGAAATCGTATTAAAAACTTTAAACTCATACCACAAAAATCTGCAATTCACTGTTGAGATAGAAGAAAACAATGAAATACCATATTTGGATATGAAAATAATAAAATACAATAACAAATTAATAACAGACTGGTATGCAAAGGAAACCGCATCTGGCAGATTAATTAATTACCATTCCACCCAACCGATGATCATGAAAATAAATACGGCGACGAATCTAATTAACAAAATTCTCAACATTAGTGACAAACGATTCAGAAACAAAAACATCAGTAAAATAAGAGACATAATGACAAAAAACAACTTCCCGATATATATTACGAACAAACTAATAAACAAATGCTTAAATAAAAACCAAACTGGAAACAATAATAATGGAGTAGTAGAAAAAGTTTTTTACAGTGTACCATATGTTCCAAAGTTGACCGAAAACAAAACATTAAAACATATGATAAATGATAAAACAACAATAGTCACACATAGATCAAACAAAACACTGAGACGTCTTTTTACGCAGGAAAGAACAAAAATTGACAAATTAGAAACAGACAATGTTGTATACGAAATAACTTGTCAAGGAAATGAAGCAGAAAGGTGCAATAAAGTATACGTAGGAACAACAAAGCGAAAACTCGGAACTAGAGTATCAGAGCATGAAGCAGACATAAACAAAGGAAAAGAGACAACAGCTCTAGCCCAACATGTAAAAGAAACGGGACATAAAATAGATTTTAAAGGGGTCAAAATATTAGATAGAGAAAAGAAAGCGAATAAAAGATATACACTGGAAAGCCTACGTATACAACAACGTATTAAAAAATCCATCAACACAAAAGAAGACAAAGACAACACCGAACTGCAATATTCAATTGCAATAACCTGACAAGTGTAGTTCTGTGATATTAATTTTAAGTTTGCCTGTGATATTTTCCATTATTTATTATTTTTATTATTCAAATTATACAACTAATTGTTCGTGCTGTCCAGTTTTTATAATTTATTTAATAATGTAACTGAAGATCGTAAGTCAAACATAAAAAATTAATATTACAAAAATGTAACAAAAATTAATAAAAAACTTGTAATTTGTTGCCAGAATTTAAAAATAAAAATTCTCCTGAAGACGTCGGAAAAATGCTGACGAAACGTTGAGAAGAAGGATGAAATAAATTGGTTTTATTTGCATCACAAAAATCAAGAAAACTAACCATTAATATCCAATGTTAGACACAATAAAAAACACGATGTTATTAACCGTAAAATTTTGTTTTGCCTTCGTTGGATTCTCTCGACATTGGAAGCTGAAGCAGTACCAAATAGCTGAATTCCGTAGCACCATATAGGTTTTAACAGCGACTTGTATATTAAAAGCTTACAATCTAGGCTGAGGGTTGAATTTCTACCAACCAGCCAATGTATCTGAGGTAGTTTAAGTTTCATTTGCGTTAGCTTAAAGTCAATGTGGTGTTTCCATGTGAGCCTTCGATCAAGATGTATACCAAGGTATTTCACATGTAAATTTTGAGGAACAATTTGATTATTGATTGTAATGGGGTACAAGTGTCTTTTATCAGGGTAAATGTTACCTGCGCACACTTCTGTTCGTTTACCTTTATTCTCCACATGTTTAACCATAGTTCTAGCTGAGTAATATGTTTCTGAAGATATCGGGAAGCCTCGTGAGGGTTTTCATGCATCTTAGGCAGGCTGTATCATCGGCAAATGTAGATGTGTGAATATTACTGCTCAATGGCATATCACAAGTATAAATCAAATAAAAAACTGGCCCCAGTATGTTTATTGGTAGGTAAGTCCTTAATTTTAAAATTAGGCCTTCATGCCACACTTTATCAAATGCTTGAGAAACGTCAATGAACAGCGCAGAGCAATACTTTTTTCTTCAAAAGTTTTTCTTTTAAATTGAACCAATCTATGAGTTTGTTCAATGGTGCTATGCTGACTTCTAAATCAAAATTGATGATCCGGTATGCATTCATTATCAGTTAGAATTGGGGACAATTTTATCATGAGTAACTTTTCAAAGAGCTTTGACATTGTTGATAGTAAACTTATTGGCCTATATGACTCAGCCTTGGTAAGATCTTTGCCCGGCTTTGGAATCATTTTAACATTGGTATGCTTCCAGCTGTTTGGATAATACTCCAGTCGTAAAATGGCATTAAGAATGAATAACAGGATTCTAATAGCTATACGAGGCAACTTCATCAGCATCTGGTTACTAAATTCATCAATACCCGGAGCTTTTTTCGGGTTGAGTTCTGCAATTAGTTTTTGTACATCACGCGTATTAAATGTTATTGCCCTAGGGGGTAGCGCAACTACATTTGGCAAATCAACAGCACCAGAACATGTGTTTGGGGTAAATACGGATTTTAAATGCTCACCAAATATTTTACCTTTTTCAGTATCACTTCTTGCCTAACCTCCTGTTGATGTGCGCAGAGGTGGTTTAAACTCAACTGGTGTTTTAAGCTTTCTAGCAGCGCGCCACAAAGAGTAATTAGATGCTGGTGTGACATCAAGACCTTCCAAATAATTTTTAAGAGATGCAGTTTTTTCAAATGCAAGCAACTCTTGGAGTCGTTTAGTACACTCTTTAAATCTGATTTTAAGTTGGGGTGATCTGTGCTGTTGCCATTCTCTTCTAGCTCTTCTTTTTTCACTTACGAGACGTTCAATATCCGTAGAATAAATTCTATTTACCCTAGTCTGCGGATGGGAGGTATTGGCATGTTCAGCAGCCTGTTTAATATTTTCATTAAGGTTGACAATGTTAGATTCAATATCATCAGGAGTTCTTAGCGTAATATTTTCCGTGCAATGACTACTAAGATATTTTTTAAATCCCAGCCAATTAACACGATTTATCAAATTCACATATGGGTGAGGTAGGTCACTTCTTAATGGGCTACAAATTGTAACGATCGTGGGAGAGTGATCGGAGAGATCTAGAGAAGCTTCAATTTGAATTAAATCCCTAGAGATATTTTTCATGACGTTAAAATCTATAACATCCGGAATTTTTTGTATGTCAGTAGGCCAATAAGTGGTCTCCCCACTCGAAATGACTTCCAAGCCCATTTTTGAAATTGTGTTGAACAACGCTTGACCTCTGGGTGTAATAAGACGCGAACCCCAAGACGTATGTTTTGCATTATAGTCGCCAGCTGCTACAAAACAAGGTCCAAGAGATTTGTAGAAATTTTCGTATTGATCATCAGTGATTGAAAATCTGGGAGGGGAGTAAATTGATGATATCACGAAATTCGCACAAAAATTTTCAATGCCAATATTTGTTGCTTGTAGATGTTCTTCACAAATGTTCTCAGAGGTTTTATTTACAATGAAACATACATACTTACATACTTATGTATATGAAAAACTGTCTTTGCTATCAGAACATTCAATCATGTTTTGAATGTTCTGTGTGAATTTTGATCTTCTATTTCATTTTTGTTTTGAAAGGCTTGATTTTACTTCAACATTGTTCTATTGCAGTTTTGTTCCGTACTTAAGTATTCGTATCGAAAAGAAAACCACATTCCGTTTGGAAGCATTTGTTTTACAATAACGCATCAATACACACTAGGGATGTAACGAATGTTCGCATTCGCTTTCTCATTCGCAAATTATTCGCTTACTTTTGCTATTTGCATTCGCTTTTGCATTCGCTAAAATGTATGCGAATATTTCAAGCGAATACTAGCGACAAAAAAATTTTATTTCTTTTATGAAAATAGTTTGCGATTAACAAACATCAAAAAACCAGAACTACTTTTGCAAGATTTTTTCAGGAAAAATTCATTCCAAGTTTTCTTAATATGTATTTTGACAGCATTTCACAGGAAATATTGAACAGTGTACCCGGCTTTAGGGCCAAAGTAGGAATGGGTTGATTGCCTAACATATTGTAAACTTATAATTTTTTATTTTAACGAATTGTAATATTTGCATTCGCTTTCGCATTCGCATTTGCTTTCGCAAAAATTAAAATGTATTATTCGCTTTCGCATTCGCTAAAATGGTATTCGTTACATCCCTAATACACACACACATTTTGAAATTTATGAGATGGCTTGTAAGCAGTGTTGCCGATTCGCGGGTAATTACCCGAATCAGGTGTAATTTTTAAGTGCATGTGCATCGCGTGGGTAATTGCTCTCATGTGTAGTTTACGCGTAATTAGAAGTTTTTTTGTTTTATATAATAAATATATATATAATATAATAAATATATATATAAATTAAATTAAGTATAATAAATTATCGTCTGATACCGTTGCTGCAATTTTATTATATAAAGAAGGTACCTACATATACAAAAAGCAGCAATAATAATTTTAAACCTCTCCTAAGTCCTCGTCCAGACTTCCAATTTTTGTTGCAGCAATTCTTGAGTTTGTTGGTGAGAGGGTGAGAAAATTGGTTAAGGGTACACAGTTTCATGTGTTCGGCAATTCTCTTTTGTTTTGAAATTCGCAGTTGTTAATTTAAAGTTTGTAGGTTTTTTGACGTTTTATTTTATTTTATTTGTTCAGTTGCATGAAAATACAAAATATAGCAAAAAGTAAAATTAATTGTTAATTTTTCAGGCAAAAGTAGAATTTCCTAATATGGACACTTATACAATTTCAAAGCAGAATTTTAAAAAATTGCAGCAACAAAAATTGCAAGTCTGTGCCTCGTTTCTGTAAGGAATGTGAGAACTTTTCGAGTCAAAAAAGTTGTTATCATCAGAAAAAAAAACTGCATTTGTTGATATTGTTTGTAAGTTTATAAAAGTTTTTATGTGAGTAACCCTGTGTAAAATAGGACAACCAATATAATTATTTAATTTTTCTCGCAGCGAGAACTTCTCACAAGTTACAGAAATGGGGTACTGGACAAAGACTAAGCAATAGTAATAAAAATTTAAGTTTCAATGACGTTATTAGTTTAAGATTTGTATGTTGCTTTTTATTATGTAATTTTTTTTTTGTATATTTCTCTTTAAGTACTGTATATTTTAACAAATATTGAATTAATTTTAATGTATTTATTTGCTGTTGAATAATAGTTTTTTTTATCAAAAATTAGCCATATCAAAATCCTTACCTGTTCCCCATACAAAAAAAGAATTTTTTGAATAATTTTTTTAAGAATTCCGCTTTCCGACCCACAGTAATTTTTTATCAACATGCCAAATGCAAAAACATATGAGGTAGATTTATAATAAACCACTTATTTTTTTTTAATTTTTGGAAATTTGCATGAGAGTTAGCATTTAATTTTATTTCTCAATTATACTTTGAGATAGCAAAACAAAAAAATCTATATAAAACGAAAAAAAAAAATAATATTTTTTATTCGACATTTATATTACAGATGACTATTACATAGGGGAGCTTTTTGCCATCGGAAACTCATTTTGACCAAATTTGAGTTGACGTATTTTGAATATACGCTCTCGATATGTTGCATTTCATTGGGGCTGATACCGATTCAAAAGTAGACCTTTAGCAAGATTTTTCAAATGTAACTGGCCCCAGTATGTTTATTGGTAGGTAAGTCCTTAATTTTAAAATTAGGCCTTCATGCCACACTTTATCAAATGCTTGAGAAACGTCAATGAACAGCGCAGAGCAATACTTTTTTCTTCAAAAGTTTTTCTTTTAAATTGAACCAATCTATGAGTTTGTTCAATGGTGCTATGCTGACTTCTAAATCAAAATTGATGATCCGGTATGCATTCATTATCAGTTAGAATTGGGGACAATTTTATCATGAGTAACTTTTCAAAGAGCTTTGACATTGTTGATAGTAAACTTATTGGCCTATATGACTCAGCCTTGGTAAGATCTTTGCCCGGCTTTGGAATCATTTTAACATTGGCAAGCTTCCAGCTGTTTGGATAATACTCCAGTCGTAAAATGGCATTAAGAATGAATAACAGGATTCTAATAGCTATACGAGGCAACTTCATCAGCATCTGGTTACTAAATTCATCAATACCCGGAGCTTTTTTCGGGTTGAGTTCTGCAATTAGTTTTTGTACATCACGCGTATTAAATGTTATTGGCCTAGGGGGTAGCGCAACTACATTTGGCAAATCAACAGCACCAGAACATGTGTTTGGGGTAAATACGGATTTTAAATGCTCACCAAATATTTTACCTTTTTCAGTATCACTTCTTGCCTAACCTCCTGTTGATGTGCGCAGAGGTGGTTTAAACTCAACTGGTGTTTTAAGCTTTCTAGCAGCGCGCCACAAAGAGTAATTAGATGCTGGTGTGACATCAAGACCTTCCAAATAATTTTTAAGAGATGCAGTTTTTTCAAATGCAAGCAACTCTTGGAGTCGTTTAGTACACTCTTTAAATCTGATTTTAAGTTGGGGTGATCTGTGCTGTTGCCATTCTCTTCTAGCTCTTCTTTTTTCACTTACGAGACGTTCAATATCCGTAGAATAAATTCTATTTACCCTAGTCTGCGGATGGGAGGTATTGGCATGTTCAGCAGCCTGTTTAATATTTTCATTAAGGTTGACAATGTTAGATTCAATATCATCAGGAGTTCTTAGCGTAATATTTTCCGTGCAATGACTACTAAGATATTTTTTAAATCCCAGCCAATTAACACGATTTATCAAATTCACATATGGGTGAGGTAGGTCACTTCTTAATGGGCTACAAATTGTAACGATCGTGGGAGAGTGATCGGAGAGATCTAGAGAAGCTTCAATTTGAATTAAATCCCTAGAGATATTTTTCATGACGTTAAAATCTATAACATCCGGAATTTTTTGTATGTCAGTAGGCCAATAAGTGGTCTCCCCACTCGAAATGACTTCCAAGCCCATTTTTGAAATTGTGTTGAACAACGCTTGACCTCTGGGTGTAATAAGACGCGAAACCCAAGACGTATGTTTTGCATTATAGTCGCCAGCTGCTACAAAACAAGGTCCAAGAGATTTGTAGAAATTTTCGTATTGATCATCAGTGATTGAAAATCTGGGAGGGGAGTAAATTGATGATATCACGAAATTCGCACAAAAATTTTCAATGCCAATATTTGTTGCTTGTAGATGTTCTTCACAAATGTTCTCAGAGGTTTTATTTACAATGAAACATACATACTTACATACTTATGTATATGAAAAACTGTCTTTGCTATCAGAACATTCAATCATGTTTTGAATGTTCTGTGTGAATTTTGATCTTCTATTTCATTTTTGTTTTGAAAGGCTTGATTTTACTTCAACATTGTTCTATTGCAGTTTTGTTCCGTACTTAAGTATTCGTATCGAAAAGAAAACCACATTCCGTTTGGAAGCATTTGTTTTACAATAACGCATCAATACACACTAGGGATGTAACGAATGTTCGCATTCGCTTTCTCATTCGCAAATTATTCGCTTACTTTTGCTATTTGCATTCGCTTTTGCATTCGCTAAAATGTATGCGAATATTTCAAGCGAATACTAGCGACAAAAAAATTTTATTTCTTTTATGAAAATAGTTTGCGATTAACAAACATCAAAAAACCAGAACTACTTTTGCAAGATTTTTTCAGGAAAAATTCATTCCAAGTTTTCTTAATATGTATTTTGACAGCATTTCACAGGAAATATTGAACAGTGTACCCGGCTTTAGGGCCAAAGTAGGAATGGGTTGATTGCCTAACATATTGTAAACTTATAATTTTTTATTTTAACGAATTGTAATATTTGCATTCGCTTTCGCATTCGCATTTGCTTTCGCAAAAATTAAAATGTATTATTCGCTTTCGCATTCGCTAAAATGGTATTCGTTACATCCCTAATACACACACACATTTTGAAATTTATGAGATGGCTTGTAAGCAGTGTTGCCGATTCGCGGGTAATTACCCGAATCAGGTGTAATTTTTAAGTGCATGTGCATCGCGTGGGTAATTGCTCTCATGTGTAGTTTACGCGTAATTAGAAGTTTTTTTGTTTTATATAATAAATATATATATAATATAATAAATATATATATAATATAATAAATATATATATAAATTAAATTAAGTATAATAAATTATCGTCTGATACCGTTGCTGCAATTTTATTATATAAAGAAGGTACCTACATATACAAAAAACAGCAATAATAATTTTAAACCTCTCCTAAGTCCTCGTCCAGACTTCCAATTTTTGTTGCAGCAATTCTTGAGTTTGTTGGTGAGAGGGTGAGAAAATTGGTTAAGGGTACACAGTTTCATGTGTTCGGCAATTCTCTTTTGTTTTGAAATTCGCAGTTGTTAATTTAAAGTTTGTAGGTTTTTTGACGTTTTATTTTATTTTATTTGTTCAGTTGCATGAAAATACAAAATGTAGCAAAAAGTAAAATTAATTGTTAATTTTTCAGGCAAAAGTAGAATTTCCTAATATGGACACTTATACAATTTCAAAGCAGAATTTTAAAAAATTGCAGCAACAAAAATTGCAAGTCTGTGCCTCGTTTCTGTAAGGAATGTGAGAACTTTTCGAGTCAAAAAAGTTGTTATCATCAGAAAAAAAACTGCATTTGTTGATATTGTTTGTAAGTTTATAAAAGTTTTTATGTGAGTAACCCTGGGTAAAATAGGACAACCAATATAATTATTTAATTTTTCTCGCAGCGAGAACTTCTCACAAGTTACAGAAATGGGGTACTGGACAAAGACTAAGCAATAGTAATAAAAATTTAAGTTTCAATGACCTTATTAGTTTAAGATTTGTATGTTGCTTTTTATTATGTAATTTTTTTTTGTATATTTCTCTTTAAGTACTGTATATTTTAACAAATATTGAATTAATTTTAATGTATTTATTTGCTGTTGAATAATAGTTTTTTTTTATCAAAAACTAGCCATATCAAAATCCTTACCTGTTCCCCATACAAAAAAAGAATTTTTTGAATAATTTTTTTAAGAAATCCGCTTTCCGACCCACAGTAATTTTTTATCAACATGCCAAATGCAAAAACATATGAGGTAGATTTATAATAAAACACTTGTTTTTTTTAATTTTTGGAAATTTGCATGAGAGTTAGCATTTAATTTTATTTCTCAATTATACTTTGAGATAGCAAAACAAAAAAATCTATATAAAACGAAAAAAAATAACATTTTTTATTCGACATTTATATTACAGATGACTATTACATAGGGGAGCTTTTTGCCATCGGAAACTCATTTTGACCAAATTTGAGTTGACGTATTTTGAATATACGCTCTCGATATGTTGCATTTCATTGGGGCTGATACCGATTCAAAAGTAGACCTTTAGCAAGATTTTTCAAATGTAACTGGCCCCAGTATGTTTATTGGTAGGTAAGTCCTTAATTTTAAAATTAGGCCTTCATGCCACACCTTATGAAATGCTTGAGAAACGTCAATGAACAGCGCAGAGCAATACTTTTTTCTTCAAAAGTTGTTCTTTTAAATTGAACCAATCTATGAGTTTGTTCAATGGTGCTATGCTGACTTCTAAATCAAAATTGATGATCCGGTATGCATTCATTATCAGTTAGAATTGGGGACAATTTTATCATGAGTAACTTTTCAAAGAGCTTTGACATTGTTGATAGTAAACTTATTGGCCTATATGACTCAGCCTTGGTAAGATCTTTGCCCGGCTTTGGAATCATTTTAACATTGGCAAGCTTCCAGCTGTTTGGATAATACTCCAGTCGTAAAATGGCATTAAGAATGAATAACAGGATTCTAATAGCTATACGAGGCAACTTCATCAGCATCTGGTTACTAAATTCATCAATACCCGGAGCTTTTTTCGGGTTGAGTTCTGCAATTAGTTTTCGTACATCACGCGTATTAAATGTTATTGGCCTAGGGGGTAGCGCAACTACATTTGGCAAATCAACAGCACCAGAACATGCGTTTGGGGTAAATACGGATTTTAAATGCTCACCAAATATTTTACCTTTTTCAGTATCACTTCTTGCCTAACCTCCTGTTGATGTGCGCAGAGGTGGTTTAAACTCAACTGGTGTTTTAAGCTTTCTAGCAGCGCGCCACAAAGAGTAATTAGATGCTGGTGTGACATCAAGACCTTCCAAATAATTTTTAAGAGATGCAGTTTTTTCAAATGCAAGCAACTCTTGGAGTCGTTTAGTACACTCTTTAAATCTGATTTTAAGTTGGGGTGATCTGTGCTGTTGCCATTCTCTTCTAGCTCTTCTTTTTTCACTTACGAGACGTTCAATATCCGTAGAATAAATTCTATTTACCCTAGTCTGCGGATGGGAGGTATTGGCATGTTCAGCAGCCTGTTTAATATTTTCATTAAGGTTGACAATGTTAGATTCAATATCATCAGGAGTTCTTAGCGTAATATTTTCCGTGCAATGACTACTAAGATATTTTTTAAATCCCAGCCAATTAACACGATTTATCAAATTCACATATGGGTGAGGTAGCTCACTTCTTAATGGGCTACAAATTGTAACGATCGTGGGAGAGTGATCGGAGAGATCTAGAGAAGCTTCAATTTGAATTAAATCCCTAGAGATATTTTTCATGACGTTAAAATCTATAACATCCGGAATTTTTTGTATGTCAGTAGGCCAATAAGTGGTCTCCCCACTCGAAATAACTTCCAAGCCCATTTTTGAAATTGTGTTGAACAACGCTTGACCTCCGGGTGTAATAAGACGCGAACCCCAAGACGTATGTTTTGCATTATAGTCGCCAGCTGCTACAAAACAAGGTCCAAGAGATTTGTAGAAATTTTCGTATTGATCATCAGTGATTGAAAATCTGGGAGGGGAGTAAATTGATGATATCACGAAATTCGCACAAAAATTTTCAATGCCAATATTTGTTGCTTGTAGATGTTCTTCACAAATGTTCTCAGAGGTTTTCTTTACAATGAAACATACATACTTACATACTTATGTATATGAAAAACTGTTTTTGCTATCAGAACATTCAATCATGTTTTGAATGTTCTGTGTGAATTTTGATCTTCTATTTCATTTTTGTTTTGAAAGGCTTGATTTTACTTCAACATTGTTCTATTGCAGTTTTGTTCCGTACTTAAGTATTCGTATCGAAAAGAAAACCACATTCCGTTTGGAAGCATTTGTTTTACAATAACGCATCAATACACACTAGGGATGTAACGAATGTTCGCATTCGCTTTCTCATTCGCAAATTATTCGCTTACTTTTGCTATTTGCATTCGCTAAAATGTATGCGAATATTTCAAGCGAATACTAGCGACAAAAAAATTTTATTTCTTTTATGAAAATAGTTTGCGATTAACAAACATCAAAAAACCAGAATACTTTTGCAAGATTTTTTCAGGAAAAATTCATTCCAAGTTTTCTTAATATGTATTTTGACAGCATTTCACAGGAAATATTGAACAGTGTACCCGGCTTTAGGGCCAAAGTAGGAATGGGTTGATTGCCTAACATATTGTAAACTTATAATTTTTTATTTTAACGAATTGTAATATTTGCATTCGCTTTCGCATTCGCATTTGCTTTCGCAAAAATTAAAATGTATTATTCGCTTTCGCATTCGCTAAAATGGTATTCGTTACATCCCTAATACACACACACATTTTGAAATTTATGAGATGGCTTGTAAGCAGTGTTGCCGATTCGCGGGTAATTACCCGAATCAGGTGTAATTTTTAAGTGCATGTGCATCGCGTGGGTAATTGCTCTCATGTGTAGTTTACGCGTAATTAGAAGTTTTTTTGTTTTATATAATAAATATATATATAATATAATAAATATATATATAAATTAAATTAAGTATAATAAATTATCGTCTGATACCGTTGCTGCAATTTTATTATATAAAGAAGGTACCTACATATACAAAAAACAGCAATAATAATTTTAAACCTCTCCTAAGTCCTCGTCCAGACTTCCAATTTTTGTTGCAGCAATTCTTGAGTTTGTTGGTGAGAGGGTGAGAAAATTGGTTAAGGGTACACAGTTTCATGTGTTCGGCAATTCTCTTTTGTTTTGAAATTCGCAGTTGTTAATTTAAAGTTTGTAGGTTTTTTGACGTTTTATTTTATTTTATTTGTTCAGTTGCATGAAAATACAAAATGTAGCAAAAAATAAAATTAATTGTTAATTTTTCAGGCAAAAGTAGAATTTCCTAATATGGACACTTATACAATTTCAAAGCAGAATTTTAAAAAATTGCAGCAACAAAAATTGCAAGTCTGTGCCTCGTTTCTGTAAGGAATGTGAGAACTTTTCGAGTCAAAAAAGTTGTTATCATCAGAAAAAAAACTGCATTTGTTGATATTGTTTGTAAGTTTATAAAAGTTTTTATGTGAGTAACCCTGTGTAAAATAGGACAACCAATATAATTATTTAATTTTTCTCGCAGCGAGAACTTCTCACAAGTTACAGAAATGGGGTACTGGACAAAGACTAAGCAATAGTAATAAAAATTTAAGTTTCAATGACCTTATTAGTTTAAGATTTGTATGTTGCTTTTTATTATGTAATTTTTTTTTGTATATTTCTCTTTAAGTACTGTATATTTTAACAAATATTGAATTAATTTTAATGTATTTATTTGCTGTTGAATAATAGTTTTTTTTATCAAAAACTAGCCATATCAAAATCCTTACCTGTTCCCCATACAAAAAAAGAATTTTTTGAATAATTTTTTTAAGAAATCCGCTTTCCGACCCACAGTAATTTTTTATCAACATGCCAAATGCAAAAACATATGAGGTAGATTTATAATAAACCACTTATTTTTTTTTAATTTTTGGAAATTTGCATGAGAGTTAGCATTTAATTTTATTTCTCAATTATACTTTGAGATAGCAAAACAAAAAAAAATCTATATAAAACGAAAAAAAAAAATAATATTTTTTTATTCGACATTTATATTACAGATGACTATTACATAGGGGAGCTTTTTGCCATCGGAAACTCATTTTGACCAAATTTGAGTTGACGTATTTTGAATATACGCTCTCGATATGTTGCATTTCATTGGGGCTGATACCGATTCAAAAGTAGACCTTTAGCAAGATTTTTCAAATGTAAGTGGCCCCAGTATGTTTATTGGTAGGTAAGTCCTTAATTTTAAAATTAGGCCTTCATGCCACACTTTATCAAATGCTTGAGAAACGTCAATGAACAGCGCAGAGCAATACTTTTTTCTTCAAAAGTTTTTCTTTTAAATTGAACCAATCTATGAGTTTGTTCAATGGTGCTATGCTGACTTCTAAATCAAAATTGATGATCCGGTATGCATTCATTATCAGTTAGAATTGGGGACAATTTTATCATGAGTAACTTTTCAAAGAGCTTTGACATTGTTGATAGTAAACTTATTGGCCTATATGACTCAGCCTTGGTAAGATCTTTGCCCGGCTTTGGAATCATTTTAACATTGGCAAGATTCCAGCTGTTTGGATAATACTCCAGTCGTAAAATGGCATTAAGAATGAATAACAGGATTCTAATAGCTATACGAGGCAACTTCATCAGCATCTGGTTACTAAATTCATCAATACCCGGAGTTTTTTTCGGGTTGAGTTCTGCAATTAATTTTTGTACATCACGCGTATTAAATGTTATTGGCCTAGGGGGTAGCGCAACTACATTTGGCAAATCCACAGCACCAGAACATGTGTTTGGGGTAAATACGGATTTTAAATGCTCACCAAATATTTTACCTTTTTCAGTATCACTTCTTGCCTAACCTCCTGTTGATGTGCGCAGAGGTGGTTTAAACTCAACTGGTGTTTTAAGCTTTCTAGCAGCGCGCCACAAAGAGTAATTAGATGCTGGTGTGACATCAAGACCTTCCAAATAATTTTTAAGATATGCAGTTTTTTCAAATGCAAGCAACTCTTGGAGTCGTTTAGTACACTCTTTAAATCTGATTTTAAGTTGGGGTGATCTGTGCTGTTGCCATTCTTTTCTAGCTCTTCTTTTTTCACTTACGAGACGTTCAATATCCGTAGAATAAATTCTATTTACCCTAGTCTGCGGATGGGAGGTATTGGCATGTTCAGCAGCCTGTTTAATATTTTCATTAAGGTTGACAATGTTAGATTCAATATCATCAGGAGTTCTTAGCGTAATATTTTCCGTGCAATGACTACTAAGATATTTTTTAAATCCCAGCCAATTAACACGATTTATCAAATTCACATATGGGTGAGGTAGGTCACTTCTTAATGGGCTACAAATTGTAACGATCGTGGGAGAGTGATCGGAGAGATCTAGAGAAGCTTCAATTTGAATTAAATCCCTAGAGATATTTTTCATGACGTTAAAATCTATAACATCCGGAATTTTTTGTATGTCAGTAGGCCAATAAGTGGTCTCCCCACTCGAAATGACTTCCAAGCCCATTTTTGAAATTGTGTTGAACAACGCTTGACCTCCGGGTGTAATAAGACGCGAACCCCAAGACGTATGTTTTGCATTATAGTCGCCAGCTGCTACAAAACAAGGTCCAAGAGATTTGTAGAAATTTTCGTGTTGATCATCAGTGATTGAAAATCTGGGAGGGGAGTAAATTGATGATATCACGAAATTCGCACAAAAATTTTCAATGCCAATATTTGTTGCTTGTAGATGTTCTTCACAAATGTTCTCAGAGGTTTTATTTACAATACTTACATACTTATGTATATGAAAAACTGTCTTTGCTATCAGAACATTCAATCATGTTTTGAATGTTCTGTGTGAATTTTGATCTTCTATTTCATTTTTGTTTTGAAAGGCTTGATTTTACTTCAACATTGTTCTATTGCAGTTTTGTTCCGTACTTAAGTATTCGTATCGAAAAGAAAACCACATTCCGTTTGGAAGCATTTGTTTTACAATAACGCATCAATACACACTAGGGATGTAACGAATGTTCGCATTCGCTTTCTCATTCGCAAATTATTCGCTTACTTTTGCTATTTGCATTCGCTTTTGCATTCGCTAAAATGTATGCGAATATTTCAAGCGAATACTAGCGACAAAAAAATTTTATTTCTTTTATGAAAATAGTTTGCGATTAACAAACATCAAAAAACCAGAACTACTTTTGCAAGATTTTTTCAGGAAAAATTCATTCCAAGTTTTCTTAATATGTATTTTGACAGCATTTCACAGGAAATATTGAACAGTGTACCCGGCTTTAGGGCCAAAGTAGGAATGGGTTGATTGCCTAACATATTGTAAACTTATAATTTTTTATTTTAACGAATTGTAATATTTGCATTCGCTTTCGCATTCGCATTTGCTTTCGCAAAAATTAAAATGTATTATTCGCTTTCGCATTCGCTAAAATGGTATTCGTTACATCCCTAATACACACACACATTTTGAAATTTATGAGATGGCTTGTAAGCAGTGTTGCCGATTCGCGGGTAATTACCCGAATCAGGTGTAATTTTTAAGTGCATGTGCATCGCGTGGGTAATTGCTCTCATGTGTAGTTTACGCGTAATTAGAAGTTTTTTTGTTTTATATAATAAATATATATATAATATAATAAATATATATATAATATAATAAATATATATATAAATTAAATTAAGTATAATAAATTATCGTCTGATACCGTTGCTGCAATTTTATTATATAAAGAAGGTACCTACATATACAAAAAACAGCAATAATAATTTTAAACCTCTCCTAAGTCCTCGTCCAGACTTCCAATTTTTGTTGCAGCAATTCTTGAGTTTGTTGGTGAGAGGGTGAGAAAATTGGTTAAGGGTACACAGTTTCATGTGTTCGGCAATTCTCTTTTGTTTTGAAATTCGCAGTTGTTAATTTAAAGTTTGTAGGTTTTTTGACGTTTTATTTTATTTTATTTGTTCAGTTGCATGAAAATACAAAATGTAGCAAAAAGTAAAATTAATTGTTAATTTTTCAGGCAAAAGTAGAATTTCCTAATATGGACACTTATACAATTTCAAAGCAGAATTTTAAAAAATTGCAGCAACAAAAATTGCAAGTCTGTGCCTCGTTTCTGTAAGGAATGTGAGAACTTTTCGAGTCAAAAAAGTTGTTATCATCAGAAAAAAAACTGCATTTGTTGATATTGTTTGTAAGTTTATAAAAGTTTTTATGTGAGTAACCCTGTGTAAAATAGGACAACCAATATAATTATTTAATTTTTCTCGCAGCGAGAACTTCTCACAAGTTACAGAAATGGGGTACTGGACAAAGACTAAGCAATAGTAATAAAAATTTAAGTTTCAATGACCTTATTAGTTTAAGATTTGTATGTTGCTTTTTATTATGTAATTTTTTTTTGTATATTTCTCTTTAAGTACTGTATATTTTAACAAATATTGAATTAATTTTAATGTATTTATTTGCTGTTGAATAATAGTTTTTTTTATCAAAAACTAGCCATATCAAAATCCTTACCTGTTCCCCATACAAAAAAAGAATTTTTTGAATAATTTTTTTAAGAAATCCGCTTTCCGACCCACAGTAATTTTTTATCAACATGCCAAATGCAAAAACATATGAGGTAGATTTATAATAAACCACTTATTTTTTTTTAATTTTTGGAAATTTGCATGAGAGTTAGCATTTAATTTTATTTCTCAATTATACTTTGAGATAGCAAAACAAAAAAAATCTATATAAAACGAAAAAAAAAAATAATATATTTTTATTCGACATTTATATTACAGATGACTATTACATAGGGGAGCTTTTTGCCATCGGAAACTCATTTTGACCAAATTTGAGTTGACGTATTTTGAATATACGCTCTCGATATGTTGCATTTCATTGGGGCTGATACCGATTCAAAAGTAGACCTTTAGCAAGATTTTTCAAATGTAACTGGCCCCAGTATGTTTATTGGTAGGTAAGTCCTTAATTTTAAAATTAGGCCTTCATGCCACACCTTATGAAATGCTTGAGAAACGTCAATGAACAGCGCAGAGCAATACTTTTTTCTTCAAAAGTTTTTCTTTTAAATTGAACCAATCTATGAGTTTGTTCAATGGTGCTATGCTGACTTCTAAATCAAAATTGATGATCCGGTATGCATTCATTATCAGTTAGAATTGGGGACAATTTTATCATGAGTAACTTTTCAAAGAGCTTTGACATTGTTGATAGTAAACTTATTGGCCTATATGACTCAGCCTTGGTAAGATCTTTGCCCGGCTTTGGAATCATTTTAACATTGGCAAGCTTCCAGCTGTTTGGATAATACTCCAGTCGTAAAATGGCATTAAGAATGAATAACAGGATTCTAATAGCTATACAAGGCAACTTCATCAGCATCTGGTTACTAAATTCATCAATACCCGGAGCTTTTTTCGGGTTGAGTTCTGCAATTAGTTTTTGTACATCACGCGTATTAAATGTTATTGGCCTAGGGGGTAGCGCAACTACATTTGGCAAATCAACAGCACCAGAACATGTGTTTGGGGTAAATACGGATTTTAAATGCTCACCAAATATTTTACCTTTTTCAGTATCACTTCTTGCCTAACCTCCTGTTGATGTGCGCAGAGGTGGTTTAAACTCAACTGGTGTTTTAAGCTTTCTAGCAGCGCGCCACAAAGAGTAATTAGATGCTGGTGTGACATCAAGACCTTCCAAATAATTTTTAAGAGATGCAGTTTTTTCAAATGCAAGCAACTCTTGGAGTCGTTTAGTACACTCTTTAAATCTGATTTTAAGTTGGGGTGATCTGTGCTGTTGCCATTCTCTTCTAGCTCTTCTTTTTTCACTTACGAGACGTTCAATATCCGTAGAATAAATTCTATTTACCCTAGTCTGCGGATGGGAGGTATTGGCATGTTCAGCAGCCTGTTTAATATTTTCATTAAGGTTGACAATGTTAGATTCAATATCATCAGGAGTTCTTAGCGTAATATTTTCCGTGCAATGACTACTAAGATATTTTTTAAATCCCAGCCAATTAACACGATTTATCAAATTCACATATGGGTGAGGTAGGTCACTTCTTAATGGGCTACAAATTGTAACGATCGTGGGAGAGTGATCGGAGAGATCTAGAGAAGCTTCAATTTGAATTAAATCCCTAGAGATATTTTTCATGACGTTAAAATCTATAACATCCGGAATTTTTTGTATGTCAGTAGGCCAATAAGTGGTCTCCCCACTCGAAATGACTTCCAAGCCCATTTTTGAAATTGTGTTGAACAACGCTTGACCTCCGGGTGTAATAAGACGCGAACCCCAAGACGTATGTTTTGCATTATAGTCGCCAGCTGCTACAAAACAAGGTCCAAGAGATTTGTAGAAATTTTCGTATTGATCATCAGTGATTGAAAATCTGGGAGGGGAGTAAATTGATGATATCACGAAATTCGCACAAAAATTTTCAATGCCAATATTTGTTGCTTGTAGATGTTCTTCACAAATGTTCTCAGAGGTTTTATTTACAATACTTACATACTTATGTATATGAAAAACTGTCTTTGCTATCAGAACATTCAATCATGTTTTGAATGTTCTGTGTGAATTTTGATCTTCTATTTCATTTTTGTTTTGAAAGGCTTGATTTTACTTCAACATTGTTCTATTGCAGTTTTGTTCCGTACTTAAGTATTCGTATCGAAAAGAAAACCACATTCCGTTTGGAAGCATTTGTTTTACAATAACGCATCAATACACACTAGGGATGTAACGAATGTTCGCATTCGCTTTCTCATTCGCAAATTATTCGCTTACTTTTGCTATTTGCATTCGCTTTTGCATTCGCTAAAATGTATGCGAATATTTCAAGCGAATACTAGCGACAAAAAAATTTTATTTCTTTTATGAAAATAGTTTGCGATTAACAAACATCAAAAAACCAGAACTACTTTTGCAAGATTTTTTCAGGAAAAATTCATTCCAAGTTTTCTTAATATGTATTTTGACAGCATTTCACAGGAAATATTGAACAGTGTACCCGGCTTTAGGGCCAAAGTAGGAATGGGTTGATTGCCTAACATATTGTAAACTTATAATTTTTTATTTTAACGAATTGTAATATTTGCATTCGCTTTCGCATTCGCATTTGCTTTCGCAAAAATTAAAATGTATTATTCGCTTTCGCATTCGCTAAAATGGTATTCGTTACATCCCTAATACACACACACATTTTGAAATTTATGAGATGGCTTGTAAGCAGTGTTGCCGATTCGCGGGTAATTACCCGAATCAGGTGTAATTTTTAAGTGCATGTGCATCGCGTGGGTAATTGCTCTCATGTGTAGTTTACGCGTAATTAGAAGTTTTTTTGTTTTATATAATAAATATATATATAATATAATAAATATATATATAATATAATAAATATATATATAAATTAAATTAAGTATAATAAATTATCGTCTGATACCGTTGCTGCAATTTTATTATATAAAGAAGGTACCTACATATACAAAAAACAGCAATAATAATTTTAAACCTCTCCTAAGTCCTCGTCCAGACTTCCAATTTTTGTTGCAGCAATTCTTGAGTTTGTTGGTGAGAGGGTGAGAAAATTGGTTAAGGGTACACAGTTTCATGTGTTCGGCAATTCTCTTTTGTTTTGAAATTCGCAGTTGTTAATTTAAAGTTTGTAGGTTTTTTGACGTTTTATTTTATTTTATTTGTTCAGTTGCATGAAAATACAAAATGTAGCAAAAAGTAAAATTAATTGTTAATTTTTCAGGCAAAAGTAGAATTTCCTAATATGGACACTTATACAATTTCAAAGCAGAATTTTAAAAAATTGCAGCAACAAAAATTGCAAGTCTGTGCCTCGTTTCTGTAAGGAATGTGAGAACTTTTCGAGTCAAAAAAGTTGTTATCATCAGAAAAAAAACTGCATTTGTTGATATTGTTTGTAAGTTTATAAAAGTTTTTATGTGAGTAACCCTGTGTAAAATAGGACAACCAATATAATTATTTAATTTTTCTCGCAGCGAGAACTTCTCACAAGTTACAGAAATGGGGTACTGGACAAAGACTAAGCAATAGTAATAAAAATTTAAGTTTCAATGACCTTATTAGTTTAAGATTTGTATGTTGCTTTTTATTATGTAATTTTTTTTTGTATATTTCTCTTTAAGTACTGTATATTTTAACAAATATTGAATTAATTTTAATGTATTTATTTGCTGTTGAATAATAGTTTTTTTATCAAAAACTAGCCATATCAAAATCCTTACCTGTTCCCCATACAAAAAAAGAATTTTTTGAATAATTTTTTTAAGAAATCCGCTTTCCGACCCACAGTAATTTTTTATCAACATGCCAAATGCAAAAACATATGAGGTAGATTTATAATAAACCACTTATTTTTTTTTAATTTTTGGAAATTTGCATGAGAGTTAGCATTTAATTTTATTTCTCAATTATACTTTGAGATAGCAAAACAAAAAAAATCTATATAAAACGAAAAAAAAATAATATTTTTTTATTCGACATTTATATTACAGATGACTATTACATAGGGGAGCTTTTTGCCATCGGAAACTCATTTTGACCAAATTTGAGTTGACGTATTTTGAATATACGCTCTCGATATGTTGCATTTCATTGGGGCTGATACCGATTCAAAAGTAGACCTTTAGCAAGATTTTTCAAATGTAACTGGCCCCAGTATGTTTATTGGTAGGTAAGTCCTTAATTTTAAAATTAGGCCTTCATGCCACACCTTATGAAATGCTTGAGAAACGTCAATGAACAGCGCAGAGCAATACTTTTTTCTTCAAAAGTTGTTCTTTTAAATTGAACCAATCTATGAGTTTGTTCAATGGTGCTATGCTGACTTCTAAATCAAAATTGATGATCCGGTATGCATTCATTATCAGTTAGAATTGGGGACAATTTTATCATGAGTAACTTTTCAAAGAGCTTTGACATTGTTGATAGTAAACTTATTGGCCTATATGACTCAGCCTTGGTAAGATCTTTGCCCGGCTTTGGAATCATTTTAACATTGGCAAGCTTCCAGCTGTTTGGATAATACTCCAGTCGTAAAATGGCATTAAGAATGAATAACAGGATTCTAATAGCTATACGAGGCAACTTCATCAGCATCTGGTTACTAAATTCATCAATACCCGGAGCTTTTTTCGGGTTGAGTTCTGCAATTAGTTTTTGTACATCACGCGTATTAAATGTTATTGGCCTAGGGAGTAGCGCAATTACATTTGGCAAATCAACAGCACCAGAACATGTGTTTGGGGTAAATACGGATTTTAAATGCTCACCAAATATTTTACCTTTTTCAGTATCACTTCTTGCCTAACCTCCTGTTGATGTGCGCAGAGGTGGTTTAAACTCAACTGGTGTTTTAAGCTTTCTAGCAGCGCGCCACAAAGAGTAATTAGATGCTGGTGTGACATCAAGACCTTCCAAATAATTTTTAAGAGATGCAGTTTTTTCAAATGCAAGCAACTCTTGGAGTCGTTTAGTACACTCTTTAAATCTGATTTTAAGTTGGGGTGATCTGTGCTGTTGCCATTCTCTTCTAGCTCTTCTTTTTTCACTTACGAGACGTTCAATATCCGTAGAATAAATTCTATTTACCCTAGTCTGCGGATGGGAGGTATTGGCATGTTCAGCAGCCTGTTTAATATTTTCATTAAGGTTGACAATGTTAGATTCAATATCATCAGGAGTTCTTAGCGTAATATTTTCCGTGCAATGACTACTAAGATATTTTTTAAATCCCAGCTAATTAACACGATTTATCAAATTCACATATGGGTGAGGTAGGTCACTTCTTAATGGGCTACAAATTGTAACGATCGTGGGAGAGTGATCGGAGAGATCTAGAGAAGCTTCAATTTGAATTAAATCCCTAGAGATATTTTTCATGACGTTAAAATCTATAACATCCGGAATTTTTTGTATGTCAGTAGGCCAATTATTGGTCTCCCCACTCGAAATGACTTCCAAGCCCATTTTTGAAATTGTGTTGAACAACGCTTGACCTCTGGGTGTAATAAGACGCGAACCCCAAGACGTATGTTTTGCATTATAGTCGCCAGCTGCTACAAAACAAGGTCCAAGAGATTTGTAGAAATTTTCGTATTGATCATCAGTGATTGAAAATCTGGGAGGGGAGTAAATTGATGATATCACGAAATTCGCACAAAAATTTTCAATGCCAATATTTGTTGCTTGTAGATGTTCTTCACAAATGTTCTCAGAGGTTTTATTTACAATGAAACATACATACTTACATACTTATGTATATGAAAAACTGTCTTTGCTATCAGAACATTCAATCATGTTTTGAATGTTCTGTGTGAATTTTGATCTTCTATTTCATTTTTGTTGTGAAAGGCTTGATTTTACTTCAACATTGTTCTATTGCAGTTTTGTTCCGTACTTAAGTATTCGTATCGAAAAGAAACCCACATTCCGTTTGGAAGCATTTGTTTTACAATAACGCATCAATACACACTAGGGATGTAACGAATGTTCGCATTCGCTTTCTCATTCGCAAATTATTCGCTTACTTTTGCTATTTGCATTCGCTTTTGCATTCGCTAAAATGTATGCGAATATTTCAAGCGAATACTAGCGACAAAAAAATTTTATTTCTTTTATGAAAATAGTTTGCGATTAACAAACATCAAAAAACCAGAACTACTTTTGCAAGATTTTTTCAGGAAAAATTCATTCCAAGTTTTCTTAATATGTATTTTGACAGCATTTCACAGGAAATATTGAACAGTGTACCCGGCTTTAGGGCCAAAGTAGGAATGGGTTGATTGCCTAACATATTGTAAACTTATAATTTTTTATTTTAACGAATTGTAATATTTGCATTCGCTTTCGCATTCGCATTTGCTTTCGCAAAAATTAAAATGTATTATTCGCTTTCGCATTCGCTAAAATGGTATTCGTTACATCCCTAATACACACACACATTTTGAAATTTATGAGATGGCTTGTAAGCAGTGTTGCCGATTCGAGGGTAATTACCCGAATCAGGTGTAATTTTTAAGTGCATGTGCATCGCGTGGGTAATTGCTCTCATGTGTAGTTTACGCGTAATTAGAAGTTTTTTTGTTTTATATAATAAATATATATATAATATAATAAATATATATATAAATTAAATTAAGTATAATAAATTATCGTCTGATACCGTTGCTGCAATTTTATTATATAAAGAAGGTACCTACATATACAAAAAACAGCAATAATAATTTTAAACCTCTCCTAAGTCCTCGTCCAGACTTCCAATTTTTGTTGCAGCAATTCTTGAGTTTGTTGGTGAGAGGGTGAGAAAATTGGTTAAGGGTACACAGTTTCATGTGTTCGGCAATTCTCTTTTGTTTTGAAATTCGCAGTTGTTAATTTAAAGTTTGTAGGTTTTTTGACGTTTTATTTTATTTTATTTGTTCAGTTGCATGAAAATACAAAATATAGCAAAAAGTAAAATTAATTGTTAATTTTTCAGGCAAAAGTAGAATTTCCTAATATGGACACTTATACAATTTCAAAGCAGAATTTTAAAAAATTGCAGCAACAAAAATTGCAAGTCTGTGCCTCGTTTCTGTAAGGAATGTGAGAACTTTTCGAGTCAAAAAAGTTGTTATCATCAGAAAAAAAAACTGCATTTGTTGATATTGTTTGTAAGTTTATAAAAGTTTTTATGTGAGTAACCCTGTGTAAAATAGGACAACCAATATAATTATTCATTTTTCTCGCAGCGAGAACTTCTCACAAGTTACAGAAATGGGGTACTGGACAAAGACTAAGCAATAGTAATAAAAATTTTAGTTTCAATGACCTTATTAGTTTAAGATTTGTATGTTGCTTTTTATTATGTAATTTTTTTTGTATATTTCTCTTTAAGTACTGTATATTTTAAAAAATATTGAATTAATTTTAATGTATTTATTTGCTGTTGAATAATATTTTTTTTTATCAAAAACTAGCCATATCAAAATCCTTACCTGTTCCCCATACAAAAAAAGAATTTTTTGAATATTTTTTTTAAGCCGCTTTCCGACCCACAGTAATTTTTTATCAACATGCCAAATGCAAAAACATATGAGGTAGATTTAGAATAAACCACTTATTTTTTTTTTTTAAATTTTGGAAATTTGCATGATAGTTAGCATTTAATTTTATTTCTCAATTATACTTTGAGATAGCAAAACAAAAAAATCTATATAAAACGAAAAAAAATAATATTTTTTATTCGACGTTTATATTACAGATGACTATTACATAGGGGAGCTTTTTGCCATCGGAAACTCATTTTAACCAAATTTGAGTTGACGTATTTTGAATATACGCTCTCGATATGTTGCATTTCATTGGGGCTGATACCGATTCAAAAGTAGACCTTTAGCAAGATTTTTCAAATGTGTCAAATATTTATTTTAATATTGGGTGTAATTCCATTGAAATCGGGTAATTTTGGCTCCTTCGAGGTGTAATTTTGAATATACATTTTGGTACCACTGCTTGTAAGCCATTTACTTATGGCTTGTGCCACACTTTAGCATGTATATCCATACAAACATAACATCTACATACATACATGCATACGCATAGCGCTCCGTTAATTATTAAAACAAATTTAAAATTTTTCATGGAAATAAGTTCCCTGAAGAAAACGTGGGGTTAAGTGTCCCCAAGCCACCACTTTTGACGACTATTTTGGTGACATTGTCAACGGAGCGTCTATTAGGATTGTTTTTAATGCGTAGAAGACATTTTTCAAATACACACAACTATGTATCTTCTTAATGTTTCATTGGTTTGTTGAAAATAAAAGTGACGTCAAGAAAAATTTAAGTGTTTATCAAAATTAGTTTAAGAAATCAAATTAAACGATTAATTTAAACGTATTGAACAACAATTAAAAAAATTACACAAAAATGAATTTAAAATTAAACGATTTTAAGTGAAAGGTGCCAATTATGGAAATTCTTGTTTGACCCTATGAAAGATTTTGTGCCATCAGCTAAAGATTTGTCAGATCCATACGTAATTGTTTGACTTTACTAATTCAGCGAAACATAAAATTTTTGATTTACATATACATATGTATTTAATAGAAATGACAAACAAAATCCCTACTTGCTGGCAATACGCTGAACGAAAGAATGATTTAGTTCATGTTATTGTATGTTTTTTATGCATAAGTTCCATTTTTTAACAAATAAAAATATAAAAAAAAATACCAAAATGTGAACAAAATATGGAATTTCATTATCAAAAGTGTATACTAGAATTACTAATGCCCCTATCACGGGTTTCAACTAAACTCAGTTTGGTCGCCTAAGAGTAGACCAAACTTACATACGACGAAACTGTTTTTTAGTATTATGAACCACAACTCCTTTTTTAAGTTGAAATTGTCATCGCGTTGCCAACTTGATATTTTATCAAGTTTGACAGCAACTAATTTGTGTGAAAATTTAAAATACAAAGTTTTAGAAAAAATATTGTTTTGTGTGATTCAGTTCAAAGAAATCATACTAAATGGATACAAATATATGTAGATTTATTTTATGACGACGAAAATGAAGTCGCAAATATGGATGTACTACGTATCAAAAGAAAAATTCGTGATGATTCTAACCCTCATGAACTACCCAATGCAAGGTAAGGAATAATCAAAAAAGGGAACGAATTCTTTAAAAAATAATTTTGCAATGTTAAGAAAATTTTGTTATTAAGCATAATCAATATTTCCAGTTACGATTTTTCCATATTTTCTACTTTTTACCTGTAACTAGAAAAACCCAACCACCGACTCAACTACTTGAAAATAGTTGTGTTTTTCTCAACCAAACTTACGCATAGTTGTAAATGATAGTACCAAAACACAACTGAAAAGTCAGCTGCTAATTTAAATGTCTATAGCAAAAAGCATTGTGTGGGGTATAATTAGTCAGTAGTACTGGCGACAAAGTCAATAGTGAATCAGTACTGATTCACTAGTGACATTTCCTACAGGGTTGTTACAAATACTTTTGGTTACCTGTTTACAACACACATGCATTATTATAAAGAAAAAAAAAATACGTGTGGCACTCGGGGACTGCAGCGGTAAGGCTATTGCTTAGCATTTTTTATACCCTTTACCAAAAATGGAAAAGGGTATATATAGGTTTGTCATTCCGTGTGTAATTTCCATAATATTAATTTGCGACCAAAAAAATATATATATTCTGTGTCCTTATGAATAGCGAAGACGAATAAGCAATATCCGTCTGTCCGTCCGTCCGTCTGGTGTACGTGAAATCGGTTTTCCGAAGCTCCCAGAAAAGCTAAAGACTTCTTTCTTGGACTGGTGTATCAGAAATGGTCCAACTTAGATTGGTATTGAAATTCAGCAAAATCGAGCAGACGTTTGCAGAGCTGGAAAATTTAACTTCATTTTGCCATATAAAAGTAACTACCGAAAACAAATTTTTGTTTTTTTTAATAACTAAATTTATTTTACACTTAAGTACGACTGAAATTGGAATTTTAAATTAAAAAAATATAAAAAAAATAAATTCAGTAAAGTGCGACTTTGACTCGCGCACGAAGGGTTCCGTACGTTGGGCTTTGAGCATTTTTTTTAATACAGTGTTTGTTACGTTTTTTCAGCTGAAATAATTTTTTTTTATTGTTTTTCGCTTTTTTCTCGTTTTGGCGATTTTTTAAATTTTTGCGATTTTTTTTTTAATTTTGGCGATTTTTTTAATTTGATTATTTTTTTTTGCGATTTTTTTCATTTTGGCGATTTTTTTTCATTTTGGCAATTTTTTTAATTTTGGCGATTTTTTTAATTTTGGCGATTTTTTCATTTTGGCGATTTTTTTTTCATTTTGACGATTTTTTCATTTTGGCGATTTTTCCGGTTTTCCGTGATTTATTTTCGATTTAGAAATTTTTTTTAATTTGGTGCTTTTTTTTCGTTTTGGCGATTTTTTTTTTGATTTTGGCGATTTTTTTTCGGTTTGGCGATTTTATAATTTTGAGATTTTTTTGTTTTACCGTTTTTGAAAATTTCAAGAAGTTTGCTCTTACGGTTTCCAAGATACAGCAAGTTATCAAAATTACATAGTCAAAATTACATTAACTGATGGTACACCCTCTAATTAAAATTTTTAAAATTTTAGTGTTAATTGTTGTAGTCTGTATAAAAATACACTAACTTTACAAATTTCAAGTGCATATACATACAATTGTATGTATATTACATGGGATTTTAACATTTTTCGTTGCTCGTTTTGGCACACCCTTTAATTTCCAACTCTCATGTATTTGTTGTTGTAGCGGCCAAGGGTCTACACACTCTGTCCAAATTTCAGGTCCGTAGCTCTTACGGTTCTCGAGAAAATACCCTGTGACGGACAGACGGACAGCGTAGCGAAAACAATAGGGTTGCTTTTTCACCTTTGGTGTACGGAACCCTAATAAAAAGACGTTTCCAGGGTTGGAAAACTTTAACTTTTTGTGTTATGGAAAATTAACTATGTCTAAAACTATGCAGGGTATTTTCTCGAGAACCGTAAGAGTTAGACACCTGAAATTTGGACACAGTGTGAATACCTTTGGCCGCTACAACAAAAAATACATGAGAATTGGAAATTAAAGGGTGTTCCAAAACGAGCATCGAAAAATGTTAAAATCCCATGTGATATATATACAATTGTATGTACGTATGTATATACACTTGAAATTTGTAAGGTTAGTGTATTTTTATACAGACTACAAAAATTAACACTAAAATTTCAAAAAAATTTAAATTAAAGGGTGTTCCATCAGTTAATGCAATTTTGACTACTTGCTGTATCTTGGAAACCGTAAGAGCAAAACTGTTGAAATTTTCAAAAACGGTAAAACTAAAAAATCAAAAAATTATAAAATCGCCAAATCGAAAAAATCGCCAGAAACAAAAAATTACAAAAATAATGTCTAAGACTAAAATAAATCGCGAATAACCGGAAAAATTGCGAAAATGAAAAAAAATCGCCAAATTAAAAAAAATCACCAAAATGAAAAAAAGTCCCCAAAATTAAAAAAAAACGACAAAATGAAAAAAAATCGCCAAAACGAAATAAACCCAAAAAAAACAGAAAAAAATCGTCAAAATGCAAAAAAAACCCAAAAAACAGGAAAAAATCGCCAAAATGAAAAAAATCGCCAAAATGAAAAATATCTCCAAAATGAAAAAAAGCCCCAAAAACAGAAAAAATTCGCCAAAATGAAAAAAACCCCAAAATAGGAAAAAATTGCCATAATGAAAAAAAATCGCCAAAATTAGAAAAAATCTCCAAAATGGAAAAGAAGCCCGAAAAAAATTGCCAAAATTAAAAAAAACGCCAAAATTAAAAAAATCGCCAAAATGGAAAAAAAATCCAAAAAAAAATAATTGCAAAAATCCAAAAAAAAACCGCCAAAATGAAAAAAAAACCAAAAAAGAAAAAATTGCTAAAATCCAAAAAAAAAATCGCCAAAATGAAAAAATCTCCAAAATGAAAATAAGCCCCCAAAAACGGAAAAAATCGCCAAAATAAAAAAAAGCCCCAAAAACCAGAAAAAAATCGCCAAAATGAAAAAAATCGGCAAAATGAAAAAAGAATCGCCAAAATGAAAAAAATCTTCAAAATGAAAATAAACCCAAAAGAAAAACACAGAAAATAATCGCCAAAATGAGAAAAAAGCGACAAAACTGAAAAAATCTTCAAAAAAGCAAAAAAGCCACATTAAAAAATGCTCAGAACCGAAGGTGCGGAACCCTTCGTGTGCGAGTCAAAGTCTCACTTTACTGAATTTTTTAATACTAAAGGAATTAAATGAAACTAAGTTTTTTCTTATTTCGTTTTTGCTTCGTTCACTTAACATATTTTATGTATTTTTTAAAGAACTAGATTGGTATAAGGAATTAGAAAAATCCTAAATTATGATTCCAGGGTTGGAAAACTTACACTTTTTGTGTTATGTAAAATTAAATAGTTCTAAAATTTTTTTTCCCTTATAAATTGAATATATTTTATGCTTCTGGAAGAAAAGTTTGGCGTATAAAATTTGAAAAATTAAAATTACAGCTCCAAAGATGGAAACTTTGATTTTTTTTAAATATTAAAGTATAAAATTAAATTTTTTTTATTTCTTTGTTCACTTAACACACTTTATTAATTTTTTAAATCAGAAAAATCTAAAAGGTTGATCCAGGGTTGGTAAATTTATTGTTTTTTCTACAAAAGTAACTAGGTCAAGTTAGTTTTTTCTTTTTTTTTACAAGTTTTATATGCATTATGACTTAGAATGAAATAGTTTGGCATAGAAATTAAAAAAAATAAAAGACATAGCTCCAGAGCTGGAAAACTTAAATTTTTTCTGGTACATAAAACTAATTATTTCTTTGGTAATTCTATATTTTATAAAGAAATAAATTAGTATTAAGAAACTCAGAAATATGGTTACAGGGTTGGAGCTTAAAAAAAAGTTTCGGTAAGAAAAATAACCAAAAATATTTTTTTTTTCAGTTAAACAGATTTCATGTTTTAGGAAAATCATTACTCAAGATTTTTTATACATGGTTAATTTTTTTATGGATATCTAAATTAATTGAAGCATAAACAAAGGTTTGTGCTTATTGTGCTCTCAGCATAATAACTATTAATTTTTGGTAAATGGAGATAAAACTAAGACTTATCGCTAAAGATAAATTAAAGGACATGTTCCGTTTAATTTTCCTGATACATTTCCTTTCTGCTGAACAAATTTAGAAAAAATCCTGTAGGAATAAAACGTTTACATAATACCACGATGTATACCATATGCAATGGGAACTTTAAATCAAGACACTAAGCAGTTTTGCAACATCAATGATTATTAAATACGGGAAAATATAAAACAAGTTAGTTTACTTGGTATGGAGGTCCAATACTAAGAATATTTTAGAATTATTAAATAGCAGCACGGGTTTTGAACATCTCGAGAGCGATTAAATAAGCTCAATTTTTTGGTATTGTATTGACGTGACGTCGATGTTGACTGAAATAAGAATAAATGTAAAATATATCTTAACCACAGAGTGTAGAGTAAAATATTTAACTATTGCTAATATCGATAATAAAATAATTTAATCAAATTTTTTAATCGAAAAATACTGAAAGGTCACTTACTATTAATTGCTTTAGAGAAAAAAATGATAAAATTTATCACAAAACAAATATGTATATATGTGTCTGTATACTATCTATATGTACGTACGTTGGTAAAGGGTATATAAGATTCGGCACAGCCGAATATAGCACTCTTACTTGTTTTTTATCAACTTATGCCAACTTATTTTTTTAAATAAACATCCTACGAATTGTCTGTTTGTTTGTGTTTATAATTTTTTGCCACATTGTGTTTTCCTACATGTAAAAATCTGTTCTATTCTAGCAATACTGTAATAGCATACTCTTAGGCGATTCAAATAAAAATAGACTTAGGTTTTATTTTCGTTACGGAATTTCTTGATTCGGTCGACACCCTCAAAGCCTGCGATAAAAGCTATACAATAGCTTAAAAACCTACGAATTGTCTATTTGTTTGTGTTTCTCATTTTTTGTCAACCACGATTGCTCCTCTTAGTTAAGTACGCTACATTGTGTTTTCCTACATGTAAAAATCTGTTCTGGCAATACTGTATGTTAATAAAATCAATAGCTTACTTATGGGGTTAACATACACTGGGCGATTCAAATAAAAATAGTCCTAGGTTTTTTTTCGTTACGTAATTTCTTGATTCGGTCGACACCCTCAAAACCTGCGATAAAAGCTATGCAATAGCTTAAAAACTCACTAAAACTGAACTCCTTAAAATATCACTGGTCATATTTGCATATAAAATCAATTATCAAATTACCGCGAATTTAAAAAAAGGTAAATACCTACAACAAAAACAATATCTTTTTGTCTTTTGTTCGTAAGTACCTGCAAGAGTAAAACATTTGGATTATTATATGTCCACTTTTTTTCTCGGAACTTAGCAAAACCAGTACTTGCATAGCGGTTGGCAATCCTGCAGTCAAAATAACTTTAAAGAGTTCTATAAAAAAAAGCAATGTGAGTCCGATCACAGGGGAGATGTGTAAGCATCTAGTAATGAAAAATTTGTTTTAAGTTGTAAGTACTTTTTCTTCTAGTATATTTTTATTAATTAATCAATTAAAAGTATCAAAATTTTCAATATTGTAAGTTTTTGTTTGTTTTATTTAACTTATTTGGTTAGTAAATGGGCACACTGCAGTATATACATAGGTACTGCATTAAAAATTGCACTGAGCAGTAAATTTAATTTGCATCACCAGTAAAATCGTAGGGCCGTATTCATAATAAAATTGTAGCAAGTGGCAAAGTTTTTTTCATTCAAATTTTGAAATTTTTGTATGAAAAAAATTTAGCCACTTGGTAGAATTTCATTATGAATACGGGCATTACTGATTACTGGAAATTCAATGCACCCCATCATATAATAAATCATTTAGGCACTTTATAAAAATTGTAGAAAAAGCTTTAGTAATCAGTAAAAATTAACTGGTTAAAAAATTATTTTTACTGAAATTTTAGTAGTACTGCAAAGTGCCCATCTATGGTAAATGCTACTTTACTTTCAATTTTTAATTCCTGTTATTCATCCTTTAGTTATTGCTGTTCTTGTTGTTGTGTACGCATTGCAATTAAAATAAAGCAATTATCAAGTTAAATAAAACAAACCAAACCAGCAAATTCCTATGTATTTACAATCTGCCTTATCGTGGTTGGCGTATTTCAAATACGACTACGACTGTTTGGTAATAGATTAAAGAAAAACTGTTGAAGTCTTCTTTAATCTATTACCAAACAGTCGTAGTCGTATTTGAAATACGCCAACCACGATAAGGCAGAATATTTTAAATAAGTTTGTATTGCTTCTTTCAAGCACTACACTCATACATAGCTCACACCGATTTGATAACGCATCGCACATCTTAATAGAAATTTGTGATTGTATTGTGAAAAAGATTTTTACACCCTAGCGTATAAATGTTTACACATCAAAAACCACAACGTCTTCGCATGTATGTTGGCATTTGCAAAAATTTGACAACGGCTCTGCCGACGTTTTGTTAGTTGTTATAATGTGCCTTCTCGTGTTTGGCGTATTTAAAATACGACTACGACAGTTTGGTAATAGATTAAAGAAAAAATGTTGAGGTCTTCTTTAATCTATTACTAAACAGTCGTAGTCGTATTTGAAATACGCCAACCACGATAAGGCAGAATAAATTTTTATGTGAATCAAGGCACATTTACTACAGGTACATGCATTAGAGAAAACACTGTGGCAACTCTGTGCTTCTCACATAGTTTGATATGCCTTGGTATGAATGACAATCTCAAAGACCTTCTCACATAGTTTGATATGCCTTGGTATGAATGACAATCTCACCCTCATACCTAAATCAAAGCGGCTAGCGTTGCGTTAGCATCAGAGTACGCATTTTCAGTACATTTAAATGTGAAAATATTATTTGATTGTACTGAAAATACGTACCCTGCTGCTAACGCGACGCTTGCCGCTCTTATTTAGGTATGAGGATCAAAGACGAAGAAGACTTTTAGTTTAGTGTAAAGAATTATAAAATATATGTAACTTGAAAACGCAACGTAGTCCAATTTGTCTAGTTTCTGAACTACATATGAAGCCGATAAAATAAAAAATGATAATCAGATAATAACAGAAATGCAATTCATTCCTAAAGATATAATGCAGTTGGGATCTTCGGAACTAATTGGAAGAAAAACAAATACACTATGTGTATTTGTTCAACCAGTTGTTCAAAGCAATTATCATGTTATATAAAAAAAACAGCAAATTCCTATGTACTTACAATATTTTAAATAAGTTTGTATTGCTCAAGGTCTATTTATGTAAAGATTTTTAATAAATAGGCCTTGTTATTGCTTCTTTCAAACACTAATGCACTCATACATATGTAGCTCACACTGATTTGATAGCGCGGTGTGCATCTTACTCAAAATGTGTGATTGTATTGTGAAAAAGATTTTTACTCCCTAGCGTATAGATGTTTACTGTTACAGGCGTTTGGCCCAGTGAGGTGCCAACTAGCTCATACATCCGGTAAACAATTCCCAGGAGGTTCCAACCCTACTCACTGGGGACGCTGCACATTAAAGTTTGAGACAACTACAACAAAAAAAACTGAAATACTAAACTCAAACACGTATTACATAAATGACACTGCAAAGTTTTATGGGGGTTAGTTGTTATACCCCTTATGTAGCCCTCCCAACCGTGTCACGAGTAAATCCAAACACTTATTCGTTTGTGACCCAATACCTATCCGACTTCTCCTTCCTTAACTTACCTTCATGCCTTCCCCCATTTTATTTATTCCAATTTCATTATTTAAAATTTTCTTTCATTCAATAATATACATCTTTAGTTTTATTTTAAATATTCTTAATCCTATACAATATGTTTTCCTTACTACTAATTTGAAACTTTTTTTTTTTTTAACAATTAAGCTTTAATAAATCAGACAAAAAACTTTAAATTATAAACAAAATATATATATTTTTTTCTCTTTTTATTTTTTTAGCGCAAAGCAAAAATTCAAATATTCAAATGTACAAATAATCTTTTTTCTAATATTTTTTCTTATATTTCAATAACACCAAAATCTTCGCTTTTTCGTCGAAAAATTTTTAATTCTCCTGGCCACTCTAATCTTTTAAATTTACCCAATCTATTGCCTATCCTGAGGGAGCTCTCTTAGGTTAGTACTTTTGTTTTTAGCACATTCAAAGCAAATTACTGCAAAGCAAATTATCTACTATAAAAATGGCCTGTTCCTTAAAAACTTTTCCCGGTAAAGGTTTAAATCTTGGGAACGGGATTTTTTCTTATTTTTGCTTCACTATAAAAAAAACTTTTACTTTTTACTTTTGCTATAAATTGCACTAGACTCTATTTTTACGATACACAAATGAAATTTATGACACTAATGATCAACTTATGTTTTAATACATTTAGGATAAATAATTAAATGGTTTGTAATTTAAATCTGAATTTTATTTTTCTTGGATTCGCACGCGTATGGTTGTGACTATAACCGGTCTTATTTTTCTTTGTTTTTTTTTTGCTTTCTTGACTTTCTAGTTTTAGATTTTTATTTTATTTTATTTACTGACTTTTTACCTGGCTATTTCCATATGTATATAAAAACTCTATTTGTGTTCCTTTTGCCTTATCGCTTCGGTAGCACAAACCATTCACTCTTTGAAACCTTTCTTTGGCTCCTTGGTTTCTTTCCGGTTTTTATGTGTTGGGTGTTGACGCATATAGCCAGCTACATAAAAAAAAACATATTTATTTGTATTTTTCCTAAGAAATCGCTTAATTATTAATTTTGTTTCTTACATTTTTTTTTCTTTTCTTTAATTTTCACTAGGGTATATATAGCTTTAGCAATTTATTTATATATTTTTTTATTTTTTATTTTTTTTTTATGGGATTCAACCCCAAAAGTTCATTTATTTTTTTAAAGGAACACTACTAGTACTTTTTACTTTATTTTTTTAGTTTGTAATATTTTTTTTTCTTTTTAAGGTGGGATTACTTTGGCGAACTTTTTACCAATGATCTTTCCCCACACAATTTCTTTTTTCTTAAGCCATGTTTTTCATTGCTATTTTCACAATCGTGGTACCTTCATAGCGAACAGTCGAATAGCGGAATTTTACTTACTTACCAAACAAACAAAAATTATACAAAAAAAACAAAAAAATATTAGTAGTACATATTATTCGTAATAGGTACATACATACTGTCTTTAATAAATAAGCTTTATGCTTTGCTAATATTTTTTACATAGTAAAAATAACAAAAACAAAAAAACCGCAAAAAAAACTTAAACAAAGTGATATTGAGGAATACCTCAAAGTCAAACAAACAATCATAAATAACAAAAACAAAAAATACCGAAATAAAAAAAACACAAACGAATAACCCTTGAGGAATTCTTTGTATGAATTCCTCAAATACAAAAGAATTTGAAGTGAGTTCTAACGGCAGAAATGCTTATTTTACTGTGAGTTCTGAAACTCTGAATGAAAAAAATAATAAATCTAAAAAAATAAATCTGATGAAAATCTTTTGTTAACGGCAACGCCAATTTTTCGTCAGCGATCAACTTCGCTTTGTCCAATGCCAAATAGTAATGATGCATTAACATTACAGTTGCCCAGTACTTCTTCATATAAGTCAGTAATATCATCCCCTTCAGGCTCGTGTTCATCACTTAACAAAGTTATCACTACAGATAACAGCGGCTCGAAACTCAAGGTACAAATTGGAATGGACAGATATATAACCATAGTAAAGCGCGGGCGAAGCCCGAATTCTTCAAAAATCTCATCTGCTCCAAAAGTGTCTAGGGATAACAGCGCAGCCTCAACTAATCGCCAAAACCGCTTTAAAAATTTTCAAGATGACAACGACAAACCCGAGGTATCCTCGAACAAAACATCCAAGCCGCCACCAATCTATTTGAGACAAAAAAATTCAAATGCCCTTATTAAAAAATTAATTTCGGTCATTGGTGAGAATAAATTTCACATTGTTCCAATAAAACGTGGCAACATCGATGAAACTAAAATCCAAATTTATGACGAAAAAGATTTCCGCAAAATGGTTGCTGAATTTGAAAAAAGTAAAACAAGCTTCTACACATACCAGCTTAAGAGCGCTAAAGGCATGCAGATCGTATTGAAGGGCATAGATTCTTATGTTGTCCCCGAAGAAATAAAAGATGCACTCGTCCTCCAGGGGTTCAAGGTAAAAAATGTGTCCAATATAATAAATAGAGAAAAGATTCCCCAACCCCTATTTCGTGTTGAACTTGAGCCTAATGATATAAAATTGAAAAAAAATGAGACGCATCCAATTTATAATTTAAAATACCTCTTGTACCGAAAAATCACAGTTGAAGAGCCACATAAGCGTTCAGGTCCTGTACAGTGCCATAATTGCCAAGAATATGGCCATACAAAAACATACTGCAATTTACCCTCTGTTTGTATCGTGTGCGGCGAATTACACGGCACCGCTAGCTGCAACAAACCAAAAGATCAAAGTGATAAAAAATGCAGTAATTGTGGAGGTAATCACACCGCTAACTACAGAGGTTGTCCTGTGTACTCTTTTGTAAGGAAGACTATGGTGCAAAAACCTAAATTAGCTCCAGCTCAATCAGCAAACGATTACTCTGCCACTTTTCCGCAAATGAGCCAACCAGTTACTTCCCTTGTATCGTATGCAGATGCTGCTAAGGCTAGTTCTATTCCGACACAAAATGTTTCACCGCAAAATAATTCAACAAATACAAACTCAAACTTTAATTTTAATCGCCTTGAAGCCACTATTGAAAATCTTGTGCAAACTATAAACAATTTTACAACAAATATGACTAGCATGTTGCAAGAAATGTTGCGAATGCAGAATACTCTGCTTCAAGCAATACTTAATAAGCCATGAACACGTTAACAATATGTTTCTGGAACGCAAACGGCATTCGCCAACATAAAAATGAACTTGAGCACTTCCTCATGGAGAAAAATATTGATATAATGTTAGTATCAGAGACTCATTTGACTTCGAGAAGTCTTTTTAAAATTTATGGCTACACTATATATGATACAAAGGACCCTAGAGGAAGGGCTTGCGGTGGATCAGCAATTCTAATAAAGTCAAGCACTATGTTCTTGATAACAGTTGTGAAGAATACCTACAAGCAACAAATATTGGCATTGAAAGTTTTTGTTCAAATTTCGTTATATCAACAATTTACTCCCCTCCCAGATTTTCAATCACTGACAATCAATATGAGGATTTCTACAAATCTCTTGGACCTTGTTTTGTAGCAGGTGGAGACTACAATGCGAAACATACGTTCTGGGGTTCGCGTCTTATTGCACCCAGAGGTCGAGCATTGTTCAACACTATTTCAAAAATGGTCTTGGATGTCATTTCGAGTGGGGAGCCCACTTATTGGCCTACTGACATACAAAAAATTCCGGATGTTATAGATTTTGGCGTCATAAAAAATATCTCTAGGGATTTAATTCAAGTTCAAGCTTCTCTTGATCTCTCGTCCGATCACTCCCCGACGATCATTACAATTTGTAGCCCATTAAGAAGTAACTTACCTGACCCATATGTGAAGATGATCAATCGTGTTAATATCTCAGCAGTCATTGTACGGAAAACATTACGCTTAGAACACCCGATGATATTGAATCGAATATTGCCAATCTCAGCGAGAATATTAAACAGGCTGCTGAACATGCCACTATCTCCCATCCGCAGATTGGGTTTAATAAAATTTATTCTACAGACATTGAACGTCTCGTACGTGAAAAAAGAAGGCCTAGAAGGGAATGACAACAGCGCAGATCACCACAAAATAAAATCAGATTTAAAGAATGCACTAAACGACTCCAAGAGTTGCTTAAAGCTTAAAACACCCGTTGAGTATAAGCCACCTCTGAGCACATCTACCGGAGGTTGGGCAAGAAGCGATACTGAAAAAGGTAAAATATTTCCTGAGCACTTAAAATCCGTTTTTACGCCAAATATATGTACTGGTGTTGCTGATTTGCCGAATATAGTCGCTCTACCCCCTCAACACATAAAGTTTAAGACGCGTGATTTACAAAAATTAATTGCCGAACTCAACCCGAAGAAAGCTCCGGGTATTGATGGAATTAGTAATCAGATGCTGATGAACTTGCCTCGTATTGCAATGAGAATCCTGTTATTCATATTTAATGCTATTTTACGACTGGAGTATTATCCACACAACTGGAAACTTGCCAAGGTTAAAATGATTCCAAAGCCGGGCAAAGATATAACAAAGGCTGAGTCATATAGGCCAATAAGTCTACTATCTACAATGTCAAAGCTTTTCGAAAAACTGCTCAAAACAAAATTGTCCCCAATTCTAATTAGTAGTGGGTGCATACCAGACCATCAATTTGGTTTTAGAAGTCAGCATAGCACCATTGAACAAACTCACAGATTGGTTCAATTTATAAGAAGAACTTTTGAGGAAAAAAAGTATTGTTCTGCGCTGTTTATTGACGTTTCCCAGGCATTTGATAAAGTGTGGTATGAAGGCTTAATTTTAAAATTGAAGACTTACTTACCAATAAACATTTTAAATCTTTTGGAAAGTTACATTATTTCCCGTAAGTTCACTGTTGCGGAAGGAAACTTTACAAGTAGGCCTGAAACAATTTCATCTGGTGTGCCACAGGGGAGTATACTGGGACCAGTTTTATATTTAATTTATACTTGTGATATGCCTGTGAGCAGTAGTATCCATACTTCCACATTTGCCGACGATACAGCCTGCCTTAGTATGCATGAAAACCCTGATGAGGCATCCCGAAAACTCCAGGAATACATTAGCCAGATGGAGCTTTGGTTAAACTTATGGAGAATCAAGGTAAATGAACAAAAGTGTGTTCAAGTAACATTTACTTTACGAAGATATACTTGTTCCCCCATTCGGATTAACAATCAAGTTGTTTCTCAACATTCACATGTGAAATATCTTGGTATACACCTTGATCGACGACTTACATGGAAACACCACATTGACTCTAAGTTAACTCAAATGAAATTTAAATTAACTCAGGTACATTGGCTGATTGGTCGAAATTCTACACTTAGCCTAGACTGTAAACTTTTAATATACAAGTCGCTTTTAAAGCCAATATGGTGCTACGGAATTCAACTATGGGGCACTGCTTCAGCTTCAAATGTAGAGAAAATTCAACGCAGGCAAAACAAAATTTTACGCATGATAACATCGGCTCCATGGTACATCAAAAATTCAAATATACATCGTGATTTGAATATGCCACTAGTGACTGAAGAAATTGCAAAATACGCAGGCAAATATCTAACAAAACTCGAATCACATCCTAATCCGCTTGCTCGTAATATTTTGAACTTTACTGGACACATCCGATTAAAAAAGAGAGATACACGGGCCCTAATATTCAACATTCCAGATGATGAAGCTGCTTGAAACACCTTTTTCTTTGTATTATTAATAACTACCACTAAACTTATGTCCGACATTGGTCGGGCATAATAAATTTTTTTTTTTATAGATTTAAGATTTGAACACTTATTGTTAGTTCATATTTGAAGATACAATAAATAAAAACATGCATTACAAAAAAAAAAAAAAAAAATCCAGCCTGGATTATATTTTCCTTTCCATTTTCCTACATTTTGATTTCTCTAGACTTTTCTTTGATCCCGCCAAATCGCCATCTTTTTTCAATCCTATTATATATATAAAAACTTGATCTAGAATCTTCCTTTTTCTTCAAATTTTTAATCAACTGTATTATGTCCCTTGTTTCCACAACCTTCTTTTCCTATTTTTCGACACTAATTTTCCGTGGTCATCGACTTTCATCCTCGCAAGAATTTTCTTTTCATAGGGTCTCATGAATTTAGCAAGTTCTTGAATTTTCTTTTCAAATTATATTTGCCTGTCATTTAAACGTTTATTTTCATGATGTTCCTCCCTGACCTGAATGAAAATTGCAACCCTGGGTTTGTAAAAAATATTAGGTTCCACAAGATTTCATGCTGGCAACGGTATCATGTGTAATTTGACATTTGACAATTGGATAAGCAACACAAAATTTTTAATATTTTAATTTAATTTACATCACAAATGATAAAAATAAGCCTTTCATTTGGACGACGTGCAGAACCACATAGTTTTTGCATTTTCGAATGCTACAGGTAAGATGTGATTAAAGTTTTGCCAGAAAAATATACATAGGTATGTACTTGCAAAACTCCATTTGAACAAACGTTCACACATGTTGGGCATACATAAGGACGGGTCAAGTGGATTAATTTGGACAAATGGACGAAGCTACAACATGGTAAGTTGGACATTTTATCTATGACGGACACGAGCAATCTCGGCCTAGCTAGAGACAACAACGACACTGTGGTGGTGGTGGTTTTGTTTGTTTGTTTGTTTGTTTGTACATATGTATGTTCATATTTTTCTTCTGCTAGTTTAGCTACATATATTTATCTTGTCTAAATCTTTATTTTTCTTTTCAGTTTTTAACACAGCTATTTTGGAGTATGTTAGTGCCGTAATAAGGGTAAACACGCCGCAACAAAACTCCGTGTCCGACAAGTGTTCGACGTGGGAGACGGTGTGCGGTGATTCTGTATCAGAGCCCAACGTGCGGAACTCCCATGACCCTGACGAGTCTCATTCTCTACCCTGAACTAGACGGGCTATTATAAATACTTTGCTAGTTGCTATTTACCTTCACATAAGAATTATTTGTATAATTTTTCTGTTTGTTATTTTTCAGTGCCATATTTCCATCCCTTATACTTCCTTCAATCTCGCTGCAATCCTCATCCCTATATTCAAGCAGTTACCAACTCTAAGAAATTTTCTTTGGAAAGAAAATATTTAGTGGCATCCCATATCTATTGACTAAAAGGTAATTGTCTTACAATTGATAATATGTATCAATCTGCAATTACAGTGTTTGAAATCTCAAATCGAACGCCTACAAACGCATATGTTTTGAGGCAAAAAGTAAAACTCGTTAATTTCGTTATTTACAATATTTAAATAATCGTAAACTTGAGTATACATATATGTACATTGTACATTGTATATTTATTTTTTTGTTATTGTTATTTTTTTTTTATTTTTTTATTTAAATTTTTTTTTAGGTATTATAATTGGCTACCGCCTCTATTAATTCATTTCCTTCCCTGGAAAATGACTGCTCTATATAGGTACATCAGTATTTAAATTTCTAAAATTTTTAGCTTACGTATGTAAGTAAAAGACTTAGAAAATGCGTTTCTTTTCGGGATATGCGGCGAAATTAATTTTCTACATTTTACGGGAAGTAAATCCTATTTTGTTATTTATTAAAGAGTTTACTTTGTGCCTTTTCTTCCTTTTTTTTTTTAGATTCGTTAAAACTTGATTTATATATTACCTCCAATCTAAATCTCCTACTGCTATTATTTTGTTTCAAATAAGAAGAAAACGGGACGACACAATAACATCAATATCACAGATGGAATATACGAAATACTATCGCACTGGAAATCGTAAGTATATTTGTTTTGTATACTATACTATGTTTATCAGGTACTAAGGATATTTATCACAGTTTGTACTAAACTTTGGGTGTAGAGATTAGAAAAAAAAATGGGACAACACAACAAACATTTTTATCAATAATTAAGAAAAATAATCACGGCTTATTTCCTACTTTATATTGCACTTCGGTTAGGAGTTAGACTTATGACTATACGTAGATATGAATGTATTTCATTGATCAGTTTAAGCTTTTATATCTTTACTGTGATATACTCCTATAGCTTTACCCCCTAGCGTTTCTAATTCATACATATTATTACCGACAGGTCGCACCACTCTACATTTGAGAAATTTTCGGCAAAATTTTGCATTGATATTCTTTGAAAAGTTGCTCTGCACGATATTCCTCCTATAAACTTCCTGTCCGGGTACAAATTTAATCATTCTAGCTCTCTTGTTATAAATTGCTGCACTCTTTTCGTAAGCCTTGTTCATATTTTCTTTTATTGTTTCTCTTATTACCTCTCGTTTGTCGTTTGGCTGTGAAAGAATTCGGTGATCAGTCAATGAGTTTAATTTTTTTGCTAATTTGTATTCTGCACCGCTAGAGTACATGTGATAGCCAAATAATGCGAAAAAAGGTGTAAATCCTATTGCACTATGGAAAGAATTACGTAGCGCACAATCGATTTCCGACAAATAGAGATCCCAGTCTCGGTGGTCCTCTTTAAGATATGCCCGAATGGATGACAGTATACTTTGATTTACCCTCTCTGACGCATTACTGCTGGGTTGATACACGGGAGTTTTTATGTGTTGTATCTGATAACTACCAACTAGATTTTGGAACAATTTTGACGTAAACTGTACCAGTGTGAATCGTTTCGGGGACACCAAATTTGTGGAATATCTCATGGGTTAGAAACTCGACTACGTTTCCCGCTGTAGCTTCTCTCATTGCTTTTATAAAGGTATACTTAGAGAAATGATCTAGAACAATAAAAACATAGCAATTACCACTTTTAGAACGCGGATATTTCCCCAAAAAGTCCAAATATAGTTTTTGAAACGGCCTTTCAGTTAAAACTTGATTTCCGATTTCTGGTCGTAGATTCTGGTTTGATGGCTTGATCTCTTTGCAGGTTTGACAATTCTTTATATAGGCTTTTACTTGAGTGTACATTTTGGGCCAATAGAAAAACCTTCTTAGGCGTTCTAATGTTTTCACTAATCCACCGTGTGCTGAGGTCAATGTGGAATGAGCCTTTTCTATCAAAACATGTGTGATATTTGTAGGAATCCACAACTTCCATGGCTGTTCTTGCTCATCTCCCCTGTCAAAGTCCATCTTTTTGAACACCCTATTATCTTCCACCTTTAAATCTGGTAGGATTTTATTATTCTTTTCCACGTGCTCAATTAAATCTAGATATTCATCGCTCTGAAATTCTGTTGTCTCGAAACCAAACATGTCTTCCCAGTTTATCTCATCGACATTCAATTCATTGTTTTGCATTCTAGACAGTGTATCGGCCACAATATTTTCCGCTCTATCTCGAAATCGTAAGCCTGCAACTGGAGTGACCATCGTGCCAATCTTTCGGTCAAGTCCTTCAATGACATTAGCCATTTCAAGCTGGCGTGGTCGGTGACTATAGTAAATGGCATCATCTCTACATACGGACGAAATTTTTTTACAGATATGACTGCTGCCAAACACTCCTTTTCCGTCACGCTGTAATTCTTCTGGCACGAATTCAACTTCTGGCTATAGAATGCGATTGGATGTTCCTCATTATTTTCGTTTACCTGGTACAAGACAGCTCCTATTCCGTAATCACATGCATCACACTGAATAAAAAATCGTTTAGAAAAATCAGCATGTCTCAACACCGGTGCTGAAGTTAACGCTTTTTTTAAATTCTCAAATGCCTCTATTGCCTCGTTATTTATTACAAACTTTTTCGCTTTCTTTAGGGTATCAGTCAACGGTGCAGCTAGTGTCGCAAAATCTTTTATAAATCTTCGATACCAGCCGGCCGTACCTAAAAAGCTGCGTACTTCGCGCGGTGATTTTGGTATCCTAATTTCTTTTATGGCCCTTACCTTTTCTGGATCCGTTTTTAAGGTTCCTCCGCCTATGATAAAACCTAGATATTTCAGCTGTTGGAAACAAAATTGGGATTTCTGAAGACCTATTGTCAATCCTGCTTTCCTGAGGCACAACGCTACTTCCTCTAAAAGCTTTATATGCTTCTCGAAACTATCAGCAATAACAAGGAGGTCGTCCAAATATATAAAGACATTTTCCTTAAGTTTTGCTGGTATGACTTTATCCATCAGCCTGCAGAGTCGTTGAGCAGCATTGCAAAATCCATATGGCATCATTCCGAATTGATAGAGTAGGCGACCTGCTACGGTGAACGCAGTATACGGTCTACTTTCGGCCTCTAACTCTATCTGCCAAAATGCGAATTTTAAGTCTACACTACTGATATAATAAGTCTCGTCGATTCGGCTTAATATACCATCAATATTTTGTAGTGGATAAGCGTCTTTGATTGTGATTTTATTAAGTTTTCTGGCATCCAGGAAAAACCTATTTTTATCAGGTTTCCTAACCACTATCGTTCGGTTTGCCCAGGGACTTTCACTCTCTTCAATAACGTTCAATGCTAACATTTTATCAATTTCCTCATAGACCAATTTTTGCACAGCTGGCGATAAAGGGTAATGACGGTCCTTAAAAGGTACCGCACCTTCTACCAACTTTATTGTATGTCTTTCTAAAGGAGTGCATCCTAAACCTTCCTTTTCAAAAGCTGGAAATAACGCAATTACTCTATCTAGCTCCTGCTGTTGTAATTTATCCAGCTCGTGTGGATGGGACTTGTAATTACTTGTCTTGAAGTCTTCCTGCATTTTCTCAATATTTAACTCATCATTCTTAAAAACTTCAGGTGCGAGATCAAAAGCTTTCCAGAAATCTATACCCAGGTACGCTTCTTGCTCTAAATCAGGACATAAATAGAATAAAATTTTCTCTGTTCTTTTCTTAAATGTTATAATTAACTCTATTTTGCCTAATAATCTATGCTGTTTCCCAGCTGCTGTAGAAATTATTGAAAAAACGGGCTTAAAACTTAATTTTAATCTATTCATAAGTTCTCTACAACCTTTTCCTAATAAACTCACCGATGCCCCAGTGTCTAACAGGCCTGTGATAATGGTATTTTCTATCATTATTTCCGCAAATACGCGAGGATCACCTTTCCTATCTACCGCTCTTATTGTTTCAATTACGATCTTTCTTATTTTCCTTTTATCTGTAAATTTAGCTCTTAATTTTTTTATCCTATTTGAGATTCCTAATACGTTTCCTGTTTCATTAAAAATTCTGTTTCTTACTTTTTTATAATTATTTTTTCGTTCCTCAAGTGTGTAGGCATGACGCATTTCTGGAATAAATTTATTTGCATTTATAACTTTTAAATTAATGTTATGTTCTATGTGGGAGGAACTGGCGGGTTTTCCTTCGAACGATGGTTCCCCGCTGCTACACCGCTCCTGAAAAAATTTCTATTTTTGCAGTTCGTGCAGTTTGGTGCTTTAACTTCAGGTTTTCCGCATCGATAGCAGAATAAGGTTCTTTCAGATGACGGGCAATCCATAAACAGATGTCCCACTTGTCTACAATTCCAACAGGTCATGTTTTTGAAGGACTCCTGATCTTGTAATGTATTTGCTTCAATCGCTGCTACTTCCTCGTAGGATTCTGGAGAATTTATTACGAATTCTGCCGGTTTTTCGACAATCTCATTAACCTGTCTTGTATACCTGTTTACGGGCGTCGACGACTGTATGTTTTTATTATCTTTTCTGCTAAAGACCTTTTCTGCCTCGACGCATTCCTGTCGTAATTCCTCTACCGAGTTGACAGACATAGGGTAAATTCTGCATCTTATATCTTCCCTTAAGTTTTTCTTAATCATTCTTATCATCTCTCTTTCAGGTACTGACATTTCCAGTCGAGAGCGCATTTGTATCATTACGAAGAAGAAAGCATCAATACTTTCACCAGGCAGCTGTCTCCTTTCTACCATGTCGCTCATTAATTCGAAATTGGATCTAGTGATTTGGTATTGTTTCAATAATGCCTCTTTCAGGGTTGACCATTCAGTGACATAGTTAGTTTTTACAAATAACCAATACCATTTTTCGGCTATATCTTTTACCAACAAATGAAAATTATCCAGTACTTCAGCCCATGGTACCCCGTATTGTCTCTGTAGACGTTCCACGCGAAAAACGAAATCTTCTACAGCCAACTTGTTCGTGTTGCCGTCAAATTCCACTCCCCATTTGTCAATTCTTATGCTTTGATGACTTTGCGAGTTCCTGGTGGATAAATTTTCCAATGAACCTCTTAAAGATTCGTTCGATTCTCTTGGGGAAATGTCTACGGATGCGGTCAATGTGGCCATTTGCCTACTCATTTCACTCACTTGTGCGGCTATACTCTGTTCCAAGTTGTTCCCCGCCAGTTCCTCCATAGTTACATCGCCGACGGGTTGTGACAATCTAGCAGATTCAAGCGCCTTCCGTGCCGCAGCACTAGTACTGGGTTGATTTGCATTTATTGTTTGGGACATATCTATAAACTGTTGACTATTATCTGGTACCTGACTCATCTCTTCATTTATATTCCTACTCGCACTGGGTTTTCTACTTGGAGTATTGGACTTATACTTTTTCTCGAAATCAAGAGGGGTCGATCTGTTTAAATCAAAATGAACGTGTCGGGATATTTTTCTATTTCTCAAATCGTACGGACTTAGTGGCATACCCTGCAATTGTTCCCCTAATTTTCTGTTTCTATTTACTATTTTAATTTTTTATTTTTTTTTATTTTTATTTATTTATTTATTTATTTTAATCTTTTAATTTATAATATTCGCGATCAGAAAGGAATCCAAGTGTTTTCAATATATTATAAATATCTAAATAAATGTACCCTAATTATAGTTTCGTAGTGAATATGAGCTAATACGGCCTATGTATCCTTATGTAAATAAAAACAAATTTTATTTCATGAAAAATGAAATAAAATTTGTTTTTATTTACATAAGGATACATAGGCCGTATTAGCTCATATTCACTACGAAACTATAAAAGTAAATTGGCCGTACCCTAATTATATTTGAAATTCTTAAATTTATTATAATTAATTATTATATATATTATATTTTTTTTTAAATATCTATAAAAATGTATATATATTGCTATCTTCTTTTGATACAGGTTAGGCATGAAAGTAAGCATTGGCGGTCGTCGAAGTGGCTATTTATTCTTTGCAACATTATACGTGTCATTTACGATACGCCAGACATTATTAACAAAAATTATTGCACCACATTAAAATATGTTCTCATACGTCTTACGAGAGCAAAACTTGCCTACGCGGTTATGAGTTTGTCTTTCCGTCAATTGATTCTCGATACTACGGACCCTGTGATATATGTTATTAATTTTATCTCAGGCGGTTATCAGAGTCATCTCTTTACCAAGAAATACATATTCTAACGCATAGATATATAAGACTTAAACAAAAAAATAAACTAGAAAACTGCACAATACTATTAGACACTCAACATAAAAAAATATCTAAGCTACTGGCATTATTTCTTGATCGAATCTATTTGCAAACTCCTCTCTTTTCAGCAAAAAAAAATTCTAACTTTTCATACTACCTCAAAATTAATAATGATTTCTCTTTTAATTTTTTAAGGGCTACAAAAAGCTATACAACCTTCTTACTGATTCATCAATTCGTTTGTTGGGCTATTTCTTACCGTTAGTGGACTATTGCCAAGTGCCTGGATGTTCTACACTCTTCAAAGCGAATTAAGTTTGGACGATACTACTATGAAAACGCCAAACGTTTAAGTTCTAATTTTGGGCGCCATTTAATGTTACAGGCGTTTGACCCAGTGAGGTGCCAACTAGCTCATACATCCGGTAAACAATTCCCAGGAGGTTCCAACCCTACTCACTGGGGACGCTGCACATTAAAGTTTGAGACAACTACAACAAAAAAAAAACTGAAATACTAAACTCAAACATAAATGACACTGCAAAGTTTTATGGGGGTTAGTTGTTATACCCCTTATGTAGCCCTCCCAACCGTGTCACGAGTAAATCCAAACACTTATTCGTTTGTGACCCAATACCTATCCGACTTCTCCTTCCTTAACTTACCTTCATGCCTTCCCCCATTTTATTTATTCCAATTTCATTATTTAAAATTTTCTTTCATTCAATAATATACATCTTTAGTTTTATTTTAAATATTCTTAATCCTATACAATATGTTTTCCTTACTACTAATTTGAAACTTTTTTTTTTTTTTAACAATTAAGCTTTAATAAATCAGACAAAAAACTTTAAATTATAAACAAAATATATATATTTTTTTCTCTTTTTATTTTTTTAGCGCAAAGCAAAAATTCAAATATTCAAATGTACAAATAATCTTTTTTCTAATATTTTTTCTTATATTTCAATAACACCAAAATCTTCGCTTTTTCGTCGAAAAATTTTTAATTCTCCTGGCCACTCTAATCTTTTAAATTTACCCAATCTATTGCCTATCCTGAGGGAGCTCTCTTAGGTTAGTACTTTTGTTTTTAGCACATTCAAAGCGAATTACTGCAAAGCAAATTATCTACTATAAAAATGGCCTGTTCCTTAAAAACTTTTCCCGGTAAAGGTTTAAATCTTGGGAACGGGATTTTTTCTTATTTTTGCTTCACTATAAAAAAAACTTTTACTTTTTACTTTTGCTATAAATTGCACTAGACTCTATTTTTACGATACACAAATGAAATTTATGACACTAATGATCAACTTATGTTTTAATACATTTAGGATAAATAATTAAATGGTTTGTAATTTAAATCTGAATTTTATTTTTCTTGGATTCGCACGCGTATGGTTGTGACTATAACCGGTCTTATTTTTCTTTGTTTTTTTTTTGCTTTCTTGACTTTCTAGTTTTAGATTTTTATTTTATTTTATTTACTGACTTTTTACCTGGCTATTTCCATATGTATATAAAAACTCTATTTGTGTTCCTTTTGCCTTATCGCTTCGGTAGCACAAACCATTCACTCTTTGAAACCTTTCTTTGGCTCCTTGGTTTCTTTCCTGTTTTTATGTGTTGGGTGTTGACGCATATAGCCAGCTACATCAAAAAAAAAAAACATATTTATTTGTATTTTTCCTAAGAAATCGCTTAATTATTAATTTTGTTTCTTACATTTGTTTTTCTTTTCTTTAATTTTCACTAGGGTATATATAGCTTTAGCAATTTATTTATATATTTTTTTATTTTTAATTTTTTTTATGGGATTCAACCCCAAAAGTTCATTTATTTTTTTAAAGGAACACTACTAGTACTTTTTACTTTATTTTTTTAGTTTGTAATATTTTTTTTCTTTTTAAGGTGCGATTACTTTGGCGAACTTTTTACCAATGATCTTTCCCCACACAATTTCTTTTTTCTTAAGCCATGTTTTTCATTGCTATTTTCCAGCCTGGATTATATTTTCCTTTCCATTTTCCTACATTTTGATTTCTCTAGACTTTTCTTTGATCCCGCCAAATCGCCATCTTTTTTCAATCCTATTATATATATAAAAACTTGATCTAGAATCTTCCTTTTTCTTCAAATTTTTAATCAACTGTATTATGTCCCTTGTTTCCACAACCTTCTTTTCCTATTTTTCGACACTAATTTTCTGTGGTCATCGACTTTCATCCTCGCAAGAATTTTCTTTTCATAGGGTCTCATGAATTTAGCAAGTTCTTGAATTTTCTTTTCAAATTATATTTGCCTGTCATTTAAACGTTTATTTTCATGATGTTCCTCCCTGACCTGAATGAAAATTGCAACCCTGGGTTTGTAAAAAATATTAGGTTCCACAAGATTTCATGCTGGCAACGGTATCATGTGTAATTTGACATTTGACAATTGGATAAGCAACACAAAATTTTTAATATATTTTGCATTTTCGAATGCTATAGGTAAGATGTGATTAAAGTTTTGCCAGAAAAATATACATAGGTATGTACTTGCAAAACTCCATTTGAACAAACGTTCACACATGTTGGGCATACATAAGGACGGGTCAAGTGGCTTAATTTGGACAAATGGACGAAGCTACAACATGGTAAGTTGGACATTTTATCTATGACGGACACGAGCAATCTCGGCCTAGCTAGAGACAACAACGACACTGTGGTGGTGGTGGTGGTTTTGTTTGTTTGTTTGTTTGTTTGTTTGTACATATGTATGTTCATATTTTTCTTCTGCTAGTTTAGCTACATATATTTATCTTGTATAAATCTTTATTTTTCTTTTCAGTTTTTGACACAGCTATTTTGGAGTATGTTAGTGCCGTGATAAGGGTAAACACGCCGCAACATTACACATCAAAAATAATAACCCAAATTATCAGCCTGCAAAACAGTAAAATTTGACTTAAGCACTTTTTCCTTATTGCCACAGATATAATAACAAATAAGAGAAAAAATTTGGAATAGCAAGAGAAATACTACAAATACATACACACACACATTTTTTGCAACTTTAAACGCTTATAGCTCCCAAAATACTTAACCGATTTTAATAATATATAGAGTGTGCGCATTTATGCAGAAAATCCTTTAAAATCATATAAATCTTTCCAAAATCGGTGCAGTAGTTCGGAATTAAAAGGGATTACAAAAAACTTGTTCGCCTATTAATTATACAGATTATAAAATAAAAAAGCTAGCCAAATTTTATTTTATAAATTGTTTTAATACGAGAAAAACTACTAAAGGCCGTTTCACACTATAATACAAGTATTAATACTTTCGTGGAAAATGCAACTCTGACATGTTGAGTTGTTATTGTCTTTTGAAATTTTTGAAACAGAAATTAGATTAGGGATGCATTTTCGTCAAAAGTATTAATACTTGTATTATATTGTGAAACGGCCTTAATTAATACTCCAGGTTTTATTAACTTAAGACTTCATCTAGTCAAAATGCTAGTAGCAGTGAACTGCCGCTCCTGGGTCAATTAAAATTTGAAATTTGGGTAATTAAAATTTTAAAATTTTAAAATTCTTGGAAATTTGTGAAATTTGATACCTACGAGGGTGGTTCAAGAAGTCTGTCCAACTTTTTGTTTACATAAGGAATTTTTTGTTTACATAAGGAGTTTATATATATATATATATAAAAAAGAAAAACCTCCAACCAATGAACCCACTTAACGTACCCCCACAGACATACAAATATACAAATTCCCACGGTCATAAAAAACTGACTTATTGAACCACCCTCGTATGTAGTAAACAAACAAAACTCCTTATGTAAACAAAAAATAAATTACGAAAAAATGTTTTTTTTAAGCATGGAATATTTTGAGTGTGTGAATTTTTTTTCCATAATTGATAAGTAAAATAGGTCTGTACATTTACTTTCCCAGCAGAAACTGGCAACGAGAGAGTAAGACAGAAATTTAAAAAATTACTCTCCTAAATATGAAAAAGTACAAACTTCAAAAGAAAAATTGTATTCATATCAGAACCGTGGATGGAAATCATGATAAAATTGTACTTTTTGTGATGTAATGTTTGATAGTATTTTAAATTGCAATTTTTTTTAGAAATTGACATTTAATATGAAATTATTTATACAGTTTCATGTATTTTACTATTTTTATGAATTTTTTATAGTTTTTTAATTTTATTCACTAACAATTACAAAAATGCCACTTTCCATCTCTGATCATATATAAGAAACAAACAAAATTATTTGCCATTAAAATTGAATTTATGTGGCTTAATGAAAGAAAAACAATGAAGTGAGAAAATATGCTTTCTACGTATACATGTTTTTTTTAACAAAGAAATGCAAATTTTTCAGTTTTCCTTTTTCAGATATTTTTTAAATAAATAATTTGACAACAAAACACAACACATGGTTGGATAATTCTTGCAAGTAAAAATTTTGCTAGTAATAATTTGTAGGATTTTTTTGTCTCTCAATTTTTTTCTCTCTTTTGACGCTCTCTCCTTACAAACTTTTTATGTTAATGAACACCTTCCAGTAACAATTGTTACAAATTCGTAAATATTTTAGTAATGAACAAACCTAATTACAAATAAGTTATTGAATATTTAGTTAAAAAAATAAGTTATTGAAACAAAGAGAATTTTTTCCAAAAAACAAAGAAATTTCAAATCGTTTTTTTTTATAGAATTTGATAAGTTTTAATGATGTTGTATATGTTGTTGCCAAATCTGTATTTGTTTTTTTTGAATGTGGGACTATATTTGATAATTTATTTATGTTTAAAAATTTTTTTTTGCGTTGCGCTGTGAAAACTCGCTGTATTGATAAATATTATTGTTCAATTAAAGAATAAAGTTTTCAAAAGTTATCTCCGTAACCAACGACACATATTTATCGAATCTAAATTGTGTTTTTTTTGTGCTCCCAATCAAGCAACATTCAGGATTTAGCTAACAATAATGGATATCTGCCAATAAAAACAGAGGAAGTAAAAGTCATAGAACATTAGAGCAAAATAATTCATATTGTCAATACAAACAAAGAGCTTCTAAGGAAGTAAAGAAGATCGTGAGCTTGTGATCCGGAAGTATTGTAAATTCAAATCAATTATAATGCGTTTTACATAGGTTTATTCAGTGATTGCGAGGTCATGTTCATGATGCTAAGTAAATCTGATTTTTTGTATGTTCTTTTTTTCTTTTCCTGAGTTTCATTTAAATCAATATATTTTTTTAATAAAAATCTAGTACGTCATGATATGGATTTCATTTTTCTGAAAAAGTACTTGCGAAAACTATAAATGGTCTCTAATATTTCATAAGTGAAATAGCTTCTTAATTAATTATGTGGATATTGTGAATTGAGGGTTTTTGTTATGGAAAACGTCAACTTCCATTTGCTTTTGTTTCCTGCTATTCAGATTCGGGAAGTTATATTTTGTATCACTGCGTAATTGATTCCTGCAAAAGTACTTCCTGAATAATTACTTCCAATTTTTTTCACTGGGAACATACTGTAATTAAACTTTAGAATTAATACTAAAAAATATACGTTCTTTAAATACAACCACCACTGAAACAAAGACTTTACTAGATACGGCCATGTCCTGGATAACATTATAACGTTATCCAGGACATGGCTTCAATTAAAAACAAGACTCATATATTTTGAACCCTGAGTGAAAATCTATGTTGATGTGAATTCCTTTTGGATTAATACGAGTAATAAGTTTAAAAACAGCATTCGAAAAACGATGATTTGCAAAAATGTTTATCTGTTAAGTAAAAAACAATTATTCAGTATGAGATTTAGTTTCAGTTGAGATGATTTAAGTTTTCGTGCAACAATTCTTTATTTTATATTTTTGATATGCATGTGTATATTTTGTTGTGAGGTTTGAAATAACAAACGTTCGAGCAAAGTACTTGAATAGGTGTACCTCTTCTCATTCCTTTCAAGACTTTGTACAAGAAGAATTGCGACATCAGAAATGGAACTTATAAGTATTCCTACAAAGATGCAAGTGCAATATTGAAGAACAGAAATTTTACTACATAATATATTCACACAGGAAAAAATAAATATAGAATTTAAATACATGTGTATAAGATGTTCAGAACAATAATTGTAATACGCATTTTTAATAAGGTTTAATAATTAAATAATTTATATTATTTTTTTGTTTTACTTCTTTGGTTTATTATCGTGAGTTGTTAACAGAATTGATTTTACAATTATGAAATCAAAATTAATATGTATGTATTGATATTTTCTATAATTTTATATATACTTAGAGTAATAATTACAATTGGGTGATACAATTCCGGTTAGTAAATCATAAGCTTAGAAAAACTAAGCTACAGAGTGAATTTTAAATTGTTTCGATTTAATATGTAATGAAATTTTTGTATTGTGGTAACACTGCTGTAGATCCCGACTACTTTTGTCATGTGAGTTACATACATGTATAGCTAATAGAGTTTTTCTTTTCCCGGACTTTTTCATTTCCCGGGAAAGCGGGAAAGATTTTTCGGTTTCCCGGGAAATCCCGGGAATTCCCGCCCAGAACAAAACAATACAAAATATTTTTAAATTTAATTTATTTCAACAAAAACAAATTATAATTCATGAGATCGGTTAAAAAATAACGTGTTATATACACATTAGTCAAAAAATAATACCGTTTCCGTTCTTTATATAATAGTAATACATAGATACCAATATTATAAAAAATAAATTATACGAGTATTATTAAAAAAAATATCCCTTTATGAAAAAATTATTGTTAAACTCAAAGTTGGTTTAATAAACGAATTTTGTATGGCAAAACCAGTTTGAACGCATGCTTTAACTTTAACAATCGTGTTTGCATAAGGGCATATTTCTTTGGAAATAGTACTTTAGTACAGAATAAGCTGTTAATGCTGTTAACCGTATCATTTACCAAATAGAATCTGTAATTATTTGTATTTTTTATTTTATTTCCTTGCTCATTTCTATTTTTAACCCCCGACCAAAAAAAAAGGGTGTCACAAGTTTGTAGTATGTGTCTGTGTGTCTGTCCGTATCCACGTATAGCTCAAACGGCTAAACCGATTTTGATTTAGTTTTCTTTGTTTGAAAGGTGACTTGATCGAGATGGTTCTTAACCATGTTTGAAGAAAATCGGTCCAGCCGTTTAGAAGATGTCACATCTTTTCTAAATACATCGGGGGTTCTTAAAATTTTTAATTTTTGTTATATAATTTACTTTTATGAATTGTTGTAGAATTAAATTTTAAACGTCGCGTTCTGCTTTTTCCAAATAAAGGCATCTAAGTCTCAGAATACATGCGTGCCAGATGTAAGCTTGGCCTTAGTTGTTGTAAAGCTTTAGCTATTGTGATATTGTCATCACCTTATTATTGCACCATCGCATACATAAAGTGAATAACGACACTCATCAAGGAATGTGTAAATACAAATTAATTTGCCATAACAAAATCAAAAAATCCCGGGAATTCCCGCACAAATTTCCCGGGATTTCTTTCCCGTAAAATGTGCGGGATCCCGGGAAATTTTTCCCGGGAAATTCCGTAAGAAAAACACTAGTAGCTAATGACAAAGACAAAACTATGAACAAAGTCGACGAACTTGTTAACAGAGTAAATGCTGATGCAACTATTGACAAGTTCGACAACTTCTTCTTAAATAAAGTAGGATGAACAAAATAAATGCATAAAAACGAAATTGTGAAATAAATTTATAAAAGTAATAAATAAAAAAATATTAATTCTGACAATAACACATTAATTTTGCAATAAACTAAACAAAATGAATTGTGCAACAACCTGAACAAATTATTGCTCACAGAATACGATAATTAAGCTTAGCAAGTAAGAAAACCAAATTGTAAGCGTGAGTCTGGTACTTGATGCTGAACGTGAACGTGTTATTAAATAAAGTCTTTTTGAAAAACCCAAGTTATTGGCACAGTCGGTAGGATCCAAGTTCGCGAAAAGGATCCAATGATACGAACACACGTTTTCGGGAAGCAAGAACTATTGTGCAGTGAAAACGAATAAAGTGAATCCACATATAAAATAAAATAAATAAAAACTATTGTGAAATGAAAACTAATAAAGTCGACAACAAAAACCAAACTATAAGTGTGGTGAAATCTAATAAGACCAACAACACAAATAAAGTCCAAGCGTCTGAAGAAAGAAGAATGGCGCAAGAACCGCCTCAAATACACCAAATCACACAATCACAAATACTTGTGTGGCAACACTCTATTCTTACATAGCTGTTGTTGTTATTTACATTTATTTCCTTTACATACTTTTTACAACCAAAGTAAATTTATATAAAGTATATGCAAGTACTCAGGTGATTAATTTTTTTCTTGTATAGTGTGAATGCATGAATGTCAAAAGTTGTTTACAATTTTCGTACGCCATTTTGTTTTGCTTTGCTTTGTTATACACAATTGTGTGTAGTGAAAAAGTTGAAATAAATTTTTACTTGAAAAAAGTGTTACAAAACATTTAACAATAATTATATTTAATTATTAAAATAAATATGTAGCTTTTATTATAGTTAGTTCACGTAATAAAGGCTTATCATTTAATAAATTTACTTTGGTTTTGTATTTCCATACATTTCCTTTTTGTTGTATGCAGATCTGGGACTTGCATTAAATAAGCAAAAAAGCATTGACCATTTTCTCACACTAAACGAAATCAATACAAATGCGAATTTATTATATAAGAACTAACTTTGATAATTATAGTCCATTTTTTTTGGCATTAAACTAAAACCTCTTCAAAGTAATACATCATTATTGTGCTAGCACCAAATCACATGGCGAAAAATAGAACGTAAATGTGTACATACATAGTAACTACCCAGCAAAAAATTACACATTACCAACAGAACTACTTGCCATATAGTGACTTACTTTTCTGATTACCAAATTTCATTACTTTTGAGGAGAATAATTTTTTTAGATTAAATAGATTACGTCATTCTCGTTGTACCTTCATAGTGAACAGACGTAATAGCGGAATTTTTCTTATATACAAACTAAACAAAAAAAAAAAAAAGCATACAAAAAATATTCGTAGTACATATTAACTTTGATAAATAAGCATTTTTTTGCTTTGATAATATTTTTACATATAGAAATAACAAAAATAAAAAAAAACCGTAAACAAAAAAACATACAAAGTACCCTCGAGGAATACTCTTTATGAGTACCCCAGAGGAACAAAATAGTGAAGTGAGTTCTAACGGCAGAAATGCCTATTTTACTGTGAGTTTTGATGCTCATAATGATAACAATAAAAATAAAAAATCTGATAATAGACTTGCTGTGAGTTCTGAAGCTCTTAATAAAAATCAAAAATCTGATAATAGACTTTTTCTAACGGCAAAACCACAGTTTCGTCAGCGATCAACTTCGCTTTGTCGAATGCCAACTAGTGAATCGTTGACATTATTGCCTAGTACTTCTACATTTAACTCAGCGATATCATCCGCTTCGGGCTCGTGGTCAACAATTAAACAAGTTGTTACTGAAGACAACAGTAGTACAAAACCAAAGGTACAAGTAGGAATGGACAGATATATAACCATTTTAAAGCGCGGGCGAAGCCCAAATTCTACTAAAATTGGATCCGCCCCAAAGATGTCTAGGGATAACAGCACATCTTCTATCAATCGTCAAAATCGTTTTTCATTATTGCAAGACAAAAACGACAAGCCCGCTGCATCATCGCAAAAGTCTTTTAAGCCACCACCTATTTATCTGAGAGAAAAAAATTCAAACGCGCTTCTAAAAAATCTACTGTCGACCATTGGTGAAAATACTTTTCACATCATTCCAATTAAACGAGGTAATATTGATGAAACTAAAATCCAAATATATGATGAAAAAGATTTCCGAAAAATTGTTAGTGAGTTTGAAAAAAATAAAACAAATTTTTATACATATCAACTTAAGAGTGCTAAAGGCCTACAAATAGTATTAAAGGGCATAGATTCATATGTTGAGCCTGAAGAAGTAAAATGTGCACTTATCGAACAAGGATTTAAAGTAAAAATTGTTACCAATATAATCAATAGAGAGAAGATTCCCCAGCCTCTATTTCGTTGTGAACTGGAGCCGAATGATATACAGTTAAAGAAAAATGAGACGCACCCAATTTATAGTCTAAAATACCTTTTACACCGAAAAATCACAGTTGAAGAGCCACGTAAGCGTTCAGGTCCCGTACAGTGCCATAATTGCCAAGAATATGGCCACACAAAAACCTACTGCAAATTACCTACAGTTTGTGTTATCTGCGGTGAATTGCATGGTACTGCTAACTGTACCAAGCCAAAAGTACAAGCTGAAAAAAAATGCAGTAATTGTGGAGAAACTCACACCGCTAATTACAGAGGATGCCGTGTATATTCTCTCGTTAAACAGGCTATGGGTCAAAAATCTAAATTAGCTCCAGTTCAATCAGCAAATGCTTACTCCGCCACTCTGCCTCAAACTAGCCAACTAGTTAATTCACGTGTATCGTATGCCGATGCTGCTAAGACTAGTTCTATTCCCACACAAAATGTTCCACCGCCAAGTAATTCAACGAATGCAAACTCTAGCTTTAACTTTAGTCGTCTTGAAGCTACTATTGAGAATCTGGTGCTAACTATAAACAACTTTACAACAAATATGACTAGCATGATGCAAGTAATGCTGAGAATGCAGAATACTCTGCTTCAAGCATTAGTCAACAAACCATGAACACGTTAAAACTATGTTTCTGGAACGCAAACGGCATTCGCCAACATAAAAATGAACTTGAGCACTTCCTCACGGAAAAAAATATTGATATAATGATGGTCTCTGAGACTCACTTGACTTCGAGAAGCTGCTTTAAAATAAATGGTTACACTCTATATGATTCAAAGGACCCGAGAGGGAGAGCATGCGGTGGATCAGCAATTCTAATTAAGTCAAGACTCAAGCACTATATCCTTGAGAACGTTAGTGAAGAATATATGCAAGCTACGAATATTTTCGTAGAAAATTTTTGTGCGAACTTCGTGATATCATCAATTTACTCACCTCCCAGATTTTCAGTTACCGAAGATCAGTATGAGAAGTTCTACAAATCGCTTGGATCTTGTTTCGTGGCAGCTGGTGACTACAATGCAAAACATACGTACTGGGGCTCGCGTCTTGTTACACCTAGAGGTAGAGCGTTGTTTAATACAATTTCAAAAATGGGCTTAGATGTCATTTCGGGTGGGGAGCCTACTTACTGGCCTACTGACGTAAGAAAAACTCCAGATGTTATAGATTTTGGCGTCACGAAAAATATCCATAGGGACTTAATTCACGTAGAGGGCTCTCTAGATCTGTCCTCCGATCACTCTCCCACAATAGTTACAATTTTCAACCCACTAAGGAGTGATTTAACTAACTCATATGCGAAAACGATTAATAGGGTCAACTGGCTAGGATTCAAAAAATATATTAGTAGTCACTGCGTAGAAAACATTCAGCTTAGATCACCTGATGATAATGAATTTAATATTGGCAATCTTAACGAATATATTAAACAGGCTACTGAACATGCCACTACTTCCTATCCGCTGACTGGCTTTAATAGAATTTATTCTACGGAAATTGAACGTCTTGTATGTGAAAAAAGGAGAGCTAGAAGAGAATGGCAACAACACCGATCACCCCTAAATAAAATCAGAGTTAAAGAATGTACTAAACGACTCAAAGAGCTGTTATCGTCGGAAAAGACTGCATTACTGGAAAAGTATTTAGAAGGTCTTGATGTAACGTCAACATCTAATTACTCTTTATGGCGCGCTACTAGAAATCTTAAAAGACCCGTTGATCTCAAATCACCATTGCGTACTTCGACTGGAGGGTGGGCAAGAAGCGATAGTGAGAAAGGTAACTTATTTTCTGAGCATTTAAAATCTGTATTCACTCCCAATTCATGTACGGGTGCTGCCGATTTACCGAGTGTAGTCTCTCTACCCCCTCGTCCCTTAAGGTTTAAGATGCGTGAACTACAAAAAATAGTTGCTGAACTCGACCCTAAGAAAGCTCCAGGTATTGATGGCATTAGTAACAAGATGCTGATGAACTTGCCTCATATTGCAATAAGAATTTTGCTATTTATTTTTAATGCCATTTTACGAATGCAGTATTTTCCACATAACTGGAAACTTGCCAAGATTAAAATGATTCCAAAGCCAGGCAAAGATCTTACCAAGGCTGAGTCATATAGGCCTATAAGCTTACTTTCAACAATTTCAAAGCTTTTCGAAAAGCTGCTCATGGCTAAATTGTCCACAATTTTAGCTGATACTGGGTGCATCCCGGACCATCAATTTGGCTTTAGAAGTCAGCATAGCACTATTGAGCAAACGCATAGATTGGTTCAAATTATAAGGAGGACTTTTGAAGAAAAGAAGTATTGTTCTGCCCTTTTTATTGATGTTTCTCAGGCATTTGACAAAGTATGGCACAAAGGCCTAGTTTTAAAATTGAAGACATACCTACCAATAAATATACAAAAGCTTTTGGAAAGTTATATTGTTGATAGGACATTTACCGTTGTGGAAGGAGACTTCATGAGTGTACCCGAATCTATATCTTCTGGTGTGCCACAGGGTAGTATTCTGGGGCCAGTCTTGTATCTAATATATACTTGTGATATGCCTGTGAGCAATAACATCCACACTTCTACATTTACCGATGATACAGCCTGTTTGAGTATTCACAAAAACCCTGATGAGGCATCCCGCAATCTCCAAGCACACATTACCCAGCTTGAAATATGGTTGAACTTATGGAGAATTAAAGTCAATGAACAAAAGTGTGTTCATATAACGTTTACCCTAAGAAAAGATACCTGTTCCCCCATTCGAATCAACAATCAAAATATTCCTCAACATTCTCAAGTCAAATACCTTGGCATACACCTTGATCGAAGGCTTACATCGAAATATCATATTGACTCTAAGTTAACCCAAATGAAACTTAAATTGACTCAAATATATTGGTTAATTGGCAGAAATTCAACACTCAGCCTAGACTGCAAACTTTTGATATACAAGTCGCTTTTGAAGCCAATATGGTGCTATGGAATTCAGCTGTGGGGCACTGCAGCCTCAAATGTCGAGAGGATCCAAACTCGAGTCACATCCTAATCCGCTTGCCCGTAATATTTTGAGCTTTACTGGACACATCCGCTTAAAAAAAGGGACACAAGGGCTCTTATACCCAACACTCCAGATGGGACTGCTTAAAAATACTTTTTTTTGATTATCACTACTTATGTATTATTTATAACTATCACTAAGCTTATGTCCGATATTGGTCGGGCCTAATAATTATATTTAGATTTAAGATTTGATTACTTATTGTTAGTTCATTTTTGAAGATACAATAAATAAATATGTATATAAAAAAAAAAAAAAAAAAAATTGATTACGTGAACAAGTTGCCAAATAAAAAAAGTAAGTACTTCCCAAGAATCGATTATTTTAGTCTCACGCCTTGTTAAAATCATTAAGTTGGTAATCCAGTAAGGAACAGCTTCCACCAAAAATTCTTAATTCCAAACCCGATTACCTTTTTTCTATGTACATATCGCCCCTTAAGGCAAAAATCTACTACCATTTTTATAGTTTTTCAAGAAAAAGACAAAACTTGATTAAATTGTTCCAAGCGGTAGTATATTCCGTTTATAAAATCACAATTTTTTAAGATATAACTTTACAATAAAATAAACGAAAACCTAGTTCTGATCTTTCATTTGTATGCACGTACTTATACAGGTGCCTTCAATGTTCCTTTACTGTATTTTTTATTTGTGCTGTCTGATAAAAATATGATTACGTTTTATATAATTTTACTATGTACAATATGTGATATTGCAATAATATTGCATTACTTCATGATGTGCTTAGTGGCAATACAAAATAAGTGCATTTTACGACATACGATTAGCTGCTAATGCAATATTAATCCATTACTTTTAAGAGATTTTATTTTAGTGCAAAAAATAGTGCACTACAATTATACAATTTAAATTTTCACAAAAATTTTTGTTTTTCAATCAGTGTTTATGAAAAGTAATGCAAGTTGCCCAGATCTGGTTGTAATCATCTGTTTTTGGCATTCATTCATTACTTTTACACAAACAAAACGCATGTTGTTTTTGTATTTTATTAGTTGTTGTAGACCTGCATATACTTTATATAAATATACTTTGTTTACAACTACAACTAAAGCTGAAAAAAAGTCAGCCAATGTAGTAAAGTAAAAAAATAAAAAACATGTTGATTATTGAGTTCTTGTTTAAACTTTGTTATTTGTTGAACTTCTCATTTGTTTAAATGAAAGTTTATAACATAATAACTCTAGTTGTTCTAAGAAATTTGGGTAAAGGTTCCCTGAGGATCTGCATTAGCAACAGTGAAATGCGCATAGGATCCAGCTAAACCCCTCAATAATCAATTTCACTGTATTCATAATAAAAAAGTTATTTTACTAATTAAGTAAAATAATAATTTGGGATTATTAGTGCGTTAATAAACATTAAACTTAAATTGTAGCAATTCCCAAAAATAAAACACTAAATTTTTTTAATTTTTGGTCGCCTTCGCGACGTATTTATTTGTTCTTCATGCCGTGTATATGCACACCTGTTATCATCTTTTTGTTCAACAACTTTATGTTGACATACTTTAAATTTGGTGACCATTTGATTCAATAATTTAAGATTAAAAAAAATATATCAATGGCAAACATTATTATTATTTCGCAAATAAAAAAGCTGGCAACTAATGAAATTGCAAAGGCGAAATAAATAATTAAATAATGAATCTTTAAGAAAAATTAATACATTAAAAATCTATAGGTGTATTTCAGTACGGGCAAATATTTAGCAGTTAAATGAATATTAAATAAAAAAAATATATATGTATATAAATAATGATATATGTATAGCAAGAGGTAAAAGAAGTTTGTAAGTATTTGAAACAAAACACTAAAAAATGTTTGCTAGAATTTATTGTATACCATAGAGATAAATGCAAGCGCGGCTCCATGACAATCCCCAGAAACAAGAAAACTGCCAGAAATGCAGATAACTCAAGGCGCATAGTCTCCTGAAGCCAACAATATCACAGACCGATTTTTCAAAAACAAAGTCAACAGGAGCTGAAGCAACAAGTAATTCTCTTATTCAACGGTCATAGTACATTTATGACAGATAATGAAACAGAACTACATTTGAGATGAATTATTGACTGCCATAACAGAACTCCCAGTAGTCTGCAGGGTCAGATTACTCCGGGAGTCAAGTCCCAGTAATACTTCAAGGCAAATCTTTATATAGATTACTGTAATGAAATTCAATACACTTTACTTTGTCAGTGCAGCAGCAAAAACAAATTATTATTTTATTGTATTTTATATATTTTTTATTGTAACTATCTATAAGCATCAGCATAATTTGTGGGAAATTATTGACAACAAATTTATGCTGATTAGAATTAAAATTAGTATTTAAGCAAAAGAATTTTTAAATAAAGAATCATTAATTTTTGTATCTTGAATAATCAACACACCTGAGTTTATTATTAAAACTTAACATTACAACTCTATGAAATCAACTTCAGAATATTGACATTCAAAATATTCCTCAACATTCTCAAGTCAAATACCTTGGCATACACCTTGATCGAAGGCTTACATGGAAATATCATATTGACTCTAAGTTAACCCAAATGAAACTTAAATTGACTCAAATATATTGGTTAATTGGCAGAAATTCAACACTCAGCCTAGACTGCAAACTTTTGATATACAAGTCGCTTTTGAAGCCAATATGCTGCTATGGAATTCAGCTGTGGGGCACTGCTTCAGCTTCAAATGTCGAGAGAATCCAACGAAGGCAAAACAAAATTTTACGTTTGATAACATCTGCTCCATGGTACGTTAAAAATTCAAATATTCATCGTGATTTAAATATGCCACTAGTGAGTGAAGAAATTGCAAAATACGCAGGGAAATATTTAACCAAACTCGAGTCACATCCTAATCCGCTTGCCCGTAATATTTTGAGCTTTACTGGACACATCCGCTTAAAAAAAGGGACACAAGGGCTCTTATACCCAACACTCCAGATGGGACTGCTTAAAAATACTTTTTTTTGATTATCACTACTTATGTATTATTTATAACTATCACTAAGCTTATGTCCGATATTGGTCGGGCCTAATAATTATATTTAGATTTAAGATTTGATTACTTATTGTTAGTTCATTTTTGAAGATACAATAAATAAATATGTATATAAAAAAAAAAAAAAAAAAAAATAGATTACGTGAACAAGTTGCCAAATAAAAAAAGTAAGTACTTCCCAAGAATCGATTATTTTAGTCTCACGCCTTGTCAAAATCATTAAGTTGGTAATCCAGTAAGGAACAGCTTCCACCAAAAATTCTTAATTCCAAACCCGATTACCTTTTTTCTATGTACATATCGCCCCTTAAGGCAAAAATCATATCACTACCATTTTTATAGTTTTTCAAGAGAAAGACAAAACTTGATTAAATTGTTCCAAGCGGTAGTATATTCCGTTTATAAAATCACAATTTTTTAAGATATAACTTTACAATAAAATAAACGAAAACCTAGTTCTGATCTTTCATTTGTATGCACGTACTTATACAGGTGCCTTCAATGTTCCTTTACTGTATTTTTTATTTGTGCTGTCTGATAAAAATATGATTACGTTTTATATAATTTTACTATGTACAATATGTGATATTGCAATAATATTGCATTACTTCATGATGTGCTTAGTGGCAATACAAAATAAGTGCATTTTACGACATACGATTAGCTGCTAATGCAATATTAATCCATTACTTTTAAGAGATTTTATTTTAGTGCAAAAAATAGTGCACTACAATTATACAATTTAAATTTTCACAAAAATTTTTGTTTTTCAATCAGTGTTTATGAAAAGTAATGCAAGTTGCCCAGGTCTGGTTGTAATCATCTGTTTTTGGCATTCATTCATTACTTTTACACAAACAAAACGCATGTTGTTTTTGTATTTTATTAGTTGTTGTAGACCTGCATATACTTTATATAAATATACTTTGTTTACAACTACAACTAAAGCTGAAAAAAAGTCAGCCAATGTAGTAAAGTAAAAAAATAAAAAACATGTTGATTATTGAGTTCTTGTTTAAACTTTGTTATTTGTTGAACTTCTCATTTGTTTAAATGAAAGTTTATAACATAATAACTCTAGTTGTTCTAAGAAATTTGGGTAAAGGTTCCCTGATGATCTGCATTAGCAACAGTGAAATGCGCATAGGATCCAGCTAAACCCCTCAATAATCAATTTCACTGTATTCATAATAAAAAAGTTATTTTACTAATTAAGTAAAATAATAATTTGGGATTATTAGTGCGTTAATAAACGTTAAACTTAAATTGTAGCAATTCCCAAAAATAAAACACTAAATTTTTTTAATTTTTGGTTGCCTTCGCGACGTATTTATTTGTTCTTCATGCCGTGTATATGCACACCTGTTATCATCTTTTTGTTCAACAACTTTATGTTGACATACTTTAAATTTGGTGACCATTTGATTCAATAATTTAAGATTAAAAAAAATATATCAATGGCAAACATTATTATTATTTCGCAAATAAAAAAGCTGGCAACTAATGAAATTGCAAAGGCGAAATGAATAATTAAATAATGAATCTTTAAGAAAAATTAATACATTAAAAATCTATAGGTGTATTTCAGTACGGGCAAATATTTAGCAGTTAAATGAATATTAAATAAAAAAAATATATATGTATATAAATAATGATATATGTATAGCAAGAGGTAAAAGAAGTTTGTAAGTATTTGAAACAAAACACTAAAAAATGTTTGCTAGAATTTATTGTATACCATAGAGATAAATGCAAGCGCGGCTCCATGACAATCCCCAGAAACAAGAAAACTGCCAGAAATGCAGATAACTCAAGGCGCATAGTCTCCTGAAGCCAACAATATCACAGACCGATTTTTCAAAAACAAAGTCAACAGGAGCTGAAGCAACAAGTAATTCTCTTATTCAACGGTCATAGTACATTTATGACAGATAATGAAACAGAACTACATTTGAGATGAATTATTGACTGCCATAACAGAACTCCCAATAGTCTGCAGGGTCAGATTACTCCGGGAGTCAAGTCCCAGTAATACTTCAAGGCAAATCTTTATATAGATTACTGTAATGAAATTCAATACACTTTACTTTGTCAGTGCAGCAGCAAAAACAAATTATTATTTTATTGTATTTTATATATTTTTTATTGTAACTATCTATAAGCATCAGCATAATTTGTGGGAAATTATTGACAACAAATTTATGCTGATTAGAATTAAAATTAGTATTTAAGCAAAAGAATTTTTAAATAAAGAATCATTAATTTTTGTATCTTGAATAATCAACACACCTGAGTTTATTATTAAAACTTAACATTACAACTCTATGAAATCAACTTCAGAATATTGACATTCATTTGAGTACACCTCAATCAGCAATTTTACGGATTTATATTCCAATATCCGAAGTGTGGAAGTTTTTCGCAATGGGATCCTAAAATCAGAAAGTAAGATGGTTCATCGCAAATTAGTGGAAGTTTACATTCAACGTCACTACAAGCAGCTCAGTAATCCTGAAGATATTAAAAGTATAGTGAATGTAGAAACTCTATACTATAGTGAATGTAGAAACTCTATCTCTAACCAATTGATTGAAAATAAAAATTAACTAACGAATTGAATGAGGAGTAACTTCAAAGTGGATTCAAATGGACAATCAGTCAGTAATTTGCTTAAAAATGGCTACGATGTGCAATATTATATTTCGAACAAGCTGATATGTGTATTAACAATGTTTTGATGTGATGAACCAACAAGGTAAATATCCCGTATATAAGTGTACATGTCGTTCGTTCCAAGATGGGTGCTGCAACTTCTTTCCATATGTCAGAATGCTTGACCCATTTCCTGCTGTTAGAATAATGTCCGATCGTTTATTACTATTCCTAAATTTTGAGGATGGTAAAACATAAATTTGGGCACCACTATCAACTAAAAACTTAATTTTACTATTTCGATCAAAAATAAAAAGGCGACTTGAAGTAAAATCAATATTTCCATTGTTCGTCGCTGCAACAATGGATGGCTTTAGTTTGTTGAATTATTGTTGCCATTAGAAAATGAGCAAAGTTGTTCACATTTCCTCGCTCTAGAACCATACCTATAATGAAAACGACACAACCAGTTTTTATTTAAGGAACGACCCCGAGAACGTGAACTACTTCTACTATAATTTCTAGATAAAGGCCGTGAAGTTCGGTATTCAAAATCTCTTTTAAGTGAACTTACTTCCAGTGACAATTTATTTACACTTTCACATAAAGAAGTAGTTATATCTTGTTATTATAATAGTAAAAACTTCTCCATTATACATAATTCCCCACAATCTATCCGCTAACTGAATCAATTCAGTTTGATCGCTAATATTAGACCCTGTCAAAGCAACATTAAGGGATTTGGGTAACTCACGTAGCCAAAGCTTTTTTAAAATGTCTTGACTAAAACTTGAACCCGCAAGCAATGCCAAAGTTCTAAAAAATTCCGAAGGCTTTCTGTCGTCCATAGCGCTATCCGAGAGAATTTGATCTAATTTATTATTTTCACTTAAGGAATGACGTTCGATTAGAATTTTCTTTCAATTAATGTACCGATCATTTTCTGCAGGGTTCTGAATAGTATCTAAAACTTTTATTATAACTTCTTCCGGAAGAGCCGTGATAATATATTCATATTTTGTCTGATCAGTTGAAATACCCTTAGTTGCAAACTGCATTTCCGCGTGTGCAAACCAGGCCTCTGGACAATTAGTCCAAAATTGAGGGAGTTTGACCGAAGAAGCACAAATGTCTAAGTCTATTTGCGGAAAACTATTAATCGTCTGAGCATTGGGTACCATATGTGTGTTTGTGTTATCAGCTGTAGAGATTGACTGTGTAGATCAGGAATTTTGTGGTTGGAAGTTACAACGTTTTGGAGAGCGTGTGGTCATATTAAACGTGATACAAAAACGTTAAATGCAAAAAAAATATAGTACAAATATTCAGTTATGTACTTATGTATATATATGAGTAGTATAAAATAACTTTAAATAACATATGACTTATCTTGCTTGTATCCTGCCAGCTTCCATGTTTTAATTCACTTGAATAATTTATTTTAATTGATATCAGCTTCAAAAGGTAGATGATGAAGTATATTTTGATTTTGATTCCATTAAATATGATGCAAATAAAGTTTAAAATTCCAGTTTAAGTTTAAGATTCCATAAATACTATCCAAATTGTTCTTTGCCCAAAAGGTAGTTGATTGAAGTAAATCTCTTTCAATGTAATATAAATAATTTCCTAGCACAATTCCAAATATGCAGGATCGCCAATTATGTATTCACATAAAACACATTTATATTTTAATGTTGATATGAAATGTACATATATTTTATTTATAAATTAATATTTATTTTATTTAAGACAATGAAGTTATGATAATGAAAATTATTATTCGAATGAATTTTTAAAGTTAACAAATTAATAAATGAATATTTGATATATTTTAATTTTAATAAAAATATAATAAACTACAAACTAAGTTTCTTAAAGATACAGTACCTACATATATATATATAAAATTAAAATTTTTATTTACATGTATAGTTAATGTACATATGTTTACATATATATTTTTGTTCGTGAAGAAGGACACCGAAGGTATATGTATGTATATATATATTACATATATATACCTATATATACCTATATATATATATAGGTATATGCACGTATGTACATATGTATTTTTTTGTGAGCGATACTTTTAGGAATGGATTATACTATTGGATATTATAATTATCATTAAGAAGATAACTGAATTATTATTGAACTTTAGATGAATACATTTTTTTCTTAAGCATTTCACTAATGGAAGAATAAAACTGTAATATGAAATTGAAAATGAATCACTAAGGTATACAAATTACTTGATTGATTAAATGTAAAATATAGGGGGCGAAAAGTAACTCAAATATGGGCTGATGATAACATCAATGGTCAACAGCAGGTAGGGTGGGAAATTTAGACCTTGAAGAATACATCCATCTTTTTCCTCGTTAGTTAACCAGAATCCTTTTGCTGCTATCCTACACTAACTATCTGTTTGTGAGCTCCTCCATAAGGTATCACCACTTACGCCCGTTACCCTGAGCTAAGTCCGAAGTATAGCTAGGTGTGCATACCTGTGATGACCGCAGATGAGTAAATTGTTCGTTACAGCTAATTAATGGCACCCAACGTGGGGCCCTTCTGCGGAAAAGAAAAAGTCAACAACACCTTCTACTATTTATATCAACATGACGGCTCCACTTCAATAATAGAAGAAAAATTAAATAGATTTGCAAACATATTAGATAATTTTCAATAGCACTGTATATTTATTTTTTTGGTTTCCGATATGCCGACAGGCTTACAATCCTATTGATTCCGCACCAGAAATTGTGCTGACCCATCCGGAGAATAATAATGTTAGACATAGAGGGGGAGCGATTCCACGTAATAGACCCAATACCAGGTCACAGAAGCAACCTAAGCCACATGAGTTAGATCTAATAGACCACATACAGACTCCTAATTAGGGTCCAAATTCAGCAACGGCTAGGGCTAACCACATATTTGAACAACGATTTCAAAATATTATTTCCGAATCACTGGACACCTTCAGGTCAGAATTTTTCTCCGCGATCAGTGGTGAGATTCAGACCATGCTCCAAAACGCTACCATTGGAAACAACAGGCAGAATAATAACTCAAATTCCAATCACGTACGCAACGTACAGTCACACCTACCAAACCCTATTTCAGAAAGAACAGATCGTTCATTATTGTCAAGTTTTAGAAATCCTACCGAACTTGAGTGGCCACAAGTTTAGCATGCAAGGTACTTCAAGACCTTCCTAGCCTATCAGGCAGAGTGGACATTTACCCTTACCAGTAGATGTAAACAATGTGGCACTAACTTCTCCCCAAATTTCAAACTTAATTAACAATTGGCACTTGAGTATTCAGGTTTGAACAATGATGTATCGGTAGATGAATTTATATATAGACATCAATTAACACAACGGTAATTTCGAGTTACTAGTCGAACATGTATATTTCCTATTTGAGGGAGAAGTGGTTCTAGAGGTTACACCGACAAACGGATTTCCGCCGGTATGGGGAGATCTTTGTGATGCCCTTTGCAGGGAGTTCAAAGATACGTCGACCGATTACGATATCAAAGACGACATGCGACTCCGAAAGCAAAAGAATTGACACATTTTTAGACTCGACGATAAACTTGAGCGATAAACTTAGAACTCCTATCAATGAAGCCGAATTTATTGCAATTGTTACTCAAAATCTAAAAATTGACCTGCGTCATGAGATGCTTCATGTGAATATAAATGATATTACAGCGTTGAAAAACGAAAAGGTTTTTTGGATGTTTCTTCAAATTCATTTCAAAAATTCAGATTCCTTCGTCCAAACATATCTGAAGTAGTCCTAGAGCCAGGCACTAAGAAGACTGAAAATGATGTAGAAGAATTATCGAATGAAATAAATGAGATAATATCACCTTCTATGCAAAAATGTTGGAATTGCGAGGGTAGTGGCCATCGATACCAGGATTGCTTAGCTCCCAGACGCATATTCTATTACGGCTGTGGAGGCCTAGGCATATATAAGCCCACCTGCTCTAAATGATTGCCCAAGCAGGGAAACTCCAATCAGGATGTTCGTCGGTCCATGAGCGGACATCCGCTAAGACCATTAGGAATCCCTCCCAATAAAAGTTTAAAAAAACACAGACATTTCTAATAGACCAATGGAAACCACCAACCTAAGCAACCATCGAACTACAACTCGATACCGTATTTTACCTTATAATGAAAGACTAGATAGGTATCAGAAAGTACGCGCGAGGATATTTTCAAATTCTCGCCCATCTGCAAAACATTTCAGATCAGTGTCACGTATACGAAACTATTGGGCGCAGAGAAAAAAACTTAAGAATTTTATATCCTCTATAAATTTTACTGAGTTTGGCACCCGACCATTTGTGACTATTTGTTTCTTAAAAAGAAAAGTACTTGCCCTGCTAGATAGTGAAGCCAATAAGTCATGCTTTGCGGGATACTTGTGTAGGGACCTGTTAGGAAGTCACATCTCGGACCTCAATAGGTTCTCAGGAAACGTCAGAGCAGTAGACGGTCAGCATCAAAAAGTCGTAGGTTCTATCTCTCTGGACGTTCAGTATGGTAGCATTCAAAATAAACTAGATATCAAAGTAAACTAGATATCGGAATCACTGCATTTCTTTCTTCTGAGGAAGAGGGGTTAGGATTGACCAATTTGATTGAGCACAGAATCGATACTGGCTTTACGGACCCAATAAAGCAGTGGTTCTACCCTATGTCCCCCGCGAGAGAGATAGATTATTATTTGAAGAGGTAGATAGAATGCTTCAATTGGGCGTAATAGAGGTAGCGAATAGCTTGCCATGGTTATCTCCCGGTATTTTGTTAGTTAAACCGGGAAAAATAAGGTTTTGTCTGGACGCACGTAGACTAATTGAAGTCACTGTCAAGGATGCCTATCCTATCCCTAATATAGATGGTTTGATCTTGCGATTGCCGCCGGTGAATGTGATATCAAATAAAGATCTGAATAACGCCTTTTGGCAGATTAAACTGTCAAAGGAATCTTGTCCGAAAATGGCATTTACTCTTCCCAATCGACCACTTTATCAGTTTGTTAGGATGCCCTTTGGGCTGTATAATGCTCCTCAAACTATGTGCCGATTGATGGACAGGGTGATAACCTATGCCATGAAAAGCCTCGTCTTTGTTTACTTGGACGATCTACTCGTGGTATCACATTCACTGGATGAGCATATAGCGCACCTTCTCCAGGTAGCATCCTTGTTGCGGAAGGCGGGGCTAACCATTAATTTTAAGAAAAGCTAGTTTGGACTGAGAAAAGTAATATATTTGAGTTACGTAGTAGGCAATGGGTCACTGTTGGTCGATCCTGATAAAGTAAAAGCAATTTATGATTACCCCGTCCCTAAAACAGTAAAGCAGGTTTGTCAGTTTTTGGGGCTCGCTGGGTGGTATAGACGATTTGCTGCGGACTAGACAAAGAAAAAGTTTTTGCGTGGAATGCGGAGGCTCAAGTAGCATTTGATGCATTAAAAAATAGCCTGACTTCAGCACCCTTCCTGGTTCATCCGGACTACCATAAACCATTTCTTGTCCAGTGCGATGCTAGCCAGTATGGAGTTGGTGTCTTAGCGCAACGTAATGAGAATGGATACGAACGCCCATAGCATTTATGTCTCATAAATTAAACAGAGCCCAAAGAAACTACTCTGTTACTAAGCTGGAATGCTTGGCAGTAGTGTTAGCCATAAATAAATTTCGTCCTTATACCGAAGGACACGAGTTTGTACTTGTTACGGATCATGCCAGCCTCAAGTGGCTTATGCGCTAAAAAGACTTGAGCGGTAGGTTAGCTCGGTGGGCACTAAAGCTCCAAGGATTCGATTTTTCAATAGAGCATCGTAAAGGAAAGGCTAATGTCGTCGCAGACGCCTTTTTCTCGATCTTTTTATAGCAAGGATGCTTTCGTAGAAGCGTGGGAAATTGACGCCTTACCTATTATTGACCAGACTTTAAAGTGGATGGTAAATTTATATATCGTAGAACTACATTCGATCGAAGTTTGGAATCAGACTCGTGGAAACTGTTGGTGGCAAACCACTTGCATAACGATGTGTTAGTGGCCTCTCATGTTCACCCTGCTTCATCTCACGGAGGGATAGCGAAGACACTAGAGTGGGTGCGTAGGTCTTTTTACTGGCCCGGAATGGTAGCCGACATACGAAGATATATAGCACATTGTGAACTATGTACCACTTCAAAGGTTCCATGAGGCAAATGGTGGAGTCAGAAAGACCGTTTCAGTGGCTATACGTAGATTTTGTTAATATATAGGAATATAGGAATTTTTGTGGTCATGGACCACTTTAGCAAATTTACGTTTCTTAAACCTCTCAAAAAATTAAATTCCAACCTTATTATGTCTTATTTGAAGGAAAATATTTTTGATTGTTTTGGCGTCCCGGACGTCATAGTTTCGGACAATGGGAGTCAGTTTAAAAGCAAGGATTTTGTTTCATTTTTAGCTAAATATGGCATCAAACAGGCACTAACCGCTGTATATTTGCCACAGGTGAACGCCAGCGAACGTGTGAATAGATTAATGAGGAGTTACGTTCCTACATTTGTCAGGACCAAATAAATTGGGATTTATTTCTAAGCAACATTAACAGTGCTCTACGTAACAGTATCCATCAAAGTTTGGGTTATTCTCCATATTTCGTCGTTTTTTGACAGAGTATGTTGACTTATGGTGGTGATTACCAGATTCTTCTATATCCGGGTCTTTTTACAGAAAATGCTTCGCTTATGGCTAGACCTGACAGATTTCAATATATTTGTGATATGATAAAAGACCGCATGAAAGTTTCGTATGACAGAAATGTCCATGCTTATACTCTTAGGTCCAAATCTCGAAATTTTCAGGTTAGATAGATTGACACGAGAAGGAATTTTGCACAAAGCAATTTTTTACGCCACTTTAATTCTAAACTCGCTCCTATTGGGGTTCAGTGCGAAGTAGTGGAAAAGGTGGGAAATTCATGCTATGTTTTGCAGGGTAGTATATCAGAAAGCCTTGTGAGATAATTCGAGGAAAGTAAAACTCTGATGATAGAGGTTGAAAGTGATATTATGAATCTTGCCTGTTGTTGTTTTTTTTTTGGTAAGAATTATATACTATTTGTTTTACAGGATTTTTTTCATAATTCTATAATCAGAATTTTTGTGAACTTGCTACTGTTTCCAACACGTCTAAAGATTAAACTTAATAATGTCGTACCTTGTCGACTTACTGATCTAATATGTAAAAATATTTGATACTAATAAGTAAACTTTTATTTTTCCTTTTGACTATTGCTCACCCCACAAAATATAAAAAAATAGTGTGGGGGCACAGTTGGGACAGTTGTATTAAATCAGTTTTTTTTCGAGAAAATTGTAAGTGCATGCCAGATATACCGAAAGCAATTTATTTCATCAAATTACGATATATAGGCATACTTTTATTGACAAGTTCCCTAAAGTTGGATGTCTATAAAATCCCGGAGTAGGTTTAACAAGAATATCCGGATATCGTTTGGAATAGCTATCATTTTGGCCTACCACTGTAACTAGTTCCTATGTGTAGGACTCTAACCTTAAACAATAACTTCTCATATCGAATTACTCAACCTAAGGGAGTACATACTTATTACATAATTTATTACTTATCCGAGTCACCAATTTAATATTATTCACTAGGCCAGGAATAACCAGCATTAGGCTGTTCAATTCATCCAATTTCGAGAGTAACAATTAGACTAATTTTAAGTACAAAATTTTTCATAATACCAATTAATTAACTACTAGCATTTATTGACCTGAGGTTAAAGCAACGATTACTGACATAATTTGATAATCCAGAATATTCCCACTTAACACTACCATTACCGCAATCTTAAAGTTAAATTATCTAACAGTACTAGCCCATATGGGACGCTCTAACAACTAATTCCTTCTTCTGATAGAAATACAAAATCCATTGACAAACTTTTCAACCACCGATTCATCAGGCCTGTGTGACATTGTGGAAGAAAACGAACAACCTGTAAGTCAATTGATACTAAAATATGAAAAGTATTATTTAAAATATGTATACATATAAAGAAAAACTAAACTTAAAACATAATCAAAATACAATTACAACATAATTAAAAATATTGTTAAAATTTCTAGATTTATATGCATGGACGTATATTTAAGTCAACTCATCTATCATCATACACCCGTACATACGTATGCATATACTTCAATTTGTGAAAAGTAAAGACAACCAACAACAAACACCCGGAGATCTCACTAAACAATGTAGTACACATACTAAGGGGATAGAAATCATATATTTAGTACCGCGGTGACCTTTCAAAGTAGAGTCCTAGGATACCGACGTGCACTTCCTAATTATAAAATCTAGTTTGATTTACATAGAAATCCCTTACGGATTGTATATAAGTTTAGTGTACATTTTAGTGTAATATGCATAATTGGGCACCATCGCACCAACCACGATTTCTTACATAGAATGGTAAAAATAAACTCCTTCTGTGTTATTAAAAGTACTATTAAGCGCCTCATCCCTGATCCCAAGTGTTAATATATAGTACTCTCTCGTATGTTGTGACTATCCCGCTATAAGAGGGAATCGAAGTTTCGTTACAGCACTTTTATAAACATATTCTTACAAATCTACCTACATATATATAGGTATGTACGAAATGTAAATAAGTATATGCATACATTCGTACAAAAGTTATCTATAAGTGAAAATTTGTTTACTTATATATATATATATATATATATATATATATATATATATATATATATATATATATATATATATATACGTATATGCACGTATGTACATGTATTTTCTTGTGAGCGATACTTTTAGGAATGGATTATACTATTGGATATTATAATTATCATTAAGAAGATAACTGAATTATGATTGAACTTTAGATGCATAAATTTTTTTCTTAAGCATTTCACTAATGGAAGAATCAAGTTGTAATATGAAAGTGAAAATGAATCACTAAGGTATACAAATTACTTGGTTGATTAAATGTAAAATATAGGGGGCGAAAAGTAACTCATGATGATAAAATCAATGTTCAACAGCAGGTAGGGTGGGAAATTTAGACCTTAAAGAATACATCCATCTTTTTCCTCGTTAGTTAACTAGAATCCTTTTGCTTACAATGGTGCTAGCTTACACAACCATTTCATTTAATTTTTTTTTTGCTATCCCTGCACACTATCTTCTATTTTAACTATCTGTTCGTGCGCTCCTCCATAAGGTATAACCACGCCCGTTACCCTGAGCTAAGTCTGAAGTATAGCTAGGTGTGCAGACTTGTGATGACCGGAGATGAGTAAATTGTTCGTTACATCATGTATTATGTATTTGATTAGAGTTATGTGTTTGGATTAAATCCTACTATTGGCAGCTAGGTGCGGCCGTAATTAAAGGATTATATATGTGACATTTTGTTTTTGTTAAAAATTAATGTCTCTATTAATTCAAAATATGTACAAAAAGCAAAACTATAATCTAAAAATAAAATATTATTAAAAATGGCGTTGTCGCGCAAGCCGTCTATTAAAAAAAGTGAAAAAGGAAGAATTGACATCTTGTCATTTATAAGAAACGTTGTCAGATTATTTTGCAGAGCTGGTTAGTCCACCACAGTGCCCCCTCCCTCGAGGGATCTAGCACCTATTCTCTCAATTTGGATGAGAGTTAAACGACACGACCAGTTCTGGTGCGTTGAGACTGATGAAAAGATTGTGGCGGAGTTTCACTTCGAACCGCTTCATTGTCTGTCGTTCCTATGGGACTACTTCTTGTTCTCGATGATTCTGATTGCTGTTCCACATCAGAAGCCTCTATATATGCTGGCTGAAGTCTGTCCACAGATATTTTCACATGCCTGCCTCGAACCTCTATCATGAAGTATTTCTCAAAACGCTGAATGATTCTAAATGGTCCTTCATAAGGCGGAGTACATGATGCTTTTACTGAATCATTTCTAATAAAAACATGGCTGGAAATTTTTAAGTCCCTATTACTTCACGTTGATGTTGCACAAACTCCGTATACGGCTGTTGTTGCTTGAGTGGAATCAACATATCGGCGGTTAAGCGTAAAACCGTTCCATAAACGAATTCTGCAGGTGATAGGCCAATATCCTCTTTGATTGTCGCGCGAGTTATATCCATACCAACCGCAATCGCACCAACACCAAATCAAAGGCCATTGCACTAGACAAAACGATGCATAGTTTAATTCATTGTAAGATTAATATTTTAATAAAATTATGCCAAATAATAACATTTTCCCCAAGAATTAATCTAAATAACATTTAAGCTTATTTAACAATTAAGTATAATAAAAATATTTTAAACAAAACTAAAAAGTTCAGAAATAAATTGGTAATCAAAAGTAAAGGTTGTTGTTTTTTTATTACAACTTAAAAGATAACATATTTGGCGCAGTCGTATCGGGCAGTTGAAACAGTGAAAAAGGGGAAAGAATATCCTCATAAATAAATAATAGTGAACAATTTTTGAAAAAGGAAAGAATATCCTCATAAATAAATAATAGTGAACAATTTTTGAAAAAGGAAAGAACATCCTCATAAATAAATAATAGTGAACAATTTTTGAAAAAGGAAAGAATATCCTCATAAATAAATAATAGTGAACAATTTTTGAAAAAGGAAAGAATATCATCATAAATAAATAATAATGAACAATTTTCGAAAAGAATACCTTATAAATAAAAGCTTTTAGAAAAAGGGGAAAGAATATCCTCATAAATAAGGAAAGTGAACAATTTTATAAAAAGAAAAGATTATCCTCTGTAAAAAACGGTGAAAGAATATCATCGTCAACATAAACAACGGGGAAGGAATATCCTTGTTTGAAGAAAAAAAAAACGGTGAAAGAATATCAACGTCAACATAAACAACGGGGAAAGAATATCCCTATTTAAATCATCAAACTCAGCATAGGACACTGAAGTTGAAGTCAACCGAGCTGAAACCGTTGGATTTCAATCCATTCACAACTGGAACCTACTCAGCCTTTCAAGAAAACCAATATATTTCTCAATGCGGATGGCAACTTTACTTCTGTTTTTATTGTAAGTTCTAGAAAATAAGTTATCATAATCAAATAATTATTTACTAAATGTTTAAAAGAAAAGCAAAAACTGTAGCTTTATCAAATTTACAAAATCAAAGAAAGAAATCAAAAGAAACTATACCAGAAAAATTACATTGTCAATCTCAATATTCAAGTTTAAAAAATTTACCAATAAATATGCAACATCTAGATTTAACACAAACTCAATCCACTTCCCACACTGCACAGCAAAATCAACTCCAAACCTTTCCGAACATGCAAGAAATCTTTAACTCCTTAAGAATTCCGGATGTTATTAAAGATCTTCCTAGTTTTGACGGGAATCCTCGTCTACTATACGATTTTATAACTAACGTCGAAGAAATATTACTATTTTTGAAAGGAACGGAAAAGACACCTTATGGTAAAATCATACTTAAGGCTATCAGGAACAAAATAGTAGGGACAGCAAACGAACTATTGAAGACATATTTAACACAACTAGATCGGGCTGAAATCAAAAATAACGTAATATCAGCCTTTGCAGACAAAAGGACTGAAACAACACTGATCAGAGATCTTCATAATATTAGCCCAACTGATCGAACACTCGAACAGTTTCACGGAGATATTATCGAAATCTAAGCAGGACTCTTAAATAACGTCCTGATCAATGAGAACGATCAAAAAGTTATCAATTCAAAAAGGGAATTATTCTCCGAAATGTGTTTGAACGCACTTCTTTCTGAACTCAAAGGCCCATTAGGCGCTACGATTCGTGCTATGCGTCCAGACAGTTTACCAACAGCACTCGCTTATTGTATAAAGGAGCAAAACATTACGTCAGTAAGACAGGTCCAAAAAACACACAAACCATATCAACCAAAAAATCCACCACCATATTATAAATTCCAAGGACCATACTACGGACAATTTAACTCAGAACAAAGACAGTTTAACAGACCTCAATTTAATCGTTATTTCAACAACAAAAATTGGACTCATAGCAATCATAATGTTAGAAATGCTATAATGCCTGTTAAAATAGAAACTAGTACAACCCGGACAAATTTCACACACCCTACTCGTATAATAAAACGGGCATGACCAGACAAAAGTTTCAGTCACGATCAAACTCAAATTTCCATAACATTAATCAAACTGAAAATTATCCAAACTTCCATAACATTAATCAAACTGAAAATTATCCAAACTTCCATAACATTAATCAAACTAATATTTACCCAAAATTTCATAACAATAATCAAACTAGAAATTACCCAAATTTCCATAACATTAACAATCATCCAAATCACGAGTCTCCAATCATTCATAACATTGATGACTCCCAAAATTTTCAATCATTAGCCTCGAAAATTCCACAGGATACATAGACATAAACAAGCATGGGACAAAACTACCATTCATATTGATATCATCCCCATTTGGTCGATCCTTAAGATTCCTAATTGACTCAGGAGCCTCTTCATTTTTTATCAACCCCGAATTTGTGCCTTTAAAAGACCAAATAACAATACTATATCTAATAAATATACATTAGATTCAAAAACTTACATACCAATATTCAGAGAATTTAATGAAAATGGTCAATTAGAATTCCTAATTTTTAAATTCCATAATTACTTCGACGGGCTTTTAGGAACCGATATGTTACAAAAACTCAAAGGTAACATTGACTTACAAAATAATTTTTTGATAACACCAAACTGCACTATTCCTTTACAAATGAAACCAAACACAACTTCACATAAATATTTAGTACCAGCTAGCTCGAAAAACATTATAAAACTTCCTGCCGATATAGAGAATGGTGAAATCCTTGTTAATCAAACAAAGATTTCAACCAACCTTGAGATTTCCGAAGGGATTTACATTTCAGATAATTGGCATAGTAACGTGGAAGTAATAAATAAATCAAATTACTATCAAATTTTATACCTTGAGCAACCAATAAAAGCATACCCTTATAACTCTTCAAATTACGTGGAGCTCAATTGAATTAATCCAGGATATTTTGAAAATAATGAGGAAGAAGACATAAAATTCTCATTACGACTAGAGCATTTAAACATGGAAGAAAGAAAACTTCTCCTTAAACTCTGTCGTCAATTCAACTCGGTGTTTTATAAAGAAATTCAAAGCCTTTCAATTACAAATCGAATTAAACAAACCATACAAACAACAGACAAAATATACACAAAATCATATCGCTACTCTTACATCCATAAAGATGAAGTAAGGAAAATAAAAATAAGTAACATGCTAGAACAAGGCCCTGGAGCTGTCCCGTATGGGTAGTTCCAAAAAAAAAAAGACGCCAGCGGAAAACATAAATGGCGCCTTGTCATTGACTACCGCAAACTGAACGCAAAAACAGTTTCGGACAGATACCATTTACCGAATATCACAGATATTCTGGATAAATTGGGCAAATGTATGTACTTTTCAACACTAGATCTTGCCAGCGGATTCCATAAAATTGAAATGGATCCGAAAGATGTCCAAAAGACTGCTATCACAGTTGAAGGCGAGCATTTTGAATACATAAGGATGCCTTTTGGACTGAAAAATGCCCCTTCTATTTTTCAGAGGGTAATGGACAACGTCTTAAAAGATTTTAAGGGAAAAATATGTCTAGTTTACCTCGACGATATTATTATATTTTCTACCTCTCTGGAGGAACATATTCAAAACAAGTTTTTGAAAGATTAAAAACAGCAAATTTCAAAATACAACTAGACAAATCTGAATTTTTAAGGAAAGAAATTTCATTCCTTGGACATATTGTTTCAACAGAGGGCATTAAACCTAACCCTGCGAAATTAGAGGCAATCAAAAATTTTCCAATCTCTAAGACACCAAAAGAAATCAAATCCTTTTTGGGGCTAGTGGGGTATTACAGGAAATTTATAAAAGATTTCGCAAAAATTGTTAAGCTTTTGACAATGTGTCTAAAGAAAAACAGCAAAATCGATTTCAACCAAATAATACCAAATAATAACAGTTTTCCCAAGAATTAATCTAAATAATATTTAAGCTTAGTTAACAATTAAGTATAATAAAAATATTGTAAACAAAATTAAAAAGTTCAGAAATAAATTGTTAATCAAAAGTAAAGGTTGTTGTTTTTTTTTTATTAGAACTTAAAAGATAACATATTTCACGCAGGCCAAGCAGTATAATTGGAAGTCTATATACCCAATTTGTAGATCCCGTGCAATTATTCCGTTCGCTTGGGGATGATAAGACGTTGTCATTGTGTGGTTAACGCTTAACGTTTTACACAGCTCTGAAAATACTGGTGACGTAAATTGATGGCCTTTATCTGATGTAATGTGGAGTAGCACACCGAATCGGAAAATCTACCCACTAATAAGTTCATTGGCACACGTAGTTGCTGTCATTTCCTCCATCAGAATTACCTCAGCCCATCTGTTGTAACTATCAATAACTGTAAGTATATATTTGTACTCTTTTGTTGGTGGAAAAGGTCCAACTATATCAACATTAATGTGAGCAAACCTCTCATAAGGCGCAAGGTATTTTTGAAGTTCGATTTTTGAGTGGCGTTGCACCGTATTCTTTTGACAGGGAATACACATCTTTGCGTAGGTTGCGCAATCCCGCCGAATTCCTGGCCATACAAAACGGTCTACCATCAAGCTTATGGACGCACGTCGACCCGGATGCGATAAATTCAGCGTTATATCGAAGAATATTTTTCGTAGTTCCTTGCGACCCTGTGATAAATAGGCTTAGAAAATTCTCATGGTACGATTGGTTGCAGGTCGAGGGAGTGTGGTATTTCTCCGAGAAGCATTGAGTTGAGTTCTTCATTCTTTTCCTGTGAGATCAGTAACTTCTCGTAAATACCGTCAGCTGATATGAGCTCAAGTCGGGGCAAGAGATCCGCTGCGTGATTATCCTGTCCTCTTATGAATCGTATATCTGTCGTAAACTGACTAATGAACGTAAGACGCTTGTGGTCGGTTTCGATGTAAAAATTTCTTCCTTCTAATAAACCTCGAAAGTGGTGAACAGCTAAATACATTGCAGTGAGTTCACGATCGTACGTAGATTACCGCTGCTGAGTATCAAAAATTTTTTTTGGAAAAAAATCCAAGAGGTTCAGGTTCATTATCCATCAGATGATGGAGTACAGCCCCAGCTGCTAAGTTTGAACCGTTGGTGACTAAAACAAGGTTGGCGTTATGTCCAGGATGTGCTGGAGCTACTGTATTTATTAACAACATTCAGCAATTCTCATAGGCATTAGTAGTTGTTTCAGACCACGATAACTTAAGGCAGAATTACCCGACTGTAAATGTAAATGTGTCAGCTGATCGAATCTGTTGCATGAAAAGCTGTGCAAATGCTTACCTTATTGAAATGTCACGTAACTGTAATGTCTGAATCTACAGAAAATAGAATTTCATGACGAGGTTACGTGACATTTGTAGACAGTAATGGGATGTATGTATGTTGAATGAGAGTGCGGCACTATAGCCTTATTTTGGTACTTTTGTTTCTTTTGTTAATTTAAGCTTTTGAGTTGCTAAATTTGTATACGTACATGACATATTTAATAAATTTAGTTTTCTAATAAAGTTTTTTTCTTTATAAAATCTAGCCAGAGACTGCCAATCGTATGTGCTTATTTTTTTGTTAATATATGTATACATGTATGTATGTATATGTAACATATAGTACATTTGTGCGAACAAATATACAAGCGCACAAAAAACAAATTTTATTTAATAATACCAATAAAAATTATAATATATGTATACGTTTAATCATAACAATTATAATGATAACAAAAATATAAATATTTTTATAATTATAATACGTATGTATGTATATATATGAAGCTAAAATAGTAATTTCACTAAATATCAAGGTCATAACATTATTTATAAGTATAAAATAATGATTTATACCATTTAAATAATTTTCCTACTTTTTCCACACAATCAAAAATAATGTGAAGATATTGAACTCCCACCTATGTTTCGATCCGCTGTTGTGCATTTTATTTGAACTGTTTTATACTGATAAGCACCCAGCAAACAAAAAGTCGTATACATGTGTTCTTGTTCAAAAATATACATATGTACATATACAGTTGAACTTCTATAATTTGATTCACCATTATCCAAACAAAAATCTTCAAGTTAGAGAGACTTAAACCCATAATAGCTTACCATATACGTATTACACACACACTCAAACGTACAATATCGAAAGTAACAAGCATACACGCATCAACCCAGCTAGTATTTGGTATCATAATCGAATCTTTTCCGAGTCAGCTTGACGGGAAAAACAACCGCATATGAGCTCATTTTTCGATCATAAATGATACTCCCGTTGTGAGAAAATGGTACCCTACAGATGAATCATACCAAAGAATCATTTATGATACGATTTGCTGATTAATTTTTGAGCAATTTTTTGGTAGTATTAAATCATTAAATCGCCCTTTTTGTGGTTTCTTTTCATTTTGTTTCTCTATTTTCAAGGAATCATTGTTTGATCATATAGATGAATCATAAGTGAATCCTTTTTCAATCACCTAAGTGATAAATCAGTTTTTAATCATCAAAAGTGATCTCAGGAGAATCAAAAAGAGATTTATGCAAAATATGATCAGCCAAATGCTAGCTGGGAACCCAGCTAGAGCTCATAAACGGTTATTTTTCCCGTCAGGCTGATTCGGAAACGATTGGATTATGATACAAAATGCTACCTGGGAGCACTACTTTGTGGATTGTTTGTTCATAACAAGAAGCAAAGACTATAAATTTCCATTGGTTTGAATTCTCCCATTTGCCATACACAAGTGGATTTTCGGAAAATCCACCGAAGAAATTAACATAAGCAGAACAATGTATGACAGTGCAACATCTTTATAAATCTATAGTCTTTGCAAGAAGTCTTCACGACACTGCTTGTTAGCACTCATAACACATACACCATGCATCTATCATGCTTTGCTTATAATACGACAGCATTTATTATTGGTTTAGCATTCTACAGCCATGAGAATAAATTAAAAAAAAAAGACGTATTTACATTTCAAGACTATTTACGCAGGTCTCTAATGTATATGAACTTTCACTTATGACTTCAAATAACTCGCAGTTTATAACCAAAAATGAGTGTTTTCTGGGCACAAAGCAATTAGCATGTATGTATGTGAGCACAAAGAAGTTGTTTTGTTTGTGTCGAAAACACATGACACGTTTTTAAGCATTCTATAAGCGTTCAAACGTTTACATTTACTTTGCATTTACATAACATCTACGATTTCTACAGTAGGCTAACGAGGCCTTTGGTCTTGTCATTACGTTTATTTTCGGGTGTCATTCCAAATAGCGGTGCTTGAACTTCAGCTGCGTGAGGGAGGAATTTCCTATAGAAATTTATCATCGCCAGAAATCCTTTTAGCTCCCGAACAGTCTTAAGCTTCTCCGTCTTCAAAATAGCTTTAATACGTGACTTTGATGCGGAAATACAACTCGGTCCCACCTGATGGCCAAGAAATTCTATTTCTGGTTTACCGAAGACGCATTTTGATATATTTATTGAAAAATTGTTTTTTTTTGCAACCGATTAAATACTTTCCTGAGATGCTGCCTATGTTGATAGACATTTTCCGACGCTACACATATGTCATCCATATAGGAAAAAACAAAATTAAGGCCATGCAAAACCTCATGGATCAGGCGTTGAAGCGTCTGGGCTGCGTTTCTGAAGCCGAAGGTCATGCACGCAAAATCAAAGAGGCCAAATGGTGTTGTAATTGCCGTCTTCGGTATATCTTCTGGATTGATCGGCACTTGGTGAAACGCCTTTTGAAGATCTATTTTCGTAAAAATGATTTCACCATGTAAAATTCCAGAAAAATCATGAAGAAAAAGCAATGGATACCTATCCGGCGTTGTTATTGCGTTCAATGATCTGTAATCTCCACATGGGCGCCATGAGCCGTCAGGCTTTCTTACCATGTGGAGAAGGCTAGACCAGTTTGACTTTGATGGGCGATATATGCCCGTTTGTAACAGGACATCAAACTCCTTTCTGGCAGATTCTAGTTTCTCAGGCGTAAGCCGACGTACTGTTGCTGCACATGGCGGGCCAACAGTTTCTATATGGTGCATAACTCTAGAGTTTGTTGTTACACCTGGTGGCGCAGAGTGGGATTTTTTGTGCAATAAGTAATTTTTTCGACACATAAAATTTAAAAATGTAATGATGCAGTTTTGTAGATAAAAAGATAAGACTACATACTATCAATTAAAAAAAAGTTTAAATAATTAATAATCTTTTATAAAACCATAAAATTTTTCTCCAAATTCATAAAATTTTTAATTTTAAAAATTACAAAAAGATATAGCATAATTTTGGGCACGTGAGTTATTATGACATTTAGCTACAACAATAACTTATTTGAAATATATTAAAAACAAAACCATATGATTTAACAACAATAAAAATAAAAAAATTTGTCAAAATAGCGAAGTGAAAGAGATATCATTAAAATGAGTTTATGGCCATGGCGCCAGCCATAAAAAATTAGGAAACTCACTGATTATGTCGTTAAACGGTGTAGACTGATGGGTAAATTGCGGCTCGTGATTTGTGATCGCAAATAGTCTCCGAGATGTGATTTGCGTTTTGCCGTCAGTAACCTTCCGACCTTTAACAGCTACTAGTTAGTAAGTTATAATATTTTAGAAAGTCTTCTCCTATAATCTGTGATGAAACGTCAGCTAACAAAAAGTTCCAAGTAAATTTCTGTGGAAGACCTAAACCAATTTTCCTAATAACTTTTCCATATACATTAATTGCTGTACCATTTGCGGCGTAAAGATGTATTGCTGTTGGGCTTAGGTTTTTTAAATATTTCGAAGGTGGTAAAACAAGACACTTGGGCGCCTGTATCGATTAAAAAATTTGTATTTGTTGTCTTTTCTTGAATGCTTAGTCTATCGACCGATAGTCATTGTTGACTTGATGTACGTTGAAACCAACATGGGGCCTGCAGTTTGTTGCTAGACTGCCAAATCGACGGTGATACCAGCATGTATCAAATTGAGTATCATCATCATGCGTATTTTGTTGGGGTTCACGAGATGACGCACCATCGTTGTTACGGCGATTAAAATTACGTATCCATGGTGCTAAGGTTGACATTTACTGCACCTAATTTGTTAAATTACTGACGGCTGCACACAATTGCTCAAATTTTGGCTCCCCTATGGCTGAGGTTACGCAATTAATATTGGTAAATTCCATATTTTCAAAAACAGAATCAGCAGTTTTAGTTTTCTCCCTTGGCGTTCCAGCGCACATAATTACAGCGGTCTGTATAGGTGGTGGTAGACGAGTAACCCATAAATCAATCAAAATTGATTCCGTTAAGATTCCTTCCGATTTCAACAACATTTCGTAATACAACGGACTGGGGCGTTTATCGTTTATTAGCGTGTAAAAGCTGGCATCATCGATCATTCCAACAGCACGGAAGTAATAATCCAGCAAGTAAAACCAATTTTCCACATTTGATTCGATTGCAGAAATCGGGCAAAACAATTTGTGGCTACTTCAGCGGAGCGTTCTGCCGTTTCCTCGATTTCTATGTTTTCTTTTTCCATCTCACTCATTTGATGCCCACGTCGGGGTCACCAATTTGGAGTTTTGTTTTTGTTAAAAGTTAATGTCTTTATTAATTCAAAATATGTACAAAAAACAAAACTATAATCTAAAAATAATAGAATATTAAAAAAGGCGTTGTGGCGCAAGCCGTCTACTCAAAAAAGTGAAAAAGGAAGAATTTTGCAGAGCTGGTTAGTCCTCCGCATATATATAGGCAGTTAAGTATTAATATTTTTTGGTAACACTTATTTTTGAAAATACGCAACCATCTTTTAAGGTGACAAGAACATCTTGCTCATCATCTAGGATATCTTGCTCACCATTATTGTGGGCCACTCAGACTATTATACATATATAAAGACTTTCATCACACTTTAAGAAAAAGAAATATAAAGTCATTTCTTTCGACTATCTAAAAATCTAACGTAAATTGACATTTTATATTCGCATCATCACACCTTATATTAAATTAAAAACACAAGTATAAAGGAAACAGCTGTTGAGGATTAACCTGCCTACATTAATCGTCGACTTCCGGCGGCAAAGCATTTTCATGTACGATATGGTCGTGCCGGCTTTTGAAATAACACGGCGGTTAAAGTAGTTGACTTAAATAAGATAAATAAAAAGAAAATACGATAGTTTCGTTAAGTTTCAGACGGGTAATCATCCGTAAAGAATGACCAACCATCTCAATCTTATCAAATCAAAAGTGAAGGCATACAAAACTTGTGGTCCAATTATCTGATGAAATATGGCAGAAGGAGTAGACAATCCCTCAACATTGGGACATGATCAGGATAAATACTATATTCTAGAAGACTTAACTCAACAGTCCTTAGTGGAATTGGAGGTAATAGCAACTCCAGAACGAAGTACCACAGCTACCAAGCAATTCAGCAGTATATGGTTGGCTACCGCTTCCAAAAGTGACAATTGACAATGGCAATAAAATTCACAACATTAACAGAACCTATTAAAGATGTACCAACCAGGGGGTCTACTCTGGCATTTAAAACGAAAGAAAACACTTTTGACTTTGTATTTTAACAATATGTAAATTCGAAAGCTCTGCCTTTCGTTTCGAATTACAGAGTAGAACCCCAGATTCAAATGCGAAAGGCAGTACTCGTAACAGCAGTAACAACACTCCAAAATTATATCATGTTTGCCACAGCAAAAGTAATTGTGAAGGCTCCAAATGTTATCTCCCCTGAATTTTCATTTATTCTGGATAAATATTGTATTTGCACGTGTCATAAGGAAATTATCGTTGCTTCTAAATTATACTTCTCTGTGCATGGATAGATTTGGAAAGACTCAGAAACGAGCAAATCGCCGCGTGAATGTCGGAATATCATCAGCAAATGGTGATTTTTCAACAAACTTGGAAGCCATCATTCTTCCTATTATAATTATGGCTAATAAATCAATGAATAATTAAATATTGTTTAAGTTAATTTTCATTAAAAATTAAAATGTGTTTAAATACACTTTAATTTTTTCAGTGGTTAATTAAAGTTATTATCAAATTAAGTTGAAAGTACGGTAGCACTACAATATTTCCAAATATTATGGAAAGCTTTCCAAAAAACAGCTGTTCAATATAAATAAGAAAGTTGATTTATCAATTTGCAGAAAAGTGAAATAGCAAAAAACACATTTTATGATACAAAAAGAACATCAGAATGCATTTTTCTATTTATATATTTTATGATATGAAAATATGTATTACATTTGTTGTACATTTGCGAAAATTAAACGAAATTCATTTTAATACGACCACATGATGTTCATGTACGTGCCTTGAAAAAACACACACATGCACAAAACATATGGTGTGTTTGTAAAATTTAAACAACACTTAAATCTACAGTGTTGGCTGTTTAAGTTTGATTTAATTGTGCAGTGAGAAACAAATTTTTGTGTTTAAATAAGATTTAAAAATAAAATACAAATAATCATTGACTGATTTATTAGCCCTTATTATTATTACATATATGTATATTAGTGATGCACCAATATTCTTTTTTGAATTGTCGAGTATTCGGCCATTTTTAGATATTCGTATTCGTATTCGAATACGAATATCTAATTTCGCATAGACGTATTCGTATTCGTATTCGCGAATATCGTTTCAAATATTCGTATTCGCGAATATCAAAAATTGACATTCGTTACATCACTAATATATATATATATATATATATATATATATTATATATATATATATATATATATATATTATATATATTATATATATATATTATATATATATATATAGATATAGATATATACATATATATATTCTTATCATTATCTATATATAAATAGGCAAGTGAAAAAAGTTAAGAACCATTTTAACTGACTTAAACTCAACGTATTCGCTTGATTTTTTTTTTGTTAGATAGATTGACAATAGGAGCAGTGCAGAGTGTATTTTTTCTTCTACATTTTTGTGTCTAAGATAGTTAAAAACAGTTAAGAATATTAGCCAATCATAAAGCCATGATTTCTCTTTCTTTCTTAATTTGCTAAAAAAAATTACAACAATTTGGCTTGGCAACTCCATAAACACTCAGAAGGAAAAACGTATTTTATTTGTTCATTCTATTCTTATTTCCATCTTTCTATGTACTTAAACGATTATTGCTGAAACTAATAAAATTTGGATATTTAAATAACGAGTGGTACTTTTTTTTATTTTTTTTTTCATATTATATTTATTTATTGTATTTTCAAAAATGAACTAACAATAAGTAATCAAATCTTAAATCTAAATATAATTATTAGGCCCGACCAGTATCGGACATAAACTTAGTGATAGTTATAAATAATACATAGTAGTGATAATCAAAAGGGAAAAAAAGAAGTATTAAGCAGTCCCATCTGGAGTGTTGAGTATAAGAGCCCTTGTGTCCCTCTTTTTTAAGCGGATGTGTCCAGTAAAGCTCAAAATATTACGGGCAAGCGGATTAGGATGTGACTCGAGTTTTGTTAAATATTTGCCTGCGTATTTTTCAATTTCTTCACTCACTAGTGGCATATTTAAATCACGATGAATATTTGAATTTTTAATGTACCATGGAGCAGATGTTATCAAACGTAAAATTTTGTTTTGCCTTCGTTGGATTCTCTCGACATTTGAAGCTGAAGCAGTGCCCCACAGCTGAATTCCATAGCACCATATTGGCTTCAAAAGCGACTTGTATATCAAAAGTTTGCAGTCTAGGCTGAGTGTTGAATTTCTGCCAATTAACCAATATATTTGAGTTAATTTAAGTTTCATTTGGGTTAACTTAGAGTCAATATGATATTTCCATGTAAGCCTTCGATCAAGGTGTATTCCAAGGTATTTCACTTGAGAATGTTGAGGAATATTTTGATTGTTGATTCGAATGGGGGAACAGGTATCTTTTCTTAGGGTAAACGTTATATGAACACACTTTTGTTCATTTACTTTTATTCTCCATAAATTCAACCATATTTCAAGCTGGGTAATGTGTGCTTGGAGATTGCGAGATGCCTCATCAGGGTTTTTGTGAATACTCAAACAGGCTGTATCATCGGCAAATGTAGAAGTGTGTATGTTATTGCTCACAGGCATATCACAAGTATATATTAGATACAAGACTGGCCCCAGAATACTACCCTGTGGCACACCAGAAGATATAGACTCGGGTACACTCATGAAGTCTCCTTCCACAACGGTAAATTTCCTATCAACAATATAACTTTCCAAAAGCTTTTGTATGTTTATTGGTAGGTATGTCTTCAATTTTAAAACTAGGCCTTCGTGCCATACTTTATCAAATGCCTGAGAAACATCAATAAAGAGATCAGAACAATACTTCTTTTCTTCAAATGTCCTCCTTACAACTTGAACCAATCTATGCGTTTGTTCAATAGTGCTATGCTGACTTCTAAAGCCAAATTGATGGTCCGGGATGCACCCTCTATCAGCTAAAATTGTGGACAATTTAGTCATGAGCAGCTTTTCGAAAAGCTTTGAAATTGTTGATAGTAAGCTTATAGGCCTATATGACTCAGCCTTGGTAAGATCTTTGCCTGGCTTTGGAATCATTTTAATCTTGGCAAGTTTCCAGTTATGTGGAAAATACTGCATTCGTAAAATGGCATTAAAAATAAATAGCAAAATTCTTATTGCAATATGAGGCAAGTTCATCAGCATCTTGTTACTAATGCCATCAATACCTGGAGCTTTCTTAGGGTCGAGTTCAGCAACTATTTTTTGTAGTTCACGCATCTTAAACCTTAAGGGACGAGGGGGTAGAGAGACTACACTCGGTAAATCGGCAGCACCCGTACATGAATTGGGAGTGAATACAGATTTTAAATGCTCAGAAAATAAGTTACCTTTCTCACTATCGCTTCTTGCCCACCCTCCAGTCGAAGTACGCAATGGTGATTTGAGATCAACGGGTCTTTTAAGATTTCTAGTAGCGCGCCATAAAGAGTAATTAGATGTTGACGTTACATCAAGACCTTCTAAATACTTTTCCAGTAATGCAGTCTTTTCCGACGATAACAGCTCTTTGAGTCGTTTAGTACATTCTTTAAGTCTGATTTTATTTAGGGGTGATCGGTGTTGTTGCCATTCTCTTCTAGCTCTCCTTTTTTCACATACAAGACGTTCAATTTCCGTAGAATAAATTCTATTAAAGCCAATCAGCGGATAGGAAGTAGTGGCATGTTCAGTAGCCTGTTTAATATATTCGTTAAGATTGCCAATATTAAATTCATTATCATCAGGTGATCTAAGCTGAATGCTTTCTACGCAGTGACTACTAATATATTTTTTGAATCCTAGCCAGTTGACCCTATTAATCGTTTTCGCATATGAGTTAGTTAAATCACTCCTTAGTGGGTTGAAAATTGTAACTATTGTGGGAGAGTGATCGGAGGACAGATCTAGAGAGCCCTCTACGTGAATTAAGTCCCTATGGATATTTTTCGTGACGCCAAAATCTGGAATTTTTCTTACGTCAGTAGGCCAATAAGTAGGCTCCCCACTCGAAATGACATCTAAGCCCATTTTTGAAATTGTATTAAACAACGCTCTACCTCTAGGTGTAACAAGACGCGAGCCCCAGTACGTATGTTTTGCATTGTAGTCACCAGCTGCCACGAAACAAGATCCAAGCGATTTGTAGAACTTCTCATACTGATCTTCGGTAACTGAAAATGTGGGAGGTGAGTAAATTGAAGATATCACGAAATTCGCACAAAAATTTTCTACGAAAATATTCGTAGCTTGCATATATTCTTCACTAACGTTCTCAAGGATATAGTGCTTGAGTCTTGACTTAATTAGAATTGCTGATCCACCGCATGCTCTCCCTCTCGGGTCCTTTGAATCACATAGAGTGTAACCATTTATTTTAAAGCAGCTTCTCGAAGTCAAATGAGTCTCAGAGACCAACATTATATCAATATTTTTTTCCGAGTGGTACTGTATTATTTTTCTTTAGATGCTTAAAAATATTATATTTTTTTAATTATTAATAACTTTGATTAAAGTTAAATTCACCTACAGCACAAAGTAAGTTTTTTATTTTTGGTTTATTTTGTGTGCGTTTTGTTTTTGTTCATTGTTTTCATTATTTTTCTGTGCTTTAAATTAGTGAACATACTGGAATGTTGGAATATGATGGAATGTTGGAATATGATGGAATGTTTATATTATTAGGCTAGCATATTCATACATACATATGGGGTCTTTCTCAAAGAATAGGGAATAGAAACTTTTTTTGTAACAAACGTTTTAATGGGGAGTCTAAAACTTTAGAGAAAAGCGTTCAATGAAAAAATAAACGAATATTTTTGTTTTGGGCAATAATAATGAATATGAAGTGAAAACACTAGGAGCAAATATCTAATTACATTTAGTTCAAAAAGTGAACAACTTTCTTAAAATAGTTTGCTTAAAATCTATTCTTATTTATGCCGATAAATTAAATTTTAAATTCGTATTTAGTTGTTAAGAAAATGGTTTAAGAGAGTGGTTTACCTTGGAGTCTAAACATATGTATATTTGAATATAGTTTTTAAATTGTGTTTTAAATTCATCAAACTTTAAATATTTTCATTCTATTCTCCACCTCTGTGCGTTAATGGTTGATTTTCAACCACTGGGCGAATACTAGTCATAATTAGCATTCCTCCAGATACACATCAAAATATTGATGTTTCCACCTACACCATTCCCGGCAATATAGTATAGACAACATTTCAGACAATATAGTATATATAGTACACAGAAGGTTCTAGATTTAAAAAAAAAATGGGCTTGATCCTAGGTGGTTCAATCTACCAAACTATTAAATCAAATTAATTTTGGCCACTTACATCTGCCATATTTGGTAATGAGTCAACACTAAAACAAATTTGAAAATTGAGCAACTAGATGAAATAGATTAGAATAGAGCAATGCAAAGCTCATTTTGTTGATGATACCAAAACTAGCCTTCATTAGCATTTCATTTCGCAAAAATCCATCTGTATTAGGTGATTCGTGTGAGATTAGAAAGACGACTACAAAAGAATCAGAACATTAGAAGTCAATACATGCAATTCATGAGAGAGTATAAATAATTTGGACACGTGCAAAATAAAATATTTTCGATTCTCATTCAGTTTCAATTACCAAACTTTCCCCCATATTCATAAAAAAATAAAATGAATTTGAAATCTATTTTAGGAACATTTTGTATGAAAAATTTTAAATAAAATACATTTCAAATTCATTTTAAATTTTATGAGTATGTGGGTGTGTGTTTACAACTGGCGAGAAGAAAATGTACAGACAAATACTAATCAGCCCAACTGACATCAGGATCAAGTTATTATATGGCAAGAAAATTCGTCATCACCAATTAGCTACTACATACTTAAAACAAATAGCTATTTAAAAACATTGCAGCAGACGAACAAGAAGTAAATTTAGAATTCGATAAGAATAACAGCATTACGATTATAATGCAAAGATGTTTAACCCTCTTGGCCTCCTACCTCCAGTGATTGTAAGAGGAAAGATATTTTTCAACCGCTATTGTACCATGCAGTAGATTGGGATGATCCAGTAAACCACTACCCGAATAATGGCAGCATAGAGGATCAACAAAAAATCCAGCTGAAATATTATGTAGGGGTATTAAACCGGTGGAACTGCCAAGATGCAAAATATGGCTCTATGAACTATTGTTACTTCATAGAAAGTAAAAAGCATGGCCACCAAAGCTTTCACAACCAACTAAAACACCAAGTAACATTGAAAACTAATAGGTAGTTGAAACAGCAGTATATTCAAGCGATAACAGTATTTTAGATGGAATTCCTGACATGAACTCTGTTCACTTACCCAATCATAATTTATTTGCACTTCTTTTTTTGTTTATTGTATTAAAACAAACAATTATAAATTTATCATTGGTTTCTACTTATTAGTAAAAGAGGAAAGAAACCAGTATAATTTTTTTCTTTATTTTGCGTAGTTTACGTATTATCAAAGAAAATAAAAATGTCTTTTAATGCACAATTTCAAGTTCCGGCGACTCACTCACAGTTAATATCACATACACGTATTTAAATTTGGTGACCCCGACTTGGTTGTGACTAGAGTTTTTCTTTTCCCGGACTTTTTCATTTCCCGGGAGAGCGGGAAAGATTTTTCGGTTTCCCGGGAAATCCCGGGAATTCCCGCTCAGTACAAAACAGTACAAAATATTTTTAAATTTAATTTATTTCAACAAAAACAAATTATAATTCATGAGATCGATTAAATAATAACGTTTTATACACACATTAGTCAAAAAATAATACCGTTTCCGTTCTTTATATAATAGTAATACATAGATACCAATATTATAAAAAAGAAATTATACGAGTATTATTAAAAAAATATTTCAAAATATCCCCCTTATGAAAAAATCATTGTTAAACTTAAAGTTGGTTTAACAAACGAATTTTGTTTGGCAAAACCAGTTTTAACGCATGCTTTAACTTTAACAATCGTTTTTGCATAAGGGCATATTTCTTTGGAAATAGGACTTTAGCTTATTGTTAATGCTGTTAACCGCACTATTTACCAAATTAAATCTGTAATTATTTGTATTTTTTTTATTTCCTTGCTCATTTCTGTTTTTTACTTAAATGAATTGTTGTAGAATTAAATTTTGAACGTCGCGTTCTGCTTTTTACAAGTAAACGCATCTAAATCTCAGAGCGAATGCGTGTCATATGTAAGCTCGGCCTTAGTTGTTGTAAAGCTTTAGCTATTGTGATATTGCCATCACCTTATTATTGCACCATCGCATACATAAAGTGAATAACGACACTCATCAAGGAATGTGTAAATACATATTAAGTTGCCATAACAAAATCAAAAAATCCCGGGAATTCCCGCACAAATTTCCCGGGATTTCTTTCCCGGAAAATGTGCGGGATCCCGGGAAATTTTTCCCGGGAAATCCCGTATGAAAAACACTAGTTGTGACAATCAATCAACAAAATATCGTTTGAAGACTTAGTACGCAGCCAGTGTTGAATTAATGTGTTATGTCATGATATATGTTTTATATAGTTTGAATCATAGTATTATTATGTTTTATGTTATTTCAATTTTCTCTGGTTGTAATTTTCATTCCAAATAAAAAACTTCAACTACAAAAGGTTATGAGCCCAGGAAACTCAGAAAAATAAGTTTAAAAAAAAAATAAAAAAAATAAAAATAAAATAAAAAAAATTTGTAAGGAATCAAGATTCGTAAAATCAAAAATTAAGAAGCAGCATCAAGCATATCAAGAAAATGGATTTAGCGAAATACATCAAGCCTCTTCAAAATGAAATCGATTACCCAGTGTGGAAACGTAAGATGCGTGATTTACTAGATTATCACGAAGGAGCGATTGAAGTTATCGAAGGTAAATTATTAAAGCCAATCCCATTAGAGGTAAGTGCAACAGCCGAAGAAAAGAAATTATTTAAAGAGAAAGCAGATTTGTATAGAAAAGCTAACAGTTACGCGAAGTCTATGATTACCAGCGCAGTTAGTGATGAAGTTTACCAAAAGATAATGGATAAAGAAACCGCCGCTGAAGCTTGGGAATCATTGATGTTACAATTTCAAGCTAGATCAAAGGATCAACTTTTTAAAATCTGCATTGATTTCTTTCAATTCATGTGGAATTCAACCGAAGATGTGAATTTGCACATAGCAAAGCTTAAAAGTTTATGGCTAGAATTGAACACCGGTTTAAAAGAAAGGAAAGAAAATCCGTTACCAGATGTACTGTTGGTATGTAAAACTCTTCAAATTCTCCCCAGTAAATATGATACTTTTAAATCAAGTTGGATGCTTTTAACCAAGAATGAAGAAAAGAATTTTGATGAGATGTGCGCACAATTATGCTTATATCAAAGAAATTTCAAAGATGTAAATGCTGTAACAAATGATGAAGCGTTATTGGTAAATAATTTTAAGAAGCCGTCAAAACCATCAAGTAACAAGGTAAATAAAAAGTTTGATAAATGTAATTATTGCAATATGAAGGGTCACTGGATACGTGAGTGCAGAAAATGGATCAGAGATGGCAAACCATCAAAAGAAAATAATGGTGAAATTAAGTGCGCATCCCACCGAATTCTTCCATTAATTTGTGATGAAGTTAATGAAATAAAAGATTTTTCAAATGATTGGTGGATAGATAATGGTGCAACTCGTCATGTTACAAATAATAGAAGTTTGTTCAAAGTATTTGAAAAATTTAAGGACCCTTGCAAAATTAAGGCTGCTGGTAAAGAAATTTTGGACGTTGTTGGTAAAGGTACTATTGAGATTCATTCAAAAGTAAACAACAAAGAACTCGTATTTGACCTCACAGATGTTTGGTTTGTTCCAAATATTTCAAGAAATTTATTATCAGTGTTATCAGCTCAAGACAAATTAAAAAACAGCCAATTTAACTCTACAGCAACAAAATGCAAACTTTTAATGAAGAATAAGGTTTTACTAGTTGGTCATCGAGAAGTTGGAGGTACCCTATACAAAGCAGATATTAAGCCAGTAATTCCTAGAACAATTAACGAAATCAATTCCACTGAAGATAATAATACGTTACAATTATATCACGAGCGATGGGGACATCAAGATAAACGGCATGTACAACAAAAACTGAAGGCAGAACTGGGTATTAATGTAAAATTAGACAATACATTTTGTGAATCTTGTGTTTATGGGAAGTTTCATCGTCTGCCATTCGGCACCAGAGAAAATGCCAGTAGTGCAGGTGAATTGATGTCAGCAGATGTATGTGGACCTTTTCCAGTATCTTTTAGTAAAAAGAAATATTTAGTAATTTTTAAAGATTCATACACTAAATATTGCTTTGGATATTTTTTGAAAGAAAAATCAGAAGTGAAGGATGTACTGAAGGAAGTTTTTGCTCTTGCTAAGAACCAACAGAATCCAATAAGAGAATTTTTAAGTGACAATGGAGGTGAGTTTGATAACTTTGAAGTTCGTAAAATTCTTAAAGAATATGGAGTAACTCAAAGATTAACTGCTCCATACACACCACAACAAAACGGTTCTAGTGAACGAGAAAACAGAACAGTCATCGAGATGGCACGAACATTTAAGTATTCAAATAAGAATGTTAAATTTCCTGAAGCTTTATGGGCTGAATTAGTTCGTACAGCCATATATATTTTAAATCGAACTCGTAAAACGTCTGTAGATAATAAAAGCCCGCATGAGTTATGGTTCCGAAGAAAGCCAAGAATAAACCATTTGCGAATAATTGGAAGCCAATGCTATGCCCATGTTCCTGATCAGAAGAGAAAGAAAATGGATTCCAAAGCAATTAAGGGTTATTTAATCGGTTACGATACAGAAGAGCGTTATAGAATTTATGTTCAAGAAAATCACAATTTAATTTTATCAAGAGATGTCAGATTTAGTGAAGACCTAATACATTGTGAAAATTCAAAAGGATCTAAAAGCACGAGTAGTATTTTGGATAATAAAAGTAAAGAAGTGAAGTTACAATTCAAAAGTTATGAAAAGCCCATTAAAGATTTTCTGGAAGAAAAAGAACATAATCAATCGTATACATCAGAAACAGACAACAATATAAATTGTGATTCTCAACCAATTTCACATGGAAATAATTATGTTTCCATAGAAGATAATGAATTATTCGAAGAGTGTATTGAAGACGATTTATCAGAACAAAGTGATTTTTATGGGTTTGAACAAAATAAACGGAAGCGATCATTAAGCGATGAAGACCAACCAATAAGCAAACGACTAAGAGATCGAACTTTGTTGCAGAAATCTAGATTTGATGATTATGTTATGGCAGCACAAGATTTTATTATTCAAATTGAAACTCCAATGAATTACACCGATGTAATGAATAGTGCTTATAAAGAAGAATGGCTGAAAGCAATGAACTCCGAGATAAGTTCTTTAAATGAAAATCATACTTGGAAAATAGTTGATCTACCAAACAAAGCACTTCCATCAAAATGGATTTTTAAGGTAAAAACAAATCCAAATGGTACTGTAGACAAATTTAAAGCAAGATTAGTCATCAAAGGTTGTATACAACGTAAAGGTTTAGACTATAACGAAACGTTCAGTCCAGTCGCTAAATTAGGAACAATTAGGGATATATTAAGCATAGCTGCGACCCAAGACATGCATCTTGTACAATTCGACGTTTCTACAGCATTTCTTTATGGTAAACTTGAAGAAGTAATTTTTATGAAACAACCCGAAGGTTTTGATGACGGCACTAATAGAGTATGTGAATTGAAAAGAAGCCTATATGGACTGAAGCAAGCCTCACGCTGCTGGAATCGTAGATTTGGAAATTTCTTACTGAATCTTGGTTTTAAGGCTAGTGAAGCTGATCCTTGCTTATACATGAGAAATAATGAAGGTAAAAAGTTAATACTTGCTCTTTATGTAGATGATGGTCTAGTAGCTGCCACAGATCCCAAGGAACTAGAAACATTTTTATATGAATTGAGAAAAGAGTTTAAGATAACAACAAGAGATGCTAACTATTTTTTGGGACTGGAAATAAAAAGAAACGATAACGGAATAATTATTAGTCAGGAGGCGTACGCAAGAAGAATTCTAGAAAGGTTTGGATTCTCAAATTGTAGATCAGTTACATCGCCAATGTTAAAAGAAGAAATTTTCGAACCAGGGAAAGAAAGTGAAAGATGTTCTGAATTTCCGTATAGACAAGCAGTGGGAGCCATCATGTATTTAATGTTAGGAACAAGACCAGATTTAGCTTACAGTATCGGTTTCCTATCGAGAACGTTAGAAAATCCTACAAAGGATAATGTTATTCGAGTGAAAAGAGTTTTTCGCTATATTTCTGGAACAGCAATGTTCGGTATATTTTATAACAAAAAATCAGATCAAAAGCTTACATGCTACAGTGATGCAGATTTTGGAGGTTGTAGTAAAACAGGAAGATCTACAACTGGCGTACTTGTGAAGTTTGCCGGAGGCGTCATTTCCTGGTCAAGTCAAAGGCAAACAATGGTAGCTACATCGACAACAGAAGCGGAAATCGTTGCAGCTTCAGAAGCAACAAAAGAAGTAATTTGGCTCAGGCGTTTATATGCTGAATTAATTGGTTTAGATGATACTCCAATATTACAAGTTGATAACTCCGCTGCTGTTCGACTAGCTCAAAATCCTGAATATCATAGACGAACAAAACATATAACTTTAAAGCATTTCTTTGTACGAGAAAAAGTTAGTGAAAGTCAGCTAAAAGTTCTACAAATTTCTACAGAAGATCAATTAGCCGATTTAATGACAAAACCGTTGCAACCTACAAGATTGAAGATGCTCTGTAATAAAATCGGACTAGAAAGCTTTAACATCACATAACAAGGGAAAGTGTTGAATTAATGTGTTATGTCATGATATATGTTTTATATAGTTTGAATCATAGTATTATTATGTTTTTTGTTATTTCAATTTTCTCTGGTTGTAATTTTCATTCCAAATAAAAAACTTCAACTACAAAAGCCAGCAACTCTTTGGAGTTCAGATTGAAACGCTTGCAAGGAACTTTTCAAAGGATCCCAGGGATCGAAAAACACCAGCATATTTTGTGAAAAGATTGGAAATTTTGACAGAATTAGCTGATAAATTCCACAAAAATCATGAAGAAGTTGTGGCAGTGGAAAACAAGGGAATATCTGAACGAAGAATATTATAACAAAATCTTTCCATAATGTTTCCAAAGAATATAATCAGTATTGTAGGTAGAGTTTTCAAAAAAATACACAAATGTTACTATGTAATGCACTTGTTGACACTTAGTTCAACATATGTGACAGCGCATAGAGAAAGGGACCTAAGGATAAAAAAACAATTTTCACTTTTTGTTGATGTGGACAACATCGGAGCATCGAATGAGACCGATTCCATGCCCCAAAAGTGTTCCCTCCCAGAGATATGCGCGTTTTATGAAATTGAAGTCGACGATTCTAAGGTTATGTGAAAAAAATTTCGTACTAACAGATTTAAAAGAATTATAAATGAGTATTTATTATAATTCGCAATTAATAATTTCAGAAAATAAACCTGGATTCGAAAAAACGCGAGCAAAATTGATATCAAACTCATGGAAACATCGCGCTAGGTAGAAAACAGTAAAAACAAACTACACAAAACAAGAGGTAGGGACGACCTACGCGCGTTTTCAAGGTTGACCAACATGGTTTTGACGTCATGAGATGTGTCGCTTTCAAATGAGACCAATACCAACACGCTCAGTGATGGTACACCAAAGATACACGTATTTAAACAGGGTGACCGATGAAATGTTTCAAAAAGTGGCACCAAATAGGGGATTTATCATAAAAAAGGGGCAGAATTAAAAATAAACGAGAAAACTATACTAAACTTTTTATTTTTAATATAACTCACCCTAAAAAAAAGGAGGAAAAAAAGTGGCAAGGAAGTCGAAAAAGCGGAAAAGTTGAAGCGATATATCGAAAAAGTAGCAATTTGCCACTTTAGTCGGTCAAACGGTCACGCTGTATTTAAATCTTTAAAATGGCTCTCCTGAACAAAACCGGTTTTTACCCTTACGTCCCTTTCTATTTTGCGCGCCACATATTCTATTATTTTAATTTATAAATAATTATAATATTTAAATGTGTTTGTACTGCGAGTCATTTTGTTAACAGCGACTGCAAGCGAGATTGAAAGAGTAATTTCAACCATAAAGAAAGCTCCGCTAGACAGAAAAAAAGAGGTATTTTACAAGGCAAATCAAGATGAACTAGTTACCCTATGGCAATCGTTCGAAAAAACTGAAAACAAAATTCGGAATGCTGCTATTTTATCAGAGGAGTATCCCTATATATTGAAGGACATTTACAAATCCATTGGCGAACAATACAGTTCAACAATTGAATATATTGACTATCAACAAAAAAGGTGCGTGACACCATATACCAAACCTGTACCATCCGTAAGAACACCAGAAAACAACTCAGTTAACCAGTATGAACCAGAGGAAGTATAAACACCAGGACTAGCCCGGTTAATAACTGCACGTATAACAAATTTAACACGCTTGTTGCAAGGGTTGGAAACACTAACAGAAGAGCACCCAAAACAATTTTATGAACTAAAGAAACTATACAAAACTTACAGTCTCAAATCAAAAATTTGTATGACGACGTGTGGCAACAAATCGAAGATCTATCAAGCCAAGGCTTACATCCAGATGATGACAACAACCTCGAAGAAGCAGTCCACCAACAGTTAGTTAAACTCGCTGTGCTCGCAGATCAACACAAACAGCTTATAAACGATGAATCACAATTGGGAAGCAATTCAACTATATTTGAGATAAAGATATAGAGACTATCTTAGTTTTTTTTTTTTTTTTTATTTAAATTTATGGTACAAAAAAAATATTTATATTCATTTAGTAATAACAGCCCCAGCGCCTTAGAGGCATTATTGGGGCAAGTTGGCAGTCTTATAAGTTCATATGTACAAAATTTACATGTAATTATATTACAAACCATATTCAGTATTTGAATTAATGTAAAAAAAATAAAAATAAAAAATAAAATAAGTTTATTAGAAAATAGATTTAAATATTATATTAATAAATAATTTTTAAACATTATATTAAATTTACAGAAGCGTTTCAATTTTATTAAACAAATATTCCTTACAAGAAGATTTGAATATTGAGATTCTATTTATTAGTTTCAAGTTCTCGGGTAAATTATAAAATTTCATACTACCCGTATAATCTAAACGCTGTTTGGGTTTTTCTAGTCTACATCTTGGGAAATTTAAATTATTTGCATTTCTCGTAATGAAATGTGACCAACCATGCGTAAAACATATAGTTCGATGACCGACATTATGCAAGGACTTAAAAACATATTTCAAAACCTGGTATTCATAAATCCCATTAATTAATAGAATTGATTTACAAACATTCCTATATAGCTGAACTGTAGGATATAACGTTGGTAAATTAAAGACTATTTTCAAGGCTTTATTTTGCATACATGAAGACATGACACTATTCTTATTGTAAGCATATATGACTGCCATGTAACTTAGATGCGACTGTATAAGGGACTGATATACCATCAATTTAGCTTTTGTACTTAGTTTATTTTTGAACTTGTATAGAATTCCAATTCCTGGCACTATTTACTTTTTAAGATCTGTTATGTGCAAGTTCCATGAAAGGTTACTTTGTAGTGTGATTCCAAGATACATGATTGAATATATTTCTTCTACAGTTGTACCATCAAGTTGCACCATAAATTTGTTTGAACGGAAAGAGTTCGGTCTGAACCTAACTAGTTTTGTTTTATCTGGATTAAGAATAAGACGATTTAAGCGCGCAAATTCAAAAACCAAAGCCACATCTCGTTCGTAAAACTAACTCATCCTTAAATGGATAAAATAGGCACACATCATCCGCAAACATATACATTTTCCCTGTTAAATTAAGATATTTTATATCACTAATATATATTGAAAATATCAGAGGACCTAGTCCACTTCCCTGAGGTACACCATAGTTCACAGCACCAATGAAACTACTATCTTCATTAACCTGAACATATTGTTTCCTATTAGAAAAATAGTTTTTTAACAGTAGCAACTCCTTTCCTTTTACACCATATAACGACAATTTATCAAGCAATATTTGATGGTCAACAAGATCAAAGGCTTTGGAAAAATCCAGGAAAACACCAGCAACACCACTGGCACCATCATCCAAGCCTTTACAAATATGCTGAACTACATTTAAGACAGCATCTTCAGTACCACAACCTTTCCTAAAGCCAAATTGAAAGTCATATATTAACTAATTTTCTTCCATGTAATGTAAATCATAAACAATCTTTTCAAAAATTTTGTCGATAGTTGAAAGTAACGCAATTGGACGATACTTTTCAACAATGCAAGCATTAACATCTTTTGGTATCGGAACAATTTTGTGAATTTTAAGTATGTCAGGATACACAGTGGTTTGTAATATTTTATTGAAAATATCAGATAATATTGGCGCAATTTCTTCTGCGCAAATCTTAAAAATTTTTGGTGATATATTATCATGACCAGGGCTCTTATTTTCTTTTATATTAGCAATAACATCCAAAATATCACTTACGCTAACATTTCCAAGCTGAAAACGGTAAGGTAACTGATACAAGGTTCTTAAACAATTAAATGTATCACCTTGACGAATATCAATTTTATTCTTTAGATTTTCCACAGATTTTAAGAAATATTCATTAAAACAATTGGCTTTATTTCGATCTTGAGAGTCGTTCAGGCTAAACTTATTACTTTTTAGGCGACCAAGAGTAGTATTGATAAATTTCCAACTATTTCCAAATATTTTAAAGATAGTAATTATCTCTACATTCCTTATTTGCAACTTTTATAATTTTACTTAATATCTTTAATATATCTTCAAATCCCTTTCTATTTTTACTTTTACGTCTTTTTTCTAATATACTTTGTTTAAATAAAATTAGTTCTTGCAGATTTTTATTTACCCAAGGTCTCATATCAAAACGAAGTGACTTTTTGTACTTAGAGACTACTACTGAATGTTTGACCGCAGCGTCCATACAGGAAATCAAATTATTTGTCAGATCAGAGACATTTAACTCTATATAATTATGGGGTAAATTATTTTGTAAATGATATTTCGCTTTGAAATAGTCACAATGGAATTTTAATTTTTCTATACACTCATTAGTAGTCTTTTTATTCCCAATTTTACAACACAATATCTTGTGATCTGATAGACTACATTCTATTGCATCAACATATATTCTCTCTGAGAAATTAATAAAAATGTGATCTATACAGGTATTACTAACAGGTCTTGTTACCATGTTGTGTGCACTAAAACAGTCAAAGTTTTGAAATACTGCTGACAAATCGACATTGTATTGACTCTGGAACAAATCAGTATTTGAATCCCCTACTACTACTATTGGACTTTGAGCACAATAATCCAACGTAGTCTTAAGTATACTTAGAAAGTCAACAATATTACACTTTTGTGACCTATAGAAGGACGCAAGCTTCATAGACTTGTTATTAATTTTAAAATTTTCAAACGTTATAGCTATGAGTTCAACAAAATTAACACTCTTGCAAATATCAACAGAGAAATTCAAATTGTTATTTACATACAACGATGTTCCGCCATAGCCATCATCTCTACAACAATGAGTCACAGAAAAGCCAGGTATTGAATATATTTGCACAATACTTCGGTCAAACCATGTTACTTGCACTGCAATTATATCAGGTAATTTAGAGAAACCAGCTATTAAAGATTTAAACTGATTAAATTTATCCAATGATGAAACACTTCTGATATTTACGCTCATTATATTTAAAAATTTAAAATTTATATCACATATATAATTATTATATTGTGAAAGTTTTTTAAAATATTGATTTTTAATCATAAAATTTATAATATATGTATAATATTTCAATAATTTTTAATACACAAGTTAATAGTAAGGGCACATTATCTTCATTATAAAGGAGAAACATAAGCTGCACCTTCTTCATCATCACCAGTGTCTTCAAGAATTTCTCTTTTGTTTTGTATAATTGATCTACGATTCCAATTTTTGTTTGTTGTTGCTTTGAATAAAATTTCATCGATATTATCTTCAGTACTGATCAGCTGTGGTTTTGAAACATCACTTTTTTTACAATAAACTTTCCCTTTATAGGTTTACACATGTTGATAACCAATGGCTTTCAGAGATTTAGCGTGATTCCAGAGATTTAATGTTTCATTGCTATGGTAATCATTAATAAAAATTTTGTTTGTTTTTTCATTTTGTTTCAATTTTGACTCAGAAGACATTAGTTTTTCCTCTTTCAATTTTGATGCAAACTTTACAACTGGGGTTTGTTTAGCATGCGATTTTGTGCTTTACTTTCCAATAAAGAAAGCTTCCTCAATATCATTTGGATCCAGATTGACTCCAACACCTTTAGATAATTCAAGGACTGTTTCCTTGGCATTTACACCATTAGCTACTTCCATACCACTAATAACACAATCATTTTTTACCCGATTGTCGTTTAACACTTTTACAGAAGTTTTAAGACCTTTTAATTCAATTTTTAACTTATTATTTTCTTTAATGACTTCAGAAATTGTCCTTTTGTTGTCTTCTACATCTTTCAAAACTTCATCAAACTTTATTGACATATAATTTATTGACTCAGTCAGCTGGTCAAGTTTATCAAGTTTTTCTAATTTTGACAACTCTTTTTTTATTGCATTTAACTCTTTTCTAATTTCTCCACTACCTTCTTCACAAGACTTGCAATCAAATGTTTCATCTTTATCTTTAATTAATTTTTCAAACTCTTTTCTCGTTAATCCAGAACATTTTGAGTGAAATACTTTACCGCATTTATCACCTAATCATCTAATTCTTCTTTGATTTCATATTCGCATTGAGCACAAATTGTCTTTTTAATATTATTTGCAAGACTTCTACGAACATTTTTCTTAGGCATACTTCAGTTTTTTGTGATAAAGGCTTGTTTTTTTTTATATGTTGAACACTTTAATCTTTTTTTGAGTTTATTTAATGTAATATAATTACTTTTTTAACTGCAATGAATCCACTTGCAAAAGAAATATGTCTTTTAGATTTAGAGTTGCCAATTAGAGTTGGCAACAGTTTTCTGATATGTTCAATAAACACCACAGGTGAGGCCGCTAGGCTAATACAAAATTTATTCTTAAGCGAAACCAACTATGGAACGGCTTCGAAAATGCTTCAAGACCGCTTCAGTAATCCACGAATATTGACAAATAACATCATAAATTGACTATTGGGCTAACCAAAAATAGCTGATAATCTCTCTGCTGTAGCCATGAAAGGGTTACATGACACAACAAGCGAGTGCATCTCAGCACTAAATAATTTGAATATCAATATGGGACCCCATGTTAGTTAATATATTAATAAAAATACTGAATCAAGGCATACACTTATTATACGAGTAGTCAATAGAACTATCAAGATCATTGCCAACATTACAAGAACTGTTGGATTTCCCAAAAAGCAGATTCCAATTATTAGAAGCAGTTGGTCGAATACAAACAACGTCAAAGACAACTTTAGCTTCAGCAACCACTCCCAAGGAAATCAACTATTGCAAACTATGTCGCAATGGAATTTAATTATATAATTGCAAACATTTTTTATCGATGTAAGTACCTAATCGACTGAAGTGGATACAGCAACAAAACGTCAGTGTTAACTGCTTCAAGAATGACCACATGTTAAAACATTGCACAGCAAGTTCCTGGAGAAATTGGAAGAAAACCCACAACACTCTCGTACATTTGGAGAAGCATCCACGGAACATCACCCCTTAACCTTATCATCAAACAACTCTTCCACTCGAGGTAAGGCTTCAACATCAACGGTAAGGTTACGTAATGTTAGCTCTGGTTAAAATTGCAGGCAATAATGGACCGTTTGGAGTCTTCAAAGCAATTTTAGACTCAGGATCACAAATCAACATTGTGACTAACCTTCTTCTAAATCGTTTATCTTTCAAACCGTCACAGACATCCTTATGCATCGAAAGAATCAACGCATTACGTTAATCTTAAGTCTACAACATGTAACTACAACAAAAGACTAGAAGTCTTTGTTCTCCCCAACATAATTCTGGCTCAACCTTCAACATAAGTCAACTATAACTCCTGGCCAATTCCAGAAAACATTCAACTGGCCGACCCTAAATTCAAAAACACTGCTAATATTGACGTTTAACTAGGCCACCGGAAAAATTCACCTCTCACTAGAACTACCAATTTTAAAAATACATGGGTTGGATTGTAGGTGGAAGGATAAGGAAAAACAATAGAAACTCAACGGTATGTCAGTAGACGGTGAAAACGAAACAACCACAGATGAACTTGTCCAAAGATTCTGGAAACTAGACGAATTCCAATCAGACAGCACTCTTACCACCGAAGAAAAAAGGTGTAAGCTACGGTTCATCCAAACAACGACAAGAAATTGTAAAGGCCGATTTGTAGTTCAGCTCCCTTTATCAGAAAACTCAAGCTGCCTAGGAGAGAAAAAAAGGTTAGCCTTTTCAAGATTGATGACCCTAGAAAGGCGTTTATCAATGAACCTAGGCCTTAAGCAACAATACGTTGACCTTATAAAGCAATATGAAGAATTGGGTCACATGACCTGCATAAATAACTCATAGGTAGGCCCTCATTTCTATATTCCACATCACTGCGTAATCAAACCTGAAAGTAAAACCACCAAACTTCGAGTAGTGTTTGATGTATCGGCAAAATCCTAAACAGGAATAGCTCTCAATGACAAAACTTTTGCAGCAGTTAACGGACAAAAACATGAAAAATTATCAGTTAGGTGCAACAACATTAAGAGAAGATTTTTATGTGGACGACGGTATGAGTGGATCGGACAGCAATTCAAATACAACAACAGTTGACTAGCTTGTTACATGTAGCTGGCTTCAAACTAAGAACATGCTGTGCAAATCATTCAAGGCTACTATCTGGTATTACTTCTGAAGATGTAGAACTAAATCTAGATTTTTATAATTAATCAACAAACATTTTGGGATTAACATAGAATCCCAAGGCGGATATTTTTTGCCTCAGCGCAGATATTCAAGACAATGATAAAATAAATGACAATAAATATGGCAATTACAACTTTCATGGGACGAACCTTTACTAGCAGATCTTAACAACCCATGGACAATTTTTAGTTAAAACTTAAAACAACTCAACAATATAAGTACCAAAAGGCACATTTTTGATGGTCAGATTTCAAAGGATACACACTTTTGTAGATGCTTCTGCAGATTTTTATGTGCCAAATCACGCATTGCCTCTATAAAAAAGGTAACCTTACCAAGACAAGAACTATGAGCTGCGTTTCTTGGGGCTCAACTTACCACAAGAGTAAAAAGGGACTTATGAGCTAAAAACATGTCTACATATCTATAGTCAGATTGTGAGCTAGTACTGCAATGGATCAATGCAACATCATTCTCTTTGTACTTTTGTCGCAAAAAGTTAAGCAAAATTCAGGAACAAACCATTAGCATACAATGGTGATACGACAGTTTCAAGCAAAACCCGGCCGATCTCATCTCAAGAGGTTTGAGTCCAGAAAAATTAGTACAGCCTTGGTTTTTTGAGTCAATGTTTTTGCACGGCAACGAGAGTCAATTGCCGAAGGAATTCAACAAAAATTAGAGACAATCATATCGAATTCCGTCAGTGCCTTATATACAATATCAACCTCATTGGAAGACATTATATATAAAATACACAACCGCAACTCATTCAAGACACTTCTAAGAATAGTAGCATACATGCAACGCTTCATACAAAACACCAAATCGGCGAAGACCGAACGACCGACCAGCAATGCACTATGCCCGTTAAAACTCACTTCAGCCAAGCATCTGACTATAAGTCAGAGCTATGCAAGGTTCAGACTACAAAAATGAAATAAGTGCATTAAAAAAGTGAAGGAGCTCGATTAGGCAAGTCTTATATGTGGACTATCACCCTCTCATACGATGTTAAACATTCAATGGTTCTTCCCTACAACGATCCAATTTCTAAATTAATAATGAGAATGTTACACAGCCACAATCATCATTGCGACCCCCAAACACTACTATCCATCTCCAGGCAAACATTTTTGATAATAAATGCGAAGTCAACTGCCAGACACATAATTCAAAGGCAAAAATTTTTGATAATAAAAGCGAAGTCAACTGCCAGACACATAATTCAAAACTGCATCTGATGCACCAGGTCAAAGTCAAGGCTAATGCAACAAATTATGGGAGATATACCTGCCTCCAGAGTGACTCCGACTCGGCCATTTATAATATCTGGCGTTGACTACTGTGGCCCACTGTGGGTACATTACAAACCAAGAAGTAAGAGACCTCACAAGGTGTACATTGCAGTTTTCGTATGCTTCTCAACAAAAGCAGTACATTTAGAAGTGGTGGCTGACCTCATTACATAAGCATTTATTGGAGCCCTCAAGAGTTTTGTCGCCTGACGAGGTATGGGAGGTAGTTGTTAAGTCAGCCAAACGATTACTTTTATGCAGTATATCAACGGCTTCATTAACGCATGAAGAATAAGAAACAGTCATCATTGAAATTTAGGCCATTCTGAACTCACGACCCCTTACTCCTTTATCAAGTGATCTAAACGCTTCAACGCTTCTTTGGAAAAGATAGTCACTGGAATATTTGCACCATCTACAAGAAAAACAGAATTGGAATAAGATATTTGAAAGCGAAAGAAGGAAATCTAGTCATAGTGAAATATTACAATTTGCCCGTAATGGAATGATCACTGGGTAAAATCCTAAAAAGGAAGGAACTGCGAACTGAGGGAACTGACGGCAAGATCAGGGTACCAGATATAAAACAACCTCCGGAATAAAGAAAATACCTATTCATAGATTAGCGCCACTATCGCAGCAGGGAGAACTACCAACAAATGAAGTAACCCATCTCACTCGCCCAATAGCAGTTCATATAACAGAAAAATCTAGTCATATGTCCACTTCAATGCTACTTACTATAATAACAACACTATTTTTAATTCTAGTAACAGTGAGTTGCAATTTCAAAATAAACAGTTTTCATGATGACCCAGGTTTAGACTTTGAGGGAATTGGAAATGTAAAACTTGTGACGGCTGAATGGAGACTAATGATATGCATGACTTAGCACCATTTACTTCCGAGTTGAAGGCCTTTCAGTCAGGATTAACTACCCTTCAACAGCTATGTTTGCTCATTAAACACCAACTAACTTGTAGCATTTTGACAACCATTTTCAATCAAATAAAAAATGAATTAATTCAAGAGAAGGAGCTATTTTCCAGCAGTAGAGTAAAAAAGGGTGCTTCAACATTATTGGAAATGTTGCACGATCTTTGCTTAGCGTTCTTGATTCCGATTATGCAAACGAAATGTCAAATACCATCAAAAATGCTAAGGAAGAATCAAAATATCTATTTCAACTGCTTAAAAATCAAACATCTATTATTGATTCAACCATCAACATCATCAAGCAAGATTAACAAAATAGTCAGAAACAAATAATGGGTATAATTGACAAGGTTAATGAGTAGTAGAATGTAATATATAAGCAGGTTGCCCCAATCAATCAAATGCAAATAATCTCACTCCTAGCCAACCAATTGACGTTGACAGCATTTAACTTACAAGGAGTTGAAAGGGAAATTATTGACGTACTAACCGATACCCACCATGGAAAAGTTAGTCCACTTTTATTGTCCCCATCACAGCTAAAAACGAATTAAAGGTAATAAAGGCTTCCAACACCCCGAACACTTCCAATTGGAGACGACAGTTTAATCCAACTCTACAAATTAACGAAGGTCAAGGAAGCGGTGACAAAAAATGAAGTAATTTTCGAAGTAATGTGAACTTTAGTCGACCATTAATTCTTAAAACTCTTCAAACATAACTCAGGTTCCGACCATAAAGGTTAGGTTACGTTAGGATAGGTTTATCTGGTTGGTCCAAAAGACCTCGCATTGACCGGGATTGATCCTTAGCATTACCAGCAGATGAAAAGAGAACCTGTTAGTACGGCAGCCTAGTTGGTGGTGCCTGTATCGAATGACTCCCACACCGATTTAACAAATCTTAGCAACCTACACATTTCTACTCTCGATACAAGCTCAAGCCTACGAAAAGTGTAAGCACCAAGATGGCTATATCTAGTGCGGCTTAAAGCCGGACATTGACACAGTAGATGTTCCATTGTTTCCATTTCTCCGGGTTCCTTACATTTCCTGCAGGTACCGTCGGTTATTTGTCCTATTTTGACACCGTACGAAGCCGTCCAGCAGTGCCCAGTTAATACTCCCACTAGAAGTTTACAGTTGCTTCTAGTTAATGATAAAAGGAACTTAGTCAATTTGGGATCATAGGAACTCCACATGATTTTAGAAGTTTTGCAAGTTTTCGTCGCGCGCCAACATTTCTCCGCTTCTTCCCTCATTTTAGAGTCTATGATCTCTTTAAGGTATTGAATTGGTTTTCGGATATATACCGTTACCTCAGCCGGTAATTGAATTCCTCTTTTGGCCAGTATATCGGCTATTTCATTTCCCTCTATCCCCATGTGTCCCCGGATCCAAAATATATGTACTTGTCTACCAGTTCATAATATATCCAGGGCCTTTCTACACAGGAGCACAACCGAGGAGTAGTTGCAGTCAGCTGAAATTGATTTTATAGCCGCTTGACTGTCTATATACAAATTTACACGCGCATTCATAGTGAGAGAGGTGAGGGCTAACTCTGCTGCCATTTTGACAGCATAGATTTCCGCCTGGAAGATGATACAATGTTCAGGAAGTTTATAAGATTCCTCTATACCGAGCTCCTGACAGTAAACCGCAGCTTCCACCCCTCTATCCATTTTTGAACCATCAGTGAAAAAGTTAAAACCAGAACCACTATGATTAAGACTTTCCAGATAGCCTTCTTCACTCATAGTGATCTGTGGTTTGGTAAAAAATTTCGTCACTGGAATGATATAGTCCGAGCTACACTCCATGTTTTCCAGTAATGTGCTGTGACCAAATGATCTGTACGACATCTGACCTGTTGTCCTGAGTCGGATAGCCGATTTGCATGCCACGTTCACTGCAATTAGTTTTATTGGTTTAAGGTCCAATATAACGTCTAAAGCTGCAGTAGGTGCACTCTTTAAAGCTCCAGTGATGCAGAGCTCTGCTAGCCTCTGGATACTTTCCAACTTTTTCAGGTATGATTTTGTCTCAGTCGCCCTCCACCATACATTTATTTTTATTTACAATTTCATTTACAACCAGCGTCCAAAGAAGTGGCGATAGAACACCACCTTGGGGAGTTCCTCTCTTAGCTTTTCTGTTAACATTGGCATTGCCTAATTCCGCAGATACTATTCCACATTTGAATAGGTTGCCTATCCAGTTTTTGACCTGCGAGTGAGCACCGGAACGATTTACACTTTCCATAATTGCGTCCGTAGAGACATTATTGAAAGCGCCTTTGATGTCCAGAAAGACCCCTATAGCAAAGTCCTTATAGTGTAGCGATTTTTCGATTTGTTCAACAACATTATGAAGTGCTGTTTCAACCGATTTGCCCTTTGTGTATGCATGTTGGTTGGAGGACAGGATATTTGGATATACAAATTCTTTGATGTGTATATCCAAAATTCTCTCTAACGTTTTCAGTAGAAAGGACGTCAAACTGATAGGCCTAAAGTCTTTTGGATATATGTGGTTGTTCCTACCTGCCTTTGGTATGAATACAACCGTGGCTATCCTCCATGATTTTGGCACATAATTCAGTCTGAGACATCCTCTAAATATTCCTAGTAGCCAGGGAATTATCTTTTGTTTACCACGTTGTAGTAAAGCCGGGAAATAACCATCTGGCCCTGGTGATTTATATGGTTTAAAGGAATCGATTGCCCATTCCACTTTATTAAAGGAAATTACTTCACAATTCTCAGTATTCAATTCAATTGCCATTTCTGAGCGAGGGGAGATCTCCGTGCAACCTAGGAAATGTGTGTCCAGGAGAACTTCCAGCGTTTCTCGGCTGCAGCTAGTCCAATCGCCGTTGATTTTACAAATTGTGCTAGGCACTGATGGATTGCTTGCAAGCAGCTTCCTCATCTGGCCGTATCCGTAGTTTTTTCCATATTGCCACAAAAATTCTTCCATGAATTTTTCTTGGCCTTTCTCACCTCTTTTTTAAACGATTTCAGTGCTTTCTTGTAGTCCCTCCAGCACTCAAATTGGTCTATGTATCTAGCCAGTCTGAAGAACTCACGCAGGTCACGTCTTTGTGCGTCTAGATCACTACTCCACCATGGTGGTCAAGATTTACGTTTTACTCGCGAGAGGGGACATGCTGATTTATACGATTTTGTTATGGCTTTCGTTAAGCAATTAACAGACTTTTCAATATCAGCCTCACTCTTAATCGGTTTGGCACTATATAGATTATTTTCGATGTTCTTTCCGTAAAAATCCCACCTAGTATTGCGTGGGTTCCATAAAGGACAATAATTTAATATCAATCGACCCAGAGGTATCATTTCTTGCCATAAATCCCCAACACATGAAATATCGAACTGTATTACGCCTAAAAATGATGTAATCATTTGCAATAGCAAAGAATTCAAACTTAGGAAGAATGAGGGAGTAATTCCTGTGAAAACAACATATTCAACAGCCGACAAACAACTAAATGCAAGCTCATTCGGTTGGTAGACAACTCTACATGGACCCAGCAAAAATATTCCAATAAATGCACCTTCGTTACCACCGCAAATTTAGAGATATCAGCAGTTTGCGGTTGGGAACATACCCAATACAAAATCAAAGGCACCGGAATAATAGAGATCGAAGCGAGCTGGACACTCAAAGGGAAGGATAATATAATCCAAGGTCATTTTGGTTTACCTAATACCCTACACACATCATATGCTCAACTGTGGCGCATACATAATATTGGCACACCACAAGAGATAACTTAAATATTTAGCACCACCAATAACCAGGTTAAACCCATCTGAAACAACTAAGCACACTGAAAAAACAACTATACGAATCACATGGTGGTATGTTCACATACCACCACTCATCAAATCCAATAGTTTTCACCATCATGCTGTCAGCTATTCTGCAGTTGTAATCTCCGCAATATTCGCCATCTTAATCATCAACACTTATTTAAAACAGCAAAAGAACAGCAATCCCAAATGCAACCAAACCACCCCTCAGGTAGTTCCACCACCAAAAACTATCAACATCGATGTTGGAGATACCTGAGTCCAACCTTATAGCTCCATCGACCATTGGTCAATGCGGAGGAGAATGTTGACGCTTTTTTCATATATTATTCTATAATTTTAATTTATAAATAATACATAATAATAAATTTTAGTTAATTTTAATTACTATTGTTCGAACTTCTTTTGTTTCTATATTTATAATTTGAAGTGGCTAAAGTTCGTATCGCTTTGTAAGCCAAATTACATGTAATAATTACACTTCACAACAGTGATGTAGATGTTTGAATGAAAATTTACCGATCATTATGTATTTTTATCTCCTGATTACGATGGCGTCATTAGTTTTTCCTTATCAGCTCTAGTTTTGAGGATATAGTGACATTTAGGATTTGCATAATTTGCACCTCTTTTTATACCCTTTACTAAAAATGGAAAAGGGTATATATAGGTTTGTGATTCCGTGTTTTAATTTCCATAATATTCATATGCAATCCCTAAAACATATATATTCTGGGTCCTTATGAATAAGGAAGAAGAGTAAGCGAAGTCCGTCTGTCCGTCCGTCCTTCTCTCCGTCTGTGTAGGTGAAATCGATTTTCCGAAGCTCCCAGAAAAACTAGAGACTTCGGTCTTGGACTGTTGTATCAGAAATGGTCCAAAATAGATTGAAAATGAAAATCAGTGAAATCGAACAGACGGTTTCAGAGCTGGAAAACTTAAACTTGATTTTGCCATATAAAAGTAACTAGATAACACAAATTTTTAATTTTTTTGTTAAATAAACTTTTTTTATATTGCAGTACGAATAAAAATTGTATTAAAAATATAAAAAAAAAATAAAAAAACTTAAAAAGGTGTTTTCAGGGTTGGGGACTTTAATTTTTTTATTACATAAAAATAACCTACTAAAACTAATTTTTCCTTTTTGTCTATAAATTCAACATATCTTACATTCTTAAGAGAAAATCAGAAAAATTTAAAATTATGTTTCCAGGGTTGGGAAACGTACACTTTTATAAGAAAAGATGGGCATAGAAAATTAGAAAAATAAAAACACAGCTCCACAGCTGAAAAATTTAAACTTTTTAGGGTTCCGTAAAGCAAAGTGAAAAGGAACCCTATTGTTTTCGCTACGCTGTCCGTCCTTCTGTCATAGGCTATTTCCTCGATACCCGTTAGAGTCACGGACCTGAACTCTGGACAGAGTTTGTAGACCTTTAGTCGCTACAACAACACGAGAATTAAAAATTAAAGGGTGTCACAAATCGACCAACGACAAATGTTAAAACCCCATGTAATATACATACAATTGTATGTATATACACTTGAAATTTGTAAAGTTAGTGTATTTTTATACAGACTACAACAATTAACACTAAAATTTAAAAAATCGAAATTGAATGGTGTTCTATCAGTTAATGTAATTTTGACTATGTAATTTGGGCAACTTGCTCTATGTTGGAAACCGTAAGAGCCAAACTCTTGAAATTTTCAAAAACGGTAAAACTAAAAAATTCCAGAGTTATAAAATCGCCAAGCCAAAAAAAAAATCGCCAGAACGAAAAAAAGGGCCTAATTAAAAAAAATTTCTAAAACTAAAATAGATCGCAAGAAACCGGAAAAATCGCCAACATGAAAAAATCGTCAAAATGAAAAAAAATCGCCAAAACAAAAAAAAAACTCCAAAAATCGAAAAAATCGCCATAACGAGAAAAAAGCGACAAATATAAAAAAACGTTTAAACTAAAAAAAATTAAAACGGTACAAAAACACCATATTAAAAAAAAATGCTGAAAACCGAACGTACGGAACCCTTCGTGCGCGAGTCAAAGTCGTACTTTACTGAATTTATTTGATATTAAAGTAAATAAATAAAACTAGTATTTTCCTTATTTATTATTTTCTTTGTTCACTTAACGTATTTTATATATTTGTGTAAAGAAAAATATTGGTATAAGAACCCAAAAACAAATTTTAAAGGATGATTCCAGGGTTGGGAAAATTTACTTTTTTGTTATATAAAACTAATTAAATAAAGCTAGTTATTTCTTTGGTAATTAAATATATTCTATATTTTAGAAAGAAATAAATTTGTTCTCGTATTACAACCAGAAAATTTTAAATTATTCCAGGGTTAGAAGTTGAAAAATAAGGGTTAGAAGTTGAAAAAAAATCAGTTAAAAATATTTCATGTTTTAGGAAATCTTTACTCAAGCAAATTCTTTAGTCAAAAAAAAACCGAGAGGTCACTCACTAAAAATTGCACTATAAAAAAATATTATAAATTTTATCAGAAAACAAATATGTATGTATGTACTTATGTATGTATCTGTAACTACATATACATATATACATTGGTAAAGGGTATGTAAGAGTCGGCACAGTCGAATATAGCACTGTTACTTGTTTGTAATAAAACACTATAAATTTACAGAAAATTGTATTTTATTTAATTCTTATAGTGAATAAAACTTTCTCTTATATGATTTTCTTATTTCTGAATGCTCCAACAGCAGTCAGCTATCATGTGTGTGTTCCACATTTTTTTGCGTAATAATTGAATTTATGACTTGTAAATGAACAAATGTAACATATTAAGTATTTTTTTATGTAACGCAAAATATCTCTGAAAATAGAGGGACTAGACAATAAATAAACCTAATTTTGTAATTAGCAAACAAAAATACATAAAAACTTGGTCAAAAAAAATTATAATCAAATAATTTTCAAGGACTAAACTAAAAACACACTTAGTCAGATACCCTGATATACTCATCAATATGAATCTATAGATTAATAATCCAGGAAGTATTTTTAAGTTTTTAGTAACTTTCGTGATATATTAACGGAATAATACAAAAAGAGGTGCAAATATGCTAATCCTAAATGTCACTATATCTTAAAAACTAGAGCCAATAGAGAAAAATTAATGACGCCATCGTTATCAGGAGATAAAAATACATAAAGATCGGTCAGTTTTATTTAAACATAATGAAAAAACCTCTATTTTGTTGTGCATTGTTATTAATAAACAAAAAAAACACCAACGTTAGTTGTAAATATTCTGACAAACACATAGTTTAACTAGCTGTTTTCGAAGGCCACTAAACCTTCATCATCAGCGTTCTTTTGTGTTTGGTCCACTGTGTGTGGACCATAATAAATGAACAAAAAAACATATAGACATATAGAAAGTAATAAAGTGACTTTTAATTGAATCAATCAATCTATCAATATTTCATAATTACAGTAAAATAAACTGTCTCTGTCGCTTAACAAAGAATCATATCCCTTGCATTACAAACTTCTTGAGATATAAGAATGGGATTGCTGCAGTGGGTGAACGACAACTTTAGTCTAGTTATAAAAGTAAAGTCAACCACTGTCGTAACAAAGGAAACACTGATTGCATCAATTTCCCACCCAAAACTGATCGATATAATAAGCGATCCAGAATTAGTTGTAGAATTCAACAATACCTTCTATAGCTGGAGAGAAGGAAACCAATTTTTTAGCTTAAGCCTATAAAAATTGTGTTATCAGGAGGAGGTGTACAGTAAAAACGGTATCAACAGAAAAAATAATAGAAATTAATATCAACCAAATAGTACAATCAAAATAATACTACTAATACGGCAATAGAGTAATTCGTGATACTCGGTCCCTAAATACCAGGAAACTTTCACTACTGAAAAGACAATTTCCTTTCAAGGCATTGCCTCACAACAGGAAAACATAAAAAACATCGAATGAACTGAGATTCCATACAACTACTACTATTGTTGCCGGAGGGGCGGTGGTGGTCCGTTGAATAGGGGAACTGTTAGAAATACGATGATTAGGAAAAATTTTCCCTCTGAAAAATCTACTCCCGACAGCTAAACTAGGCGACAATTACATTTGCTTCTGCAGATTTTTATGTGCCAAATCACGCATTGCCTCTATAAAAAAGGTAACCTTACCAAGACTAGAACTATGAGCTGCGTTTCTTGGGGCTCAACTTACCACAAGAGTAAAAACATGCCTACATATCTATAGTCAGATTGTGAGCTTTGGAAGACATTATATATAAAATACACAACCGCAACTCATTCAAGACACTTCTAAGAATAGTAGCATACATGCAACGCTTCATACAAAACACCAAATCGGCGAAGACCGAACGACCGACCAGCAATGCACTATGCCCGTTAAAACTCACTTCAGCCAAGCATCTGACTATAAGTCAGAGCTATGCAAGGTTCAGACTACAAAAATGAAATAAGTGCATTAAAAAAGTGAAGGAGCTCGATTAGGCAAGTCTTATATGTGGACTATCACCCTCTTATACGATGTTAAACATTCAATGGTTCTTCCCTACAACGATCCAATTTCTAAATTAATAATGTGGTTGTGTAACCACAATCATCATTGCGACCCCCAAACATTACTATCCATCTCCAGGCAAACATTTTTGATAATAAATGCGAAGTCAACTGCCAGACACATAATTCAAAGGCAAAAATTTTTGATAATAAAAGCGAAGTCAACTGCCAGACACATAATTCAAAACTGCATCTGATGCACCAGGTCAAAGTCAAGGCTAATGCAACAAATTATGGGAGATATACCTGCCTCCAGAGTGACTCCGACTCGGCCATTTATAATATCTGGCGTTGACTACTGTGGCCCACTGTGGGTACATTACAAACCAAGAGGTAAGAGACCTCACAAGGTTTTCGTATGCTTCTCAACAAAAGCAGTACATTTAGAAGTGGTGGCTGACCTCATTACATAAGCATTTATTGGAGCCCTCAAGAGTTTTGTCGCCTGACGAGGTATGGGAGGTAGTTGTTAAGTCAGCCAAACGATTACTTTTATGCAGTATATCAACGGCTTCATTAACGCATGAAGAATAAGAAACAGTCATCATTGAAATTTAGGCCATTCTGAACTCACGACCCCTTACTCCTTTATCAAGTGATCCAAACGCTTCAACGCTTCTTTGGAAAAGATAGTCACTGGAATATTTGCACCATCTACAAGAAAAACAGAATTGGAATAAGATATTTGAAAGCGAAAGAAGGAAATCTAGTCATAGTGAAATATTACAATTTGCCCGTAATGGAATGATCACTGGGTAAAATCCTAAAAAGGAAGGAACTGCGAACTGAGGGAACTGACGGCAAGATCAGGGTACCAGATATAAAACAACCTCCGGAATAAAGAAAATACCTATTCATAGATTAGCGCCACTATCGCAGCAGGGAGAACTACCAACAAATGAAGTAACCCATCTCACTCGCCCAATAGCAGTTCATATAACAGAAAAATCTAGTCATATGTCCACTTCAATGCTACTTACTATAATAACAACACTATTTTTAATTCTAGTAACAGTGAGTTGCAATTTCAAAATAAACAGTTTTCATGATGACCCAGGTTTAGACTTTGAGGGAATTGGAAATGTAAAACTTGTGACGGCTGAATGGAGACTAATGATATACATGACTTAGCACCATTTACTTCCGAGTTGAAGGCCTTTCAGTCAGGATTAACTACCCTTCAACAGCTATGTTTGCTCATTAAACACCAACTAACTTGTAGCATTTTGACAACCATTTTCAATCAAATAAAAAATGAATTAATTCAAGAGAAGGAGCTATTTTCCAGCAGTAGAGTAAAAAAGGGTGCTTCAACATTATTGGAAATGTTGCACGATCTTTGCTTAGCGTTCTTGATTCCGATTATGCAAACGAAATGTCAAATACCATCAAAAATGCTAAGGAAGAATCAAAATATCTATTTCATCTGCTTAAAAATCAAACATCTATTATTGATTCAACCATCAACATCATCAAGCAAGATTAACAAAATAGTCAGAAACAAATAATGGGTATAATTGACAAGGTTAATGAGTAGTAGAATGTAATATATAAGCAGGTTGCCCCAATCAATCAAATGCAAATAATCTCACTCCTAGCCAACCAATTGACGTTGACAGCATTTAACTTACAAGGAGTTGAAAGGGAAATTATTGACGTACTAACCGATACCCACCATGGAAAAGTTAGTCCACTTTTATTGTCCCCATCACAGCTAAAAACGAATTAAAGGTAATAAAGGCTTCCAACACCCCGAACACTTCCAATTGGAGACGACAGTTTAATCCAACTCTACAAATTAACGAAGGTCAAGGAAGCGGTGACAAAGAATGAAGTAATTTTCGAAGTAATGTGGACTTTAGTCGACCATTAATTCTTAAAACTCTTCAAACATAACTCAGGTTCCGACCATAAAGGTTAGGTTAGGTTAGGATAGGTTTATCTGGTTGGTCCAAAAGACCTCGCATTGACCGGGATTGATCCTTAGCATTACCAGCAGATGAAAAGAGAACCTGTTAGTACGGCAGCCTAGTTGGTGGTGCCTGTATCGAATGACTCCCACACCGATTTAACAAATCTTAGCAACCTACACATTTCTACTCTCGATACAAGCTCAAGCCTACGAAAAGTGTAAGCACCAAGATGGCTATATCTAGTGCGGCTTAAAGCCGGACATTGACACAGTAGATGTTCCATTGTTTCCATTTCTCCGGGTTCCTTACATTTCCTGCAGGTACCGTCAGTTATTTGTCCTATTTTGACACCGTATGAAGCCGTCCAGCAGTGCCCAGTTAATACTCCCACTAGAAGTTTACAGTTGCTTCTAGTTAATGATAAAAGGAACTTAGTCAATTTGGGATCATAGGAACTCCACATGATTTTAGAAGTTTTGCAAGTTTTCGTCGCGCGCCAACATTTCTCCGCTTCTTCCCTCATTTTAGAGTCTATGATCTCTTTAAGGTATTGAATTGGTTTTCGGATATATACCGTTACCTCAGCCGGTAATTGAATTCCTCTTTTGGCCAGTATATCGGCTATTTCATTTCCCTCTATCCCCATGTGTCCCCGGATCCAGAATATATGTACTTGTCTACCAGTACATAATATATCCAGGGCCTTTCTACACAGGAGCACAACCGAGGAGTAGTTGCAGTCAGCTGAAATTGATTTTATAGCCGCTTTACTGTCTATATACAAATTTACACGCGCATTCATAGTGAGAGAGGTGAGGGTTAACTCTGCTGCCATTTTGACAGCATAGATTTCCGCCTGGAAGATGATACAATGTTCAGGAAGTTTATAAGATTCCTCTATACCGAGCTCCTGGCAGTAAACCGCAGCTTCCACCCCTCTATCCATTTTTGAACCATCAGTGAAAAAGTTAAAACCAGAACCACTATGATTAAGACTTTCCAGATAGCCTTCTTCACTCATAGTGATCTGTGTTTGGTAAAAAATTTCGTCACTGGAATGATATAGTCCGAGCTACACTCCATGTTTTCCAGTAATTTGCTGTGACCAAATGATCTGTACGACATCTGACCTGTTGTCCTGAGTCGGATAGCCGATTTGCATGCCACGTTCACTGCAATTAGTTTTATTGGTTTAAGGTCCAATATAACGTCTAAAGCTGCAGTAGGTGCACTCTTTAAAGCTCCAGTGATGCAGAGCTCTGCTAGCCTCTGGATACTTTCCAACTTTTTCAGGTATGATTTTGTCTCAGTCGCCCTCCACCATACATTTATTTTTATTTACAATTTCATTTACAACCAGCGTCCAAAGAAGTGGCGATAGAACACCACCTTGGGGAGTTCCTCTCTTAGCTTTTCTGTTAACATTGGCATTGCCTAATTCCGCAGATACTATTCCACATTTGAATAGGTTGCCTATCCAGTTTTTGACCTGCGAGTGAGCACCGGAACGATTTACACTTTCCATAATTGCGTCCGTAGAGACATTATTGAAAGCGCCTTTGATGTCCAGAAAGACCCCTATAGCAAAGTCCTTATAGTGTAGCGATTTTTCGATTTGTTCAACAACATTATGAAGTGCTGTTTCAACCGATTTGCCCTTTGTGTATGCATATTGGTTGGAGGACAGGATATTTGGATATACAAATTCTTTGATGTGTATATCCAAAATTTTCTCTAACGTTTTCAGTAGAAAGGACGTCAAACTGATAGGCCTAAAGTCTTTTGGATATATGTGGTTGTTCCTACCTGCCTTTGGTATGAATACAACCGTGGCTATCCTCCATGATTTTGGCACATAATTCAGTCTGAGACATCCTCTAAATATTCCTAGTAGCCAGGGAATTATCCTTTGTTTACCACGTTGTAGTAAAGCCGGGAAATAACCATCTGGCCCTGGTGATTTATATGGTTTAAAGGAATCGATTGCCCATTCCACTTTATTAAAGGAAATGACTTCACAATTCTCAGTATTCAATTCAATTGCCATTTCTGAGCGAGGGGAGATCTCCGTGCAACCTAGGAAATGTGTGTCCAGGAGAACTTCCAGCGTTTCTCGGCTGCAGCTAGTCCAATCGCCGTTGATTTTACAAATTGTGCTAGGCACTGATGGATTGCTTGCAAGCAGCTTCCTCATCTGGCCGTATCCGTAGTTTTTTCCATATTGCCACAAAAATTCTTCCATGAATTTTTCTTGGCCTTTCTCACCTCTTTTTTAAACGATTTCAGTGCTTTCTTGTAGTCCCTCCAGCACTCAAATTGGTCTATGTATCTAGCCAGTCTGAAGAACTCACGCAGGTCACGTCTTTGTGCGTCTAGATCACTACTCCACCATGGTGGTCAAGATTTACGTTTTACGCGCGAGAGGGGACATGCTGATTTATACGATTTTGTTATGGCTTTCGTTAAGCAATTAACAGACTTTTCAATATCAGCCTCACTCTTAATCGGTTTGGCAATATATAGATTATTTTCGATGTTCTTTCCGTAAAAATCCCACCTAGTATTGCGTGGGTTCCATAAAGGACAATAATTTAATATCAATCGACCCAGAGGTATCATTTCTTGCCATAAATCCCCAACACATAAAATATCGAACTGTATTACGCCTAAAAATGATGTAATCATTTGCAATAGCAAAGAATTCAAACTTAGGAAGAATGAGGGAGTAATTCCTGTGAAAACAACATATTCAACAGCCGACAAACAACTAAATGCAAGCTCATTCGGTTGGTAGACAACTCTACATGGACCCAACAAAAATATTCCAATAAATGCACCTTCGTTACCACCGCAAATTTAGAGATATCAGCAGTTTGCGGTTGGGAACATACCCAATACAAAATCAAAGGCACCGGAATAATAGAGATCAAAGCGAGCTGGACACTCAAAGGGAAGGATAATATAATCCAAGGTCATTTTGGTTTACCTAATACCCTACACACATCATATGCTCAACTGTGGCGCATACATAATATTGGCACACCACAAGAGATAACTTAAATATTTAGCACCACCAATAACCAGGTTAAACCCATCTGAAACAACTAAGCACACTGAAAAAACAACTATACGAATCACATGGTGGTATGTTCACATACCACCACTCATCAAATCCAATAGTTTTCACCATCATGCTGTCAGCTATTCTGCAGTTGTAATCTCCGCAATATTCGCCATCTTAATCATCAACACTTATTTAAAACAGCAAAAGAACAGCAATCCCAAATGCAACCAAACCACCCCTCAGGTAGTTCCACCACCAAAAACTATCAACATCGATGTTGGAGATACCTGAGTCCAACCTTATAGCTCCATCGACCATTGGTCAATGCGGAGGAGAATGTTGACGCTTTTTTCATATATTATTCTATAATTTTAATTTATAAATAATACATAATAATAAATTTTAGTTAATTTTAATTACTATTGTTCGAACTTCTTTTGTTTCTATATTTATAATTTGAAGTGGCTAAAGTTCGTATCGCTTTGTAAGCCAAATTACATGTAATAATTACACTTCACAACAGTGATGTAGATGTTTGAATGAAAATTTGCCGATCGTTATGTATTTTTATCTCCTGATTACGATGGCGTCATTAGTTTTTCCTTATCAGCTCTAGTTTTGAGGATATAGTGACATTTAGGATTTGCATAATTTGCACCTCTTTTTATACCCTTTACTAAAAATGGAAAAGGGTATATATAGGTTTGTGATTCCGTGTTTTAATTTCCATAATATTCATATGCGATCCATAAAACATATATATTCTGGGTCCTTATGAATAGGGAAGAAGAATAAGCGAAGTCCGTCTGTCCGTCCGTCCTTCTCTCCGTCTGTGTAGGTGAAATCGATTTTACGAAGCTCCCAGAAAAACTAGAGACTTCGGTCTTGGACTGTTGTATCAGAAATGGTCCAAAATAGATTGAAAATGAAAATCAGTGAAATCGAACAGACGGTTTCAGAGCTGGAAAACTTAAACTTGATTTTGCCATATAAAAGTAACTAGATAACACAAATTTTTAATTTTTTTGTTAAATAAACTTTTTTTATATTTCAGTACGAATAAAAATTGTATTAAAAATATAAAAAAAAAAAATAAAAAAACTTAAAAAGGTGTTTTCAGGGTTGGGGACTTTAATTTTTTTATTACATAAAAATAACCTACTAAAACTAATTTTTCCTTTTTGTCTATAAATTCAACATATCTTACATTCTTAAGAGAAAATCAGAAAAATTTAAAATTATGTTTCCAGGGTTGGGAAACGTACACTTTTATAAGAAAAGATGAGCATAGAAAATTAGAAAAATAAAAACACAGCTCCACAGCTGAAAAATTTAAACTTTTTAGGGTTCCGTAAAGCAAAGTGAAAAGGAACCCTATTGTTTTCGCTACGCTGTCCGTCCTTCTGTCATAGGCTATTTCCTCAATACCCGTTAGAGCTACGGACCTGAACTCTGGACAGAGTTTGTAGACCTTTAGTCGCTACAACAACACGAGAATTAAAAATTAAAGGGTGTCACAAATCGACCAACGACAAATGTTAAAACCCCATGTAATATACATACAATTGTATGTATATACACTTGAAATTTGTAAAGTTAGTGTATTTTTATACAGACTACAACAATTAACACTAAAATTTAAAAAATCGAAATTGAATGGTGTTCTATCAGTTAATGTAATTTTGACTATGTAATTTGGGCAACTTGCTCTATGTTGGAAACCGTAAGAGCCAAACTCTTGAAATTTTCAAAAACGGTAAAACTAAAAAATTCCAGAGTTATAAAATCGCCAAGCCAAAAAAAAATCGCCAAAACGAAAAAAAGGGCCTAATTAAAAAAAAATTTCTAAAACTAAAATAGATCGCAAGAAACCGGAAAAATCGCCAACATGAAAAAATCGTCAAAATGAAAAAAAATCGCCAAAACAAAAAAAAACTCAAAAAATCGAAAAAATCGCCATAACGAGAAAAAAGCGACAAATATAAAAAAACGTTTAAACTAAAAAAAATTAAAACGGTACAAAAACACCATATTAAAAAAAAAATGCTGAAAACCGAACGTACGGAACCCTTCGTGCGCGAGTCAAAGTCGTACTTTACTGAATTTATTTGATATTAAAGTAAATAAATAAAACTAGTATTTTCCTTATTTATTATTTTCTTTGTTCACTTAACGTATTTTATATATTTGTGTAAAGAAAAATATTGGTATAAGAACCCAAAAACAAATTTTAAAGGATGATTCCAGGGTTGGGAAAATTTACTTTTTTGTTATATAAAACTAATTAAATAAAGCTAGTTATTTCTTTGGTAATTAAATATATTCTATATTTTAGAAAGAAATAAATTTGTTCTCGTATTACAACCAGAAAATTTTAAATTATTCCAGGGTTAGAAGTTGAAAAATAAGGGTTAGAAGTTGAAAAAAAATCAGTTAAAAATATTTCATGTTTTAGGAAATCTTTACTCAAGCAAATTCTTTAGTCAAAAAAAAAAAACCGAGAGGTCACTCACTAAAAATTGCACTATAAAAAAATATTATAAATTTTATCAGAAAACAAATATGTATGTATGTACTTATGTATGTATCTGTAACTACATATACATATATACATTGGTAAAGGGTATGTAAGAGTCGGCACAGTCGAATATAGCACTGTTACTTGTTTGTAATAAAATACTATAAATTTACAGAAAATTGTATTTTATTTAATTCTTATAGTGAACAAAACTTTCTCTTATATGATTTTCTTATTTCTGAATGCTCCAACAGCAGTCAGCTATCATGTGTGTGTTCCACATTTTTTTGCGTAATAATTGAATTTATGACTTGTAAATGAACAAATGTAACATATTAAGTATTTTTTTATGTAACGCAAAATATCTCTGAAAATAGAGGGACTAGACAATAAATAAACCTAATTTTGTAATTAGCAAACAAAAATACATAAAAACTTGGTCAAAAAAAATTATAATCAAAAAAATTTCAAGGACTAAACTAAAAACACACTTAGTCAGATACCCTGATATACTCATCAATATGAATCTATAGATTAATAATCCAGGAAGTATTTTTAAGTTTTTAGTAACTTTCGTGATATATTAACGGAATAATACAAAAAGAGGTGCAAATATGCTAATCCTAAATGTCACTATATCTTAAAAACTAGAGCCAATAGAGAAAAATTAATGACGCCATCGTTATCAGGAGATAAAAATACATAAAGATCGGTCAGTTTTATTTAAACATAATGAAAAAACCTCTATTTTGTTGTGCATTGTTATTAATAAACAAAAAAAAAACACCAACGTTAGTTGTAAATATTCTGACAAACACATAGTTTAACTAGCTGTTTTCGAAGGCCACTAAACCTTCATCATCAGCGTTCTTTTGTGTTTGGTCCACTATGTGTGGACCATAATAAATGAACAAAAAAACATATAGAAAGTAATAAAGTGACTTTTAATTGAATCAATCAATCTATCAATATTTCATAATTACAGTAAAATAAACTGTCTCTGTCGCTTAACAAAGAATCATATCCCTTGCATTACAAACTTCTTGAGATATAAGAATGGGATTGCTGCAGTGGGTGAACGACAACTTTAGTCTGGTTATAAAAGTAAAGTCAACCACTGTCGTAACAAAGGAAACACTGATTGCATCAATTTCCTACCCAAAACTGATCGATATAATAAGCGATCCAGCATTAGTTGTAGAATTCAACAATACCTTCTATAGCTGGAGAGGAGGTGTACAGTAAAAACGGTATCAACAGAAAAAATAATAGAAATTAATATCAACCAAATAGTACAATCAAAATAATACTACTAATACGGCAATAGAGTAATTCGTGATACTCGGTCCCTAAATACCAGGAAACTTTCACTACTGAAAAGACAATTTCCTTTCAAGGCATTGCCTCACAACAGGAAAACATAAAAAACATCGAAGAACTGAGATTCCATACAACTACTACTATTGTTGCCGGAGGGGCGGTGGTGGTCCGTTGAATAGGGGAACTGTTAGAAATACGATGATTAGGAAAAATTTTCCCTCTGAAAAATCTACTCCCGACAGCTAAACTAGGCGACAATTACATTTGGCACAAAAGAAATATGTAGATATTTAGTTGTCATTAATCAATCAAGAATCAAAGTAGTTATTATTTTCAATAGAAATCTGGCACAGTCTAACGGGCGGTTTAAGTGAGTGAAAAAAGTGTTGCTAAGTGTATATATAAAAAATATATATATATGTTGTGTTAATTGGTGGAACAGAATTGCAAGAGGACATTTTATTATGAATGAATATCATAATTAGTCCTGCATGACAAATTAATTAAAAAGTATTAAAAAAAAGGATCGCCATAATATGAATGAATATCATATTCAGACCTCATACGAGTATTTAATCGTGAATTTTTATAGATAAATCTTAAAATAAAGAAGATAAAATACATGTCAGAAAGAATAAGAGAAAAAAATAAATAAATAATATATCCATATAAAAACAAACAAAAAGTGAAAATAAATTTTACACAATCTAACAAGAGCATATACACTACTTTCAACATAAGCACTCACTAGCCGTTGAACCTACTATTGGAAAAACCTACAACCACCGAGTGATTAATGGCAAAGCAGATTTTATTTTCAATATTGTAAGTTGCACATAATTTTTACTTCAAAATCATTACAATTAAGTAGATTTGTACCCTATTGTAAGAGATGCGAAACAAGAGTTAAAAAAAATTAATGGCAAAATCAAGGTTTTCGCCCTATATAATTCCAAATTTATTTAAGAGTAGGAGTTTATCATCTATCCCGGAAATAGTAGACTCAGAAACAATGAATAGCAATCTACATGAACAATATATATCGGGCACTGTCCCTCCTGCTTCATCAGGATTGGCGGCAGGGTAAATGGATGTATTTCAGTCTTTAAGAATACCTGACGCTATAAAACAACTGCCCCCATTCGATGGTACCCCCATTTTACTATATGAATTCCTTAATAATGTTAAAGAAATTCTGTTATTCATAAGAGGAACGGATAAGACCCCATATGGACAAAAATTATTAAGAACTATACGCAACAAAATAGATGGACAAGCACATGAGGTGCTCAATATGTATGGCACCCCATTAAATTGGGACAATATAAAAGAGAACCTCATAGCATACTCTCAGACAAACGATCAGAAACTCCATTCATAAAATACCTTCGCACATTAAGGCAGTATAATAAGCCATTCGAGAAACTCTACGGCGGAGTATTAGAATTGCAATCAGCTCTTTGTAACAACATATTGTCGCACGAACAAGACCAAAATGTGATTAGAGCTAAGAAGGCACTGTATGGGGAAGTGTGTCTTAACTCTTTTGTAACTGGATTAACAGATCCATTGGGAACAATAATTAAGGCTATGAGACCAAGTACACTAGCTGAAGTCTTGAATGTCTGCATCAAAGATCAGAATATACCAACAGGCTAATGTGTTTTCTTATAGCTATAACCAGTTTAAGCAAAATAACTTCCCATATTACAGAAATAGATTTTATAATATACCTTATAGCTTGGTTATCAGACCGGGAATGTCAACAGTTTGGTAACCCCAGTGCCACAAAATATGACTTACGTTGGGTGTTGCACCACACAAAGCCCGAGCTCTCAAACTAAAAGATTTACAAACATGGAAGTTAATAATATAATACGAGTTAACCAACGTAGAAGAAGAGGCAAATTTTCATGTCCCTACCTCACAAAACCCACGGGATACCTAGACACGAATAAATATGGGTCTGAATTGGTTTACATAAAAATAAGGTTTCCTTGTAACAAATTTAATTTCTAAAATTCCTAATAGATACTGGGGTTTCTACATCGTTTATAAACCCAGAACATGTACACCAAGAACAACATATAAAATGTAAACCAGCAGTTATAAAAACAATCTTATCAAAATATACAATAGACAAATTGGTGATACTACCAATACTTGAGGAATTTAAACAAAACGGAAAACTCTCATTGTTGGTTTTTAAGTGTCATAACTGTTTCGATGGTTTCTTTGGTATTGACTATTTGTTCAATATAGGAGTTAAGATTGATCTACAATCTAAAACACTGGAGACGAAGTTCATATCAATTCCATTATATGACAAACCAAATATATGTTCCGGCAAAATTCTGATTGAACCATATACAAGAATGGTTATTAAATTACTCGTTGATGTCAAGAAGGGAGATATTTTAATTACAGATACCTTTATAAACAAAAACCTTGTCGTTTTAGGCGGTATTTATACGGCATAAAACTAGTTTAGTTTGATAGAAGTAACGAACTTAGGCGACTCCTGCGAGGCTATATATATTGATCAGTCTCTGAGAACACAAGAATATAATTCTCAAAAATATTTTGAGCTTAACACGACAGAATTTGGAACTTCTGATATAACCGAAGACATTGAAATAAGGAACTTGTTACGTATCGAACACCTTAACCAAGAAGAAAGGCGACTTCTATTGAAAGTTTGTAGAAAATACTCTGACGTTTTTTATAGGGAAGGTCAAGTATTGACATTCTCTAATGAAATCAGACACAGTATACCAACGACAAATGATGTACCAGTCTATACAAAATCATATAGGTACCCTTACGATCACAAAAAGGAAGTTCAATATCAAATTACCAAACTATTGAGGCAGAACATAATACGACCAAGCTATACGCCGTGGAGCTCACCAGTGTGGATAGTGCCAAAAACAAAATATGCTAGTGGAAAGCAAAAATTGAGATTGGTCATCGATTACAGAAATGTAAATGAAAAGACAATTAGTGGTAAATACCCAATCCCAAACATAAATGAACTTTTGGATAAATTGGGTAAGTATATGTACTTCGCTACTGTCGATGTTGCCAGCGGTTTCCACCAGATTGAAATGGAGCCTAAGGATATTCCAAAAACAGCATTTTCAATAGAAGGGGACATTATGAATTTATTATAAAGCCTTTCGGATTAAAAAATGCACCCTCTACCTTCCAACGGGTCCATGGATAACGTCCTTAGAGAGTTCGTTTTTAAAATATGCCTTGTCTACTTGGACGACATTATTATTTATTCAACTTCGTTACAAGAACATATTGACAATCTAGAATTAGTATTCGAAAGATTAAGAAACTCAAATTTTTACGGAAAGAGATAGAGTTTTTGGGGCACATAGTGTCCAGAAAGATCATAAAACCAAATCCTGAAAAAATAAGTACGGTAAAAAACTTTCCGACCCCTAGAACTCCGAAACAAATTAAATCATTTTTAGGATTATTGGGTTACTACAGAAAATTTTTCCCTAATTTCGCAAAGCTTACAAAACCACTAACAGCTTGTTTAAAAAAGGGCATAGTAAGATGTATACAAATTTGCTTTGTATTGATCCCATATTACAATACCCGGATTTCTCCAAGGATTTTGTTTTAACCACTGATGCTAGCAACTATGCGCTTGAGGCTGTATTATCTCAGGGACAAATAGGAAGCGTAAAACATATTTGTTATGCTAGTCGAACATTGAACGGAGCAGAACAGACCAACTATTCTACAATAGAAAAAGAACTTTTGGCCATAGTATGGGCCACCAAATACTTTAGACCTTATCTTTTTGGTCACAAATTCAAGATAGTCACAGCTCGTAGACCTCTTAAGGGAGCCAAATTCAAAATTAATTCGTTGCCGTCTGAAATTAGAAGAATTCAAATATGAAATAGTTAATAAGAAGGGTGTACAAAATTCTAACGCTGACGCACTAAGTAGAATTAGACAAGATGTAAATAATCATGAGGTTTTTTCCACCCTCGGAACTAGTGGAAGTACAGTTCATTCTGCAGAAGAAAATTTAGAGGACGGTATTCCGATATCAGAGAAACCTCTAAAGGAATTCGCAATCCAACTAATACTCAGAAAAAAATCGGAGTCAAATGTTTCAGTGGAGATGCCTTTCAAAATAAATTGAAACGAATAGTAAAATCACCAGCTTATGACGAAGATTCAATAATAAATTTTTTTTCCAAATTTATCAAGCCAAATAGACTTTGCAATTTATTCTGATAATGATGTTTTTCGCATAGTGCAGAAGGTATTTTCCAGATATTTTGCTAATAATAGAGCTTACCGTTTAATACGTTGCACACTCAGAACAAAAGATGTTACGGATAATGATAAACAAGATGAAATTATAAGAAAATATCATCATAACAATAACCACAGGGGAATCGAAGAAACATATTTACATCTCAAAAGAGAGTATTTTTTTCCACATATGAAAAATAAAATAAGCCAAATAATTAATGACCGTGACACATGCCAAACGCTGAAATATGACAGACACCCACAAAAATTAATTTTCCAAACCTAAGGAATTCCCGAAAAACCTTTAGATACCCTACACATAGATATTTATCATATTAACCACCAACAGATACTTACTATTATCGATAAATTTTCAGAGTTTGCTGATAGGATTCACTATTGCTGCTAAAACTAGCTTAAACGCAATTAAATCTCTAAAAACCTTCATTAGTGCTTATGGTATTCCAAAGAAAAGCATGTGTGACCAGGGAAAATAATTTACGGCCTTTATTTTTAAAGACTTTTGTAAACAATTCAATATTAATTTGTATATTACCTCATTTCAACAATCTTCAAGCAATTCACAGGTTGAAAGATTGCACTCAACTTTAACGGAACTATATCGAATAACATTGTCCAAAAGAAAGGAGAACGAACTCTCAACGAATGACGATGAAATTTTCTCTGAAGTTCTTATAAGCTATAATAATTCGATACATTCAGCTTCGAAACTAACACCTTATGCGTTATTGCTTGGCAGATCACTCATATTTAACGAAACAATAAAACTTAACGTGTAATATGAGTACCTACGTAAATTAAACGAATACCAACAAATAATCTTCCCGAAAATTAGAGAGAAACTACAAGTTAATGTCGAAAACAGAATAAAAATATTTAATAAAGATAGGCAACAACCAAAAACCTTAAAACCTAATGACTAAGGAAAGGATTTTCATGTAAATACATATTTTTTGTCGTTGGTCGTAGATTAACGTAAATAATATATCTTTGCGAATCAATAAATTTGCGATAAAATGGCATCGATTTGTTAGTGCATTATATAATATAATTATAATAAACATATGCATATTTTTGCATATTTCATTACAAATGTATATTTTTAATACATTTTTTAGTTTTTTCATGCTATAAATCAAATTTTTTATATTTTTTATTAGTTTTATTTTTACGACTGTCTAAGAACTAAAAAGGAGAAATCGAGAAAAATTTGCGACCCCATTTTTTTTGTGATATTCGATATTCAAAAACACCGTAAGACCCATTCAACTCATTTTAAAAATTCAATACATTGGCTCAAGGCCTATTTATCAGGTCAACGCAACTCTACAAAAACACAGCAATACAAAAAACAACTTTATGTTTAAGTTGTCAGAAACACACACAAACATGAACTAAAGTATATGGTGCAAATAACTTTTGACAGCTCAAACAAGAAAACAAACCATAAAAACAAAAATCATCGTGAGAGTTGCGTTGACCTGATAAATAGGCCTTGCATTGGCTTAATTAAAATTAAAAAAAAAAACAAAAGCGTGGGATAATAGCCCCTTTACACCCAAAAATTTTAGTGCAATTTTTTTCAGCTGTCTGGTTCTGCATTAATTTCATGTGGATATAAAGTGCTTTTGTAGGCTCCTTTGCGTGTTGCAGCTAGGGATGGGCAAATGAAAAAAATGTACCGATATACATCGTATTGATATTTTTGAACAGCATCGATATATATTTTTTGAAAACAACGATATTACGATATATCGATATTTTTTGCTGCATTAATTTCGAATGCACAATTAGTCACTTTAAGAAATTTAATACAAAAGAACTATTTATGTTAAGTTATACGTAACCTACTGTAGCTCCTTAAGACTTCATTAGTTTTTACTTTCTGTTGCTAATCGCCTTGAAGCCACTATTGAAAATCTTGTGCAAACTATAAACAATTTTACAACAAATATGACTACCATGATGCAAGAAATGTTGCGAATGCAGAATACTCTGCTTCAAGCAATACTAAATAAGCCACGAACACGTTAACAATATGTTTCTGGAACGCAAACGGCATTCGCCAACATAAAAATGAACTTGAGCACTTCCTCACGGAAAAAAATATTGATATAATGTTAGTATCTGAGACTCATTTGACTTCGAGAAGTCTTTTTAAAATTTATGGCTACACTATATATGATACAAAGGACCCTAGAGGAAGGGCTTGCGGTGGATCAGCAATTCTAATAAAGTCAAGACTCAAGCACTATGTTCTTGATAACATTTGTGAAGAATACCTACAAGCAACAAATATTGGCATTGAAAGTTTTTGTTCAAATTTCGTTATATCATCAATTTACTCCCCTCCCAGATTTTCAATCACTGAGAATCAATATGAGGATTTCTACAAATCTCTTGGACCTTGTTTTGTAGCAGCTGGAGACTACAATGCGAAACATACGTTCTGGGGTTCGCGCCTTGTTACACCCAGAGGTCGAGCATTGTTCAACACTATTTCAAAAATGGGCTTGGATGTCATTTCGAGTGGGGAGCCCACTTATTGGCCTACTGATATACAGAAAATTCCGAACGTTATAGATTTTGGCGTCATAAAAAATATCTCTAGGGATTTAATTCAAGTTCAAGCTTCTCTTGATCTCTCGTCCGATCACTCCCCGACGATCATCACAATTTGTAGCCCATTAAGAAGTAACTTACCTGACCCATATGTGAAGATGATCAATCGTGTAAATTGGCTGGGGTTCAAAAAATATCTCAGCAGTCATTGTACGGAAAACATTACGCTTAGAACACCCGATGATATTGAATCGAACATTGCCAATCTCAGCGAGAATATTAAACAGGCTGCTGAACATGCCACTATCTCCCATCCGCAGATTGGGTTTAATAAAATTTATTCTACAGACATTGAACGTCTCGTACGTGAAAAAAGAAGGGCTAGAAGGGAATGGCAACAGCACAGATCACCACAAAATAAAATCAGATTTAAAGAGTGCACTAAACGACTCCAAGAGTTGCTTGCATCTGAAAAAATTGCATCTCTTAAAAATTATCTGGAGGGTCTTGATGTTACACCGGCGTCTAATTACTCCTTGTGGCGCGCTGCCAGAAAGCTTAAAACACCCGTTGAGTATAAGCCACCTCTACGCACATCTACCGGAGGTTGGGCAAGAAGCGATACTGAAAAAGGTAAAATATTTGCTGAGCACTTAAAATCCGTTTTTACGCCAAATATATGTACTGGTGTTGCTGATTTGCCGAATATAGTCGCTCTACCCCCTCAACACATAAAGTTTAAGACGCGTGATTTACAAAAATTAATTGCCGAACTCAACCCGAAGAAAGCTCCGGGTATTGATGGAATTAGTAATCAGATGCTGATGAACTTGCCTCGTATTGCAATGAGAATCATGTTATTCATATTTAATGCTATTTTACGACTGGAGTATTATCCACACAACTGGAAACTTGCCAAGGTTAAAATGATTCCAAAGCCGGGCAAAGATATAACAAAGGCTGAGTCATATAGACCAATAAGTCTACTATCTACAATGTCAAAGCTTTTCGAAAAACTGCTCAAAACAAAATTGTCCCCAATTCTAATTAGTAGTGGGTGCATACCAGACCATCAATTTGGTTTTAGAAGTCAGCATAGCACCATTGAACAAACTCACAGATTAGTTCAATTTATAAGAAGAACTTTTGAGGGAAAAAAGTATTGTTCTGCGCTGTTTATTGACGTTTCCCAGGCATTTGATAAAGTGTGGCATGAAGGCCTTATTTTAAAATTGAAGACTTACTTACCAATAAACATTTTAAATCTTTTGGAAAGTTACATTATTTCCCGTAAGTTCACTGTTGCGGAAGGAGGCTTTACAAGTAGGCCTGAAACAATTTCATCTGGTGTGCCACAGGGGAGTATACTGGGACCAGTTTTATATTTAATTTATACTTGTGATATGCCTGTGAGCAGTAGTATCCATACTTCCACATTTGCCGACGATACAGCCTGCCTTAGTATGCATGAAAACCCTGATGAGGCATCCCGCAAACTCCAGGAACACATTAGCCAGATGGAGCTTTGGTTAAACTTATGGAGAATCAAGGTAAATGAACAAAAGTGTGTTCAAGTAACATTTACTTTACGAAGAGATACTTGTTCCCCCATTCGGATTAACAATCAAGTTGTTTCTCAACATTCACATGTGAAATATCTTGGTATACACCTTGATCGACGACTTACATGGAAACACCACATTGATTCTAAGTTAACTCAAATGAAACTTAAACTAACTCAGGTACATTGGCTGATTGGTCGAAATTCAACACTTAGCCTAGACTGTAAACTTTTAATATACAAGTCGCTTTTAACCCTAGAATACTAACGCTATTTAATACTACGTTAATACTAACGCCACGTAAACTTTACGTACTGTAGAATTTTTCCTAAAGCACTTCAAGTAATTCGAGTTTTTTATGTAAATAATTTTATATTATTAGTTGTTGTTAATTATATAACAAAAATAAACTTATAATTTATTATAAAGCCATCAAAAACAATTTTGAAGGCGAAATAAAAATTCATGTTTGGTATCAAGTCAAAACTGAAATAAAATAAATTCTCATATGTTAGTTCATATACATACATATGTATTTATATCATCAGTTCTGCTGGCTTATACAGTTTTTGTATACTTTTGTTTGATGACACGCGTTTAGAGCCTTCGTTGCAAAATTCAAAGTTATTCCAAACGTAGTCATTCTGGCCTAAAATTACGTTTTTTTCTGATTCTGTATTAGCTGCAGTAATTCCTTCTGTGAGCCTTGTTTTTTACATCTTATTTTTTTCAATATGAACTTTTCGGTGATGCTTCTTTCTGCCAATTCTTTTTCGATGTTATTTTCATCTTTTGCACCACTTCTTAACAGCGTAACTATCGCCGCTATCAAAATTCTCCTCCTCCTCTTTATGACTAGCGTAACCAATGTTGTTGAAGTCGCTGAAGTTTAGTAATGCTGCGACATGTTTACAGTTCAGACCACGCTTGGAATTCAATGGGTTTTTACTTGCACTTACAGTCACGACATGAAACAATTCTACAAATTTATACTCTTATTACTAACGCCACGTATAATTTCCGTAAAAATATTATACTCTTAACACTAACACCACGTAAATTTTACGTATAGCCTTGTACTGATCATATTTTTAGAACAGTTTAATGATTAAATATGGTCTGTTTTTGGCTTGGCGTTTGTTCAAAAAGTTTCAATAAAAGCACTTGTAGAATTTGGTACTGTTAGGCTGCTTGATAATTTTGTAGCAACAATATTAAAAAAACTACACGTAAATTTTACGTGGGTTAGTATTCTAGGGTTAAAGCCAATATGGTGCTACGGAATTCAACTATGGGGCACTGCTTCAGCTTCAAATGTAGAGAAAATTCAACGCAGGCAAAATAAAATTTTACGCATGATAACATCGGCTCCATGGTACATCAAAAATTCAAATATACATCGTGATTTGAATATGCCACTAGTGACTGAAGAAATTGCAAAATACGCTGGCAAATATTTAACAAAACTCGAGTCACATCCTAATCCGCTTGCCCGTAATATTTTGAACTTTACTGGACACATCCGCCTAAAAAAGAGGGACACAATGGCTCTTATTCACAGCACTCCAGATGGGACTTCTTGAAAATACTTTTATTTTTTTTTCCTTTTGATTATCACTACTTACATATGTATTATATATAACTACTACTAAGCTTATGTCCGACATTGGTCGGGCCTAATTATATTTTTTAGATTTAAGATTTGAATACTTATTGTTAGTTCATATATGAAGATACAATAAATAAAAATTCATGCATATAAAAAAAAAAAAAAAAAAAAAACTTTCTGTTGCTGCTCTGTGCACATACATAAATAACATATATTGTATGTATTTAAATAGCGTTTTTATAAAGTAACAAAATATTGGGATAAATTACTAAATAAAGAAATAATCTGGAAGTGTTCGTAATTATGAAAAACATACATTTTGTATATAACATATGTACATTTAAATTCAATAACAAAATTAATTACAATAATTAAAAAAATATTAAATTTTTTATAATGTTGTGCTTGTTTTGGTTTTGGTTTTTATTTTTAATTTTACTTTTTGATCTCACGGTTTTTTTTCTTTTATGGTTATGGATTTATGCAGAAAAAAACTAAAGTGTGGTTTTACACAGAATTTAAAATCGCTTCTATACATATTATTTTTTTAAATAGTTTTAATCTCGTTAGTATTATAAGTAGTAGGGAACTGGGGCTCCGGCGACAATTAAACTTTTGAAATTTTAAAATTTTAATTACCCAAATTTTAAAATTCTTGGAAATTTGTGAAATTTGATACCCTTGAGTTTTCGGCGGCACGCTTTGATGTTTTTTTGTTTACATTAGGAGTTTTTTTGTTTACATTAACTTTGTGTGAACGGGTGATTTTTTTTGAGGTGGCATTAATTGTGTGAACGGGTGATTTTGTTTTTTGTGGGAATACGTTAAGTGGGTTCATAGGTTGGAGGTCTTTCTTTTTGTAATGCATGTATGTATATGCCGACGGGAAAATCATGAAAATGATTTTTCCTAGTACCAAAGGGAAAATCATTTCATGATTTTCCTAATACTAATGGGGGTGAAATAGTGAAAATTAATTTTTCCTAATGCCGACGGCAATACATGATTATTTTTCCTAATGTCTACGGTAAAACATGAATATTATTTTTTTCAAATGCCGACGGCAAAACATGATTATTATTTTTTTCAAATGCCGACGGGAAAATGATTTTTCATAATTCCGACGGGAAAAACATAAAAGTTATTTCTAATGCTAATACAGGAGTTTAAGGCTGGCCGTGATTTGGGTGGGTGGAGCTGTTGTCGTAATACATAACCGAGGGAGTTTATGGATGTGTCTGTCTGTCTGTCTGTCTGTTTTGCGAGGCTGTGATTGGTCGGGGGAGCGTGGTGTAGTAGAGGTAGATGGATTGAGTGTATGTGTGTGTGTATACCTGTCTGTTGGAATTTGTGTGAGGGTGTGATTGACAGGGGCGGGGTATAGTTGTGGTAGATCGACTGCGTGTATGCAGGTGTTGTAGGAATTTAAGGCTCTGTAGGAATTTAAGGCTTATAGTGATTTGGGGTAGGTGAGGGTGTTGTTGTACGAGTAATATGTATCCATGGGAATTTGTGGATGTGTCTGTCCGGGGGAATTTAAGCGGGGCTGGGTGTGTGGTGTAGTTGAGGTTGATCGACTGCGTGTATGTATGTCTATATGTTTGCAGGAGCTTAAGGCTGATCGTGATTTAAGAGAGGTGAGGATGGATGTTGTTGTAATATGTATACGTAGGAATCTGTATGTATGTATGTCTGTGAAAATTTAAGGCTGATCATGATTTAGGGTAAGTGAGGTTGGTGTAGTAATATGTCTGTGTGTATGTACATATGTTTGTAGGAATTTAATGCTATTAGTGATTTGAGGATAGGTGAGGGTGTTGTCGTACGAGTGATATGTATGCGTGGGAATCTGTATGCATGTTCGTAGGAGTTTAAGGCTGATCGTGATTTGTGTTGTTGTCAGTGTTGTTTGTAGGAATGACCGTGAGAATTTTTGTATGCATATCTGTAGGAATTTAAGGTTGGCCGTGTTTTGTGAGGGGTGGTGTGTTGTTGAAATAATTTGAATTTTTCTTAGATGAAATCTGGTATATATGTGTGTGTGTGTGTGCGTGTGTGTGCGTATGATTTTCTCACGCTAGTAGTTTTATGTACGTAGAAATAAATTGTATTCAATATCGAGATTTGGTTCTATAAAATATTTTCATATATCTGATACATATACATAAGTATATTTTCATACTCAAGGTTGCTGGGTATTTTGTCATGCTTAAAATTGTGTATATTTTCATACTCAAGGTTGCTGGGTATTTTGTCATGCTTAAAATTGTCCAGCTTTAAAGTCTGCCTACGAGAAATTTGTTTATATTACAGATTTTGTTTATTTAACTACGTCCGGCTTCTTTCCCTGAACTTCTTTTCATACGATCATGGGAATTTATAGTTTCTCTGTCCATAATAAGGTCGTTTAGCTTGGGCATGTGCTCTGACTGAATGGTTTGCGTTATTCATATATTTTTATGATGTAGATATGTAAGTGTGATTGTCAAGATCTAATAAATATTTGAGTATTGATAAGAAATTTGATATTATGTGTACATACATATCTACAAATTGATTTTATGTATGTATGTACATATGTATGTACATACAAATAAGTGTTTGCCTCCGTGTTTGAATACATTTTTTTTGTTTTTGTTGTTGTTCTAAATATTCGCCTGGTCTTTTATATATAGATGTCAAATATCTTCATAGTTTTTTTTTTATTTGAAATTAAAAAACGTTGATTTAATTTTTATCTGTATTTACTTCAAAGTTTGTGAGGATTTTCTGTTTTAAGTAAAACTGAATTCCTTAAGATACATACTTTAGAATAATAGTAACTATAATAGAAATATTTCCTATATTTAATTTACATTTGTTTAAAGTTGATGCAGCTTATCTTCATTCTTAGAAATATTTTGATACAAAATTTTTTCCAGCCGTAGGCTTTTTTCATCACCTTTTACATTTATTTTAGAATATCTTGCATTGCCTTTTATACATTTATAAACATTTTTAAATGAAACTGATCCAGCAGTCCAGCTTATGTAATGATAGTTTTTTGTTAGCCAGCTTGCTTCTTTTTTTTATTTTTTATTGATTATTGAGTTTTATAATGAAATTATTATATTCGTAATTGTTGAAAACAATCGCTACTTCTTTTGCGATGAAATCATTTGAATTACTTTTGAAACCTTGTACGTATATAAAAATTATGTTGTTTTCCATATTACTCAATTTATAAGACTTTTCGAATTTGACCTTTGATAGGTATATATATTCTAGTATATGATCATGAATAAGAATACAGTAAGCTGATTTCTTTGCTTACTATTTCAAATTAAAATTTTATTCAATTAGCCCGATATTGAATAAAAGGAGCTTTTTTATCTTAAACTCTGGTACAGGTAGAAACGCATGAGATTCTTTCATATACTACCTTTGCTGGAATCTTAGATACATGTAATAACTATATAGAATTGCATTACGTTTATTTTTAAATTTTATGTTAGGATTATCATCATATGGATATGAGACTGAACTTAAATGTACTTTTAAATTAGTTAATTCATAATGAATAATCTTATTTTCTTCTTGAATAGCGAACAACAGAAAACGAAGTCGTTTTCTTACAATTTAGGTCTAACCTCTCAACTGGTCCTCTAGTATACAATATGACTTTATATGTCAACATTTCTGACTCCTCTTTGTCAGCGTTAGGGATAATTAATTTTAAACTTTTTATTCTTCAAATTGTGTTACTTCATACTGATAATATGTTTAAGTACATTAATAATGTACGAGTATATGTTTATTTTATGACGGGTCCCTATAGCTTTTATTTGATGTTCTAGATGAAGTGTTTTTTTTTCTAATTTTATTAAAGTTTAGCGTATTGCGTATATATTTCTAATATATTTAAGTGAGCTTTTTGTACCTGTCAGACAGAGTGTACGTATCAGTTGATCAGTCAGTCTCTCTTTTTATTTTATTAATTTTTTCTTCTAATGTGTCACTACTATTTTTTCAGATTTTACTACTTGAAATAGAAAATATTTATATAATTTTAAAAGTATTAATATATACATACATATAGGTAAATATATGTATGTACGTAAAAATTAGTTCATATACAAAGAAATACATCTTTAATAATCAACTATTCTAGAAAATCGATCTAAAATAACACATTTACCTCCATCATCATTTCACCGTCAGTGTTTTCATAAAGTGTTAGAAACATTGGAATATCTATGTTTAGGAGAATTTTTACTTCAAGTGTTTCTATATAAGATTTGGTGTTTGACCCCTTGACGTTATTGTGGTTAACGTAGGCTGCGTTGTATCGCATTCAGATGTAATAATTTCTCACTTAGAAAAGGTCCTCATTACCATCAATCATACCTGTATATAATACATTCATGAGTTGAGTTGATTTAGATACAATTGCTGTCTACAAATTAATGATTAGAAAAAAGCTTTCTCATCACATTCTAACAGGTTTTAATATTTTGCTAGCATGCATGCTTTAGCATGCTATTCTATCAATAGTGAGGCGAGAGTCCGACATATAGTGGTGTTTCAATTAAAAATCTATACAATTAGAATTACGAATTCACTCTTTTGAATTTTTGACAAAGTAGATACATATGTATGTATGTATTTCACTTGCCACAAACTCTTAAAATTTCTGTACTTATAAAAATATGATGTCAGGAATTTTTTTAAATCATACATGCTTCGGCATGCTTCCAATATTTTTCTCGGTAAATTTATTTCATACTCATACAGATACAGATATAAAGTAAGATCTGTTTACATTCCATTTTACAATTTATGCATGCTTCAGCATGATTCTAGTTGAAGTCTGTATTTATTTAGTAAGTTTGTTTGATACCCATTCATACACATGTACATTGTTAAAGATTGGATATCAAAATCCAATTTTCTTAGTTTATCTAGAAATGAACAAAGTGAATATCTTTTATAATAACCATATTCACACTTTAAAATTTTGTGTGCTAGAGCTTTCGAAATGGAAAATGTACACCTTTTACTACAAAAATTAATAATATGATGTGTTGCTGAATGTTTTGAACTCTTAAGTTTTCACAATATTTCATACAGACCATCAAGTTTAGAGAATTGTAGTATATTAAGCTATTTATCTTCCCTGAGACCTAACATTCCTAATCAATCCTTCAAAAAACCAATACAAACTAGATTTTTCCTTTTTAATTTTATTTATATTTTCATTGAATTTCAACATTTTGTACCTCTTCAAATTACTGTATACTGTATTTTGCACCTTTTTCTCATTCGTTGAGTTAACTTTAATCGCAAATATTTCAATGATGAGATGAACTTTTCTATTGTAGGCATTAAGTAAATCTTTGTGTATATCAATCCACTTATATGAACCATTATACCTAAATTCTTAACACATAATTCCTTTTAATGATCTATTAATTTATTCTACTATTGATGCTTTCATATTATGAAATTTTTAATCCTCTGTTTATGCATGAATTTTGCAGTGTTTATTAAAAATTCTTTACCAACATCTATATGTATTTTTTTGTTTTGATACTCATATCATTTCAAAAATATTTTCCATTGCCTTGGTTTTTTTTCGAGTGCAGCTTTTATTTTCAACGATACTCACAATATAAATTTTGAGAATGTGTCAGTTACAGTCAGCAAAAAATCAATAATTTCTATTTTCTCTAGAATAGCTACCCAGTTCACCTAAATCAGCTCCATAAAAGATCATCTATTCCATTCATTACATCACTACAATACACAAACAATTTTATAAATTTATTATGGATTACGTTTACTAAATTTCTTTTTAAGGACATTGAGTTGTTTTACAGTTTTTTGGCGAGTGTTGTGATCTACTTGATACATTTTCAGCTATTTATACTAAAATGTAGTTAATTTTCCAATCTATAAATTTTATCGCTCAGCTGTTCAATTTGTTTGTCAAAAGATGATTTAATTTTTAGAATGTCTTTTTCAATTTTATACCTATCTTCTATCGTTAATTTTATTTCGCACTCCACTCCATTAATTTGCATTTGAATATATCCTTGAATTATATTAATGCCTTAAGCTTTATTATTAATTCATCCTTTAGTTTCTAGATTTGAGTTTCCAGAAACAATTTACTGATAACATTATTCTCCGTCAGTGAATGATGATGATTCTCTATGTATGCATTGGTAGAAATTATATATTTTATTTAGTTTTCAAAATCAAACTTGTCATAGTATTTTCACGTTTTATCAATCACTAAAGAAAATAAACCCACTTTTAAACTCCATATTTGACCATCAACTTGTATTTTATCTTTATTCAGTTTTAGATTTCTATCACCAAATTCCCATTCATTATTGAAATCTTTAGGTGAGTCATAGTTTGTATCTAATTCATTTCTTCCTTTCAAGACTAATAAGTTAATATAAGTATCTTCGGTGTTGGAAAGCTGTGGGTAAAAATCATCTTCTTCATCATCATAATCATTCACAGTATTAGCATCATTAAATAAGATGGTATTATCAAATATTGTTCCTTTTGAAAGTTTCTTTAACTTCTTTCTATCTTGACTGATGGTTTCTGAGGCTTTAATACTTATACTATTTTCAGATTCTATATTGTTTTTACTTTGTTCTTTCTTGTGTATTCTTTCAATATTTTTAGAACTATTCATGAATTCTTTGAGAGGTTCTGTTTTAGGATCAAATATACATATCTCTTAGTTGTTCACGTGTATCTATTTCACCAGTTTTTATACTACGAAGCTTTTTCTTCAAGACGCTTCTTATCAACACCAACTGTTTAAAATTTTCTCATACATGTTTAATAATAGCAAATAAGAGGTATCAGCTATTAGATCAGGTACCACCTATTAGATCAGCTATCAGATCAGCTTATCAGGAGCTGGTCTGGTTTTCAGATCAGCTTATCAGGAGCTGGTCTGGTTTTCAGATCAGCTTATCAGGAGCTGGTCTGGTTTTCAGATCAGCTTATCAGGACCTGATCTGGTTTTCAGATCAGCTTATCAGGACCTGATCTGGTTTTCAGATCAGCTTATCAGGAGCTGGTCTGGTTTTCAGATCAGCTTATCAGGACCTGATCTGGTTTTCAGATCAGCTTATCAGGAGCTGGTCTGGTTTTCAGATCAGCTTATCAGGACCTGATCTGGTTTTCAGATCAGCTTATCAGGACCTGATCTGGGTTTCAGATCAGCTTATCAGGAGCTGGTCTGGTTTTACGATCAGCTTATCAGGAGCTGGTCTAGTTTTCAGATCAGGTTATCAGGTATCAAATCAGATTATCTGTTTCAGATTGGGTTATCAGTTTACAAGTAGCTGAACACTTATAACATCTAGATGAAGGAAGTTTAAGGTCAGATAAAAGGTGAAAAACTATACTGTTATGTAGTCAAGTTATTTTCTAAGACGATCGTCACTTAATTCAGTATCTTTGCTTATAATCAAAATTCCATATTTTTAATACCAACAAGATTTATATTTTTCTCACATTACTTAAACATTCTAACTACATTATGATTATTTCCTATCAAATGTATGGTGATTCTGGTATAAATTTGACATTAGTAGAATGCATCAACATTCTTATCTTACCCCATACAAAAATATGCTTCTCACAACATGGTTAAATATCATATTGGTATTACTTCTAGCTTTCTTAAAAGAAATAACAGATTCATTATCTCTAAATGTGTAATACCTATGACTTTCATTAATGAAATTAATTTCTACAGCAATTCATATTTAGATTGTCTTTGAGTATAAATATGAAGATGATTTCAAGTTTTACTCCATCAAAACTTTCTAGCCAGCCAATCATAACATTATTATTATTTTTTTATTTATTTTTTTTTCGCAATTTGACAGACCAACTATTCTTGCACGAATAGAAATTGATAGAAGGGAACTATGATTTATTTTTGAGCTATCGTTTGATGACTCATCAAAATTTCGTATCATCCTATATTTAGGTTGTTTTACTAACCGCTTTTGTGTAACTAAATACATTTTATAAATATTATCTCTTATTATACAAAAAGTAAAATAATACAGCTTTTCGATTTCAGAAAATATTTTCTAAAATCGTGTAGCTGCATTATTTTATTTTTTTATAATAACAGATAATGCTGCATACTCACAATCAAAACAACATAAAAATATTATTTGTTTTGAGTATGAGTATGCGTGAATATTTATGAAATGCATTTAGTTACAAAAAATGTGGTTAGTAAAACAAAGTATATTTTAACAGTTTAAAATCAGTATTTTGTACGACAATACTGGTTTTAAACTCTTAAAATATACTTTGTTTTGACTATGAGTAGGAACCATTATCTCTTATTATAGGAAAAATAAAATAATATAGCCATATGATATCAGAAAATATTTTCCGATATCGTATAGCTACATTATTTTATTTTTTCTATAATAAGAGATAATATTTATGAAATACATTTCATAAATATTGGTACATACTCATAGTCAAAACAACCTAAAAATAGGATGGTACGAAATATTGATGAATCATCAAAATTTCATACCAAGGTATTTTTATGTTGTTTTGACTATGAGTATGCTTCAATATTTATGAAATGCATTTAGTTAGAAAATGAGGTTAGTAAAACAAAGTATATTTTAAGAGTTTAAAACCACCATTTTTATGGTAATACTGGTTTTAAACACTTAAAGCATACTTTGTTTTGACTATGTGCATGCACTAATATTTAGGAAAGGGATTTCATAAATATTGACCCATACTCATAGTCAAAACAACATAAAAATAGCTTGGTATGAAATTTTGATGAGTCATCAAACGATAGCTCAAAAATAAATCATAGTTCCCTTCTATCAATTTCTATTCGTGCAAGAATAGTTGGTCTGTCAAATTGCGAAAAAAAAATAAATAAAAAAATAATAATAATGTTATGATTGGCTGGCTAGAAAGTTTTGATGGAGTAAAACTTGAAATCATCTTCATATTTATACTCAAAGACAATCTAAATATGAATTGCTGTAGAAATTAATTTCATTAATGAAAGTCATAGGTATTACACATTTAGAGATAATGAATCTGTTATTTCTTTTAAGAAAGCTAGAAGTAATACCAATATGATATTTAACCATGTTGTGAGAAGCATATTTTTGTATGGGGTAAGATAAGAATGTTGATGCATTCTACTAATGTCAAATTTATACCAGAATCACCATACATTTGATAGGAAATAATCATAATGTAGTTAGAATGTTTAAGTAATGTGAGAAAAATATAAATCTTGTTGGTATTAAAAATATGGAATTTTGATTATAAGCAAAGATACTGAATTAAGTGACGATCGTCTTAGAAAATAACTTGACTACATAACAGTATAGTTTTTCACCTTTTATCTGACCTTAAACTTCCTTCATCTAGATGTTATAAGTGTTCAGCTACTTGTAAACTGATAACCCAATCTGAAACAGATAATCTGATTTGATACCTGATAACCTGATCTGAAAACTAGACCAGCTCCTGATAAGCTGATCGTAAAACCAGACCAGCTCCTGATAAGCTGATCTGAAACCCAGATCAGGTCCTGATAAGCTGATCTGAAAACCAGATCAGGTCCTGATAAGCTGATCTGAAAACCAGACCAGCTCCTGATAAGCTGATCTGAAAACCAGATCAGGTCCTGATAAGCTGATCTGAAAACCAGACCAGCTCCTGATAAGCTGATCTGAAAACCAGATCAGGTCCTGATAAGCTGATCTGAAAACCAGATCAGGTCCTGATAAGCTGATCTGAAAACCAGACCAGCTCCTGATAAGCTGATCTGAAAACCAGACCAGCTCCTGATAAGCTGATCTGAAAACCAGACCAGCTCCTGATAAGCTGATCTGATAGCTGATAGCTGATCTAATAGGTGGTACCTGATCTAATAGCTGATACCTCTTATTTGCTATTATTAAACATGTATGAGAAAATTTTAAACAGTTGGTGTTGATAAGAAGCGTCTTGAAGAAAAAGCTTCGTAGTATAAAAACTGGTGAAATAGATACACGTGAACAACTAAGAGATATGTATATTTGATCCTAAAACAGAACCTCTCAAAGAATTCATGAATAGTTCTAAAAATATTGAAAGAATACACAAGAAAGAACAAAGTAAAAACAATATAGAATCTGAAAATAGTATAAGTATTAAAGCCTCAGAAACCATCAGTCAAGATAGAAAGAAGTTAAAGAAACTTTCAAAAGGAACAATATTTGATAATACCATCTTATTTAATGATGCTAATACTGTGAATGATTATGATGATGAAGAAGATGATTTTTACCCACAGCTTTCCAACACCGAAGATACTTATATTAACTTATTAGTCTTGAAAGGAAGAAATGAATTAGATACAAACTATGACTCACCTAAAGATTTCAATAATGAATGGGAATTTGGTGATAGAAATCTAAAACTGAATAAAGATAAAATACAAGTTGATGGTCAAATATGGAGTTTAAAAGTGGGTTTATTTTCTTTAGTGATTGATAAAACGTGAAAATACTATGACAAGTTTGATTTTGAAAACTAAATAAAATATATAATTTCTACCAATGCATACATAGAGAATCATCATCATTCACTGACGGAGAATAATGTTATCAGTAAATTGTTTCTGGAAACTCAAATCTAGAAACTAAAGGATGAATTAATAATAAAGCTTAAGGCATTAATATAATTCAAGGATATATTCAAATGCAAATTAATGGAGTGGAGTGCGAAATAAAATTAACGATAGAAGATAGGTATAAAATTGAAAAAGACATTCTAAAAATTAAATCATCTTTTGACAAACAAATTGAACAGCTGAGCGATAAAATTTATAGATTGGAAAATTAACTACATTTTAGTATAAATAGCTGAAAATGTATCAAGTAGATCACAACACTCGCCAAAAAACTGTAAAACAACTCAATGTCCTTAAAAAGAAATTTAGTAAACGTAATCCATAATAAATTTATAAAATTGTTTGTGTATTGTAGTGATGTAATGAATGGAATAGATGATCTTTTATGGAGCTGATTTAGGTGAACTGGGTAGCTATTCTAGAGAAAATAGAAATTATTGATTTTTTGCTGACTGTAACTGACACATTCTCAAAATTTATATTGTGAGTATCGTTGAAAATAAAAGCTGCACTCGAAAAAAAACCAAGGCAATGGAAAATATTTTTGAAATGATATGAGTATCAAAACAAAAAAATACATATAGATGTTGGTAAAGAATTTTTAATAAACACTGCAAAATTCATGCATAAACAGAGGATTAAAAATTTCATAATATGAAAGCATCAATAGTAGAATAAATTAATAGATCATTAAAAGGAATTATGTGTTAAGAATTTAGGTATAATGGTTCATATAAGTGGATTGATATACACAAAGATTTACTTAATGCCTACAATAGAAAAGTTCATCTCATCATTGAAATATTTGCGATTAAAGTTAACTCAACGAATGAGAAAAAGGTGCAAAATACAGTATACAGTAATTTGAAGAGGTACAAAATGTTGAAATTCAATGAAAATATAAATAAAATTAAAAAGGAAAAATCTAGTTTGTATTGGTTTTTTGAAGGATTGATTAGGAATGTTAGGTCTCAGGGAAGATAAATAGCTTAATATACTACAATTCTCTAAACTTGATGGTCTGTATGAAATATTGTGAAAACTTAAGAGTTCAAAACATTCAGCAACACATCATATTATCAATTTTTGTAGTAAAAGGTGTACATTTTCCATTTCGAAAGCTCTAGCACACAAAATTTTAAAGTGTGAATATGGTTATTATAAAAGATATTCACTTTGTTCATTTCTAGATAAACTAAGAAAATTGGATTTTGATATCCAATCTTTAACAATGTACATGTGTATGAATGGGTATCAAACAAACTTACTAAATAAATACAGACTTCAACTAGAATCATGCTGAAGCATGCATAAATTGTAAAATGGAATGTAAACAGATCTTACTTTATATCTGTATCTGTATGAGTATGAAATAAATTTACCGAGAAAAATATTGGAAGCATGCCGAAGCATGTATGATTTAAAAAAATTCCTGACATCATATTTTTATAAGTACAGAAATTTTAAGAGTTTGTGGCAAGTGAAATACATACATACATATGTATCTACTTTGTCAAAAATTCAAAAGAGTGAATTCGTAATTCTAATTGTATAGATTTTTAATTGAAACACCACTATATGTCGGACTCTCGCCTCACTATTGATAGAATAGCATGCTAAAGCATGCATGCTAGCAAAATATTAAAACCTGTTAGAATGTGATGAGAAAGCTTTTTTCTAATCATTAATTTGTAGACAGCAATTGTATCTAAATCAACTCAACTCATGAATGTATTATATACAGGTATGATTGATGGTAATGAGGACCTTTTCTAAGTGAGAAATTATTACATCTGAATGCGATACAACGCAGCCTACGTTAACCACAATAACGTCAAGGGGTCAAACACCAAATCTTATATAGAAACACTTGAAGTAAAAATTCTCCTAAACATAGATATTCCAATGTTTCTAACACTTTATGAAAACACTGACGGTGAAATGATGATGGAGGTAAATGTGTTATTTTAGATCGATTTTCTAGAATAGTTGATTATTAAAGATGTATTTCTTTGTATATGAACTAATTTTTACGTACATACATATATTTACCTATATGTATGTATATATTAATACTTTTAAAATTATATAAATATTTTCTATTTCAAGTAGTAAAATCTGAAAAAATAGTAGTGACACATTAGAAGAAAAAATTAATAAAATAAAAAGAGAGACTGACTGATCAACTGATACGTACACTCTGTCTGACAGGTACAAAAAGCTCACTTAAATATATTAGAAATATATACGCAATACGCTAAACTTTAATAAAATTAGAAAAAAAAACACTTCATCTAGAACATCAAATAAAAGCTATAGGGACCCGTCATAAAATAAACATATACTCGTACATTATTAATGTACTTAAACATATTATCAGTATGAAGTAACACAATTTGAAGAATAAAAAGTTTAAAATTAATTATCCCTAACGCTGACAAAGAGGAGTCAGAAATGTTGACATATAAAGTCATATTGTATACTAGAGGACCAGTTGAGAGGTTAGACCTAAATTGTAAGAAAACGACTTCGTTTTCTGTTGTTCGCTATTCAAGAAGAAAATAAGATTATTCATTATGAATTAACTAATTTAAAAGTACATTTAAGTTCAGTCTCATATCCATATGATGATAATCCTAACATAAAATTTAAAAATAAACGTAATGCAATTCTATATAGTTATTACATGTATCTAAGATTCCAGCAAAGGTAGTATATGAAAGAATCTCATGCGTTTCTACCTGTACCAGAGTTTAAGATAAAAAAGCTCCTTTTATTCAATATCGGGCTAATTGAATAAAATTTTAATTTGAAATAGTAAGCAAAGAAATCAGCTTACTGTATTCTTATTCATGATCATATACTAGAATATATATACCTATCAAAGGTCAAATTCGAAAAGTCTTATAAATTGAGTAATATGGAAAACAACATAATTTTTATATACGTACAAGGTTTCAAAAGTAATTCAAATGATTTCATCGCAAAAGAAGTAGCGATTGTTTTCAACAATTACGAATATAATAATTTCATTATAAAACTCAATAATCAATAAAAAATAAAAAAAAGAAGCAAGCTGGCTAACAAAAAACTATCATTACATAAGCTGGACTGCTGGATCAGTTTCATTTAAAAATGTTTATAAATGTATAAAAGGCAATGCAAGATATTCTAAAATAAATGTAAAAGGTGATGAAAAAAGCCTACGGCTGGAAAAAATTTTGTATCAAAATATTTCTAAGAATGAAGATAAGCTGCATCAACTTTAAACAAATGTAAATTAAATATAGGAAATATTTCTATTATAGTTACTATTATTCTAAAGTATGTATCTTAAGGAATTTAGTTTTACTTAAAACAGCAAATCCTCACAAACTTTGAAGTAAATACAGATAAAAATTAAATCAACGTTTTTTAATTTCAAATAAAAAAAAAAAACTATGAAGATATTTGACATCTATATATAAAAGACCAGGCGAATATTTAGAACAACAACAAAAACAAAAAAAATGTATTCAAACACGGAGGCAAACACTTATTTGTATGTACATACATATGTACATACATACATAAAATCAATTTGTAGATATGTATGTACACATAATATCAAATTTCTTATCAATACTCAAATATTTATTAGATCTTGACAATCACACTTACATATCTACATCATAAAAATATATGAATAACGCAAACCATTCAGTCAGAGCACATGCCCAAGCTAAACGACCTTATTATGGACAGAGAAACTATAAATTCCCATGATCGTATGAAAAGAAGTTCAGGGAAAGAAGCCGGACGTAGTTAAATAAACAAAATCTGTAATATAAACAAATTTCTCGTAGGCAGACTTTAAAGCTGGACAATTTTAAGCATGACAAAATACCCAGCAACCTTGAGTATGAAAATATATACAATTTTAAGCATGACAAAATACCCAGCAACCTTGAGTATGAAAATATACTTATGTATATGTATCAGATATATGAAAATATTTTATAGAACCAAATCTCGATATTGAATACAATTTATTTCTACGTACATAAAACTACTAGCGTGAGAAAATCATACGCACACACACGCACACACACACACACACATATATACCAGATTTCATCTAAGAAAAATTCAAATTATTTCAACAACACACCACCCCTCACAAAACACGGCCAACCTTAAATTCCTACAGATATGCATACAAAAATTCTCACGGTCATTCCTACAAACAACACTGACAACAACACAAATCACGATCAGCCTTAAACTCCTACGAACATGCATACAGATTCCCACGCATACATATCACTCGTACGACAACACCCTCACCTATCCTCAAATCACTAATAGCATTAAACTCCTACAAACATATGTACATACACACAGACATATTACTACACCAACCTCACTTACCCTAAATCATGATCAGCCTTAAATTTTCACAGACATACATACATACAGATTCCTACGTATACATATTACAACAACATCCATCCTCACCTGTCTTAAATCACGATCAGCCTTAAGCTCCTGCAAACATATAGACATACATACACGCAGTCGATCAACCTCAACTACACCACACACCCAGCCCCGCTTAAATTCCCCCGGACAGACACATCCACAAATTCCCATGGATACATATTACTCGTACAACAACACCCTCACCTACCCCAAATCACTATAAGCCTTAAATTCCTACAGAGCCTTAAATTCCTACAACACCTGCATACACGCAGTCGATCTACCACAACTATACCCCGCCCCTGTCAATCACACCCTCACACAAATTCCAACAGACAGGTATACACACACACATACACTCAATCCATCTACCTCTACTACACCACGCTCCCCCGACCAATCACAGCCTCGCAAAACAGACAGACAGACAGACAGACACATCCATAAACTCCCTCGGTTATGTATTACGACAACAGCTCCACCCACCCAAATCACGGCCAGCCTTAAACTCCTGTATTAGCATTAGAAATAACTTTTATGTTTTTCCCGTCGGAATTATGAAAAATCATTTTCCCGTCGGCATTTGAAAAAAATAATAATCATGTTTTGCCGTCGGCATTTGAAAAAAATAATATTCATGTTTTACCGTAGACATTAGGAAAAATAATCATGTATTGCCGTCGGCATTAGGAAAAATTAATTTTCACTATTTCACCCCCATTAGTATTAGGAAAATCATGAAATGATTTTCCCTTTGGTACTAGGAAAAATCATTTTCATGATTTTCCCGTCGGCATATACATACATGCATTACAAAAAGAAAGACCTCCAACCTATGAACCCACTTAACGTATTCCCACAAAAAACAAAATCACCCGTTCACACAATTAATGCCACCTCAAAAAAAATCACCCGTTCACACAAAGTTAATGTAAACAAAAAAACTCCTAATGTAAACAAAAAAACATCAAAGCGTGCCGCCGAAAACTCAAGGGTATCAAATTTCACAAATTTCCAAGAATTTTAAAATTTGGGTAATTAAAATTTTAAAATTTCAAAAGTTTAATTGTCGCCGGAGCCCCAGTTCCCTACTACTATTATACAAACATTTGTATACATATTTTATTACCAGCATTAAGGATATAATTGTACATAATATAATTTATTTACTACCACCATATTTTGTTTAGTATTAGACTCTATAGTATAGTTCTGGTTTCATTCATACAAATCACACAATATAGTTTTTGAAGTTTTAGTATTCCCTACTCTTTCTTTTCTTCGTTGCTCAATATTTCAGATGCATCATCAAAATAGTATGAGCCTACTATTTGGAGAATCGAATGAATCAAATGACGACGATGATAATTATAATGTTGGCTTCTAGAAATTTTGTAATAATGCTCCTAAAAATCACTTATTTTCTCCTACTTTTGCCTGTAGTTTATTAGCCGCCATACAAACATTTAAATTATATATTGTACTACATAAAAAAATACTTGTATGTGTTACATTAAAAACTGAACCCGATAGAAAAGTTATTGAACAGAAACACTTGTTTATTAGATTTTTATTATTATTATTATTTAATTTTTTTAGTTTTTATAAAATACTAACTGCCTAATCAAACGTAAAAAAAATTCCGCCGAAAGCTTATAAATAATAAAAAAAAAATTTTGTATATTATGAATATTTTATATATGAATTCTTGGCTGGAAATTTTACAGAATCGGGCAGTACATAACCTTGAAAGAGTTTAATGAACTTTTAAAAATTTGCTTAAGAAATATTAAAACTATTAAATAATCCCAAATTTTTTTTATACAGACAATTAAAATTTAATTCTTGATTAATTAAAGATAAGAAAGTGGAATAATTTAGTTAATTGTAATAGTATTTATTAGAAATTAGAAATAAAAGTGTTTGTTCTCGTTTGATATTATAAATGTGGGAAAGACAAAGAAGATTTGTGTGTAATTTATTATTTTTTATTGTTAAAGTTAAAAAAAGAAAAAAGATCTGATTTTACATTACGGAATTATTTTTTTTCTAAACACAAAATCCAAATTTAGGGAGAACTTCGAAGTCAGCTACTTTGTTTCCAATTGTTTTATTTTAACTTAAAGCTTTGTAAATAACATTTTTTATTGGAGGAACCATGAATAGGGAATAAACTCCTAATCAAGCTGAATAATTTGTGCAATATAACCGAAAGAGTTCAGTCCTAAATATATATCAAAGCTCTTCAATATACATATAAAAAAATTGCATTTTCTTGCGTATTTTGCAATTTAAAAACATGAACATTTTCTTTCCATAGAAAACTTCATCCAACTGCCGAGGATATATAATACGAAAAGGTATCCATATCAATCCGAGTGTCGCAATGAACATTATTTCATTTAATTTTATGTACTACAATATATAGAATTAGAATTGGCAATAGGTCAATTGTATTGTCATTTAAATGAGTGTATTTTTTCGCATTGATTTTACAAATTTTTTAATTGGAATAAGTGATGCTATAAGTAGTGGGGGGCATCATGCGGTGTTTAGAGAGGCGTTTCATCAGCATATTTTAGTAGTATAAGATATGTAGTATTACAATGGGGCACGATGCCTACAATCAGTTGAGAGTTACGTAATTCATCTCCATGATTTATTAAAATTTCGACAAGCTGGACTTCTAATAAAACATTCGTACACATTTTACTTTTTTGTTTCGTTTTTTAGAAAAACTATGACATCTTTCAGAAATATTATTTTTATATATTTTCTATCTTCGGAATGGAAATTAAGTCTATAAAAAATGACAAATAACGTACGTACCGACATATTTACTACTGAAGCACGTACACTAGAGTGACTCGATTTGTTCGTGTGAGAAAAAAAAAGCAACGGGCGTCTAGCAAAAACGAAATCTACACAAAATTCCAAGAATATTACCCTAAGAAACTAGGGGTCTAAAATCAAAACCTAGCTCCCGCCGAGAGGCATCAAAATTCAAGCTTTTCGTTGTGTAAAAACATTTACATACATATCGCACACTAAATCATAAAGAGTCACAACTCAAAAAAATTCAGATGAGTAGTTCCAAAGAACTGTTGATACTGTACAAATGACGCAATTATGTGACATAAAAACAAGCATAACGGTATTTTATATTCTTCAAGTCGTTAAGCAGCTCTGGGTTGAAGAACATCATTTTGCTTCATCGTAATTATTTCTTAAGTGCGGTCAGGCTTGTGTCTGTTGTTTGGCCTTCGATAGTTTTTCGTCTCGCTCGCACTGGTTGACTGATCTGCCACGGATAACCGTATAATCTTGCGGTTTTTTTGTGGAATTTCTTTAACAACCACGTTGCTACTTCCTATGTGAAGGCATATGTAGGTCGTACAGGCATATGGTCTAGTTACTCCGCCCATATTCGTGCAACATCATACTATACAAATTTACTTTGTATAGTATGTTTCAATAAATAAAATAAATATTCTTCAAGAAGACTGTATTGCAAAAGAAATTGTTGAGGTCGTTATAGATTTCTTCAATTAACTGGTTTATAAAAAAGTAAAAGGACTTTTATAATTATGAGTTGTGACTCTTTATGATTTAGTGTGCGATATGTATAGCCAAATAACAAAAGTAACATTTTAAAAATTTTCCCTTCCGATTTTCATGAAATTTTGTACGAATAATGCCGCTGGCATAACTAGCATTATGCAAAATCTTGAATCATTATACGGTCTAGTTTGCGATATATAGCGACTTCAAAACATACATACATATTTAAAACTACATACTTAATTTAAATGTTTCATTGAGGTTTCATGTTAAAAAGCATAAAGTGGCCTTTCAAATGATATGTGTTTGGAGTTGGGCTTACGATCTTCAGAAGTCAAACTTTACTGACGTTATGTTCCCGGGTAATTTTCTCGAAAAATTGTATTTTTAAAATTCTAAAAAATATATATGTTGATTAATAACTTCTTATCTTTACTGTGGCCAAGTTTAAATTTTGTCCTCGAAATAGTTCATGAATAATTGAGAAAAATGTTAAGGTCAGAGGCCAACAATGCAAAAATATTTACTCAGTTACTATTAAATATAAAGCTAGAGGAAAAATTCCTTGAGCCCGGCCGGAGTTCGTCTACACAAACAATTTTTTACTTTATTTACTTAACTCCTGCCAGGCAATCAAATTCTCAGCGAACACATTCTAATACAAATATATTTTTTTCTTCCAAAAAGAAAATTCTGTAATCCAATCCCTCGATTTGCACGATAGATACGTTCCTGAGAAATTTAAATTTTTGTATGAAAAATCGTGTAAATCGAAAATAAAGGCAGAAAGAATCGCGTAAAAAAATTATTTTATTAAAAAATTATATATGTATTTCAACTTAGCTTTTAAAATATCAGAAGCGTTTACTCAAAACACATAAAAATAAACCTTTATTATTTAAACAAAATAAATGCTATTCGTGTAAAAGTGAAATCGTGTAAAAAAGTATCCTGTAAATCGAGGGATAAGTGTACATTGACACTATTTTTTACAACATTTAAAAAATTTTTATATATAAATTTTCTAAATTCGGATGCTAGAACAAATTAATTTGTATTTTCTAAATTTCCTAGTGTATCATGTGTTCTAACTACAATAAATTTATACAAAACTCATTCTCGGTAACACTGTTTCTTAATTTGTCATTTTACTTACAAAAATTTACTTACAAGGACATTGTGTTGTAAGTTGAGCAGGAAGTACAAAAAATGTGATTGATTTAGTAAAAAAGTGTGATTGTATTGAGTTTTTCGAACTTGCACTAACATGTGTAAATGCTAAAGCTATATACAGAAGTTGTCAGATCTTACAATATTGCCAGTAAAATGTGCTCAAAATTTCTTACAACCGTGTGAACTGGCAATTTTTGTGAGACGTCGTTGTCAGAAAAATCATTGTCAGTCCATTGCAAGACTAGCAGCTGACAACAAATTGTCAGACATCTTACAATCGTGTGAACACATTGTAAAATTATTGCCAGCTATTTGTCAGACATTTTAATATTGTCAGATGCGCGAAGTTCGTGCATCTGACAATGGCGTCATTGTAAGAGAATTATTTCTATGGGCAACACTGTACACGCTTGATTTTAAAGTTGCTTCTTTATGGTCCATAATAATTAATATTTTCACTTTTTACATTTAACACCACCACAAACGATTGATATTTAACAATTTCTAACAAGCGCTTTGAGTCTGGCAACGCATAATAATGTCTGGCAATTTTTGCATATGACAACCGTGTGAACTTACAATTTTTTTGCTGACGATTTTGTCAGCTGATTTTATTGTCATACAATCATCTAGCAATAAATTGTAAGATTTCCTGACAAATTTGATACAACCGTGTGAACTGACAATCTGCCATACACTTGCAATTTGTGATTGTCAGTACAATGTCAGCACATTGCCAGATCTAACAATATTGTAAGATCTGACAACCGTGTGTACATAGCTTAAGTTAGTAAATATTTCAGTTTCTTAATTTTTTTATGGCACAAAGTAATAAGATATTAAGGGGCTAATTGTGTAAAACGCAATGAGAAGCGTTGACAAATTTTACATGGAAAAAATTTAAATTACAAAAACAAAATCTATGCAAAATTTATCAAGGCTAAGTGTTGCGTTTTACAAAATAAGGCCATAAATCATAAATTAATTAAAGTAACATGAAAAATGTAGTTTTATTTTGTAGTTTTTGAAGAAAACATTTTATGTTACTTGAAGTGTCGTAAATATAAATTTTAAATGCCCAACCAAGATTGAATTAAAATAAACAACTACAATTTGAAGCTGAAAAAAAGTCAGCCAATGTAGCAATGGTAAAGTAAGAAAATATAAAAAAACATGTTGATTATTGAGTTCTTGTTTCAACTTTGTTATTTGTTGTTAGGCTTCTCATTTGTTTAAATGAAAGTGTATAATATAATAACTCTAGTTGTTCTAAGAAATTTGGGTAAAGGTTCCCTGATGATCTGCATTAGCAACAGTGAAATGCGCATAGGATCCAGCTAAACCCCTCAATAATCAATTTCAATGTATTTTTAATAAAAAAATATTTTACTTAATAAGTAAAATAATAATTTGGGATTATTAGTGCGTTTAAAAATTTTAAACTTAAATGAAAAGTATTTGTTTCTATAACTTCATGAAATAATAATGTTGTCATTAATTAAATTTTAATTTTTACTACAGATTAACTTTGAGTGATGAAGGGATTTAAAGTTATGTACTTAGTATTTTCATAAAAATTTTGTTATTTAGTTAGTAATAAGTCGTTTAGATTTAATAAAGTTTATGATAAAGTTTTGCAAATAATGTTATTTGCTTTTTTTATACAAATTATCATTACTATTATTATATAATTCGGTGTATACTATCGAAATTTTTTTTTCTTTCTAGGACCAGCACTCAGGGGATAACCCCTACTCATGCAATGCATTGTGCTAGAACAAGGAAAATAGGTTATAGGGAAGGAGGATAGAGGGAGTAGTGTTTGTGGACATTTGATTTAAACCTTCCCACGCTGGTAGTGACAGGAAAGACCTCCGCAGGTAGTTGATTCCACATACGTACAGTTCGGCTAAAAAAGGAATTCTCTCTGTAATGCGTAGTGCGATTCATTGGCCAATCGATCACAAAGGGATGTGCCCTGAATGAGGCACGGGTTGTACGTATAAATGTGCGGGTTTCAGGAACAAGTTCCCTAATTTCATTAGAACACATTCCGTTGTAGTAACGATAGAACAATGAAATGCACCCCACATTGCGTCGATGCTCCAATGAATCAATAGAATTGGACACCCTACTGTCACCGATTCAAAAAGCCGAGGCACTTGAATGCTTCTTTTGCAATTTGAAAAATGTGGTCAGTCCATCGAACATCACACTGTATTTTCATGCCAAGAACATCAAGAGCGTCTGATTCCTTAATACCTATACCTCCCATAGTTACAGAGGCAGCAGCATTTTCGGTCACGCGTCTATGTGTAACCATGCAACATTGGGTCTTACGGGCGTTAAAGTCGACCCTGTTCGCATGACCCCATTCAGAAATTTTTACTAAATCATGGTTTAAAGTCTCATTCATTATTTGTCGCATAGCCTCAACCTGCGGCAGGCTAGGTCTATTGCTGAATGAGAAAGAATGGCAAATGCTACTGTCATCCGCGAAAGAATAGCTAGGGTTGAAAGTTTTACAGAGAAGGTCATTTAGAAAGATAAGAAATAGAATCGGTGAAAGGACGGAACCTTGCGGTACCCCTGAATTTAACTTGAACTCATTTGATGAGATCCCATCTATAACAACTTTTATAGTGCGATCCCTGAGGAAACTCGATAAGAATCGAGCGAAGTTATCACCGACACCAAAGGCAATACATTTTGACAAAAGTGCACCATGCCACAATTTATCAAACGCCTTGGAGATATCTAAAGCCACCACCTTACTTTCGCCAAAATGGTGGATTGACTTACACCATTTCTCCGAGAGGAGGGCAAGTAGGTCTCCCGTAGATCGGCCTCTACGAAATCCATACTGCCGGTCGTTGAGTAAGCTGTTGGACTCCAGATACCTTACAAGATGGAAATTCACCATACTTTCCATTACTTTGGAAAGTGCAGAACATATTGCGATTGGGCGATAATTTTCAGGGTTAGTAGCTTCTCCTTTTTTAGGGATTGGCGTAACATTAGCAATCTTCCAACACACTGGAAACTCACCAACATGGTACAACGTGCTGAAAAGGTTAGCTAATGGACGTGCTAGCGTCGAAGAGCACTGCTTCAAGACCAGTGCTGGAATGCCATCCGGCCCGGGAGACTTATTTATGTTGAGTTCCGACAAAACCCTTTTTACTGCCCGAGCTCGAAAGAATATCTTAGGCATAGTAGTGGATACTCTCTCTAGCATAGGAAGAGGCTGATTGCTTTCCGGCAAGTAGGAATTACTTGCGAATATTTCAGCTAGTAGGTTAGCTTTATCAGCCGGGTCAGTGAATATTAGGTCATCCTTTAAAAGAGTTGGAATTGAGGAACTAGCATTATTCTTTACTCTTTTAACGAATGACCAGAAGCTTTTACTACCCCGAGGGGCAGCAAGAACTTTAGCACGGAGACGATTCTCGTAAAGAGCTTTTTCACGCCTCAGTACTTTGGCACACGAAGATCTCGCCCTTTTGCGTAGCAAGTCAGTATCGGCATTTTGATTACTTCGCCAAATACTGAATGCTTCCTCTCTAGATCTGACTGCATTTTTGCATGTCTGATTAAACCAGAGTTTCTCTTTGGGCTTAATCGGAATTTGTTTTGATGGTATGAAGGCTTTAATGCCCATCAAAATTATACTTTCGACCATTTTGGCCATGGCATTGACATCATTGTCTAGGAAACATAGCTTCCAATTAAGATGCCGAAAAAATTCATTGAGCTGAGCCCAACGGGCCTTTTCGTAGCTGAATTTAGGCGTTTCGTAGCTGCAGATGAAACGCTATGAAGTGCTGAAAACGAAAAGGAGGCCGAAATGGTACAGTGATCTGAATTACCGAGAGGTGCATTAACATTTACTTCATACTTATCAGGGTGTGAAGTGAGAAAGAGGTCGAGTGCATTTTGTTGGTGCCCTTCAACACATGGAATGTGTGTTGGTTCATTCACTAGATGGTTATGCGCTGCGAACAACTCAACATATTGGCCTTCCGTAGTTGTACGGCTCGAATGGCGAAGCCAAGTTGAATTGTGAACATTGAAATCACCAGCAATAACGATTTCACTGTTCGGGCAACTCTCTAGGATCTTCGATATGGAGTCAGAAAGGGCATCGAAGCCAGAAATGGTAGTATCCCTTTCTGCGTTTGGACTTCTGTAAACAAATCCGAAATGCAAACAGTGTGCCCTGATTTGGAATTTAACCCAGAGACAGCTAAATTCAGCATCAGATATGCCTAGTGATTGCTGGCATTGGTACACAACTGTATTGCGAATGTACATTGCAAGTCCGCGATGAAAATTAAAAAGAGATAGTAGGTGATAACCAGGTATCTGAAAATCCTGTGGATCAGCATTCTCAGACACCTGGGTCTCACATAAGGCGAAAACATCCGGCCGATGGAGACAAATGTGTGCATACACAGAGAAAAAATTCGATCTTAGACCCCGTATGTTGCAGAAATCAATTTTGAATTTATCTGTCATAGCAACACGGGAAAATCCAAATCAAATGTTATATGTTATATCTGTGATACTGACTCCAGTCACGTTAATCACTGTTGTAATGACTGCCCAGTGATCAGTGTTATACCTTCATCACTAAGCAGTATCTAGACATTGTACATATATGATTCTATATGATTTGATTTATACATATACATATGTATATGTATATAAATTTGTTTTTAGGTTATAAATAGTTGAGTGTTACGAAGAACAGTCAGTATCAATAGTAGATCGCTATATAAAAAAATAAAAAATGATAAGACGGACAGTTCACGATCAAATCAGTTAACATTTATTAAAAATCAAAGTAATTTTTAAACAAACTCTACTTATAAGCAAACATAGGTTAATAAACTATTTCAAACCCCAACAAACAACTCTCTTATACGATTTTTTGAATTGTGCTTGAAGCAACAGCGAAATACATATGGAACATTCCATGAAAAAGGTTAATTTTTTATTTATATACTTTTGCAGAGCTGGCCACCAAGAGAAACAAGAGAGAAATGTATAAGCGTATGTGTATTCATTTGTATAAAAAGCCGATTGATGTTCGGCACTCTGACGTTTCTCTGGTCAGGCTAGATATAGTGGGATTATGTTCTCATCTAAAATAACTTATATAAATTATAATAGATCACATTTTTTTGAAACCCCGTTAATTTTTTTAGACTAACAACAAGTAGACTTTTTATTTTTATTTTACTTAATATTTTGCGGCTTGGCTGTCGCTATTGTTTGTCAGATAAAAACGAAATTTCTTCTGTCAGTTCAAGTGAGTAGTAGCAGTGTTAAACTGCATAATAATTTTTTTTTAGGAGAAATTAATTACAACGCGAATGTACGCTTATATGTCCCACACGTGACGTCTAATGCCTTTTTATAATGATAGACAACTGTACAAACTGATTTTCGTATTTTTACAGCTAACTCTTGTGGTCTAAAAATTAAAAAAAAAATCGTATATAATACAAGAAAGTTTAATTGTAGTTGATCATTGATGATTAAAAAGTGTTCTAGTAGCCCTAATACAAGATGAAAAAAAGTGGTCTTGTATTTCAACGCGCTGAATCCGAATCTGATGTTATTTTGGTTATTTAACACTCAAAACACCAACTCTTGAATTTCTCTCATAATATTACAAAAGTATCTACTTAAAATGTACGTATTAAACCTGAGCTGCCCAAAGTAGCACCAGAGTGCCGAACATATGTATAAGCGAAGAAGAGAACATATTTTGAAAAGTCAAGAATTAACAAAGGCGTATAAAAGCTATTGAGAGGTTGCCTATTGTAAGCATTGGGGAATTGAAGGTTTTTTTTTGAATTGTGGTTGAAGTTTACTGATGTGTTAATTAGCAGCAACGAAATGTATCTAGACGTGCTAAACCAATAACAGATAATTTTTTTTTAATTCGTATTTATTTTGGCAGGCGTTAAATAAAAATAAAATATCGAAATATATAGTCCTCGTCCAGACTTGGAATTTTTGTTGCAGCAATTCTTGAATTTATTGGTGAGAGGGGTGAGAAGATTGTGCTGGGCAATTCTCTTTTGTTTTAAATTCGCAGATGTTAATTTAAAGTTTGTAGGTGTATTTGACGTTTTATTTTATTTTATTTGTTCAGTTGTATGAAAAACACAAAAGGTTTGTTCATTTACTAAAAACTGTTACGAATTTGTAACAATTATTACTGAAAAGTGTTCATTAACTCAAAAAGTTTGCAAGGAGATAGCGTCAAAAGAGAGAAAAAAAATTCCTAAAAATTATTACTAGTAAAATTTTTACTTGCAAGAATTCGTTGTTAAATTAATTATTTAAAAAATATTTGAAAAAGGAAAACTGAAAAAAACATGACTGCGGAAATGAAGACGAAATATATGTATGTATGTACAAATGTTGAAAATTTTATCAATATCATTGAGTGTTACTACAAAAACACCTAAGCAATCAACAACTCCTTGCATTCATTTATATTATGCTTATGTTTTGTACAGAATCATGCCCATACAACTATTATAAAATATGAAATACATTTAAAATGTTTTGTTTGATGTTGTTAAATATGTATATGTGTTTATTTTCTTTTTGTTAAATTTCAACATCAAAAATGTATGTACATATATATGTATGTACATATGTACATATATATGTATGTACATATGTACATATGTATGTATGTACATACATATGTAGTTATGTACAATATGTATATTTATTAATCTATTTTATCATCCAGGAACTTTTGCCATATGAGTGAGCAATTTGTCTAATTAATTTTTTCACTTAATTGTATTTACAGTTTTAAATTTAACAGTTTTTAAAGGATTAAAATAAAACTAGTTTCTCGAACAGATACCTTTTTCTGTCACTATCACATACTCTCGCGGACGTACACTCAGTGAGTGTCCCGGTTCAAAGAGAAAATTTAGAAGCTTTACGTGGGTGTACGAAAATTAAGCCTGATTATTTATATAAACAAACATGTGAAAATGTTAAATATCGTTAGATATCGTTAAACTGCATTCATATTCAAAAATATAATTCAACAGATATTTATTAAATCGAGCCTTTTTTTATTTTATCGTAAGCGAAATGTTATCGAAAATAGATTTTTTTAAATTAAAATTTTATGGGTCAACCCATAGTTAAGAATTTACAAAATGTCAAAATTGTTGATAACTTTTAAGATACGGGCTGTAAAATTTTATCGTAAGCGACAATTTACGTACAAAAACATATTTGAATATAAAAAAACGTTCTCCTGAAAAATTTAAATTTTGTCGCTTACGATTAAATTGAAAATAAGTCTCTAAATAATATAATTTTAACAAATTTAAAAAGAAAAAAATAGGGAGTAATTAACTACATTCGATAGGCTACGAAGTTTAAACTTTTGAGATATTTTCAAATTTCGTTGGTTATCGAATGCCGTGATTCTTGCCCAGAATTTTGAAAAAATTTAAAAACTAAAACAAATACGCAGTGCCCGGCACAGAACAATACAAAATATTTTTTTATTTAATTTTAGCTATAGTTCTACTGACATCACCTTACTCATCGAGGAATGTGAACATTTCTACAAACTAAAGTTGTCCGCACAAATTTCACGTTTTATGTTTTTCTGGTAAAAATTAATTTGTTTTAATTCTTAAAGCAAAATCACAGTTTATTTCGATATGTTTTTATTTTATTTATGCTGCCACTTACAATCAGTTAACACTTTTTTTATTTTCACACGTTGAACCGAAACAGAACAGAATTAAGGAGAACAGAAATTAAAAACAAATTCTGCCTTTAGGCTTATACCCACACAATCCAAAAAGTAACCTTCCTTAGTTGGGTCACCTTATAAATTCGCTCGGGATGTTATTATGAAGTTTCTCTTTTTTCTTCGCATCACTAATAGTAGTGTCAATATCGTACAGTTAAAAAACGGCTATAGCTCTTAAAAGTATCGAAACCCGTGCTCGTAAATGTATCGATATATCGGTTTTTGAAATATGGGCGATATATATCGATATTAATTTTCTCAAATATCGATATTTCGATATATCGATATTGTTGCCCATCCCTAGTTGCAGCCTTTAATGAAAAACATCCAGTGATACGATACGGATACATCCTATAGTAACTATATGGTGAAAGCGGCAAAAGGCTGTTGAATACTATATTTCTATTAATAAATCAAAGAAATTTCAAAGTCAAAAAACTTAAGCACTAAATTAATATTTGTACTTTCTTGTTCACACTATAGCCCAATTATAGGATTTTGTTACTTTAAAGTTTGAAGTTAAACTAATTGAAGTTGCGTTAAAAAAAATTGTGCTCTAAAAATAAATTAGAAGTAAAAATTAGTAGAAAAAAATTATGGACTTAAAAAATATGAAACAAATTTTATGAATAGTTTATAGTTCTAACAACTAAAATTTAGAAACTGAATATTTAAAAACGAAATAGCAGCATTTAAATGTGCACCAATAACTTCTGCTGACATGGAACGTTCATTTTATTCATTCAGGTACGTAAATAAATGTTCGACTTAAATTTATTTTGTAATTTGACAAAATATTTGTTAATAAATCCTTGAAGCTGAGCTTTTTATGTTTTTTTTAAGTTCTTAATGACAAAAAGTGCGTTTGAGTACTTTCCAGTAACTGAATAAATACCAGGGTAGCTAAATGCGCACTCTTTTGCTCATTGCGTACTGTTGTCTTGCTCATTAAAATGTGGAGCATGCACAAAGAGCGGAGCACAAAAAAGAGCAAACACTGTCACAAAGTAGACCAGAGTTGAAGAAAGTGACTTATGAAAAAAGCTAAAATCATTTGTCGCGCAGATTCTGCGAGAAAGGGACAACTGCAGTATATTTATTATTAAAATGTTACCAAAAAAATCAAAACAAACAAGAGAAAATGTGTGCTTTGTGAAATATACACGTGTACATACATACATACGTACATAAACATTTACAAAATTAAATTGAAGAATTTGTTGCATTTACTTAAAATAACCGAATGTGAAAAAGATTATTTGTATTAAAAAGTTATTAAAATTTGTTTGCAAATTATTCCTGATTTAACTTTAAGCATTTTCATTGAAAAATTTTAATTTTTACCTTTTATTTACAAAAATCACTCAGCGAATAAGACCACAAAGTGTTAAACGAAAAACATTTCAACAAGTAAACAATTTTGCAAAATTAGATGAAAGAATTTGTTGTGTTGAATTAAGAAACAAAGTGCGAAATAGCTTATAACTATTAAAAAGGCAATTACAAATTGTTTTAAGATGATTGCAGATTTCATTTGAAGCATTTTCATTAAAAAATATTAATTTTTATCATTTATTTACAAAAATCGTTAAGCGAATGAGGTTACAAAGTATAAATTGAAATTAAGCTACAAAATTCCACCACGAAAGAAGGTTAAAGAAGACGCAGTGACAGAGTGAGCGCGAGATCCGAAAACACAAATTATCTTCCGTCTCGTGTCATCTCTGGTATACCCTGTGACACTGTTTGCGCTTTTCGTTTGCTCCTTACCTGTAGAAGCATGCTCTTTGAGCAAGTAGCAACATGGTTTATCGTTTGCTTCGCGTATTGTGGCTCATTACGTATGCTCTTTTTGACATTAACAGTGGTTACTTTTAGTTAAATTAAATAATATAAAGTAATAAAATAAATAATATCTATTTTCTCAACATTAAATTGTTTGTATTTGCATATGTATGTACATATTAATGTATGTACGTAGGAGTATGTACACGTACATATGTATGTGGCAATAAATAATAATGGCTTAAGTTGAAATTTCGTTTTTTGAGATATTAAGGATTTTGTCTAAAATAAATTGTGTTTGTTTTTATATAAAATGAATACGTACAATCCACAACAACTCATTAAAATGATCGATTTTTATTATTCTTCTTAACGATCAATTGTTCTGACGCAGCGAAATTATCGCCGTTTTTTTAACGTAAGATCAGCGCCCACATCTTGCAGTTTAGTTCGCCGTTTTGAGGAACTGGGTTCAGTTGCCGATCGTCCAGGAAGAGGTGCTCATCGAAATATTCCTACTGTAAACAACGTGGAAGCTGTATAGCGGAGTGTTGCAAATGATCCATATGTCTCAACTCGTCGCCGTTCCGGCCAATTGGGTATACCCAGAACAACATTACAGAGAATTTTAAAGTTGGATCTTAAGATGTATCCATACAAAGTTCAAATTGTGCAACAGCTTCTACCGCAAGACCCCCAACAACTACTACAATACGCATCACTAGGTCTCATTTGGGCCACCCTGTATATAAAAAAACATTAATATTCGTTCTTTTTTAGTTAAGATGTTACGAAAAAATTCATTGGCAGAAAAATAAGAACTAAAGTGAACTTGAGCTATTATATTGAAAGGCAAAATAATTTTTATTGATAGTAAGTCGAGATACATAATTGCTTCAGGTTAAATTGAAAAACGCGGAAAAGCTGAGAATATAATTGTTTTAAAAGCTTAGTTTAATATATCGATCCTTATTTTCGATTTTATCGTAAGCGACAAAAATTAAATTTTTCAAGAGAAGGTTTTTTTAAAATATTCAAATTTGTTTTTGTACGTAAATTGTCGCTTACGATAAAATTGAACAGCCTGTATCTTAAAAGTTATCAAAAACTTTGCCATTTTGATAATTCTAAGCTATGTGTAGGCCCATAAAATTTTAATTTCAATAAAAAAGTATATTTCCGATAACATGTCGCTTACGATAAAATCGAAAAAAGGGCTCGATATATGAGGAATAATTTGTAAGGGCTGTTAGTTATCAAACAGAATATGTCCGCAACTTCAGGAAAAATCGTTGTCAAATTAACAAAGCCCATAATAAAATCTACGGCAGTAACTTCAAATGCTCTATAATTTTAGTTTTATTTTCTTTTGTGCTTATTTTTTTTTTGTAGTTTTGTTCACAAAATATATGAAATTTATTGAAAGTATGGTAACATGTTTGAGAGAATAAGTATTTATATATGAGAGCATAAGAAAAAACGTTGTCAAAATAAAATAGATTCTATCTATCGAATGCTTTCTAGTGCTGATTTTTTGTGTCAATTTGTATGGAAAATGTGTTTATGCCGCAATTCTGTTTGATCATTAAGTGTCCACAAGTTTTAATGCTCAAACATTTTAATATTGATGTAGCTACTTTACAAAAACTAAATTGAGTTAAGATGATGTGACGTGTGTAATATTTTCCAAAAAAAAACTTAAATACTTTTCCCTACGAATGACACAATATACAGAAAGGGAAATAGAAGGAATAAAATAACACCTGGATTTTCTAAACACAAAGTTCAAAATGATAAGGGAATCACATTTGTTTCAGATAAAAATCAGAAAATTCATAAATCAAAAATTAGATGTAGAATAAAAAGGGAAAAATTTTGACAAAAGAAAACTTAAAGACAAATTAATTTATTTTTCCTTAGGTTATTAGTGGTCTATACTCAGAGGACACAAGTGCAACAAATAGACAATGAACTGGCCATTATGAAATTTAAACTGGGTAATGCCAAGATAATAAACCACTATAAAAATTTAATCCATATAATAGACCTTGAAGACTACATAAATAATTCAGAAAAAATTAAAGAAACATTAAATATATTTGAACAAGATACTTTATTTGAATATGCATTAAAGATTGCGAAATTAAAGTTAAACCCACTAACTGATAAAATGAACAATTTACTACCTTTTAAAACACAAAAGAGAGGTCTATTAAATAGATTGGGTACAGCAATTAAATACACAACGGGTAATATGGATTATAGCGATGCTGAAAATATAAATTATCAGCTCAAAAATTTAACTGAAAATGAAAATAATTTCAATAAAACATTTAATGAGCAAAGCTTATTGAATAAAGAAATGATTGAAAGATTTACAAACATTACTTCACACATAAACATTGAACAAAACAAAATTACAAAATTATTCAAAACTACACAAGAAACTTTTTCTAACAAAATAAATAAAGAAAATTCTATAATCTCAAAAATTCAGTATTTAAACAGAATCAACTATAATATCGACCTTTTAACAAATCAATTTAATAATATAGCGGAAAGCATTGTATTAGCAAAGCTAAATATTATTTCTAAATTCATTTTTAAGTTACAGTGAAATAGAAAATATTTACAAATTAGTAAATGACCAAATACATGAAATATACTCTATAGAAGACTTGTATGAAATCCTAGAATTACAAGCATATTACAATAATTCAAATATAATTAGGGAATTAATATACTCATTATTAAAATCTTAATGTGGCAAAATTGCGCCATCTTAATTTTCCTACTGTTGCAGTTACTTTACATTACAGTCGGGTAACTGTGCCTTAACAGTTTAACATGTTTAGTTTAACATTACCATATTGCCATATTGAAAATGACATGCTTTTTATACTTTTAAATTTGCCACCTGGTAATTAATTTAATTTACATACAAAACAAAAACAACAAACTTGCCAGACCATATTAAAGTATTAAAATTGAAACGTTGCAATATTAACGTCCCTTTTCACAATGTATGGTTAAGAGTTAACGTGAAGTTTAACTGACAGTTCTTCATACAAAACTTGCAGTTAAAGTCTCTGTTATCTTTTAACCACACATTGTGAAAAGGTACGTAAGATGTATTTTGAACCGCTATTGTGAACTACCTAAATATTTAATATAAAAATCCCAAAATTTCAAAAAGAAACTTTTATTTTGCCTCATATTATACTATTACCAATAAATGTAACAAGACAAATTATATCATCTAAATATATAGCTTATAACAATAATTCAATTAACTTTTATAAAGAAAAATGTTTAAAACTAGAAAATATTTATGTCTGTCATGAATCTGCAAGAAGTGAACCTATGAGACAATCACCATGTATGGGTAAACTGATACAAAATCTGCAACCCAAATGTACCTTAAAAGATGTGGGACGATTGGAGACTATCTATCAACCTGAAGATAACTTTATATTAATCATCAACACTCCAACAACACTGGTAGAATCTGATTGCAGTAGACCGTTTAACTTTACCAATACAACAATATTATATTACGAAAAGTGCTCAGTAAAATAAACGGCCTGGTATATGACGACAAACCTCAAACATATAGCGAACATATAAACATATCGCTACCTGAGTTTATAGAAGTTATTCCCGAAACAATTATAGAAGAACTTAACTTGCAAAAACTGAAAGCCTACCAATTCAGCGATCACGTTTTGATATCTTCTTTAAGAATAACAAAAACTCACCACTATATTACCTATATTTCAATTGCGATTGTCATTCTAATGATTATCATAACATCAATATGGCTAACGAAGAGAATTAATCACTTTCACACCAAATATGTTCTTTGTGGAAAGGGCCTACGGATTCCCTGTACCCCTTAAAGGTCTATTAGACAGGCATACTTGTCTTAAGACATGTACGATGGCATATTTTGGGTTTTGCTCTTACACTATCGAACGCTGACGGCATACTTCATATTAATTGTGCGACAGACAACAGAAAATCAAAAATTTTTGAAAACCAACGTACATGCCTAACGTACTCGTATAAGTTAATTCCAACAAAGTTAACGAACTCTTTTTTTATTAAATTATTAGTAATCATATTTTTTTATTAATGCAAGTAGAGCATGTTGCAATGCACAAAAGCTTAATCAGCGTCTATAGTTAATAATGTCAGTTTAAACAAATAAGTATTTCCCAATAAATTGGTAAAATGTAAAAGTGCAAGAATGCAATAATGTAATTATTTCTTATTAACAGTATCACGCCACATTAAGAATTAGGTTATTCAATTTAGTATAAATTAAGAATGATTGCAAGTTTTAGTCTAGAGTTTATTTCCAATAAAGTGCGGTCGTGCTGCCCGCAGAAAATAAAATTTTTTTTTAGAATTTCCAATACGGAAATTCTTAAGTGGCGCCCGAGCAATTAATTTAAAAGTCGGTAACTAGGCTCCGTAGTAGCAAAAGAGCAAAACGGTGGTATTTATGTGCCAGCCTGTGCCGCAAAGAAAAAACCCTTAAAGGACAATAATAAATAAAACCGTAAAGAGCAATAATAATTAAAAATCGTAAAAGGACAAGTTATAATAAATAAAATTCGTAAAAGTGCTAATAAATGAAAACTCATGAAAGAACAAGTGCTGTAAGAAGGAATGCAAACATATTCAGAAAATAAAAAATTATGAATTAAAGCAAACATTTTTAACCAAAATTCGAAAGTCACTGTGCAACCCACAAATAAAATGATCCTGTGAAGAGAAGCATATCATATTCGACTACAGCAGTTATCATCAAATTCAATTATCATCAACTACAGTGACGGAGGTAATAATCAGTGCCTATCTACCAAGGAATCACACAAGAAAAAATCATTGAAGGAAAAATCAACAGATCATCAGAAAGGTGCTTCAACAAATCAGCAAAGTAATTCGCATCGTTAGTTTGCGCTATTTTATTTTAAAGGTATATAAAAAATAATAGGATAGTCATTATAATAAAATATAATAAAACATAACTAAATATTGAATAAGAGCTGCGATTCCCAAAAGACCTTCCAGTTCTTCGTCAAACAAATCACAGTATATAAAGATACCAAAAGATTTTGTTTCCAGTCAAGCTAATATTTCCGTTTGTGAAAAGAATTTTTTTTAACAAAATTTAAGTTAATAAGAAAACTTTTAATTTTTCTAATAAAATTTTATAAGTATAAGTCAAGTTTTAAAAATCACCAACAAAAGAGTCTTTTCGAATAAATTTATTCCTTTTTAACAAAAAAAGTTGAAATAAAATTGCTTTCAAAGTGATAAAAAAAAACTTAGAAAATAAAGATGGCGAATCAAAACAATCTAATCAGGCCCCCGGTTCTTCCTTCAAGTTCTGCCCCAAATCCTAATCCAAATCAGCAAAATGCACAATTAAGTGCGCAAGACTTGACTGCACTCATTTCGAGAATCGCAACGGACATTCTTAGGAATGAAGGACCACAGGTAGTTCAGGCTGTACTAAATCCAAATATAGGCTCGGACGATGTTAGAGACCAACAAATCGAAGACGGACACGCGAATAATTTGAATGAACTTGACAAGATACCAGACGTAGTTAAGTGCCTAAAAGAATTTTCTGGGCAACCAGGAGAATTTAGCTCCTGGAAAAAAGTGTGGACAGAATACTTTCCATTTACGAACCGCTTAAGGGAACCCCAAAATATTACGGTATATTAAGTGTCATCCGGAATAAAATAACGGGTAACGCTGATATTGCGTTAGAATCTTATAACACGCCTCTAAATTGGTCGGCTATCTCACAGTGTTTAATGACACATTATGGCGACAAAAGAGACGTGTGAACATTGGAATATCAAATGTCAACTCTAGTCCAAGGGAACAGCAGTGTTTCTGAATTTTATCAAAAAGTGTACACACATCTTTCTCTTATTCTTAACAAAATAGGATGTCTTGATATAAGCAATGAATCATTGAGTTTACTCAATGATTCATTGGGAAAAATCCCTTGATGTTTTCATAAGGGGATTGAATAGAGATTTACCAAGACTCCTAGGTATGAGGGAACCTGTGGATTTAACGCAGGCGTTACATTTTTGTTTGAAACTTGAAAACCAAAACTTTAGGGCAAATCATACATACAATTCTAAAAATCAACAACAACCACCAAAAAGGAATTTTCCTCCAGTACAGAAACGCCCATTTCATCCTCAATTAGCCTACGTGCCACAAATAGGCCAAACCGCATGGCAATCTAGACAACAGCCTTTTACAAACAACTCTTATAATCCCCCTAGGCCTCCTAAGCTACAACAACGGCCAGAGCCTATACATGTAGATCAAAGTATACGATCCAGACGCATAAACTATATAAACAGACCCAAGAAAAACCATTTTATGGGCAAAAGACCTCCACCATCGGTTTCAAATCTGCAAAGGAAGGTGCAAAGGACCTTCCACATAAATACTGAATCATTACCAACACATTATCAAGTAGGAAACCACGAACATTATGCGGAAGATAATTCCGATTCATACAACAGTGGAAACTACATCGAACCTACTGATATACATTTTTTAGCTTAATAAGCTCTTCGATCCCCTATTTTGAGGTAAGAACGGAGAGCGGGAATATTCTTAAGTTTTTGGTAGACACAGGGTCCAGTAAGAACTATCTGCAACCACACTTGGCAAGGAAAAGGATCCAAAACGAAACAGCATTTTTTGCGAAATCAGTGGTAGGTGACGTTAAGATCACGGAACATACTTTAGTCAAACTTTTTAACTTTGAAAATGAAATAAAATTTTTTTTAATGCCATCCCTAAAAACTTTTGACGGCATACTTGGGAATGACACCCTCAAAGATTTACGAGCTGTTGTAATTCACACTGGGGAAATATTAGCTACATGACGCTAAAAATGGGACAAAAATTGGCCTGAAACAATTATCATCAAGAACAGTAAATAATATAAATATTAAATTAGATAATTTAACTAATAAACAAAAGTCGGAAATAAATCGCATCGTAAATAAATTTCAAAAACTTTTCTCGGATCCGAACGAGAAATTAACGTACACAACAAAGGTCGTTGGTGAAATTCGAACCACGTCAGACACTCCGGTGTACACTAAGTTTTACCCATATCCTTCGTCATTGAAAGCGGATGTCGAAAAACAAGTTAAAGCCCGGGACCGTAACGGTTATAATTTTTATTTTAAAAATTACTTTTTAATCATTATTTCTTGATTTTTATTTATCCCTCACAAAATAAGAGTTATTTTGTGACTTTTATTTATTCCTCACATAATAACAGTTACTGTTTGATTTTTATTTTTTTGCTTAACTTTTAAAATGTAGAAAGCGTAATTTTTGCGTTAAAATGAATATTAACCGATTTAAAATTGAATTTATCGCCAGAGTCTTAAAAAAAACTCTTATATTTTAAATTAAATTTACTTTTTTATTATTTATTCATTTTAAAAATTAAAATTTTTTTGAGCAAAAAAATAAAAATAAAAAAATAACTGTTATTTTGTGAGGAATAAATAAAAGTCACAAAATAACTCTTATTGTGTGAGGGATAAATAAAAATCAAGAAATAACTGTTATTTTCTGAGGAATAAATAAAAATCAAGAAATAATTGTTATTTTCTGAGGAATAAATAAAAATCAAAATAATAAAAATCATTGCATCTATAGGTAGTCCATGTAACATGGAGTATCTTGGTATATTCCTTGTGCACGTAGAACTTCTCTATTATTGTGATTTTTTCACTCTAAATTTGGAAAATAATCGTTATTTGCGATCCCTGGTTAAAACACTTTTGCACGATGGTATTATAAGACCATCAAGATCCCCGTACAATTCACCGGTATGGATTGTACCAAAAAAAAAACCCGAGTCAGCGGGTAATAAACAATACCGCATGGTAATTGACTATAGAAAATTAAATGCCGTCACAATCGCAGATAAATATCCTATTCCCGAAATAACGGAAGTAATTGCACAGCTTGGTAATAGCAATTTTTTTTCGGTACTTGACTTAAAAAGTGGTTTTCATCAGATACCACTAAAAAAATCTGATATTGAGAAGACAGCGTTCTCAATAAACAACGGCAGGTATGTATTTACACGTTTACCGTTCGGCTTAAAAAATGCGCCATCGATTTTTCAACGGGCTCTCGATGATATATTACGAGAATTCATTGGAGAGAGCTGCTACGTATATATTGACGACATAATTATATTTAGTAAATCGGAGGAGGAGCACTTCCAACACATAAGGAAGATTTTTAAAACGTTGGAAGATGCTAATATGAAAATCCAACTTGACAAATGCAATTTTTTTAAGAAAGATGTAGACTTTCTGGGCTTTGTAATTTCTCAAAATGGTGTAAAAACCAATCGCGCAAAAGTGGAAGCTATTGCGAATTTTCCCCAACCTAGAACACTAAATGAACTCCGTAGTTTTTTAGGTATGTCAGGGTATTACCGGCGATTTATCAAGGATTACGCAAAAATCGCAAAACCGCTGACATCCCTTTTAAGAGGGGAAGGGGGTCGTACCTCCAAAAACAGATCGGCAAAAATTGAGGTATTTTTTGATAAAGAAGCCATTGAGTCCTTCAAGAAAATTAAGTATTCTCTCATCTCTGAGGATGTAGTTCTTGCTTACCCAGACTTTAACAAAGATTTTGAGTTAGTTACTGATGCTTCTAATTTTGCCCTTGGAGCAGTTTTGTCCCAGTGTGGGAAACTCATAGATTTTATTTCTAGATCATTAAACAAGGCAGAAGAGCATTATGCGGCTAACGAAAAGGAAATGTTAGCTATTAGATGGGCTTTAAATGCCTTGAGAAACTACTTGTACGGTTCAAGGAAAGTTAAAATTTATACGGATCACCAACCCCTAACGTATGCTCTCAGCAACAAAAATAATAACAGTAAAATGAAGAGATGGAAGTCAATTCTCGAGGAATATAACTATGAGTTATTTTATAAACCAGGGAAGATGAATGTTGTGGCCGATGCCTTATCAAGGATACCACCACAAGAATCGCAATTAAATACACTCTCGATTGCTACTAACTCTGATGACAGTTCCTCTCACGGACTTATTTATAGCGTGGAAACGGCCATCAATGCTTACAAAAATCAGATATTTTTGAATATAGATATCGCTTCAGGGTATCAGTTCAAAATAGTATTTCCCACTTATCATCGCCACACAATCACTGAGACCAATTACTCAGATGCAACACTACTCAATATTTTAAAACGTTATCTTAATCCTTCGGTTATTAATTGCATAAAAACTGAGGAGGATATTATGGGAAAAATCCAACGGCTGTACCCTCTACATTTTAGCATGTACAAGATAAGATTTTCGCAAGTAATGGTAGAAGACATATTAAATAATCAAGAGCAAGAAGAAATAATAATAAAATATCACAATAGAGCACACAGAAACTGTAGAGAAAATAAAATTCAAATATTAGAAAAGTACTACTTTCCATCTATGGCCAATAAAATTAAGAGGGTTATAAAAAATTGTATAATATGCACAACCAATAAGTATGAATGACATCATCCAAAGACTCAAATTCAACCAACTCCTATCCCTAAGTGTCCAGGACAAATAGTCCATATAGATATACTTTTGATGGGAAAACAACAAATATGCCATAGTAAAGGCAATTTCATCAAAAGCAACAGAGGACATAAGGCAACCTCTAAGGGATATTCTTTTTTCAATGATGTTCGAAACAATAGTTATGGACAATGAAAAATCGTTTAATTCGGAATCCATAAAGTTCATGATGGAAAACGAATTTAATATTGCAATATACAGAACCGCGCCATACTCGAGTAGCTCAAATGGTCAAGTAGAGCGTTTTCACTCCACACTTCAGGAGATTATGCGCTGCTTACAAAAAGATCACGCACATAGATCATTTCAAGAACTGCTAGAAAAATCAGTGAAAGAATATAATCTTTCTATACACTCAGTAACGAGAAGAAACCCCTTAGAAACATTTTTTGGCAGACGTGTTAGTAGTGACCCTGCACTGTTAGAAAAAGAAAGAAATAAAATGATACAGAAGCTTTCAGAAAAACAGAAAGCCGACTTAGCCTATCGTAATACATATCGTTCACCACTAAAAGAGTATGTGCAAGGAGATGAGATTTTTGTGAAAATAAATAGAAGAATTGGAAATAAATTATCTGCTAGATATAAAAAGGAAGTGGTAGCAGAGAACTATAACACAACAATAAAAACAAAAACAGGGAGAATAGTTCATAAAAACAACATAAGACAAACTTAAGTACTTTACAATATTCTGTTATTTCAGGACTATGATGATGACATTACTAATCACTTGGATACTGGACAATTGGACGTACATGACCTGACGAATAATAACGGATATATACCCATAAAAACAGGGGAATTAAAGACAATTAACCACTACGACAAGATTCTTCATTTCATAAATTTGAAATCCTATGATAACAGTTTGTCTGTAATCTCTGACAACCTTAATACTTTGAAAACCATAACTTTCGAGGACAAACGACTGTTAGAAACAATTGACAAGGACTTTATTTTATTACAAGCAAAAGTAAACAGTTTACAGATACATTCAAAATCAAAAAGAGGACAGTAGTCTAGTAATGGGGACCTGCGACATGTTTTGGGAATTCAAAACCGGGAAAAATTAAAAAGGGTGGCAACCCTGTTACAAATGGGGGGATTTTGAGGATTTTCATGCTGAGCTTTTCTTGGCTATGTGTGTGTGTGTGAGTTGGATTCTTTGTTTATGTGTATGTATGTATAGTTGTGTGTACAGCTTCTGTTGTTATTGTAGAGAGGCGTTGGGCTTACAGTGAGTGTTTGCATGGGCGTACGTGAGTGTGTGTGTATATGAGTGTGTACGTGAGTGTGTGTGTATATGTGTGTGTGTGTGTGTGTGTTTGTATATACTTATATTTTTGATGGTGTCTGATACTTTTGTTGTAGTGGCAGACAATCATTATGCCCAGTAGGAAATGTCGATGGTGAAAATGTGCTGACTAGCTTTTGACTAGCTTATTATCAGTACTACTATATAATTATACCCCATACAATACTTTGTACTATAGACATTTAGCATGTGCTTGTCATTGAAAATATACTAGTCACACTAAAACAATTGATTAGGTAGTGACCACGTAGTTGTTATGGGGTCATGAGACATACCAACCAGACAGTTAGTTACTGGTACATTTCTATAATTTACGAACATACACATGTATGTATATTGACAAATTATTGTCAATTCCACCTCTCTCCTTCTTTTATACTGACGGATAGAAGAAAACTTATTATACCAAAGTTGTAACTAGAATTTTAGTGTTGACACAAAGACACTTGCTCCCAGTCTGACTGCAGGGTAGTTACAAGGGATCTGTGTCTTTGTGTGTATGTAGTGATTGTTATTTGATAGGCTTTGGGTAGCTGTTTTGAGTTATCGTTGGTATGCTTATTTAGGGTTATTGTATTGCATTTATGTTTGCGATCTCTGGGGAAATAATCTAATAGCTGCAGAGAGTGGCAACCCTGTTGTGAATGGAAGTGGGTAGGGAATGTATTTGGTAATGTATGTATATGTTGTTGTATTAATGTATGTGATCATATCTATTTTACTTTGAAGAATATCATTGCTTGTGTGTATTGTTTGGCCTTCGAGAGTTTTTCATACATATTTACAAATGAATGTGTATATGTTTTCTAGGCTATTGACGTTGCTATTCTTATGGAGATAGAAAATATCGTGTTGACATATGGTTTATATGTACAAGTGAATTTCAGATGTTAAATATTTTGAATCAAATCAGGTTGATAAGCAGATTTTTTGAATAGGGGATAATGATATTTTTATTTCAGTATATTACACTTTAATGTAATGATTATAGGAAGTAGCTTTTGTAGAAATACAGCAAAAATTTTTCTCGTACCTTTGTATTACAAACTGATGCTAGAGATTTTGTTCTGGATGTTGCGGTGTATATGAATTGCATCATATATCGTAATACAAACAGAGAATTGTGGAAATGTGTATGTGTGTGTGTGTATGTGTGTGTATGAATTTTATCATATGTCGTCCCAGCTAGCATTTGGGTGATCATTTTTGTCAAAAATATCTTATATGATTCTCTACAGATCGCTTTTGATGATTAAAAAGTGATTTATCACTTAGGCGATTGAAAGAGGATTCACTTATGATTCATCTATATGATCAAATAATGATTTCTTGAAAATAGAGGAACATCATGCAAACCGCAAAAATGTGATTTAAATGATTTAATATGAAAATTGCTCAAAAATAATCAGCAAATCGTATCATAACTGATTCTTTTGTATGATTCATCTGTAGGGTACCATTTTCTCACAACGGGAGTATCATTTATGATCGAAAAATGAGCTCATATACGGTTATTTTTCCCGTCAAGCTGATTCGGAAACGATTGGATTATGATACAAAATGCTACCTGGGGTAATACCAATAGAGAATTGTGGAAATGTGTATGTGTGTGTGTGGGTGTGTGTGTGTGTGTGTATGAATTTCATCATATGTCGTAATAAATTAGAATTTATGACTACTACGCGATTCTCATATAAAGTATATAAGTAGAAGAATAATGTAGATTGGCATCAGTCTGCTTTGATATCTCAACAAGTGACAAGCTATTTTCCCAACCAAAATTTCTAAAGTGTTTAAAATCCAAAAACTATAAAAGTGCTAGAACTAATTACTGTTTGTTAAACAGGTTTATAGTGTATAAAAAATAATTAAATAAATTAATTTAATTATTATTTTTCGAACTGTATTTGTTTCTATATTCTTATGAATTGAATAGGCTAAAGTTCGTAACGCTTTTTAAGCCAAATTACATGTGATAATTATTAATGAACAAATAACATCAAAGTTAGTTGTAAATATTCTGACAACAACACATAGTTGAACGGAACAGCCAGCCGTTTTCGAAGGCCACTAAACCTTCCTCATCAGCGTTCTTCTGTGTTTTTGGTCCACTGTGTGTGGTGTCAGTTGATGTAGATGTCTGCCTTATATACGTAACTTTATTGCAAATGGAATATGTGAATTGGTTTGATTCATTGCATTTCAATTTGCTAATGTGTTTCGTAATGTATACGCAAGTTACCATCTATATATATATACCATCTTCTATATATATTACCATCTTTCATATATATTACAACAGTCTTACCATTGTCGTTTGTTCCTTACTAAGTATGCACATGTTTGTTAATTTGCTTATTTTTGTTCTACTTAAGACAAACTTTTTTGGTTTGTTACTATTAAGTATATTTTTATTTTTAATTTTTGCCACAAGCCAATGACTATTAATTAGTTAATTTAATTATTATTTTTCGAACTGTATTTGTTTCTATATTCTTATGAATTGAATAGGCTAAAGTTCGTAACGCTTTTTAAGCCAAATTACATGTGATAATTATTAATGAACAAATAACATCAAAGTTAGTTGTAAATATTCTGACAACAACACATAGTTGAACGGAACAGCCAGCCGTTTTCGAAGGCCACTAAACCTTCCTCATCAGCGTTCTTCTGTGTTTTTGGTCCACTGTGTGTGGTGTCAGTTGATGTAGATGTCTGCCTTATATACGTAACTTTATTGCAAATGGAATATGTGAATTGGTTTGATTCATTGCATTTCAATTTGCTAATGTGTTTCGTAATGTATACGCAAGTTACCATCTATATATATATACCATCTTCTATATATATTACCATCTTTCATATATATTACAACAGTCTTACCATTGTCGTTTGTTCCTTACTAAGTATGCACATGTTTGTTAATTTGCTTATTTTTGTTCTACTTAAGACAAATTTTTTTGGTTTGTTACTATTAAGTATATTTTTATTTTTAATTTTTGCCACAAGCCAATGACTATTAATTAGTTAATTTAATTAATAATTCATAAGAATATAGAAACAAATACAGTTCGAAAAATAATAATTAAATTAACTAATTAATAGTCATTGGCTTGTGGCAAAAATTAAAAATAAAAATATACTTAATAGTAACAAACCAAAAAAGTTTGTCTTAAGTAGAACAAAAATAAGCAAATTAACAAACATGTGCATACTTAGTAAGGAACAAACGACAATGGTAAGACTGTTGTAATATATATGAAAGATGGTAATATATATAGAAGATGGTATATATATATAGATGGTAACTTGCGTATACATTACGAAACACATTAGCAAATTGAAATGCAATGAATCAAACCAATTCACATATTCCATTTGCAATAAAGTTACGTATATAAGGCAGACATCTACATCAACTGACACCACACACAGTGGACCAAAAACACAGAAGAACGCTGATGAGGAAGGTTTAGTGGCCTTCGAAAACGGCTGGCTGTTCCGTTCAACTATGTGTTGTTGTCAGAATATTTACAACTAACTTTGATGTTATTTGTTCATTAATAATTATCACATGTAATTTGGCTTAAAAAGCGTTACGAACTTTAGCCTAATTAAATAAATTGTTTATAACTAAAATAAATTGTTTATAAATAAAATAATTAAATAAATTATTTATAAATAAAATAATTATATTAATTAATAAACAAAAATATATAAAATGAATACTAAAAGTTGTGGAATCTGCAATAAAGTCTTTATGACTAAAACAAAACTAAATCAGCATATGGAAACGCACTCATATGGAACTAGTAAGCTTGAGCTTCAAAAAAAATATTGTGAGGATTGTGATGAGATGATCCCATCAAATGATTACATGGCTCATGTCAGAACCACAAAACATAAAAACAGTTGTCACCTAGAACAGATTGGAGATCTTCTCACTAAAAGAGCGAGCAACTTCAATGGGAGGATCAAGACATATATCCTCCTCAACAAAAATGAGGGTGTTATTTTTCCGGAGCAGTTTCTGAAATCTGCCAAGAGCTCTATACTACAACAGCTAATTGAATGTAGTAGGATACATACTACATTTAAATTTAATATGGAGCTCACATGCGATTATATGAAGACGGTGAATGATGAGATGAATGTTTCCCAACTGGTACATATTTCTAAAATGATGTTGGTGACTTTGTCTGATGACATAGAGGATATGTACAAGAAACAGGCCGAGGAGCTAAGAGCTAAAATGGAAGAATTTCAAGAGAGGGATAGCGGATGGACCTTGATTTCAATAAATTGCCTTGAAGTTAATATAAACAAGGCGTCCATAATAAGAGGATCGAGCTTTATCCCTCTCCCAAAAAATATTGCAGCAAAACATGCATGCATAAATGTCGAAAACAATGATGTTTATTGCTTTAAATGGTGTATCATTGCGGCTTTGAACACAAATAGCACTTTAGATAGAAGACAACAGAAAAACTATAGAAACTATAATATAACAAACATTTCTGATGAGATTATTAGTATAGGGGCAATTGTATTAAATTTCGAAGGCCTAGAGTTCCCACTCCCATTGAAGCAGACTAAACAATTCGAACGTCAAAATAATATGAGCATCAACGTATTTGGTCACAATAGAACATCGCTTATAGGACCATACTATATAACAAAAGGAGAACAACATGTTCATATTAATCTGTTATTGCTCCAGTCCAATGAAAACTTCCACTATGTGCTCATCACGGATATATCAAAGTGAGTTTAATTTTTGCATTTAAGAGAAATATGTTTTCATATCTATTTAAAAAGTTACTTCTTATTGTTATATTTATTCATTTCTTATTGGTATTTTCTATATTTTCTTCAGACTTCTTCGTTCCAACATGACATCACACAGAAGTAAGATACATATTTGCAACACATGCCTATTTCATACACATGATGATTATGTGTATAATCACCACAAAAATGTTTGTGGGAAAAAAGTCATCAGAATGCCCGAAGATGAATCTATCATCAAGTTTCAAAACTACTACAAACAGTTAGATGTACCATTTGTAATCTACGCAGACTTTGAATCTATTTTGGAAAAAGTTGATGATCCTGTGAGTAAAAGCACAACAAATGTACAGAAACATCATGCGTGTGCATTCGCTTATTTTATTAATTGTAGCTTTAAGAGAGAAAATAATTTATATAGACATTATTTTGGTGATGATTCGGCGAATATATTTATCAAAAAAATAGTTGAAGATTGTACAGATATTTATCTTAATTATTTACTTAAAGTTAAGAAAATGTTCATGACCCCAATAGAAATAGCTCAATATAATAATGCACAAAATTGTAATATATGTAAGAAAATGTTAAATAACGATAAAGTTAGAGATCATTGTCATCTTACGGGTAATTATCGCGGGGCAGCTCATAGCGCCTGTAATTTGAATTATAAAACACCTCATTTTATACCGGTTATCTTGCATAATCTTTCTGCATACGATATGAACTTATTTTTCAAAGAACTTTCTACTATAAAAAATTCCACAATAAAAGTGATTCTCCAGAACACAGAGCGTTATATTTCTTTTTCAATTTTCATCAGTTTAGATGCAAAACATGGATTTCAAATAAGATTTATAGAATCGTTTAGATTTATGGCTTCGAGTTTAGATACCTTAGCGAAAAATCTTGATAGCAATGATTTTAATACTATTCAATCATATTTCGTTGATGAAGCTCATTTCAACTTGATTAGAAGAAAGGGTGTATTTCCGTACTCTTACATGGATTCCATGACTAAGTTTAAGGAAATTAGACTCCCTAATAGAGAAGAGTTCTTCAATATTCTAACGAATGAAGAATGTGATGTAGTCGAGTATGAACATGCTCAAAAAATATGGAGAGAGTTTAACTGTAAAACCCTCCTTGACTACACTGAACTCTATTTAAAGACAGATGTCCTTCTTTTAACCGACGTGTTTGAAAATTTTAGGAAAATTTGTAGAGATATATACGATTTGGACCCCTGGGATGCAATGTTGAAAACCACAGAAGTTTCACTCGAACTGTTTACTGATTCCGAAATGTATATGTTTATGCAAAACGGAATAAGAGGTGGATTAGTTCAATGCTCGCAAAGATATTCGAAGGCGAATAATAAGTATTTAGATTTTGATGCATCAAAACTATCGGAATTTCTTGTATATTTAGACGCTAATAATTTGTATGGTTGGGCGATGTCGGAATATCTTCGTTGCGGTGAATTTGAGTGGGTATGTGATACTGATTTTGATGTTAAAAAAATTTCTGATACTGCAGAGTATGGGTACATTTTGGAAGTGGATATAGACTATCCCGATTCAGTGCATGATCTACATAATGATTTGCCATTTTGTCCTCAAAATAAGCCCGTGGGGGATCCAAAATCAAAAAATTAGTTGCAGACTTACACTCAAAAACAAATTACACCATACACTATAGAGTCTTAAAACAAGCCATTTCAAATGGCCTCATCTTGAAACAAATCCATAGAATACTCAGATTTAAGCAATCCCCTTGGCTTAAAAAATATATTGACTTAAACACATTTCATAGGACAAAAGCTAAAAATAATTTTGAAAAAGATTTCTTCAAACCTTTAAACAATGCTGTTTACGGGAAGACAATGGAAAACATTGAAAAACGTAGGGACATTAGAATTACTTCATCTTGGGAAACAACAAACAGGAATCATTTGGGGCTCAGGGCATTAATTGCGAAACCAAATTTTATACAGTTAACAAAATTTTCTGACGATATGTATGCGGTAGAGTTAGAAAAAATGGAACCACTATATGATAAACCTATATATGTTGGTTTCACAGTACTGGAGTTATCCAAGTGGAGAATGTACGACTTCCATTATGGCTTCATGAAGCCTAAATTTGGAGAGAACATTTCTCTCAACTATATGGATACTGACTCATTTATTTATTCAATTAAAACTGATGATTTTTACGATGACATCCGTAATGATATTAGTTTGAATTTTGATACGTCAGAATATCCTATAGATAACCAATTTCGTTTACCGCTACTCAATAAGGTTTTGGGAATGATGAAAGATGAAAACAATGGGGATATAATGACAGAGTTTGTTGGTTTAAGAGCAAAAATGTATTCTCTGTCAACTCTTCGCTCGGAAGCTGTTAAAAAATCTAAAGGGGTCAAAAAGTCTGTAATTAAAAAGTTGTCCATTAATGATTACAAAAGTTGCTTATTTGAATCCAAAATTATCTCGGATGAAATGTTTTTGTTTAGATCTAAAACACATCAACTATATACACAAAAACTACATAAAATAGCACTTAGCTTTTCTGATGATAAAAGAAATATAATGAAAGATAAAATTAAAACGCGTGCTTGGGGATATTACATAGACCGAAACAATGAAACAATGGATGTAGAATAGAATGCTTCCTACTAAATTGCATGTAAGATGACAATGAAAATTCAATTTTGTACTAATTGTATTCATTTATTAATATATTTTCTTTAATTATTTATTATTTACTTATTATTTAATTAATTAATTTATTTATTATTTCTTTAATTATTTATTAATTTTATTATTTACTTATTTGTTTATTAATTAATTTATGTATTTATTATTTATTTATTTGTTTATTAATTTATTTCCTTATTTATTTATTAATTTATTTATTGTTTATGTATTTGTTTATAAATTTATCTATTAATTTTAGTATTTTATTCACACAAAAACATGTAAAAATTTAATGGTTTAAAACTTTTATCTTTTTACCTACACCTAAATTATTTGTAATAGCTTTAATAGCATTAAAAATGAACTGCAAAGTGTTACCAAAAGAGTTCAAAAATTGGAAACAGTAGCGGCTAACATAATAAGTATGCAGACCGAAATAAAAGCCTTAAAATCTAAAATTAAACAGCAAGAAAATACAAACGTTGCTTGTGAGCTAAGAATAAATGAAATTCCTTACAAGCCTAATGAAAACTTATCAGACATTTTTGATAAAATCTGCCAAACTATTAGATCTTCGGTTCCAGCCATTAAAAAAATTTATCGGCTACAAAATCACAATAATAAGCACACATCAGACTCAAGAGATGCAGTAATAATTGTTAAATTCTGGTCCCCTTATGACAAAAATTATTTTTTGAAAACTCTTTCTAATTGGCGTAAAAGTAATCCCCGGTTTTTTTTCTCACTGAGGCATATTGGTGAAAATTCTGATAATAAATTTTATGTAAATGAAAATCCTACGTCTACAAATTTTAAAATTTTACGAGCCACTACTCGCCTTAAAAAAGAAAAACGCATACATAGTGCTTTTACTATACGTGGTTTAGTTTACGTCAAATCGTCTGCTAATGAACAAGCAACACTTATTGATGAGTTGGAGCAACTCAACAACTTATTTCGAAACGAATATTTCTCTGCTGCTGGTTGCTCTCGTGATGTTGCTGATTAAAAGGCATCATAATACACCAATTATATGTCTGAGCTGTTATCTTTGGTTTTCATTTGAACTATTTACCACATTTTTTTACACACGTTTTACTTTTTATAGCATCGTTATGTTAACTATTATTTTATATACACATTATTCTACATTCATTATTTGTTTTACTTACAAACTTACCATATTATTTAGAAATGAGAATATAATATACTTCCCGTGCGTTACTTTATCTTACCATACAATAAACTTTTATGAACAGTTTAAATAGTAATAGGGCTCATTCTAGAGGCGGTATTGGGACAATGATTAAAGTGTTGGCCACTCAAAGGAATGGTATTAAAATCTGTCATATCAATGCCCAAAGCTTGAGACCTAAAATTGAAGAATTTAGATTTATTTTTGAGAACTCTAGCATTGATTTGATATGTGTATCTGAGACTTGGTTTAAACCTGAGTTCTCTGATTTATCAATTTCTTTGCATGGTTATAATATCAGGAGGGTTGACAGAAATGGGTATGGAGGTGTGGCGATTTATGTAAAAAAAGGAATTGCAATTAAAGTTCTCAGTAAATCTGCAGATAATGATATGGTAGTAACTAATTCCGAGAGATCTGAAAATTTAGTAGAATATTTATTTCTTGAAGTAAGTTATGAGGGAAGGAAATTACTCTTAGGATGTGTATATAGACCTAATGATCGTATTTGCATGGAGAGATTTATGTATACCCTAGAAGCATATACTGTCACATACGAAGATGTTATTATTACAGGCGATTTTAATTCAAATATTCTAGTAAACAATAATCTAACTAATAATATGCTTACGCTTGGTCTTAATTCACCTAACACAAATGTTGCTACACATTTTACGAGTACCAGCAATACACTTCTTGATCTTTTCTTTGTTAGTGATATTTCGAAGGTATTGCTTTATGACCAACTATCAGCATCCTGTTTTTCACGTCATGACCTAATTTTTATGACATATAATTTTCAGTTAAACCTGCCCGAACAATTTGTTAGATATCGGGATTTTAAAAATATTGATTACTTAAGGCTAGAAGAAGAATTTTTCAGTATTGATTGGAGTGTGTGCTATAGCTTAATTTCTGTTGATGATCAGCTCTCTTTTCTGCAACACAACCTAAATAATTTATACAATCTGGTGGTTCCCGTAAGAACAAAAATTATTAACAGACATAACAAGCCCTGGTTCACTCATGACATAGAACAAGCGATTAACCGTAGAGATTTTCTATATTCTCCATGGAAACGAATTGCATGAAGTATATCGGGTATCACGTAACATAACCAACAATTTAATTAAAAAAGCTAAGTCTGACTATTATGCTTCAAAGTTCTCTGCTACTATAGACTCGAAGAAAACATGGCAAACAATTCGCGAAATTGGAGTTGGCAAACGTTGTAGTCAAGAGCCATGTACTGTGGATGCTAACATTTTAAATAACCAATTTTTAAATATTCCAAATGTTCAACCGAATTCTCATTATTATAGTTTTTCTCATGATATTATAAGCAACAATTTCAACTTTTCAAACGTAAGTCAGTCTGATGTCTTATCTAGCCTGCTGTCAATAAAATCCAATGCAATTGGTGTGGATGGGTTAGATCCAAGGTTTCTAAAAATACTTATTCCAAAACTTCTTCCTTTTATAACATTTGTGTTTAACAAGATCTCTACTACCAACCGCTATCCCAAAATTTGGAAACTTGCTAAGATTATACCTATACCTAAGTCTAATTCCGATTATCGGCCCATATCAATCTTACCATTCTTATCTAAAGCCTTTGATAGATTAATTCATATCCAAATTACACAGTATCTTGAAATGAATAATATGCTCACTGACCGGCAATCCGGTTTTCGTAAAAATCATAGTTGTACAACGGACCTCGTAGATGTTGCTGAATATATAAGACAACAGGTAGACTGTGGTAAAGTTACATTTTTAGTTCTCTTGGATCATTCTGGAGCGTTTGATACTGTTGACCATAACATGTTGTGTCTTAAACTTAAGCATATGTTCGGATTTACATCATCTGCCACAGATCTCATATATTCATATCTAGTTGATCGAAGTCAATATGTTGAAACACCTACCTCAGTTTCCAGCTCTTTGCCATTAATTCGGGGTGTTCCAGTAGGCTCGATCTTAGGCCCTCTACTTTTTTCGATATATGTGAATGATCTTCAAGGCAAAATCGAGCAATGTAAGCTTAGATTATATGCAGATGATGTTCAGCTTTACATTAGTTGTAGCATCACGGCGGTTGATGAATGTGTAAGGACTTTAAACCAGGAACTTGGTCGTGTTTATGAGTGGGCCACCGCGAATGGGCTAGTAGTTAATCCTACCAAGTCCAAGTGCTTGATTATTAAAAAGAGGCTATTAAAACTTGATTGCAATCCTATTATAACTTTAAATAACCAGTCCATAGATATTGTAAATTCAGTCAAAAATCTCGGCATATACTTTAACAATACCCTCACTTGGTCTAACCACGTTAACTTTGCATGTGGTCGAACGTTCTCAATGTTAAGAAATCCCTGGCAAACGCAATATTGTACTCCAATTAAAATTAGAATACTTCTTGCTAAATCGTATTTAATACCTATTTTGCTGTATGGCTGTGAACTATTTGCCAGCTGCGATAGTGAAAGCAAAAGAAAACTTAATGTTGCATTTAATAATATTATTTGTTATATATATGGTATAAGAAGATATGCACATATTTCTCCCTATGTAACATTGCTTTACGGCATTAGTCTTGATGATTATCTAAGAGTGCGTATTTTATTGTTTATGCACAAAATTATATATACACAACAGCCCGCACATCTCCATGAACGTTTAAACTTCTCTACACTTAATAGAGGCAAAAGAATTTTATCATTTGGCCATCGCACACTGATTTCTAAATACCATTTCTTTATTCACGCCATCAGTCTCTGGAAGGGAATCCCTTATAGATTACAAATCTTGAATAACGCACGACAATTTAGGAAAAATATTTTTTCTCATTTTTCAAGTTGAATATATACAAATTCTGATTGAATAAAAACGTACTATGTATGCTTTTAACTTTTCAAGTTAGATATTTTATGGGTTTAAATAGTTTTTGTTAACTTTTCACTAGCTTTATAATATTAAATTTTATTAAATTTTAAATTTTATTTTATATTTTATTAAAATTACCTACAATTTATGTCAAAATTACTTAATTAAATCTTATAATTTTTTTTTTATTGTATCTGATTTATTGTATTTGCATATGCTCAGTTCCATACTGCAATATAAGACTTAAGTCTTGTGTATGGGACATCGAAAAGATATAAAAAAACAAAAAAAAAAAAAACAAAAAAAAAATTAAAATCAAATATTCGATTAATGATCTTTTTTCTTTTTATATCTATATATTTTTATTTATACATAGAGTTTAATTTGTATTAGTACTAAGATTTTTAAGAAAAATGTTAAATAAAATATTGAAAAAATGTTAAAATATGTAAATGGTTTTTATTTACTAAATATAAATTGTAACTACAAATGTCTACATTTTTATTGTTTCTCTATTGGCTTTACTTCGCTAGATCAAAAATTTTTTCTTTTTTGTTTTCATATTGCTTAAACATGCACAGTCTTGTTATCTTTGAGAGGTCCTACACAAGAGGAATTGAATTTCACAATATTATGAAATTCCATTAAATTTCATTAGATATTTTCTTGTCAACACCAACTGTTTTAAAATTTTCTCATCCATGTTTAATAACAGCAAATAAGAGGTATCAGCTATTAGATTAGGTATCAGCTATCAGATCAGCTTATCAGGAGCTGGTCTGGTTTTCAGATCAGCTTTTCAGGACCTGGTCTGGTTTTCAGATCAGCTTATCAGGACCTGGTCTGTTTTCAGATCAGCTTTTCAGGACCTGGTCTGGTTTTCAGATCAGCTTTTCAGGACCTAGTCTGGTTTTCAGATCAGCTTATCAGGGCCTGGTCTGGTTTTCAGATCAGGTTATCAGGACCTGTGTCTGGTTTTCAGATCAGGTTATCAGGACCTGGTCTGGTTTTTAGATCAACCTACCAGGTAGCTGGTCTGGTTTTCAGATCAGGTTATCTGATTCAGAGTCAATCTCTTATGAGCAGTAATTTATATAGTCATGAAATAGTCAAATTGTTTTCTAAAACGAACATCATTTAATTTATCATCAAAAATCCATATATATCCTTCCAACACTATACAAATTTCTTGAAACTTTTCAAAATTCATATTACTGACAGCATAATCCTTATAGACGAGCTTAATATTTTTCTCATCTTGCTTAAACATTATAATAACATTTGCATTGTCTCCTGTTAAATGCTTACAGCCGTATTCATAAAAATTTTAAACAGCATTTTGAATGTTGTTTAACCAAAATTCACTAAAATTGTATTCATAATAGAATTTTAGCTTAAAAAACGTTTTTTTTTATTTAAACCTTGTGTAAATCACCAAATCTTAAAAATTAACTGCACCCATACTTAAAATAATTTTGAGTTGACGTTGTTGTAACTTTGCTTCATGTTTATTTGCATTTTTAACTTTACCTATATGTATGTATGTATGCATGTATGTATGAATGTATGTATTTAATGTTAAAAAGAATTATGTTATAAGTTGGGCACAAGTAGAAAAAAATAAATGTATAATATACTATTCTTTTAATTATGAAATTAACTTCTTCAGATATTCATATTTGACTTGATATAGATAATTTTAGTATAAATATATATTTTTAAACTTGAGATAGTAGTAGTGAACTGTCACTCCGGCGTAGATTAAAGTTTTAAAGTTTAATTACCCATACCTCCGACAAAGGACCTCCACAAACTATTACAAACCCCCAATTCTCTGACAGACTCGAATTCCCATAGACAGACAGACATCAACAAATTTTTCGTCGGCTTTAGAAATATTTTATTTTGACGTTTTTCCCGTCCACATTATGAAAAATCAATTTCATGATTTTCCGTTGGCATTAGGAAAAATCATTTTGATGATTTTCCCGTCGGCATTAAAAAAATATTTATTTTCACGCTTTTCCCCGTCAGATTTACATAAATATTTATTTTCACGTTTTTACCGTCCACCTAACGAAAAATCATTTTACATAAAACGGACTTATTGATCCACCCTGGTATGTACTAAAGAAAAAAAAAACAAAAAAAGTTAATGTAAACAAAAAAAAAACAAAAAAATAATTCGACGGACTTATTGAACCACCCTCGTATGTATCAAATTTCACAAATTTCCAAGAATTTTAAAATTTTAATTACCCAAATTTCAAATTTTAATTGGGGCCGGAGTGGGAATTCACTACTACTATCTCAAGTTTAAAAATATATATTTATACTAAAATTATCTATATCAAGTCAAATATGAATATCTGAAGAAGTTAATTTCATAATTAAAGAATAGTATATTATACATTTATTTTTTTCTCGTAATGAAGCTTAAAGAATTTTAAGTATGATATTTGCTGATGCTGCATGTGAAAAGCAGAATAATATATATACATATGTACGTGTATATTTTTGTATGGGGCGACAGAAGAATGATGACTCATTCTACTTGTGCCCAACTTATAACATAATTCTTTTTAACATTAAATACATACATTCATACATACATTCATACATACATACATATAGGTAAAGTTAAAAATGCAAATAAACATGAAGCAAAATTACAACAACGTCAACTCAAAATTATTATTAAACCAACATATATAGGTTTATCATATAGTGGTTCCATTTTTTCTAACTCTACCGCATACATATCGTCAGAAAATTTTGTTAACTGTATAAAATTTGGTTTCGCAATTAATGCCCTGACCCCCAAATGATTCCTGTTTGTTGTTTCCCAAGATGAAGTAATTCTAATGTCCCTACGTTTTTCAATGTTTTCCATTGTCTTCCCGTAAACAGCATTGTTTAAAGGTTTGAAGAAATCTTTTTCAAAATTATTTTTAGCTTTTGTCCTATGAAATGTGTTTAAGTCAATATATTTTTTAAGCCAAGGGGATTGCTTAAATCTGAGTATTCTATGGATTTGTTTCAAGATGAGGCCATTTGAAATGGCTTGTTTTAAAACTCTATAGTGTATGGTGTAATTTGTTTTTGAGTGTAAGTCTGCAACTAATTTTTTGATTTTGGATCCCCCACGGGCTTATTTTGAGGACAAAATGGCAAATCATTATGTAGATCATGCACTGAATCGGGATAGTCTATATCCACTTCCAAAATGTACCCATACTCTGCAGTATCAGAAATTTTTTTAACATCAAAATCAGTATCACATACCCACTCAAATTCACCGCAACGAAGATATTCCGACATCGCCTAACCATACAAATTGTTAGCGTCTAAATATACAAGAAATTCCGATGGTTTTGATGCATCAAAATCTTCTAAATACCTATTATTCGCCTTCGAATATCTTTGCGAGCATTGAACTAATCCACCTCTTATTCCGTTTTGCATAAACATATACATTTCGGAATCAGTAAACAGTTCGAGTGAAACTTCTGTGGTTTTCAACATTGCATCCCAGGGGTCCAAATCGTATATATCTCTACAAATTTTCCTAAAATTTTCAAACACGTCGGTTAAAAGAAGGACATCTGTCTTTAAATAGAGTTCAGTGTAGTCAAGGAGGGTTTTACAGTTAAACTCTCTCCATATTTTTTGAGCATGTTCATACTCGACTACATCACATTCTTCATTCGTTAGAATATTGAAGAACTCTTCTCTATTAGGGAGTCTAATTTCCTTAAACTTAGTCATGGAATCCATGTAAGAGTACGGAAATACACCCTTTCTTCTAATCAAGTTGAAATGAGCTTCATCAACGAAATATGATCGAATAGTATTAAAATCATTGCTATCAAGATTTTTCGCTAAGGTATCTAAACTCGAAGCCATAAATCTAAACGAGTCTATAAATCTTATTTGAAATCCATGTTTTGCATCTAAACTGATGAAAATTGAAAGAGAAATATAACGCTCTGTGTTCTGGGGAATCACTTTTATTGTGGAATTTTTTATAGTAGAAAGTTCTTTGAAAAATAAGTGCATATCGTATGCAGAAAGATTATGCAAGATAACCGGTATAAAATGAGGTGTTTTATAATTTAAATTACAGTCGCTATGAGCTGCCCCACGATAATTATCTGTAAGATGACAATGATCTCTAACTTTATCGTTATTTAACATTTTCTTACATATATGACAATTTTGTGCATTATTATATTGAGCTATTTCTATTGGGGTCATGAACATTTTCTTAACTTTAAGTAAATAATTAAGATAAATATCTGTACAATCTTCAACTATTTTTTTGATAAATATATTCGCCGAATTATCACCAAAATAATGTCTATATAAATTATTTTCTCTCTTAAAGCTACAATTAATAAAATAAGCGAATGCACACGCATGATGTTTCTGTACATTTGTAGTGCTTTTACTCACAGGATCATCAACTTTTTCCAAAATAGATTCAAAGTCTGCGTAGATTACAAATGGTACATCTAACTGTTTGTAGTAGTTTTGAAACTTGATGATAGATTCATCGTCGGGCATTCTGATGACTTTTTTCCCACAAAAATTTTTGTGGTGATTATACACATAATCATCATGTGTATGAAATAGGCATGTCTTGCAAATATGTATCTTACTTCTGTGTGATGTCATGTTGGAACGAAGAAGTCTGAAGAAAATATAGAAAATACCAATAAGAAATGAATAAATATAACAATAAGAAGTAACTTTTTAAATAGATATGAAAACATATTTCTCTTAAATGCAAAAATTAAACTCACTTTGATATATCCGTGATGAGCACATAGTGGAAGTTTTCATTGGACTGGAGCAATAACAGATTAATATGAACATGTTGTTCTCCTTTTGTTATATAGTATGGTCCTATAAGCGATGTTCCATTGTGACCAAATACGTTGATGCTCATATTATTTTGACGTCCGAATTGTTTAATCTGCTTCAATGGGAGTGGGAACTCTAGGCCTTCGAAATTTAATACAATTGCCCCTATACTAATATTCTCATCAGAAATGTTTGTTATATTATAGTTTCTATAGTTTTTCTGTTGTCTTCTATCTAAAGTGCTATTTGTGTTCAAAGCCGCAATGATACACCATTTAAAGCAATAAACATCATTGTTTTCGACATTTATGCATGCATGTTTTGCTGCAATATTTTTTGGGAGAGGGATAAAGCTCGATCCTCTTATTATGGACGCCTTGTTTATATTAACTTCAAGGCAATTTATTGAAATCAAGGTCCATCCGCTATCCCTCTCTTGAAATTCTTCCATTTTAGCTCTTAGCTCCTCGGCCTGTTTCTTGTACATATCCTCTATGTCATCAGACAAAGTTACCAACATCATTTTAGAAATATGTACCAGTTGGGAAACATTCATCTCATCATTCACCGTCTTCATATATCGCATGTGAGCTCCATATTAAATTTAAATGTAGTATGTATCCTACTACATTCAATTAGCTGTTGTAGTATAGAGCTCTTGGCAGATTTCAGAAACTGCTCCGGAAACATAACACCCTCATTTTTGTTGAGGAAGATATATGTCTCGATCCTCCCATTGAAGTTGCTCGCTCTTTTAGTGAGAAGATCTCCAGTCTGTTCTAGGTGACAACTGTTTTTATGTTTTGTGGTTCTGACATTAGCCATGTAATCATTTGATGGGATCATCTCATCACAATCCTCACAATATTTTTTTTTGAAGCTCAAGCTTACTAGTTCCATATGAGTACGTTTACATATGCTGATTTAGTTTTGTTTGAGTCATAAAGACTTTATTGCAGATTCCACAACTTTTAGTATTCATTTTATATATTTTTGTTTATTAATTAATATAATTATTTTATTTATAAATAATTTATTTAATTATTTTATTTATAAACAATTTATTTTAGTTATAAACAATTTATTTAATTATTTTTTATACACTATAAACCTGTTTAACAAACAGTAATTAGTTCTAGCACTTTTATAGTTTTTGGATTTTAAATTTTGGTTGGGAAAATAGGTTGTCACTTGTTGAGATATCAAAGCAGACTGATGCCAAATCTACATTATTCTTCTACTTACATACTTTATATGGGAATCGCGTAGTAGTCATAAATTCTAATTTATTACGACATATGATGAAATTCATACACACACACACACACACCCACACACACACATACACATTTCCACAATTCTCTATTGGTATTACGACATATGATGAAATTCATACACACACATACACACACACATACACATTTCCACAAATCTCTGTTTGTATTACGATATATGATGCAATTCATATACACCGCAACATCCAGAACAAACTCTCTAGCATCAGTATTTGCTGTATTTCTACAAAAGCTACTTCCTATAATCATTACATTAAAGTGTAATATACTGAAATAAAAATATCATTATCCCTTTTCAAAAAATCTGCTTATCAACCTGATTTGATTCAAAATATTTAACATCTGAAATTCACTTGTACATATAAACCATATGTCAACACGATATTTTCTATCTCCATAAGAATAGCAACGTCAATAGCCTAGAAAACATTCATTTGTAAATATGTATGAAAAACTCTCGAAGGCCAAACAATACACACAAGCAATGATATTCTTCAAAGTAAAATAGATATGATCACATACATTAATACAACAACATATACATACATTACCAAATACATTCCCTACCCACTTCCATTTACAACAGGGTTGCCACTCTCTGCAGCTATTATATTATTTCCCCAGAGATCGCAAACATAAATGCAATACAATAACCCTAAATAAGCATACCAACGATAACTCAAAACAGCTACCCAAAGCCTATCAAATAACAATCACTACATACACACAAATACACAGATCCCTTGTAACTACCCTGCAGTCAGACTGGGAGCAAGTGTCTTTGTGTCAACACTAAAATTCTAGTTACAACTTTGGTATAATAAGTTTTCTTCTATCCGTCAGTATAAAAGAAGGAGAGAGGTGGAATTGACAATAATTTGTCAATATACATACATGTGTATGTTCGTAAATTATAGAAATGTACCAGTAACTAACTGTCTGGTTGGTATGTCTCATGACCCCATAACAACTACGTGGTCACTACCTAATCAATTGTTTTAGTGTGACTAGTATATTTTCAATGACAAGCACATGCTAAATGTCTATAGTACAAACTATTGTATGGGGTATAATTATATAGTAGTACTGATAATAAGCTAGTCAAAAGCTAGTCAGCACATTTTCACCATCGACATTTCCTACTGGGCATATTGATTGTCTGCCACTACAACAAAAGTATCAGACACCATCAAAAATATAAGTATATACAAACACACACACACACACACACATATACACACACACTCACGTACACACTCATATACACACACACTCACGTACGCCCATGCAAACACTCACTGTAAGCCCAACGCCTCTCTACAATAACAACAGAAGCTGTACACACAACTATACATACATACACATAAACAAAGAATCCAACTCACACACACACACATAGCCAAGAAAATCTCAGCATGAAAATCCCCAAAATCCCGCCATTTGTAACAGGGTTGCCACCCTTTTTAATTTTTTCCGGTTTTGAATTCCCAAAACATGTCGCAGGTCCCCATTACTGCACTACTGAGGACTAGTTAATATATTAGGGAAGGGATTGAAATACCTCGCAGGTTCTATGGACAGTGACGATGAAAAAGTAATTTACGAAGCTATAACTCAAATACAGGACAATGAACGAATTACAAACAACAGGCTTAACGAACTAGTACATGTTAATAACTTTATAACAGACCAGATCAATAATGTTACTCAGCACATAAACAACCAACAGGTACATATTAGTAGCTACATAAACAATTTTAAAAGAGAATCAATGAACAGGATACAAACACTGGAAGACGAAGTTAGATTTATTGAACAAGCCTATCGAATAGACAAAGACATATAATTTTTAAGTAACCACATTGACGACATAGGACATATAATATTTTCGAGTAAATTAGGTATAATCCCCACCGACATTCTGACTAAAAAAGAAATTGATTTGATAACTGACTTTGACAGCTATAACAATATGAAAGTAGCGGTGATTTTTGACGACAATAACATTATACTAACTCTTCTTATTCCACAATTTTCCACCAATATCCTTTCCAAAATAAAGTTCGAACCCCTGCCTAACGCCATGAACAAATCAATTATTCTTAGTCAATACGAAATATTAATTGATAATGATAACACTATTTATGATACAAATGTAAAAGAAAACCCAGAGAAAAGTCTACTTAAATTAGAAGATAAATGTATAGAAAACATCCTAAAATTCCAAGAAGCACATTGTGCATTAGAAACATTAAAAGAACCAATGGTAATAGAAATTATGCCAGGAGTAATAATTTTAAAGAATTTTAATGAAAAAATTACCCATAATTGTAATAAGTTAGATATAAGACAAAAAGGGACATTTCTTATAAAATTTGAAAATTGCAGAGTTAATATATCCAACATTACATACAATAATGTCCATATAAAAATTCATGAAACATTTATTTTGCCTAATCTAATCACAAAAATCAAAGAAAAAAATAATGTAACTAAACTTGTTCTAAAATTAGAAAATCTTTATGTAAAACAATTAAACCATGAAAATAATATTGAACTACTAATGGATAAAAATAAAAAAATGAATGTTATTAGTATAAGTACAGACGCTGCCATTTTACTTATTCTCATTTTACTTACCTTTATTGTTATATCTCTCGTAAAGTATAAGCAAAAACTCTACTTGCTACGAAGTAATGCTGAAAATATTACAAATAAGAAAATCGAGCCATATCTTCAAATTTCAGTCCCATAGCGATTGGTGACAATCGATCTAAGAGGGGAAGAGTTAACTCCAACAAAGTTAACGAACTCTTTTTTTATTAAATTATTAGTAATCAAAATGCACAAATACTTAAAACAGAACAGAACAAATTTAAATTACAAGTACATGAAGTAAACCAAATTGTCAAATATGAGAGATATACTTGTAATGAAAAGACTGATAAGAAAAATTACATAAACACTTACTGTAATTTAATTTCTAATTTCAATTGAAAATATGTAGTAGCTTACATGTATTTTATTTGATTTATATATAATTTTTAATTATTAAATTTTCATTGTCCTACAATTAATAATCAAAAAAAAGGTAATTAGATATAAATTGTATAATAATTTAAAAATAAAAAACTTATAATGTATTATTTTAGATCCTGATGATGAACCAAAAAGGTTTGAAATATATAGATTGAAAACAAATTTACATTGTTTTTTATTTTAAAAAAAGGATTACAAGAAGCAAAACAATATTCAAAGATATAATACAAAGATCCAGCAAAACAAAAATCAATATATAAATAATTCAGTTAACTTCTAATTATTGACAAATAAAGATGAACACTTCAAGAAGTAATGTAACCATGAATAGCAACATCAAAAAATTGGCACAACAAAAGGCTAGACATGTTTTTCTTCTTAAATGTCGTCGTATAAAAATTATTCCAAATTTCATCAAGAAAAAAACACAAAAGCTAACAACTAATTACACTTCGCAATGTAATAAGGCGATTAAAATAATTAAAAATGCAGTTAATGACATAAATATAAAAATATTGAATGCAGAAATACATGATTGCCATTACTTAATTAAACTATTAATAACTGAACTTAACAATCAACAAATTGATGTTAATAATATGACTAATGATAACAACAATTATTATAAAAAATTATTAAAAATCAATAATAAGCGGTTACATTTGAAACTATCAAGATTAAAGGATGACCAACATCTAAATCAAGATATCAGATATAATGAATCATTTATTAAAAACATATCTGATGTTGATTTACCAAAACACATGATGATTTTATTAAGTCTAGGACCTAAATTTGCGTTACCAGTTGAAGAAATACCTGTACTAGATTTGATAGCAGACATTGAATTTATTATAACGCGTTTCACTAATGAACATATTAGACAAGCTATGCGATCAAATCTTACATACTTAATTACGAATCATTCAAAGAAAAGAAAACATCCAAATCGCATACAAAAATTCTTAATTAAATCAGCTAAAATTACATCAAAATTTTTAAAAGAACACCCGGAAATATATGTGTCACATAGTGATAAAGGAAATATTACAATTGTTGCAAATAAATCAGAATATCAGCAAAAAATGGATGAATTCCTAAATAATCCAGACTTTTTTGAACAAATAAATATGGATCCCACATCTTCTTTAGAACTAAAGCATAATAAATTAATTAAACGTTTATATGAGAGAAACAACCCACAAATCCAATTTATCACGGTAAGACAAAAACAATTTTTGACTAATTATACATCAATTTCTCCACGCATTTATGGACAGTTAAAAATACATAAGGAAAACAGACCAATACGACCAATTGTATCAACTATCAAATCTGTTGCATATAATTTATCTCGTTTTTTATCGTCAATACTAAGAAAATCATTTAAACCAAAATACTCAGTTAAGAATTCTAAACACTTTGTGAGAAGAATAATACAACTTAATGTTCCAAATAATTTTTCATTGGTATCTTTTGATGTGGTTAACTGTTTTACAAATATTTCAATAGATATTGCTTTAAAAATTATATCAAGAGATTTCAACACACATATAAGTAAAAGTACAAATATTCCAAAAGATTTATTTATGGACCTTCTTAATTTCTGTCTTAATGATTGTAATTATTTTTGCTATGAAGAAAAATTTTTTCGCATGAAAACAGGACTCTTTATGGGCTCCAGCTTAGCACCAATTTTAGTTGAAAGAGTTCTTGAGGATGCTATTGATGACATGATGTCAAAAATTTCCTTTACTCCTTTATTTTGGTTTTCATATGTAGATGATCATATAACTGCAATTCCCACTGATAAAATACTACAAGTATTAAATATACTAAATGAGTATGATGACAAGATTAAATTTACTTTGGAAATAGAAGAAAATAAACAGCTAAATTACTTAGATACAACTATTCATCGCAAGGATAATGGTAAAATAATAACTAATTGGTACCATAAAGAAATAGCATCAAACCGCATTTTAAATTATTATTCAGCTCATCCACTTCATATAAAAGAAAATACAGCAAAAAATTTTATTAACAAAGTGTTTAGTTTATCACACAAAATATTTTGGTTTGATAATTTGGAACGTATTAAACAGATACTTGATAAAAATAATTTTCCAATAAATATTATCAAACGACTTATTTTTTCGGTTAGACAACAAAGAAATGGAAATAATATTAGTAATGAAACACAATTGAGTTATCCTTATCTCTCGACTACTGTTAACAATAATTTATTAACAACATCACAAGTTAATTACGCATCAATGACTTATGTTCCTAATTTATCAGAAGAACTCTCTAAATCATGCCGATATTTTACACCTAATGTTAAACTTGCTATGAGACCAACTTTAAAGTCCGGTAATACGTTTTTTGAAAATCTGAAACAACGCTTAAAAAAGGGACAAAAATCTGACGTTGTTTATAAAGTAGATTGTAAAAATTGTAATGCAGTTTATATAGGCGAAACTACACAAAAATTTGCAAAAAGACTTAAACAACACGAATATGACTGTAAAAATACAAATATAAATACTAATTTATCAGCATTGGCTAAACATGCTAAATCAAATAAACATGAGTTTGATTTTGAAAATGCACAAATACTTAAAACAGAACAGAACAAATTTAAATTACAAGTACATGAAGTAAACCAAATTGTCAAATAGGAGAGATATACTTGTAATGAAAAGACTGATAAGAAAAATTACATAAACACTTACTGTAATTTAATTTCTAATTTCAATTGAAAATATGTAGTAGCTTACATGTATTTTATTTGATTTATATATAATTTTTAATTATTAAATTTTCATTGTCCTACAATTAATAATCAAAAAAAAGGTAATTAGATATAAATTGTATAATAATTTAAAAATAAAAAACTTATAATGTATTATTTTAGATCCTGATGATGAACCAAAAAGATTTGAAATATATAGATTGAAAACAAATTTACATTGTTTTTTATTTAAAAAAAAGGATTACAAGAAGCAAAACAATATTCAAAGATATAATACAAAGATCCAGCAAAACAAAAATCAATATATAAATTAGTAATCATATTTTTTTATTAATGCAAGTAGAGTATGTTGCAATGCACAAAAGCTTAATCAGCGTCTATAGTAAATAATGTCAGTTTAAACAAATAAGTATTTCCCAATAAATTGGTAAAATGTAAAAGTGCAAGAATGCAATAATGTAATTATTTCTTATTAACAGTATCACGCCACATTAAGAATTAGGTTATTCAATTTAGTATAAATTAAGAATGATTGTAAGTTTTAGTCTAGAGTTTATTTCCAATAAAGTGCGGTCGTGCTGCCCGCAGAAAAATAAATTTTTTTTTAGAATTTGCAATACGGAAATTCTTAAGTTATACATGCTTTTAGACAGTGAGACTTGGTATGCCATCGTTCATGTCTTAAGACAAGTATGCTTGTCTAATAACCCTTTTACACTACTCTAAGGGGGAGGAGTTACCAACGGTCACCAATCAACAAAATAACCAAGAATGATAAACCACAAGATTACGCCAATCGGAGAGTTTACCGTTAGACGTGGCAACACACGTCTCCTGTAAGAGTTGCCATAAAGACTGGGAAAAATCCAATGACAGATTTAAAGCATAAGTATGGGAAACTAAGAAATTTAAACAAAGAAATCGCAAGAATCAAATTTTATTCGACTTTATTTTATTTTCTCTATAAAAATTTTTGTTATTGAGAGTTTCTTTAAATTTTTGAAATTCAACTTGTTTTATTAATTTGAACTAAGCTCTTAATTTTGATTTTTTTTAGTTATTTAATATTTTCTGTGTTAGTACATAGCACCAAATCGAAACGTACCAAAACTAAAAACTCTAACTATGATATATTTTAAATAGCTATTATCTAATATACCTCAGTTCTCACTGATCTTGTTATTTGTCTATTTAGGAAAATGGAATCATTTTTAATATTTTTTTTTATCAAAATTTTAGAAAGAAAAATTGTTAAATTTTAAACATCGAATATGATACATAATTTTTGCCAGTAAACAAATAACAAATGCAGTGTGAAAGGCGCTAATATTTTATAGGCATAACACCCCTTCAAGCAGTTACATTATACAAATTACAAAAGGAATGACAAATTTGTGTACATACATTCATAAAAAGTGATGGTTGTAGTTTTGTGAGAATATTTGCTACTATAAAAACGCTCAAAAATTTTAGTTTTCATGTAATAACGCATTGCTGATGGCATGATGGTAAAGTTTAAATCACAATTGAATGCGGCTTAAAAAACTCTTTCAGATGATGTATTTTTTTAAATGTTGTATTGACAGAAAATATGCAAACAACTACAAAAATAAACCTTTTTAGACACGGCCCAGCTCACGAACGGTCATCTCTAGACCACTCAAATGGTTTGGGAAGCCTCATTAAAACTACCGAACTGTTATCTGAGAGGGGTAACAAGAAATTTTTTCTGTGAGTGGCTCTAATTTATATATGTACATATGTATGTATATGTATAGATACATATGTATTTCAATATTTAAAACTTAAACTTGTTTGTTGTGGTAATAAATACCCAATTTAAGTACCTCGCATTTCATACTTACTTACATCTACGTATACCAATGAATGTGCGTATGTAGTATGTATATCCATATAAACATAACATCTACTTACATACGCATAGCGGTCAGTTAATTATTTAAAAAATATTTTAAAATTTTTCATGGATAAAAATTGTTACAAATACTTTTGGTTACCTGCTAACAACACACACGCATTATTATAAAGAAAAACTCATTAAAACTGAACTCCTTAAAAGATCACAGGTCATAATTTGCATATCGGTTAAAAGTCAATTATCTCATTACCGCGAATTTAAAACAAGGGTGAATACATATTACAAAAACAAAATTTTTTTGTCTTTTGTTCGTAAGTACCTGTAAGAGTAAAAAATTGGGATTATTATATGTCCACTTTTTTTCATCGAACTTAGAAAAACCAGTACTTGCATAGCGGTTGGCAATCCTGCAGTCAAAATAACTTTAAAGAGTACAGTGACCGATGACATTTTTCAAAAAGTGGCACCAAATAGGGGATTTATAAATAAATTCAGTAAATTGGCGATTTTTTAATTTGGCGATTTTTTTTCATTTTGGCGATTTTTTTCATTTTGGAAATTTTTTTCATTTTGGCAATTTTTTCATTTTGACAATTTTTCATTTTGGCGATTTTTTAATTTTTCCGGTTTTTTGCGATTTATTTTCGTTCTAGAAATTTTTTTTAATTTGGTGGTTTTTTGCGATTTTGGGATTTTTTTGTTTTACCGTTTTTGAAAATTTCAAGAAGTTTGCTCTTACGGTTTCCAAGATACAGCAAGTTGCCAAAATTACATAGTCAAAATTTCATTAACTGATGGTACACCCTTTAATTAAAATTTTTTTAAATTTTAGTGTTAATTGTTGCAGTCTGTATAAAAATACGCTAACCTTACAAAATTCAAGTGTATAATATACAATTGTATATATGTATATTAGATCGGATTTAAAAATTTTTCGTTGCTCGTTTTGGAATACCCTTTAATTTCCAACTCTCATGTATTTGTTGTTATAGCGGCCAAAGGTTTGGACACTGTGTCCAAATTTCAGGCCCGTAGCTCTTACGGTTCTCGAGAAAATACCCTGTGAGAGACAGAAGGACAGCGTAGCGAAAACAATGGGGTTTCTTTTCACCTTTGGTGTACGAAACCCTAAAAAAGGGGCAAAATTAAAAAAAAAGGAGAAAGCTACACTAAACTTCTTATTTTTAATGTATTTTTATATAATTCACTTTGAAAAAAAGGGGCCAAGAAGGGGAAAAATTGACAAGGCAGTCAAAAAAGTGGCAATTTGCCACATTATTCGGTCAAAATGTCACGCTGTTAAAGAATTCTATAAAAAATAATAAACCAAATTGTCAATCAATAGAAAGGCAGTTGCGTCACGCGTCCACTATTTTTTTTTTTTTTGAATTGGCGTAATCTTGTAGTTTATCGTTCTTGGAAGCGAAATGTTTTCACTCACAGTATGATAAAAGCAACAGTTTGTTCAGTATTAAGGCTGTGATACACTATCACAGTCGTTCGATCTGTAAAAAAATTGTGTGTGCTCAAAGAGTATGATAGTGTGGATTAAAATTTGATATGTGTGACAGATTTTTTGACAAGTCTGTCCGATTTCCAAAATTTTATGAAAATTTTCATAAAATGATAATTTCTATTATATCAGAGATACATTTTGTAAGGCAGTTGATAAGAAAACAGCAAATTCTACTTCATTTATTTAAAAATAAGAGAGATACGCTTTGAAAATTACATTTTGCGTTATTATTTCTTTAGAAATGCAAAATAATTAAACATAAAAATTATTTAAAATGTTTTTGCATGTTTTTTGTGTAATAGTGCGGCACCTATAAGAGACTTTGTTGCGATTTTTTTTGGAGTGTGATAGAATTCAATCCGATTTTCCAGTGAATGAATCGTACGACTGTGTATGATAGTGTATCACGTCCTTTAACATATTTATTCGAAGTTGGGCTTTATGCTAGGAACACAACTGGGATGAACGACGAATTTTTCGGTGCGAACTTTCGTCATAAAAAATAAAACACATTTGTGCATATGAAAATGAACACAACACCGCCTTTCAGCGAAATTCGTCGTACGAGTTACACATGCAACCCCTGACTAATTTGACAAACGAAATAGACTGTAAATCTGTTGCATAAGCATAAGTTAAAAATATGAAATTTAATGCAATTGCACTTCCGGTCACACAAATAATTTTATAAAGAATTGTTCACCAAGAAATTGCAATTTCGCAATTTATATAAGTTGAATGACTTAAGTGTTTTTAGCCAATAAGAAGGTTTGGGAATAAAATAAAGCAAGGCTGGCAATTTAATATTAACACAAATTTTAATGCTTTTAGCCAATCAAATTTATGCTAATGCAACAGGTACTGATAATTAAATGTTACATTTTAAGTTAAAGAACAATTTGTAAGTTTAGTTTTAGTTCCATCCTCAAATAAAAAGGTAGTTTCTTTTAATAAAATAAATCATTCTATTAATAAAATAAAAGTTGTTTTTTTAATAAATAAAGACAACATAAAACAAAAGTGGCGCAGTCGGTAGGATCCTTTTTTTAAAGGATTCAGTGATTCGTAACCTTCAACAAAAACAATTCAGTGGTGCAGTGAAAACGTAGATATAAAAACTTCAAGCCAACACCATCAAAGTACAGTGAACATTTTTAACGTGAAAGTGAATTACCACAAAAAAAGCAGTGAAAGCTTAGTTAAAATTTCAAGCCAACACCATTAAAAGTGCAGTGAATATTTCTTGCGTAAAAGTGAACCACAGGAAGCAGTAAAAGCTGCTGAAATTTTCAAAATCAATCCAAAAGCTAGAAGACAACGGGAATTCGACCAAAAGAGAATGACGAAGGAACAGCCTCAAATTGCAACTGTAAATCTGATCGAAGAGCTGGCTAGAAAAGATGCCCAACTGGAAAGCCTGAGGACAGTATTCATGGAACTACAGTAACAACAACAGGTGCAACAACAACAGTTCCAACAACAACAGTTCCAACAACAACAGTTTCAACAACAACAACCCAAACAACAACAATTCCAACCACAACAATCTCATCAGCTCGAGAGAATTTATAAAAATGTAGCATATCTACCAACATTTACTGGTATAGGAGACATAACAATAAACTCCTTCTTTAGCAGCGTGGAGTATCTGCTATCCAACATAGAAGATGAGGAACTAAAGAGGGAAGCCACAAAGGCCATTTTCTACCGTAATATATAAGGAGAAGCAAAAAACGTGGTCATCAACGTACAGCAACTGGACAACTGGCAGATAATAAAAAGGACTTTGAAGCTGAGATACCGCCCGAACCTGGAACCTCACCAAATCTATAGGAAAATTAATGAACTTCGAGTTAACACCGTAAGTGAATTAGCTGTAGAATTACAAAATCTTAAATATAAAAATTATGAATTAAGTGTATATGTATTATCAAGATGATATTAGACAATATATACCCAAAAAGCGATATAAGTACAATAATAGAAATAATGATGAAACGTAGATATGAAGATGGTTGTATTAGGTAGTAATTTAGAAAATTTCGCGGAAATTATTCCAGTACCTTTAAACAAGCAAAAAAACATAATAGTTCAAACCCTAATTACAATAGAAATCAGAATTATCAGAACAAAAGACAGGGCAATTTTAATCTTAGATTCAATGAGAATAATAACGGAAGAATCAACAATTTCAATAAATATTCGAATTCAGGTAATTTCCAAAGGTTTACACAGGCAGGACACCAAAACAGTTGGAATCAACCCAGGCAAAGCCAAAATGAACCCATGGAAATAGACAACATTCAAATGAATAGCAAATAAATAAAGCGAATTATAATGAAAATAATCAGGTAAATAATAAGAATCAAGAAACCGCCCAGTTAGGAAACCCTAGAGCAAAAGGCAGCCAACATCGCTTGCCGCAACCTAGGCAAGAACGAAACGGATTTTTTAGAACATAATCGTGAAGAGATAAACTATGATCAATTGGCAGGACACTCGGAACCAGATCTGTGTCACAGTAATACAACTCCATCCCGACAAAGCCAGGATCATAACAATAACAATTAAAAACAAGAAATATAATGCACTAATAGATACAGGTGCAAATATAAGTTGGTGCAAATATAAGTTTAATTGATCAAGACATAAAAGGATTTCAGAAAATGCTGCTACGAGACCCATTAGAATTTAGTACGATAAATGGAAAAGATATAATTAGATTTGAAGTAATGACAGACGCACCTTTAGAAATTAATGTAGAAAAACCTCCGAAAATAAAATGGAAAATTACTAAATTAAAAGGAAGAAAATATTAGTTAATTATTGGGATTGATTTGATGAATTATTTCAACACAATAATGGATTTAGTGTAAGAACAAATATCTTTTAATAATAAAAAACTAGTTTTATAATAAACCCGTATAAAAATGTAAAAGTTTTGTGCATTAGAAGCAGCTAACTTTGATGGGAACAGAATACAATTAGATCACTTAAATAAAGAAGAATATGACGCAATGGTAAATGTTTTGAATAATTTCAAAGGACTATTCTTCAAAGAAGGTAATCAGCTAACTAGCACAATGGAAATCCAACACGAAATTAGAACGGTGACAGATAAATTCTAAACTATATCGGTACTACCCACAACACGAAATGGAAGTAAGGAAACAAATACAGGAAATGGAAGAACAGCGAATAATAAGAAAAAGTTGCTCAAGATATTCAAGCCCTTTGATAGTAGTACCGAAAAAAGTTGACAATTCAAGAAAAAAATATAGGATCGTAGTTGATTACCGAAAACTCAACGAAGTGACTATTGACGACAAATTCCCACTACTAAATATAGACTCAATTTTAGACAATTTAGAACGAGCTCAGTACTTCACAACTTTAGACCTCGCGAAAGGATATCATCAGATTTTAATAAGGGAACAGGATAGGGAAAAAACAGCTTTTGTGACACCACATGGACTATATGAATTCATAAGGATGCCATTTGGGTTGCAAAATGGCCCGGCAACTTTTCAAAGACCTATGAATGAAATACTACGTGACTTCATTAACAAAACATGTGTGGTTTACCTATATTTAGTATATCTCTTCAAGAACATATAAAATCTATAACGGACATTTTCAGAGTTTTGGAACAAGCTAATTTAAAAATACAGATTGACAAGTGCAATTTTATGAAAAGAGAGACAGAATTTTTAGGCCATATACTAACAAAGGAAGGATTCAAACCAAATCCCAATAAAATTAAAACCATTCAGGACTTAACTTTACCAAAAACCGAAAAAAAAAATAAAAAGCTTTTTAGGACTTACCGTAAATTTGTGACAGATTACCCAAAAATTTCGCAACCTATAACAAAGTATTTGAAAAAAGGAGTTAAAATAAATGCTCGAGACCCAACATGTATCTTAAATTACTAATAATCTCGCATCCAGTTTTGAGACATCCAAATTTCGAAAAACAACTCACGTTAACAACAGATGCCTCAAACTATGCCCTGGGCGCAGTTTTATCCCAAGAGGGACACCCAATTTGCTTCGCGTCAAGAACATTAAATAATCATGAACGAAACTACTCTGCTACAGAAAAAGAATTTCTCGCCATATTATGGAGTGTGCAGTATCTACGACCTTACCTTTATGGAAGAAAATTTAAAATCCTTACAGATCATCAACCGATAAAATCTCTACACTCAAAATACAGAGGAAAAGATATGTCCCCAAGACATTAAAGATGGCTACTGAAACTGGGAGAGTACGACCTTGAAATCGAGTATATCAAAGGAAAAGAAAATAGAGTAGCAGATTTCCTAAGTAGACTTGAAAATGAGAAGGACGAAAATAAATTGTACGATACCGAATCCAATTTAAATTTAATACACAATATTGAGGAAGATAACGTATTAATGATAACAATCCACTCTGCCGATGAGAATCTTTTAGATCAGTTTTTTATAAAAGAGGAAATAGTTAATAAATACAAAACTCAGATAATATTGACCAATAATAAGACAGAGGAGTCAAAAACATTACATGGAAAAATAATAATTTATATAGCCGAGTGTGACTTTAATATAATGGGTGATATATTTAGGAATTATATCACAAAAGGAAAGACAGGCATATATTCAGAACTTTCAGATCATAGCTATAACTTAGTACAGGAAAAACTGAGAGATATGTATTCAAACGATAACTAAATTGAATTCATCAAGTGCACGATGGGGGCACAAGATATTGAAACGGAAGTAGAGGCAGTTAAACAAATATTGTTTTATCACATAAGAGAAAGCCTACATTCGGGAATCAATGAAACTTATAATAGTATTAAAAATAGTATATATTATCCAAAACTAATGGAATTAATACAAATAGTAATCAATCAATGCGAAATATGTCAGTAAGTAAAATATGACAGGAAACCAATTAAATCGAAATTATTAATTACAGAAACATCTTCAAAAATCAACGAGATTATACATATAGATAGATATATTTTTTAACTATATCTAATAGATAAATTTTCCAAGTTTGGAGCGGCCTACCCGTTAAACGACAGAAATCATATAACAATTATCGAACAGCTAGAGGAGCATTTTGCCAAAATATGAAAACCAAAAAAAATAGTGGCGGATTGCATAATACAATTGCCGAAAAATTCAAGATATTGAACGAAATAAGTAACGAAATGAAAATAAATGTTTTCTTTTTGCTTTTTGATACTTTTAATGTTGCCCAATGTGGCAGCTAATTGTAAAAAGGTGGTGGAAAATATAATAGATGCACAAATCCAGTAAAGATGCTTGTTTTGTAAATATTTTTGTTTGCGGCTTTCAAACTTATTATGTTTGAATATTGTGATTCTCAATATATTATTAAAGTCTTACTACAAACATACGAAGTTTGTCAGCTAAATTCAAAAATTTTTTGGGTTGAAGTCTACTGACGAGTTCCAAAAGCGGGAACGAAATGCATATAGACAATTGCATAACCATAAAAACAAGCTAAATTTTCAAATTAAATAAATAAAGACTTTATGTCAAATAAATATACTTCGGTATTTCATGTACATAAACATTAGCACATAAAAATAAAACTAAATAATAGAATTCAGGAGAATTCCAATGTAAATGGGGCAGTAGTTACATTTGCGACCCCTGACAAATTTGACAAATTCATGGAAGCAATAAGCAAACCAAATAAACTGTAAATCTGTTGCATAAGCATAAGTTAAAAATATGAAATTTAATACAATTGCTCATCCGGTCACACAAATAATTTTATAAAGAATTGTTCACCAAGAAATTGTAATTTCGCAATTTATATAACTTGAATGACTTAAGTGTTTTTAGCCAATAAGAAGGTTTGGGAATAAAATAAAGCAAGGCTGGCAATTTAATATTAACACAAATTTTAATGCTTTTAAGTTTAACGTTTATTAACGCACTAATAATCCCGAATTATTATTTTACTTAATTGGTAAAATAACTTTTTTATTAAAAATACATTTAAATTGATTATTGACGGGTTTAGCTGGATCCTATGCGCATTTCACTGTTGCTAATGCAGATCATCAGGGAACCTTTACCCAAAAATCTTAGAACAACTAGAGTTATTATGTTACAAACTTTCATTTAAACAAATGATGCTTTTAGCCAATCAAATTTATGCTAATGCAACAGGTACTGATAATTAAATGTTACATTTTAAGTTAAAGAACAATTTGTAAGTTTAGTTTTAGTTCCATCCTCAAATAAAAAGGTCGTTTTTTTTAATAAAATAAATCATTCTATTAATAAATTAAAAGTTGTTTTTTCTTAAATAAATAAAGACAACATAAAACAAAAGTTGCGTGACGAATTCTGAGAGAGATTTATTTCTAATTTGTACGCCGACGAACGACGAAAAAACCATTTTTTCTCTCTTTCTCTCTCCAGAATATTTTTTATCGTGAGTACATATTTTTCCCCGTCTTATTTGTAACTGCAGCGTTGTTCACTATTTGTAACCTAAACTCACCATGAACTTTCCAAGATATGCAAAAAAACCAAGTACCAAAAGTGCAATTTTTGAAAATTCGCTGTGGCAAAACTTTTTATTTGTTTTATACATAGAATAGGACAGGGGGAATATCTAGTCCAAAGACCGGCACTGCGACAACTGATGGATGTCACACAATACGATACACTCAAAAAGAATGTGTACCGTCGTCTCGTCATCTTCCAAACACAAGCGACACAATGGTGAACGAACTTGGTTACTTTTCCACAGAGGATAGTTCAGTCCAAAGTGACCAGACAGGAAACTAGTAACCAGTGTGACCAGATTTTAAAATAATGTTAAGCTAAATCACGTTTGAAAAAAAGCTAAAATAAGCTAAAAAGTTACATTTTAGGCTAGAAAATAAAGCTAAACTTTTTTCCACTTCTTTGATCACTTTTCAATAGTTTCTTATTGCTAAACTAACGTTACACAAAAATATTTTTTTATTATACATATAGAATATTTGCTTAATGAAATTATTTATTAATTATTATATTTTAGATCAATGATAAGCAAACACATACATCTCTAATGTAAAAGAGAGCAAATTGCATACTTGTACGAATGTACGTGTAAAAAAGAGCATAACAAAGTGCCCACGGGCGGCCTTTTGATGATCAATGTTTTAGATTTAATGAAGAACAAAACAAAAACTTCCCCAAAATAATTTTAAAATGTTTTTAAAAATGTAAAAATGGTTTTAAAAATGTAAAAACATTTATACTAAAATACGAAAGCTTTTTAAGTGAATTAATCAGTGATGGTATTTTGGTGCGTTTCGGGTATTTTTGGTGCTTTTTGCCTCTTCATAAACGCGAAATTTTGGTTAATATTCTTTTTTAAAAAGCGGGTATTTACAGTGCTTTTTAACAATTTCTCACAGTGCTTTTGGTGCTTTTTTTGTAAAATTAAAATATTTTTAATTTTAATAATAGCGGCATATCTCTTTAATTAATTCTCTGCATAATATTTGATTGATAGTAGTACGCAATAAGCATTTGTTCAAGTTTGCACAAATATTTAATCATCCTAGAACAATTGACAGGATGAGGTTGTCAATAGCAGTCAGTTGTTTTAGACAACGGGTAGCCAAATCCCAATTTTTTGGTATCGTATTGACGTGTTGTCAATGTTGACAACTGGATTAAGGGTGAATATCGCAGAAAAACAAAAACTTTTAAGCTAGTTAAGAAAAAAGTGTTGCTTTTAATGCATTTTGCATGTGTAAATGATTTTTCAGTAACATCTTTATCCTAATCTAGGCCTAAGCTTCACTTACCAAATGACTAACACAGATCATATAATTACTAACATTTTGAAAAATTAATATAATTAATATTAAATATTTTGAGACAAAAACTTGAAATTATATAATGAGGTTTTACACCCCAAACTCTCCTTTTTTTAAATGGCTTAATGTATTAAAATGAAAAAAAGTGTTGGTGCTTTTTTACCCTCTTTTTCGTATTTTTTTCCGCTTTTTACCCTTTTTGCAACAGCTTAATGTGCTTTTGCTCTTCTTAGAGATATCATCACTGGAATTAATGCTATTTAAGGTAAATAAAGTGAAATAAAGTCATAAGTAAAGATTTTGCTCTTATTTATCGACTACTTGAAATACAAGGACATAATTGAGCCACACTGCATTGGTTATAAGCCCATATAGACTTATTCCAGAATTAATTGAGTAATAATGCCATTTTGGCTTAATACTTATGACTTTATTGAGGTGGCCCGACGAAAATCGGTACATAGTGTTATCCAGGCTTAAGGCTATTTCAGGTTTTTGTTTTAAGTTAATTGATGCCGCTGAAGGAACGTTCAACTCAAGTCAAATAATTTTATACCCAAAAAACTCAAAAAGTGTTTTGGCCACTAATATGAATTTAACTTTTTCCATTGGAATTCTAACCATTCTGCCATTATCTACTATTTTTCTTCTTTCCATTTCTGTTATAAAATTGTCGTATAATTTACATTTTGTATTTTTTGTAAACTATTTTGCAATGCTAAAAAATTATAATTTTTATAAGTTGTTTATGTTTTTAATATATTTTAGAGAACACGCAATTTAGACTAAAAAAAGGCTAAAAAAGCTAAATGACTTTTTAAAAAAAGCTGAAAAATAAGCTAAGAGCTAAATGAAAATTTTAAGGCTAAATCTGAAATAAATAAGCTAAATTTAGCTCAAAATAAGCTAATATGGTCACGCTGCTAGTAACAAGCCGTAAATTATTCCTGTTGAAGTTCAGGATGCCATTATATGTAAATGGCTGCATCAAAGCTTTGGCCTGTCTTAAGCCAGAAGAAGACAAAGACATCACAGTCGACCGACTTACGCGACACAAAATGCTCAGGGCCCATAAAAGAAGCAGCAGAGGCCCTCTTGGCCAGTTAATCCACTTCCTCATTCCCTGGATGACCGCTGTGGCCAGGTATCCAATAAATGGAAACCTTGTTCCGTATGGATAGTTTTTGTAATGAGTCAAAGCACTCTAAATCTAGCCTGGAATGGAATTTCCATTTGGTAATTGACTGTATCTCTGCCTGAAATACAGTAAGCCGTTTGCCCAAGGGTAAAGAGGTTTTTACGTTGGTCCCAAAACCTCCTGCACCAACTGCATCCTCCGTTTTGGATCCATCCGTATACCAACATAAACTTCTGGAATCCACAACGGGACCTCATTGCGCCTGTTGCAAGAAGACACGCCAATCTCTGAATCTTACAGAGTTTAATTGTCGCCATAACCTGGCGAGTCTTTTGCCACCAAACTATCGCGCCGTACGTTATAACTGGCCTAACAATCATTGTATAGATCCACATAACCATTTTCGGGCTCATGTCCCAGGTGCACCCAGCACAACTCTTCACCACCCATATCGCCCTAGTGGCTTTCTGTGTTACGCATTCAACATGTAGGTTCCAAGTTAGCTTACTATCAAGGATAATCCCTAAGTTTTTGACATCGGTCGAATAAGGAATATTACATCCATTCAACGATACTGTCCCTAGATCAAGTTTTCTTCTAAGAGAAAAAGGTACCAGAATAGTCTTATCACAATCAGGTCATCACCATACCCTATAACTTCGTGTCCTTGTTCACTAAGAATGAGGAGAAGTTCGTCAATCACCACTGACTAAAGGAGTGGTGATAAAACACCACCTTGGGGACACCCTTTGACTGCCCTATTAGTAACCATAACATTACCCATAGAAGCAGTTATGTCCCTGCTCTCGAGCATAGACCTAATCCATTTCACAGACACGTGATCAAGACCTTTGTGTCTAAGAGAGCACTCTATTGAATCATATTCTGTATTATAAAATGCGCCATTTATGTCTAAAAAAGCACACAACGCAATTTCACCAGACCCATGAGCCCTCTCGATATTTGTAACAAGATGATGCAGAGCATCCTTAGTCGATTTACCCTTAGCGTATGCATATTGATTTGCATTCAAGGGTGCGGTATTCAAAACCGTCGATCTAATATGCAGATCAATTAGTCTCTCCATAGCTTTCAGCAAAAACGATGTTAGGCTAATTGGTCTGTATGATTTGGCTAAATTTTCTGGCCTATTTCCCATTTTAGGTATAAATACAACGACAACCTTCCTCCATAGCAGGGGAATGTGTCCGAAGATAAAACTAGCCCTAAATAGGGCGGCGAGGGCTCAAAGCAGTGTACCAATGCACCTTTGCAAAAGCGCTGGAAATATACCATCCCCACCAGGAGCCTTAAAAGGCTGAAAAGAGGCAATATCCTATTTTATCCTATCCGTATTAAAGATGACTTAAGACAATTTGAGAGCTGTTTTGTATGAAACAGGGGAGCAAATCGTCATTTCATCGCCACTTTGAACCTTGGGAATCGACACTAAGGAAATGAAACTAAGTAGATGTCCCAGCATTTCTCTTTTGTTGGTGTGCTTATCTACTTTTGGTCACTATGTCCACACACTTGTGTGTTTGACTGTAAAAGTTATTTATCTGTCCACACACTTGTGTGTTTGACTGTAAAAGTTATTATCTGTTCACACACTTTTGTGTTTTACTAAATTGCTGCATGCCATCTGCATTCAGCATGTGTCACACGACACCATGCAACGTTTGCATATTCCCACCGCAATAAAATGTATTAGCTTAAGTTAGAATTAAGATATTTTAATATAACAATATCAGATAATAAAGAATAATCAAGAGGGACAGTTGATCCGGCTACTGTCCTGCTGGATATAAAAATAAACTAAAATATAAAGATTTATTTAATCAAAGAATAAAAGTCTATTACATGGCGATCCTGCCAAATAAACAAACAAAATAATTATCAAAATTGTTTTTAAATTATTACATGACAATAAATCAAATATGTTAAACTTTCTTATGTGAAAAAAAACTCACAAAGAAAATGAATAAACAAATTTAAATATTTTAATATTTCTTAACTATAAAATAAATAATACTACAAAATATAAAAAGAAAATAAAGAAAACGCCATTAAAGAACAACGTAAAGATTTATTAAACAGAAATTATAAAGTGTAATCAATTAAAAAGAAAACCAGAAATCAACAAAGAATAAAAATTAAACAAATCCGCTAATTTTGAATGAAAAACAATGTGGTAGTGGAAAGAAGTCGAATTAATTTAAGAACAATATTAAAGGATTAACTTTACATACTGTGAAAATAAGAAACAAAACAGCACCTTTGAAGGTTGTGCAAGTGCTCTGAGTCTATACAACGAGAACAATCCACACAATTTTAGTTCACACAGGTTTTGGCAGAGAACTCGTTTTGCGTTGGGAACAGCAGTTATTGCATTGCAAGCAGTTGGACAGCCACTAATCCAGTTATAATTATCGTCGAGAACTTACAAAAAAAAAACATTTAATTTAATTGATTTCAGTTCTCGTGGTACCTTCATAGCGAACAGTCGAATAGCGGAATTTTACTTACCAAACAAACAAAAATTACATATACAAAAAAAAATATTAGTAGTACATATTATTCGTAATAGGTACATACATACTGTCTTTAATAAATAAGCTTTCTGCTTTGCTAATATTTTTTACATAGTAAAAATAACAAAAACAAAAAAACCGCAAAAAAAAACTTAAACAAGTGATATTGAGGAATACCTCAAAGTCAAACAAACAATCATAAATAACAAAAACAAAAAATACCGAAAATAAAAAAAAAACATAAACGAATAACCCTTGAGGAATTCTTTGTATGAATTCCTCAAATACAGAAAAACTTGAAGTGAGCTCTAACGGCAGAAATGCTTATTTTACTGTGAGTTCTGAAACTCTGAATGAAAAAAATATAAAAAATAAATCTGATGAAAATCTTTTGTTAACGGCAACGCCAATTTTTCGTCAGCGATCAACTTCGCTTTGTCCAATGCCAAATAGTAATGATGCATTAACATTACAGTTGCCCAGTACTTCTTCATTTAAGTCAGTAATATCATCCCCTTCAGGCTCGTGTTTATCACTTAACAAAGTTATCACTACAGATAACAGCGGCTCGAAACTCAAGGTACAAGTTGGAATGGACAGATACATTACAATTTTAAAGCGCGGGCGAAGCCCGAATTCTTCAAAAATCTCATCTGCTCCAAAAGTGTCTAGGGATAACAGCGCAGCCTCAACTAATCGCCAAAACCGCTTTAAAATTTTTCAAGATGACAACGACAAACCCGAGGTATCCTCGAACAAAACATCCAAGCCGCCACCAATCTATTTGAGACAAAAAAATTCAAATGCCCTTATTAAAAAATTAATTTCGGTCATTGGTGAGAATAAATTTCACATTGTTCCAATAAAACGTGGCAACATCGATGAAACTAAAATCCAAATTTATGACGAAAAAGATTTCCGCAAAATGGTTGATGAATTTGAAAAAAGTAAAACAAGCTTCTACACATACCAGCTTAAGAGCGCTAAAGGCATGCAGATCGTATTGAAGGGCATAGATTCTTATGTTGTCCCCGAAGAAATAAAAGATGCACTCGTCCTCCAGGGGTTCAAGGTAAAAAATGTGTCCAATATAATAAATAGAGAAAAGATTCCCCAACCCCTATTTCGTGTTGACCTAGAACCTAGTGATATAAAATTGAAAAAAAAATGAGACGCATCCAATTTATAATTTAAAATACCTCTTGTACCGAAAAATCACAGTTGAAGACCCACATAAGCGTTCAGGTCCTGTACAGTGCCATAATTGCCAATATGGCCATACAAAAACATACTGCAATTTACCCTCTGTTTGTGTTGTGTGCGGCGAATTACACGGCACCGCTAGCTGCAACAAACCAAAAGATCAAAGTGATAAAAAATGCAGTAATTGTGGAGGTAATCACACCGCTAACTACAGAGGTTGTCGTGTGTACTCTTTTGTAAAGAAGACTATGGTGCAAAAACCTAAATTAGCTCCAGCTCAATCAGCAAACGTTTACTCTGCCACTTTTCAGCAAATGAGCCAACCAGTTACTTCCCGTGTATCGTATGCAGATGCTGCTAAGGCTAGTTCTATTCCGACACAAAATGTTTCACCGCAAAATAATTCTACAAATACAAACTCAAACTTTAATTATAATCGCCTTAAAGCCACTATTGAAAATCTTGTGCAAACTATAAACAATTTTACAACAAATATGACTACCATGATGCAAGAAATGTTGCGAATGCAGAATACTCTGCTTCAAGCAATACTAAATAAGCCATGAACACGTTAACAATATGTTTCTGGAACGCAAACGGCATTCGCCAACATAAAAATGAACTTGAGCACTTCCTCACGGAAAAAAATATTGATATAATGTTAGTATCTGAGACTCATTTGACTTCGAGAAGTCTTTTTAAAATTTATGGCTACACTATATATGATACAAAGGACCCTAGAGGAAGGGCTTGCGGTGGATCAGCAATTCTAATAAAGTCAAGACTCAAGCACTATGTTCTTGATAACATTTGTGAAGAATACCTACAAGCAACAAATATTGGCATTGAAAGTTTTTGTTCAAATTTCGTTATATCATCAATTTACTCCCCTCCCAGATTTTCAATCACTGAGAATCAATATGAGGATTTCTACAAATCTCTTGGACCTTGTTTTGTAGCAGCTGGAGACTACAATGCGAAACATAAGTTCTGGGGTTAGCGCCTTGTTACACCCAGAGGTCGAGCATTGTTCAACACTATTTCAAAAATGGGCTTGGATGTCATTTCGAGTGGGGAGCCCACTTATTGGCCTACTGACATACAAAAAATTCCGGATGTTATAGATTTTGGCGTCATAAAAAATATCTCTAGGGATTTAATTCAAGTTCAAGCTTCTCTTGATCTCTCGTCCGATCACTCCCCGACGATCATCACAATTTGTAGCCCATTAAGAAGTAACTTACCTGACCCATATGTGAAGATGATCAATCGTGTAAATTGGCTGGGGTTCAAAAAATATCTCAGCAGTCATTGTACGGAAAACATTACGCTTAGAACACCCGATGATATTGAATCGAACATTGCCAATCTCAGCGAGAATATTAAACAGGCTGCTGAACATGCCACTATCTCCCATCCGCAGATTGGGTTTAATAAAATTTATTCTACAGACATTGAACGTCTCGTACGTGAAAAAAGAAGGGCTAGAAGGGAATGGCAACAGCACAGATCACCACAAAATAAAATCAGATTTAAAGAGTGCACTAAACGACTCCAAGAGTTGCTTGCATCTGAAAAAATTGCATCTCTTAAAAATTATCTGGAGGGTCTTGATGTTACACCGGCGTCTAATTACTCCTTGTGGCGCGCTGCCAGAAAGCTTAAAACACCCGTTGAGTATAAGCCACCTCTACGCACATCTACCGGAGGTTGGGCAAGAAGCGATACTGAAAAAGGTAAAATATTTGCTGAGCACTTAAAATCCGTTTTTACGCCAAATATATGTACTGGTGTTGCTGATTTGCCGAATATAGTCGCTCTACCCCCTCAACACATAAAGTTTAAGACGCGTGATTTACAAAAATTAATTGCCGAACTCAACCCGAAGAAAGCTCCGGGTATTGATGGAATTAGTAATCAGATGCTGATGAACTTGGCTCGTATTGCAATGAGAATCCTGTTATTCATATTTAATGCTATTTTACGACTGGAGTATTATCCACACAACTGGAAACTTGCCAAGGTTAAAATGATTCCAAAGCCGGGCAAAGATATAACAAAGGCTGAGTCATATAGGCCAATAAGTCTACTATCTACAATGTCAAAGCTTTTCGAAAAACTGCTCAAATCAAAATTGTCCCCAATTCTAATTAGTAGTGGGTGCATACCAGACCATCAATTTGGTTTTAGAAGTCAGCATAGCACCATTGAACAAACTCACAGATTAGTTCAATTTATAAGAAGAACTTTTGAGGGAAAAAAGTATTGTTCTGCGCTGTTTATTGACGTTTCCCAGGCATTTGATAAAGTGTGGCATGAAGGCCTTATTTTAAAATTGAAGACTTACTTACCAATAAACATTTTAAATCTTTTGGAAAGTTACATTATTTCCCGTAAGTTCACTGTTGCGGAAGGAGACTTTACAAGTAGGCCTGAAACAATTTCATCTGGTGTGCCACAGGGGAGTATACTGGGACCAGTTTTATATTTAATTTATACTTGTGATATGCCTGTGAGCAGTAGTATCCATACTTCCACATTTGCCGACGATACAGCCTGCCTTAGTATGCATGAAAACCCTGATGAGGCATCCCGCAAACTCCAGGAACACATTAGCCAGATGGAGCTTTGGTTAAACTTATGGAGAATCAAGGTAAATGAACAAAAGTGTGTTCAAGTAACATTTACTTTACGAAGAGATACTTGTTCCCCCATTCGGATTAACAATCAAGTTGTTTCTCAACATTCACATGTGAAATATCTTGGTATACACCTTGATCGACGACTTACATGGAAACACCACATTGATTCTAAGTTAACTCAAATGAAACTTAAACTAACTCAGGTACATTGGCTGATTGGTCGAAATTCAACACTTAGCCTAGACTGTAAACTTTTAATATACAAGTCGCTTTTAAAGCCAATATGGTGCTACGGAATTCAACTATGGGGCACTGCTTCAGCTTCAACTGTAGAGAAAATTCAACGCAGGCAAAATAAAATTTTACGCATGATAACATCGGCTCCATGGTACATCAAAAATTCAAATATACATCGTGATTTGAATATGCCACTAGTGACTGAAGAAATTGCAAAATACGCTGGCAAATATTTAACAAAACTCGAGTCACATCCTAATCCGCTTACCCGTAATATTTTGAACTTTACTGGACACATCCGCCTAAAAAAGAGGGACACAATGGCTCTTATTCACAGCACTCCAGATGGGACTTCTTGAAAATACTTTTATTTTTTTTCCTTTTGATTATCACTACTTACATATGTATTATATATAACTACTACTAAGCTTATGTCCGACATTGGTCGGGCCTAATTATATTTTTTAGATTTAAGATTTGAATACTTATTGTTAGTTCATATATGAAGATACAATAAATAAAAATTCATGCATATAAAAAAAAAAAAAATTTAATTGATTTACAACTGATTCATTTATTTTCAAAATTTCTTTTATAAAAGTTAAACTAATTACAAAAATGCTTAATCTACATAAAATTTATTGTTGCTCAATTAAATGTTTCAATTTCCTGTTATTAACAATTGCTTAATATGTATACATATACTTAAATATTTCATTTTTATCAGTACAATTATTTAATGCTTAAATAGCAATTGAATGTTTGGTGACAATTTTTAAGAAATTTATATATCTTGTCCTCGTGTTTTAGTTAATTGCTATGTTATTATTGATGATGTTAACGTTATGGGTGTTTCCATGTAAGTAAAACATTGATTTTATTAAAAGATAAAATTATTACTACATGTTACAGATTACAATTATTATTTTTTATACTTGAACAATAAAATTGAAATTAGTACATTCTAATTAACTTACATGTTCTTAAAATTAAAATAAAAAATAAATAAAATCAAAAAAAAAAAAAGTATATAAAAAAAAATATATATATAAAAATTTATCTCAATTAATTTAATATTAACTACTAAAATCAGCATCACTGCGATACATACGAGTCCCTCCAGTGATGCCTGATCCTTAATTGAGAGAAAAGTAAAGAGAAAGTTTTAAGATTAATGACGAAATTGACTACCTAACAAAAGAGTATAATTTTTCTTACTTGCAATATGAAATACGAATGTGACATTTCTGATTGGATTTCATAATCACTCGTAATCAAATTTTGTCGGAATTGTCGCAGTTAATTTCCTCGATGAGTATAATTTTTTTTCTTGTATCTATATGAGTATAGAAAGATCTGATTTCTGCTTTCTGAAACCACGCACCTCAAAATATAAAATATATAGTTATTTTGTTATTTGATTTTTTTGAATATTAAAGTCAACCCTGGGTGGATTTATACATACCGAACCCTTAGCCTTTTGTTTGTTTCATATTAATGGCAACAAAGTGAAACTAATCTATTCATACACTGGTAATAGATTCAGACCTTCGATAACGTGACACAGAAGTTACATTGAGAAATTGTATTTGATGTTACTGAAAAACATTTCTAATGTCAACATTCCTTGAATCGTAACCCAGACTACATTTCAATTATATATATATTGTACAAAATATATAATATCCTTAAATAAACCAAACACGTTTCTGATGTATTAACCACTTTGATTTTTGTATACGTTGTGCAGAATATATAATATCCTTAAATAAACCAAACACGTTTCTGATGTATTAACCACTTTGATTTTTGTATACGTTGTGCAGAATATATAATATCCTTAAATAAACCAAACACGTTTCTGATGTATTAACCACTTTGATTTTTTCCATCAAGAAATCGGTTACTTTGGACAGTTATTCACCATGGGTGGTCATGAATCAAAGATTGAAAACCCGAATGCCAATGTCATAAATGAGATAATGATAAAGGTTGAGTATCCCATTGTATATTTAGGCATTATAATTGCTCTCCTGGTAGTGCAAATCCTTATAACCCTATATCAGTTACACAAAAGATCGTTGAAAAAGAATTATGCACGAAATGTTTACATTGCAAGAGGTTTAGATGCTGTCTAAGCAAGATTTTATGTATATGCTTCTACATATATGTATGTACTCAGTTTTATATAGAATAATATAGAATTTTATTAGGACGCTACCAACAGCGCCTATTATTAATTAATAAACTCACGTTATATTAAAATTTCCAATCAAACAATTAATTCTTTATTTAAGTTATTCACAATTTAAAATTATCACAATGAACCAAGGTCCTGATTTTAAGGTGGATTCAATTTTATGGATTGGGATGAAATTGTATTAAAAGCTCGATTAATTAAGGAAGAGTTCCTTAAATCTTATAAATGCTTAAATCAAAATAGGGACACAAGAAACGAAACGGTGAATAAACACATTAAGAATCTTGTGGATCGTTTCGAACAGATACGTGTACTACTTAACGTCAATTATAATAGGCTTACTCCAGCACACAAACCCGCTGCTGAATCATTCTTCCTTGACATACGTGCAAAACTTATATCAGTGACCCAAAAAAGGGGTATCCTTATAGAAATACCTACATCCCTTCATGAATCAATTAAATTTGTTTCCTTAATTAACACTGATCATAACGGAAAAATGCCACAAACAAATATTGAATTTATAGGTGCGGCCTCGAAAATCCTACCGGATTTCGATGGAGGGCCAACAAACCTACAGAGCTTTATAGATGCTCTAGAATTACTAAACTCTATAAAAGAGACACATGAAGCTATAGCTATAAACCTCATAAAGACAAAATTAAAAGGTGCTGCTAGAAACTTAATCACAAATGAAGCTACTATTGACCAAATTATTTCAAAGTTAAAATCCACTGTTAAAGGAGAATCGGTGGAAGTAATTAATGCAAAACTCCTAAACCTGAAACAGCAAGGCAAGAACGCTAATTCTTATGCCACTGAAATTAATGAATTAACAAAGAAACTGGAAACCGCCTATATATCTGACGGTTTACCTAACTCAACAGCAACAAAGTATGCTACCAATGCTGCTGTTACAGCTATTATAAAGAATGCTAGTAACGAAAGGGTAAAATTAATTAATAATGGAGTCGGGTTCGTTTTCTAATATGAACGAGGTCATGTCGAAATTTATAAGTAGTTGTACCGATGTATACGGACAACCTAACTCTATACTCACTTTTCATAATGACCGTCGTAACTCTAATAATAGTTATTCCTATTATTAGGCCACGTTACAAAAGTAACGGACCAAATAATATCAATAGAAGCAATAACGGCAACCCCGAGAGAAACTCCAATGGGTATAGATTTTCAAACAATAATTTCCAATCTCAAAATAGAAACAATGGCAATTGGAACTATAACAATGGCTTCAGAAATAGGATCAATAATCCTCCTCGCAACAATCACAGTAGTAGAGGAACAAATAATATACGATGTGTAACCGATAATGCTTCGGAAAACTAATAGTAGCCTCTAAATACTCTATACATACAATAAACCTAGGTCTATACAGTTATCTAAAAATTAGAACGTCTATGAACAATAACACCTCAATGTTTTTGGTTGATACAGGGGCAGACATTTCAGTAATTAAACATAACCAAGTTCTACACGAACCAATAAATACAAATAAAAGAACCAATATAAATGGAATTGGACAAGGAACGATAACTACACTGGGAAAAGTACAAAGTGATTTGAAAATTGAAGATCTCCTGATAGCGCATGAATTTCATGTTGTAATGGACGATTTTCCTATCCAAGTAGATGGAATAATAGGAATGGATTTCATTAGAAAATATCAATGTACTTTGGACTTCCAAACTGATAAAGATTTCATAATTTTAAAATCAAATGATGTTCCATACGATATAGCAATTCAACTTATGAACGCACCAAAAATTAATACTGTAACTATCCCAGCCAGATGTGAAGTGATTAGACTAGTTCAATTTGAATCGTCAGAAAACGATGTACTTATTCCACAACAAAAACTTCAGGATGGAGTATACATTGCCAACACCATTACTTCAAAATTACATCCTCTCGTAAAAATAATTAATACTACGGACAATGATGTAACTGTTAATAATGTTCTAGTTCAAGTTGAAAGTCTTAGTGATTACGAAATAGCAAAAAAAAGCTGTAACTCATCAAATAAAACAGAAAAACTTAACAAGTTGTCAAAAAATTTTCCTGCCTTTGCAGAAAAAGAACTAAAAATATTATGTTCTGAGTTCATAGATGTGTTCGCACTAGAAACAGAAAAAATCTCTTCAAATAATTTTTACAAACAAAAACTAAAACTGCATGACGAACAACCTGTATATATTAAAAATTACAGAATACCACACTCTCAAAAAGAGGAAGTGAATAAACAGGTAGAAAGACTAATCAATGATGATATAGTTGAACCTTCAGTTTCTGACTATAATAGCCCTATACTTTTAGTACCTAAAAAACCTTTGCCAGGTACTGCTCAGAAAAGGTGGAGATTGGTGGTTGACTACAGAGGTATCAATAAAAAATTAATAGCAGATAAGTTCCCACTGCCACGAATAGATGACATACTGGATCAATTGGGTAGGGCAAGATTTTTTTCTTGTTTGGATTTAGTATCTGGATTTCATCAAATAGAGCTCGAAGAAGACTCTAGAGATGTTACGTCCTTTTCAACTGAGAGAGGATCCTATAGATTCAAGAGATTGCCATATGGTCTTAAAATAGCTCCGAATTCATTTCAAAGAATGATGTCCTTAGCATTCTCTGGCTTATCACCAGCTAAAGCTTTCCTTTATATGGATGACCTAGTAGTAATTGGTTGCTCAACTTCACATATGTTACGAAATTTAAAAGATGTATTTATTCTTTGCAGACAGCACAATCTAAAGCTACACCCTGAAAAATGCTCATTTTTTCGTAGTGAAGTAACATTTTTGGGCCACAAATGCACAGATAAAGGCATTCTGCCTGATGACAGCAAATATTCCGTAATTAAAAACTACCCTACACCTAAAAATGGTGACGAAGCAAAACGCTTCGTGGCATTTTGTAACTACTACAGAAGATTCATTCCGAATTTCGCTGAGTCATCGCGCCATATCACTCGACTATCTAAGAAAAATGTACAGTTTGAATGGACCGATGAGTGTGAAAAATCATTTCAATACCTCAAAAGCCAATTATTAAGTCCAAGACTGCTACAATACCCAGATTTCACAAAGCAATTCTGTATTACAACAGACGCTAGTAAACACGCCTGTGGAGCTGTCCTTAGCCAAGAGAAAAACGGTGTACAAATGCTTATTTCCTACGCATCCAGATCATTCACAAAAGGTGAATGTAATAAATCCACCATTGAGCAGAAGTTAACTGCAATACACTGGGCAATACAACACTTCAGACCATACTTATATGGTACAAAATTTTTAATTAAAACTGATCATAGACCACTGACATATCTGTTCTCAATGAAAAACCCATCCTCAAAACTAACACGTATGAGGTTAGATCTAGAAGAGTATGACTTTGTAATAGAGTATATTAGGAGCCAAGAAGACTTCAGGGAAAAACAAGAAACAGTGACTCGGATGAAAGGACACGGGAAAAAGAATTGGTCAGTTTAAAAGTATACGAAACCATAAATGCCTATAAATATTTAAAAATGCCTCAGTTGCATTTCACAAAGGATACTTAAAATATCCTCGCCGGAAAGAAAAAACTTTTCGTGTATAAGCTGAATGACTTAGTTATTAATGGAAAGGTCGATTTAGATCACCTCTTTCCAAAGCTTGCAAAAATAGCTGATAACATAGGTTTTTCAACATTTAAATTATCACTAGATGATAACCAGTTAAAAATCCTAGGAACAAATGTAGAAACATTTAAAGAAACAGGTAACCGCATTTTAAAAGATTATGAGCTAACCATTGTACTCATACCTAACATAACAAAAGTAACAACTGATCAAGAAAAACTAGATATAATGAAAAAGTGTCATGAAAACCCCATTAGTGGAGGACATCCAGGAATCACTCGTATGATAAAAAAAATTAGGCTTTATTATTATTGGAAAGGTATGACGAGAGATATTACCCGTTATGTGAAGAATTGCAAACAATGTCATTTAAATAAAGCAACAACAAAAATAAAACAACCATTTGTTGTAACACCGACCCCTATTAAACCATTCGATGTGGTCATTATTGACACCATAGGACCACTTCCAAAACCCGAATCCCAAAATGTGTACGCAGTAACCTTAATGTGTGATCTTACGAAATATTTAATTGCCATACCAATAGAGGACAAATCAGCAAAAAGTATTGCAAAAGCAATAGTGGAAGGATTTGTATTGACATATGGCCCCATGAAAAAAATAATAACTGACATGGGTACTGAATATATGAACCAAATACTACAAGAGCTTTGTTCAATGATGGGAGTGGAGAAAGTCAACTCTACACCCTATCATCATGAAACTCTGGGAACTGTGGAGAGATCTCACAGAACGTTTAATGAATACGTGAGGTCTTATATCGCATCTGATAAATCAGACTGGGACATATGGTTGAAATACTTCACGTATAGTTACAATACAACACCTTCAACTGCACATGATTACTGTCCCTTTGAACTTATTTATGGGAAAATCCCTCCTTTAATGGATTGCACCAGAGACAATATTATAGATCCATTGTACAATGTAGACTCATATGAAAAAGAAGTTAAATTCAGACTGCAAGTAGCTTGGCGCAGAGCCGCTAACCTCATCAATAATACTAAGTTACAAAGGCATTTGATTTCCCGAGAGAGCGCAAATTCGCCAAATATTGCGATAAACGATCTTGTACTAGTTCAAAATGAAGCTGGTCACAAACTGGATTCTTTGTACAGGGGACCATATAGGGTCGTGGCCATTCACGAAAACAACAATGTTGACTTAATGGACACAAATAATAAACCTTTTACTGTTCACAAAAACAGAATAAAGAAGATCAATTCTTGAATATCATTTTTTGTGTTTTGTTTTTTTTTTCTCTTTTCCTCTACTTAATTTTTCAAGTTAGGGAACCTACGACGACTTTGATTACTTTGTGATTATCGGATTGAAGAACTATCCGTCTAATGATGAAGTCTGGTAATAATGTCACTGGACAATTCTTGAAATTGGGTCAGATGGTTTCAGCCAACTGTAAGCTACCCAATATAATTGCAATTTTCTCTTTATCTTGAATCTTTCAATCTCAAATAATAATACATAATAAGATTATTCCTTCTGTTAAAGGTCTATAAAAAAAAAAGTTTTAAATAATTTTGTATTCAAATAATAATTTTGGAATAATCTATCTAAGATTATTCCTTCTGTTAAAGGGTGAAGGACCCAAATAAAAAAAAAATATATATATAAAAATTTATATCAATTATATAAAAATTTAAATTTTGTAATAGTGTTAGAAACCCCAAAATTTTATTGTAACTTAAGAATGATCAACTTAAATATATTGATCATTCTTTCTGAAAAAGGGAGGTGTAGTGTGTGCTTATCTACTTTTGGTCACTATGTCCACACACTTGTGTGTTTGACTGTAAAAGTTATTTATCTGTCCACACACTTGTGTGTTTGACTGTAAAAGTTATTATCTGTTCACACACTTTTGTGTTTTACTAAATTGCTGCATGCCATCTGCATTCAGCATGTGTCACACGACACCATCGTTATTTTTGCAAACTATTTGTACACACAAGCACTGAACTTGTGTGTGGGAATATGCAACGTTTGCATATTCCCACCGCAATAAAATGTATTAGCTTAAGTTAGAATTAAGATATTTTAATATAACAATATCAGATAATAAAGAATAATCAAGAGGGACAGTTGCTCCGGCTACTGTCCTGCTGGATATAAAAATAAACTAAAATATAAAGATTTATTTAATCAAAGAATAAAAGTCTATTACACTTAGTGTAATTGCCATCAGCTTTCCTTAGAAGGCTGATTTGGTTGACTTTAGAGCGGGAGAGAGCCTTATGCATCCTCGCTGATGTTGGGGTATTCTCGATATCCTCGCAGAATTTTCTCCAGGACTCCCTTTTGGATTTCCTAATTTCTTTGTTGTAATTGGTTAGGTACCTTGTGTATACTTCCCAATTACCTGAACGCTTTGCGTAATCAAATAGTCTTCTAACTTCTGTGCGCATATCATCAAGAAGGTCACTCCTCCACGGTACCTTACGTATCGTTTTTCGGTTTCTCAGACTACAACTATCATGATATGAGGAAATAACTACCTGATTAAGCTGATAGCTGCTACCTCTAGTTCTGCCACAGAAGAAATATTGGAAGTTAACAGATTGGCTCTCGAGTCTACCATTTCTTAAAACGCAGCCCAGTTAATATGTTTGTGCCTCGTAGGTAGCGACTTGTTGGGTAGCGGACATGTCTCCTGGAAAATCAAAGCTTATGTATCGATTATCCGACAGGAAGACATCGTCAGAGGCCCTCCAATTGGATATGTAGTTAGAAATGAATGAGCTAGATAAGGTGAGGTCTAATACCTCTTCCCTGGTGGCATTAACAGAAGTTGGCATTGAGCCCCTATTCAAAACTTCTATACCATCACAGCCTAGAAATTCTAAAAGAGCCTCACCCCTTCCATAAACGTCACTACTACCCCATACTGTGCGATGCGCATTAGCATCACAACCAATTATGAACTGAAAATTATTTACATGACAGTAACTTACCAGTTCCCTCACCCCAATGGGTGGTATAGGTAAGTCACCTGCAAAATATGCTGATGCACATACCACTTGCGTAGTCCCTTATTCCAAAATGGCCGCCAACAAGCCTCTTCGGATGAATTCTGGAATGGAAATATAATTAATATACTTATTTATTAGCATTGCCGCTCTAGGAACACAATTTCCTTTATCAAATACTAGCGGCCCGCTCCGGCTTCGCACGGGTATAAAATATATAGCCTATGTCATTCAATGAAAAAATGATTAAAATCGATCCAGTAGTTTTGATTTATTCATTACTGCCCGTGGCTCGCACGCGTTAAATTTAGGGTAAAACAATTCTTCTTTCCCTAACTCATGAAGATTTCCTGCTATCTTTGGAATATCTAAATTCATACACTACATTTACATTAACATATTACAACGTTAACAGCTTTCTTGTCATTAGACAATACAAACATGTTTTCTCTAGAGGTTACTCTTGAAAGAGAGACATACAGTTGGCCATGTGAAAAGCAGTCAACGCTAAAATCTAAGCCTGCAACGTTGAAGGTTTGACCCTGCGATTTATTAATGGTCATTGCAAAATATGTATTTACCGGAAAGTGTAAACGTTTAAATTGGAAGGGTAAGTCCGATGGTATCAGAGCGGTTCGGGGAATCAATATATCTTCTCCGGTAACACATCCTGTGAGTATTGTGCATTCTATTATGAAAGTTTTCAGTGATTTTACCAGCAAGCGCGTGCCATTGCAAAGTTTAGGTGGATTCAGGTTTCTTAATAAAATAACAGGACAACCTACTTTCAACACCATTTTGTGAGGAGGGAGTCCAGACGGGTTCAAAGAGTTTAGAAATTCTGTAGGAAAATGAACAGCTTTTTCCAAATCGAGAACAGTATCGACCGAGTAGTATATTTTCGTCGGCGCATCAATCTTTGAAAGAATCAAGTTATTTACCTTATCTACTTGTTCGTTAGTTAGTGACAGAATCGCTCATTCTTTAAACTTATGTTATGAAAATCAAAATAGATATTGTTGATTGTTGTCCAGATAGACATTGTTGACTAACTCTTGGATGTTGTCTATCAAAACACAAAGGTTTTCTAGGGTAATCCTTCCCTCACTTTGTGTTAACTCTCCATTGCTAACTTTAAGCAGCATCTCTGGAAATATCCTATTCTCACGCAAAGATGACGAAGCCCTCATATTAGTTTTAAGCTCTAATTTATTGACATGTCGCGAAAGGTTGGATCTTTTTAAGGAAGCATTTACTTCGTCAGCACGTGTTCCTCGAGTCACAACTGGTAGAATTTGACGGAAATCTCCTGAGAACAGAATTGTACATCCACCCAGAATTTTTGTTGCGCAAATCGCGCATTGTCCTATCCAGTGCTTCCACAGACGTCTTGTTTGACATGGTAGCTTCGTCCCAGACTATTAATGAGCAGTCACGCATCAATTTTCCTGTATTGCTCTGCTTAGAAATACTACTGTTATTGTCATCGGTGGCGATTTTCAGCGGGAGTTGAATGTAGAGTGGGCGCTTCGGCCTCCTTCCAAAAGCGTAGCGGCAATGCCGGATAACGAAACTGCTAACACAATTTTTCCGATAGATCTCACCTTTTTTTAAAGCTTAGTTGTGCAAAGGATGTGGGGCCTTTTACAATATGCAGTAACATTGTATATGAAATCAACAATGTATTTAAGGTATTTAATTAGATAAGGATTAATGCTGTACTGGTTAAAATTGCTTCAAAAATTAGCCATTATTTGTCGTAAAAAGTAAATGACAAAATAATTCTGTTAAAATAAAACTGACTCCAATACTAAGAATCAATCCAAAAGATTACAAAACGGACGCGAGTATGAAAATAATATTGAAACAAAAAGAAAATAATTTAGAAATCAGTCCATAAATAGAGAAGTTATGTAATCATCAATGAACTTTTTTTTTGTGGTAGGAGGGGGCTCAAAATATCCCAACGAAATTTGTTCTAACTTTAAGCAAAACTCTTTCAAACTAAAAAAGAATTTTGGAAATCGGTTCACAAATAGAAGAGTTATGGAATTGGGGGAGGAAATTTTGCCTTCAGATTTTCTAAAAAAAAAAATTATGGAACCTAACTGCAGTCAAACCCTTTCAAACCAAAAAAGAATTTCGAAAATCGGTTTAAAAATGACCGAGTTAGGCGTGTACGAATATTAAAAAAAGTAAAAAAAAAATACACACGAATTGATAACCTCCTTCTTTTTTGAAGTCGGTTAAATATGTTATTGTGCGATATCCATTAGAGATAGACATATACCATAGCGGAGTTTTTTGTAGTTTTGGATAAATCTCGTAGGGTTCAGCTTGTGTTTGCAATGTAAGCGGAAAAATGTAATTATTTGTGACATCACATTAGAAACCTCAAAAAAAAGTATTTCTCCACTATTTAATGGATGTTATTATACATATAAACCTTCCTCTTCCATCACTCTATCTATTAAAAAACGGGATCAAAATCCGTTGCGTAGTTTTAAAGATTTAAGCATACATGGGGATATAGGGACAGAGAAAGCGACTTTGTTTTATAATATGTAGTGATTAACCTACCTGGTTCTTGTTGAAGGCCTAAAATTTTACCTTCGATAGCCCATAGTTCTTGCAAAAGAACCATGTCTATCCGTTTTTCGGCGAAAACCTTGCACAATGTGGCCGACGCACCTTTAGCGTGATGCAAGTTCGCCTGTAGCACCCGTATGGTGCTCACACTTCCTCAGTGTCCTTAGAGGATACAGCAGCTATCCTTTGTAGCTGCGCTCTTCTTGGCCCTTTATTTGCTCTGACCGGGGTGTTATTTTTGTTAGGTCGACTTTATTTTAATGCTAGTAATTACTTATTGTATCTTCTAATATGAAATAACAATAAGTATTCACATCTTAAATCTAAAATATAATTATTAGGCCCGACCAGTGTCGGACATAAACTTAGTGGTAGTTATAAATAATACATAAGTAGTGACAATCAAAAAGGAAAAAAAGTATTTTCAAGACGTCCCAGCTGGATTGTTGAGAATAAGAGCCCTTGTGTCACCCTTTTTTAGGCGGACGTGTCTAGTAAAATTCAGAATATTACGAGCAAGCGGATAAGAATGTGACTCGAGTTTTGTTAAGTATTTGCCTGCGTATTTTGCAATTTCTTCAATCACTAGTGGCATATTTAAATCACGATGTAAACTGGAATTTTTAAAATTTTGTTTTGCCTACGTTGAATTCTCTCAACATTAGAAGCTGAAGCAGTGCCCCATAACTAAATGCCGTAGCACCACATAGGCTTCAAAAGCGACTTGTATAGTAAAAGTCTGCAGTCTAGGCTGAGTGTTGAATTTCGACCAATCAGCCAATGTATCTGAGGTAATTTAAGTTTCATTTGTGTTAGCTTTGAGTCAATATGGAGTTTCAATATAAGTCGTCGATCAAGGTGTATACCAAGGTATTTCACGTGTGAATGTTGAGGAACAACTTGATTGTTGATTAGAATTGGAGAACAAGTATCTCTTCGCAGGGTAAAAGTTACCCGAACACACTTTTACTCGTTTACTTTAATTCTCCATAAGTTTAACCATAGTTCCAGTTGTGTAATATATTCTTGTAGATATCGGGAAGCCTCTTTAGGGTTTTCGTGCAAACTTATTCAGGCTGTATCATCGGCAAACGTAGATGTATGGATATTACTGCTCAAAGGCATATCACAAGTATAAATCAAATACAAAACTGGCCCCAGTATAGTCCCCTGTGGCACATCGGATGATATAGATTCAGGCACGCTCATGAATTCTCCTTCCACAACCGTGAACTTCCGGGTAGTACTGTAGCTTTCTAATAAATTCAGAAAATTTATTAGTAGATATAATTTCAATTTTAAAATAAGGCCTTCATGCCACACTTTATCAAATGCCTGCAAAACCTCAATAAAGAGAGCAGAAAAGTACCTCTTTTCTTCAAAAGTTCTTTTTATAAATTGAACCAATCTATGCGTTCGTTCAATGATTCTATGCTGACTTCTAGAACCAAATTGATGGTCTGGCATGCACCCACTACCAACTAGAATTGGGGACAATTTTGCCATGAGCAGTTTTTCGAATAGTTTTGACATTGTTGATAGCAGAGTTATTGGCCTGTATGACTCTGCCTTGGTAAGGTCTTTGCCCGGCTTTGGAATCATTTTAACCTTGGCAAGCTTCCAGCTGTTTGGAAAATACTCCAGTCGTAAAATAGCGTTTAAAATGAATAACAGGATTCTAATAGCTATACGAGGCAACTTCATCAACATCTGGTTACTAATTCCATCAATACCCGGGGCTTTTTTCGGGTTGAGTTCTGCAATTATTTTTTGTACATCACGCGTCTTAAATTTTATTGATCAAGGGGGTAGCGCTACTACATTTGGCAAATCAACAGCACCAGAACACGTGTTTGGGGTGAATACGGATTTTAAATGCTCACCAAATATTTTACCTTTTTCAGTATCGCTTCTTGCCCAACCTCCTTTAGATGTGCGCAGAGGTGGTTTACACTCAACTGGTGTTTTAAGCTTTCTAGCAGCGCGCCACAGAGAGTAATTAGATGCTGGTGTGACATCAAGGCCTTCCAAATAATTTTTAAGAGATGCAGTTTTTTCAAATGCAAACAACTCTTGGAGTCGTTTAGTACACTCTTTAAATCTGATTTTAAGTTGGGGTGATCTGTGCTGTTGCCATTCTCTTCTAGCTCTTCTTTTTTCACTTACGAGACGTTCAATATCCGTAGAATAAATTTTATTTATCCTAGTCTGCGGATGGGTGGTAGTGGCATGTTCAGCAGCCTGTATAATATTTTCATTAAGGTTGGCAATCTTAGATTCAATATCATCATGTGTTCTTAGCGTAATATTTTCCGTGCAATGACTACTAAGATATTTTTTGAATCGCAGCCAATTTACACGACTGATCATCTTCACATACGAGTGAGGTAAATGACTTCTTAATGGGCTACAAATTGTAACGATCGTGGGAGAGTGATCGGACGAGAGATCTAGAGAAGCTTCAATTTGAATTAAATCCCTAGAGATATTTTTCATAATGCCAAAATCTATTATATCCGGAATTTTATGTATGTCAGTAGGCCAATAAGTGGGCTCCCCTCTCGAAATGACGTCCAAGCCCATTTTGGAAATTGTATTGAACAACGCTCGACCTCTGGGTGTAATAAGACGCGAACCCCAGAACGTGTGTTTGGCATTATAGTCGCCAGCTGCTACGAAACAAGGGCCCAGAGATTTGTAAAAATCCTCGTACTGATCCTCAGTAATTGCGAATCTAGGAGGAGGGTAAATTGATGATATGACAAAATTAGTGCAAAAATTTTCGACACAAATATTCGTTGCTTGTAAATGTTCTTCACAAATGTTGTCAATCATATAATGCTTGAGTCTTGACTTTATTAAAATTGCTGATCCACCGCATGCTCTTCCTCTCGGGTCCTTTGAATCATATAAGGTGTAGACATAAATTTTAAAAAGGCTTCTCGAAGTCAAATGAGTCTCAGAGACCAACATTATATCAATATTTTTTCCCGTGAGGAAGTGCTCAAGTTCATTTTTATGTTGGCGAATGCGGTTTGCGTTCCAGAAACATATTTTTAACGTGTTCATGGTTTGTTAACTAAAGCTTGAAGCAATGTATTCTGCATTCGCAGCATTTCTTGCATCATGCTAGTCATATTTGTTGTAAAATTGTTTATAGTTTGCACCAGATTTTCAATAGTAGGTTCAAGGCGATTAAAATTAAAGCCTGAGTTTGTATTTGTTGAAGTATTTGGCCGTGAAGCATTTTGTTTGGGAATAGAGCTTGTCTTAGCAGCATCGGCATACGATACACGTGAATTAACTGGTTGGCTCACTTGGGCAAGAGTGGCGGAGTAAGTGTTTGCTGTTTATGCTGGAGCTACTTTAGGTTTTTGCCCCATAGTCTTTTTAACGAAAGAATATACAGGACATCCTCTATAGTTAGCGGTGTGATTACCTCCACAATTACTGCATTTTTTTCTGCTTGATCTTTTGGTTTAGTACAACTAGCAGTACCGCGCAATTCACCGCAAATAACACAAACTGTAGGTAATTTGCAGTAAGTTTTTATGTGACCATATTCTTGACAATTATGGCACTGTACGGGTCCAGAACGCTTGTGTGGTTCTTCAACTGTTATTTTTCGGTATAAAAGATATTTTAAATTATAAATTGGGTGAGTCTCATTTTTTCTCAATTTTATATCATTCGGCTCAAGTTCAACGCGAAATAGAGGCCGGGGGATCTTCACCCTATTTATTATATTATTACCTTGAATCCCTGGAGGACGAGTGCATCTTTTATTTCTTCGGGAACAACATAAGAATCTATGCCCTTCAATACGATCTGTAAGCCTTTAGCACTCTTAAGCTGGTATGTGTAGAAACTTGTTTTATTTTTTTCAAATTCAGAAACCATTTTGCGGAAATCTGTTTCGTCATAAATTTGAATTTTCGTTTCATCGATATATATAAATTGTGACAGGCATTTTAAACTAAAATAATTAATTTAAACAATTTTAAAAAGGGAAACTAATTTAGGAATGGCAGAAGGGATGTATGTGGTATACATTTATAAATGTAAAATTATTAAAAGAAAAAGGGAGATGAAGCTATTACGTGATAAAAGCAATAAATTTTTTTACACATTGAGAAAGTTTTATAGACTGAAAAAAGCAATCTTCAGACAAATAATTGGAGTCTTAAGACCTTTGATGACCAAAGAGTTCAAATGTCATTAGAAGTAAGATTTTTATATACATACATACTAAAGTCCTGCACAAGACTATTTATAAGAACTTTCAAGACATGAGGGATTTTTCAAATGCTTTACTACAGCGAAGTCTTCTAAAACAAACGCTAAGCAACACTGTTTGCAAGAATTTGTTTCAGTTATTGCAAGTATAGGAGTAAAGAAGAAAATACTTCGTGACTGAAAAATTTGTGATGCTTGTTTCTTTCTACGCATGGGCGCGTATAAAAGCGTCATGCATGTACATACACACACACGTTGTGTATGCTCTTCTATTTTTCTGCACACAAACAAACGTTCACATGCATTTACATTAGTTGTGTGCGCTTGCTTAAAAAAACCTCCCTTAAACACATAATAGCTTACCATCTACATCTTACACACACACACTCAAACGTACAATATGGAAAATAACAAGCATACACGTATCAACACTACTTTGTTGACTGTTTGTTCGTAACAAGAAGTCTTGACGACATTGCTTGTTAGCACTCATATACACATATACCAATGCACCTATCGTGCTTTGCTTCCCTGCAGTCAGACTGGGGCCAAATGTCCCTATGTCAACACTAAAATTCTAGTAGTATGTACATTATCTACAAATTCTCTTCTATTCGTCAGTACAAAAGAACGAGAGAAAACAGATGTGGTGCATTTGTGGTGGGTTTTGCAACAACTTGTCAATATTCCTATAATTGTATGTACGTAAGGTATAGAAATGTACCACTAAATGTCTGGTTGGTCTGTCTCCATGTTCCCATAAGAACTATGTAGTCACTACCTAGTCAACTGTTTAAGTGTTACTAGTAGATTTTCAATGACAAGCACATGCTAAATGTCTATAGCACAAAGTATTGTATGGGGAATAATTAGAGAGTAGTACTGGTGACAAAGTCAAAAGCGACTCAGTACATTTTCACCATCGACATTTCCTTCAGGGTTATAATGCGACAGCATTTATTATTGGTTAAGTATAATGCAGCAATGAGAATACATTTAAAAAACAAGACGTATTTAAATTTCAAGACAATTTACACAGGTCTATAATACATACATCTTTTTTTTATGCTCATAGAGCATACCAAAACCCCATTTAAAATAGCTATTTAATGGCAATGAGTAATTCGTCATTTTCTATCCGATATGCGAAATTTTTGCTAATAGCTCATTTTGGGTGTGATGTACAATTTCCACAAACAATCGAAAAACAAACTGTGCTCCCAGATATTTATATTTATACCATCATTTTAAATAGTATTTATACCAATCTTATCTAAAACAGACAAAATACCAACAGTGAAAATTGTTCTCGATTTATTCTGTTCCGCAGAACTTTATCAATATGTCATTCACTGCAGATAATGCGACTAGTCACTAGTCCATACATGCATGTAAGGACTAGTCCAAAGAGGAGTAGGGGTACTCCAAAACTATTCCAAGCCCACATATGAAAAAAGGTGGTCGATTTAACATTGCGATGTCTTAGGGTTGGTCCACATGGTCCAATTTTGCATTACATCGGCCTAACCCCAAGTCTTCTCCATATAGAATAGTTAGAGACTACTCGCATACAATTTGTAAGCTCATAAGAACTATCATAATCGTTGAAACTCGAACACTTATCGTGTAGCATTGAATGCTTGTATTAAAACGACATGATCCATGACTGATGTAACTCATGTGTTTCATCTAGATTGGAGCACGTACTCCAATATTATTTGTAGGGTTTTTTATACATACATACATATCGTCACCTTAAATGGAAACGGACGGAGAAACAAAAAACGTTACAACCCAGTAAAAAAAGACACTCCAAAAAAGTCATGAAAATGTAGAGTTTGCGATCTGGAAGTATTGCAAATTTCGATCCGTTCTAATGATTTTTACATAGGGTTGTCATTGCAAGAAGTTCTCTTTTTCTATGTCTGGTCACAGAATTGGAAGCGATTTTAAGAAAAATTTCCTTTTTTATGGTCTATGATAACATTTTCATGTAAAGAAAAATGGTAAATATTTACTTATTTAAACAATTCGTTTCTTTTTATACGAATTTAAGCCCAAAACAGTGTTTTCATGTAAATTTAAGTAAATAACTATTAAATTTTATACTAAAATTAGTTCATAAATTTCTTTAAAAAATCGATTTTTTTTTAATTCTGGTGAGTATTTTCTAAAACTAAGGAGGAATTACAAGGTTTTGTATGACTAAAATAATCTTCTACTTGGTTTTCTGCTAACTATCGGCAAATTAAAAATATCGATTTTTTGGTAGTAATGAAAATGTAGTTCCTTTAAAATGACTTCCAATTTTTTTTACTGGAAAAGTCAATAACAATAAAGTATTCTTGAAAATGTTCTTCGAAATTGTAGCATGGATACTTATATGTTTTTAACCATTTATTTCCATTTTATGTATATTTAAGCTTTTATGTTAGTTACGTTATTTGCAATAAAAAAAATAGATGCATTCGTAATTACGTCCGTTTGAATTTCTTTAATAAAGTCGTAATTTTTGACCGCACATGTATAAATATTTGCTTGAACATATAGTTTGATAAAATATCAAGTCTAAACATACCCATAATAGGGTTGTGCGCGCAGGTGCCTTTGTAATTGTGGGTATAGTATATATATTGTGTATATTAATGTTTATATGTTTGAGCAAAATAAAAGTAATTAATTAAAAAAAATATTTAATAACATTAAATGGTCATTAAAAATGTGGGTTTGTTTGAATAGCAGAAAAGAGTTTCACCTAAGGTTTTATATTTATGTATATTTATGTATGTATACATTTATAAATACCGTTGAATAGATAGTTACGTCTTCTATTGTGATTATATAGAAAAAATTAAGAAACATTTGAAGTAAAGAATATGAGATCAACAATTTTGTTAACACCCAGAAAGGGTTAATTATTAAGGTATTTTAATATTTTTCTTTAGTTATTAACTTGCAAAAACAAAAGTTTTAATAGGTCATTTAAGCATGCATTTAATTATTCATTTAACGAAATATGTAAAGGTAACTAGAACTCTGACCATTAAATTGCAAATATTACAGTTTTAATATTAATTATGTTTTGTTCTTTCTTTGCTTTGTTAAATTTCAAAACACCTGTAGTTAATTATTATTTAACTAAATACAAATCGGTAATTGGGACATTAAATTGCAACTATTACTACTCTTTGCTCAGCTATTTGTTGACATACTTAAGAGGTAACTGTTACAGTATTGTGTTAATTGCTTACGCATGTATTTAATGTATTACTTATGACTAATTGATTATTATTATTAAATTTAATGTAGTATATAAGATGTGAATAAAACCAAATTATTAGTTCAGTAGTAAATCATATTTCTTGTGTTTTTATTGAACTTAGCGTTCTTCTGGTTAAAGTGCTTGAAGAACATTGGCAAAGCAAAATAGTATCAATCCAGAATTATGTGTTTGGGTTGAATTCTACTATAGCCAGTTAGGAATTAACATTTTTTGGTGACCCCTAAAATTTTAAAAATACGCAACCAGCCTTGAAGGTAGATTACTATCAAGGACACTTTGGTAATCATCAAGGACATCTTGGTAATCATTAAAGGACCTTTTCCTAATAATCGAGGACATTTTACTAATCATCAAGGACATCTTGCTTATCATCAAGGCAATACAGTGTGCTTCATTTGCTTCAAGTCAAAGCAGTGACCCATCAAGACAGTTTGCTTATCATACATCATCAACAAGTTCGGCGATAAATTTTCTTCAACTTTACTCAGCGCAAGAAAATTCAACATGTCAAGCTTGGAGAGTCTAATGTCTCAACAGGAGGTGAGAGCAATTGAGATGGAAAGGATAGTTTCGAATATCAAAAAAGGCTCCTCAAGATCGAAGAACCCTCGAGTTTTACGAAACTAAATACGAGGAATTAAGAGAATTGTGGAAGGTCTTTGAGAAAACAGAAAACACTATAAGAAGAGATCCAACATTGGCAGATAATGATACATATATGATCAAAAATCTGCACAAAACCGTTGGACTCACATACAGCACAACAATTGAACTAATTGAGGCACAAATATCTAAGCTACACCAGATAAACACGAAGCCTGTGCCAACAACAAGAGAAAAGCAAATAGAGCCTGGTAAAAGTGATCGATATGTGTTAAATTGCAACTTGGGGTTGGTGAGAATGCAAAAGGCCCGCATGACGGCCTTGACACGCTTGATTAACGGATTATCAACAGTAAAGAATGACCAACCATCACAATTTTATCAAATAAAAAGTGAAGGTATAAAAAACTTGTGATCTCAAATACAAAAATTATCTGACGAAATATGGCAGAAGGTAGAGGATCCCTCAACATTGGGATTTGATCAGGATGAATATTACATTTTGGAAGATTTAACCCAACAATCGTTAGTGGAATTGGCCGTAATGGGAGATCAAACCAAGCAGTTTGAGAAGGAAGCACCACAGTTACAAAGCAATTTAGCAGTATGTAGCTCGCTGCCTCTTCCGAAAGTGACAATTCCACAGTTTAATGGGGATTATTTAAAATGGTGTCAATTCTATGAACTATTTACCGAAATGGTCGATAAACAACCACTACCTCAGGTGCAAAAGATGTGGTACCTTAAATCAAACGTGTCATTAACCGAAGAAAGTTATAAAACGGCCTGGAAACTGTTACAAGAGAGATTCAATAACACAAGAGTCATAGTGGCAACTTTGGTAGATAAGATTCTGAGCCAACCAACAGGAACGTTGTCTAGTGCATCAATAAAGGCTCTTCATGACACCACTAAAGAATGTCTGTTGGCGCTAAACAACCTACACGTCAACACGATATCCTGGGATGCTATACTGATCCAGCTATTGACTAAAAAATTGGATCGATCTCTCTATACTCGATTCATACAGTCACTAGCTAAACCAAAAGATATACCATCAATGGACGACCTCTTCTCTTTTCTTGAAATTCAATTTCAGTCAATGGATTCCATTGGTTATAAAGAGAAATCATCTAGTCATCAAAATACAAAAACCGTCTCATCAGTAACATCGATGGTCAGTTACGAAAACTGTAAGCTCTGCAATAATGGAAACCATCATATTTATCGGTGCAAGCAATTCTTAAACATGACAGAATCAGACAGGTTGAACTGGGTACAGAAACAAAAACTCTGCGTTAATTGTCTGAAGACTGATCATGTATCAAAAACGTGTACTGCCAGTGGTTGTAGAAGATGCAATAAAAAACATAACACTTTATTGCATTTACAACAAAATCCACAACATAAGCAGAACATATCAAAGGCGCCACAACCAGATTCAGATGCAAAGGGCAACACTGCAGCAGCTTCATCAGCATCGGCAACTGCAGCAACAACACAACACAAATATGTCATGTTAGCTACAGCTAAGGTAATTGTGAAGGCTCCAAATGGTATGTCCACTGAGTTTCGAGCTATTCTGGATTCAGGCTCACAAGTAAACATTGTATCTGCACGTCTCGTCAGAAAGTTATCATTGGCTCCAACTGAGACTTCTCTGTGCATCGATGGAGTTGGAAGGACTCAGAAACGAGCACCTCACCGCGTGAATGTTGAATTGTCATCAATGAAAGGTGACTTTTTGACAAATTTGGAAGCTATCGTTCTTCCAACTATCATTTCACCACAACCACATCATAACATTGATGTTTTAACCTGGAACATTCCAGACAATATCCACCTAGCAGATTCTAGATTTTTCAAACAAGAAAAAATAGATATTATTCTCGGAGCAGAGTTTTACTTCAAGCTTATGCACCCAGGGATAATAAAATTAGCTGATGGCATTCCTACTCTGCAAAACACATTACTGGGCTGGATCATTGGTGGCTCAATTCACCAAACCATTAACTAAAATTTAGCATCGCCACCTACATGTGCCATATTTGGCAATGAGTCAACACTAGAACAACACATTGAACAACTATGGAAATTGGACGAAATAGAATCCCCTGAGAAAATTCTGTCTCCATCAGAAGAACAATGCGAAGCTCATTTTGGTCACAATACCAAAACTAATAAATATAATCGTTTTATTGTTAGTCTTCCATTTCGCGAGAACACGTCGGTATTGGGTGATTCGCATGCCATGGCTTACAACAGATTCGTTGACTTAGAAAAACGACTACAAAAGAATCAGAGCATTCATGGTCAGTACATACAATTCATGAGAGAATATGAAGAGCTGGGACATATGCAAAAGATAAATATTGACGAGGTACCACATCCTAGGTATTTTATTCCTCATCACTGCGTATTGAAACCTGAAAGCACCACAACAAAACTTCGAGTAGTTTTTGACGCATCAGCAAAAACATCAACTGGATATTCTTTGAATGATTTAATGTTTACTGGACCAGTTGTCCAAAGCGAATTGTTTTCGATCCTCATTCGTTTTCGATTGCCAAAATTCGTCTTTACAACAGACGTAGAGAAAATGTGTAGACAGATATTAATCAGCCCAACGGACCATCAGTATCAAATCATTATCTGGCGAGAAAATCCGTCATCACCCATTAAATATTACCGACTTAACACGGTTACATATGGAACACGTGCAGCACCTTATCTTGCCACCAGATGCTTAAAAAAATAGCTGAAGAAAATATACACAGCTTTCCGTATGGATCCCAGATGTTGAAAGATAATTTTTATGTGGATGATGGACTTGGAGGTTCAGATAGCCTTAGCACAGCAATTGCAATGCAAAAGGAACTCATTACAATATTGAAGAAACACGGTTTTAACTTGAAAAAATGGTGCGCAAACCATGCACAGTTATTAAAAAACATTGCAGCAGATGATCAAGAAGTAAATTTAGACTTCGACAATAATGACAATAGTACGATAAAAACATTAGGGTTGTATTGGTTACCTAAGAACGACAATTTTTGCGTCAAGGTCAACTTCAGTCATCATCAGAAAATGACAAAACGTACAGCAACTTCTGATCTTGCAAAGCTGTTTGACCGCCTTGGCCTCCTAGCTCCCGTAGTTGTAAGGGCAAAGATATTTATCCAACAACTATGGCATCATGAATTAGAGTGGGATGATCCGTTACCTGATGATCTTTGTTCATCCTGGAATAAATTCAGAGTTGACCTTAAACTCCTTGACAACTTTAAGATACCGCGACACATATTCCAAGGTGAAGCACCGGTAAAAGCACAACTCCACGTGTTTTCAGATGCATCCGAGAAGGCATTTGGTGCAGCTGCTTATATTCGCGCAACTCTTAAAAATTGACAAATAATCGGTAGGTTGTTGTGTGCCAAATCACGAGTAGCCCCACTGAAGCAACAAACATTACCACGATTGGAGCTATGTGCCGCAGTTGTAGCGGCTCAACTTGCAGATAGACTCAAACATGAAATGAAAATAGAAAATCAAACGACGTTTTTATGGACAGACTCTGAGATTGTACTATCATGGATAAATACACAGTCATCGTCTTACAAAACTTTTGTAGCCAACAGAGTATCAACAATTCAATCATTAACCCTACCGCAACAATGGCAGCATGTAGGATCAAAAGACAATCCAGCTGATATATTATCTAGAGGTATTAAAGCAGCTGAACTGCCAAGATGCAATCTATGGCTATATGGACCACTGTTTCTTCATGGCAAGGAAGAAGCATGGCCAACAAAACGTTCACCATTATTTAAATCAGCAAGTGACATTGAAAGGAAAAAGGTAGTTGTAACAGCAGTCTGTTCAAACTATGTCAACATCGTATATGGAATTCACCACAGGAATTCTTTCAAAACTTTACAGAGAGTATTGCGTTACGTTCTTCGATTCATCAACAATTTAAAAACGAAAAACAAAATTCGACCAACACACATATCATTGAGCCCGAGAGAGTTGAATGATGCTCTATTCCTGATAGTTCGAACAATCCAAGAAACTGAATTCAAGGAGGACATATCTAGGTTACGAGCAAACAAAGACTCCCAGGGTCCAGTGCAATCAGCAGCCTATCTCCATTTCTCGATGACAGATCCGTTCTACGGGTCGGAGGAAGATTGGAAGCATCAGAATTGTCGTTTTACGCAAAACATCCCATACTACTACCATATAACGATTCAATATCAAAACTTATACTTACAATGCTCCACGAAGAAAATTATCATTGTGGCCCACAAGCGCTACTGTCTACATCAAGACAAAAATACTGGATTATCAAGGGCAAGTCCATGACCAGAAATATAATTCAAAATTGTGTTCGATGTACAAGAGCAAAACCAAGACTCCTGAACCAAATAATGGGAGACCTACCAGCAAGCAGAGTAATGCCAGCAAGACCATTCATTAAAACAGGAGTTGATTATTGCGGTCCTTTATGAGTTCATTACAAAATAAGAGGTAAAAAGCCTCATAAAGTTTATATAGCTGTATTTGTCTGTTTTTCAACAAAGGCAGTACATCTGGAAGTTGTAACTGAATTAACAACAGATGCCTTTATTGGAGCCCTTAAAAGATTTCTATCACGTAGAGGGCGCTGCCAAACCATATATTCGGACAACGCTACAAATTTCATAGGTGCTCGAAATCAGTTGGAGGATCTGAATGATGCAATCTTTTCTAAAAAATCGCAGGAAAGGATCATACAATCATGTAATACGGACGGTATTGAGTTCAAATTTATACCACCTAGAGCCCCTCACTTTGGAGGATTGTGGGAGGCAGCTGTTAAATCGGCTAAACAATTATTGCTTCGAACTGTTTCAACGGCTTCCTTAACTCACGAAGAGTTGGAAACAGTAATTATCGAAATAGAAGCCATCCTAAATTCTCGACCACTAACCCCAATGTCATCCAATCCAAATGACTTAACTGCACTGACTCCAGGTCACTTCCTAATTGGAGAACCACTCATAGCGCAAGTGGACAGCAGAGCAGAACACGTAAACACGTCCCTCGCCACACGATGGAAGTTAGTGTCTCATCTTAAACATGAATTCTGGAGACATTGGTCATCGGAATACTTACAACAGTTGCAAGAAAAATATAAATGGAAATCATCTTATCAAAACGTAAAAGACGGACAAATGGTTATCATAAAGAAAGATAACATACCAGTTATGCGTTGGCCACTCGGAAAAATTCTTGATACACACGAAGGCAACGATGGAAGGGTGCGAGTAGCAGATATCAAAACAGCATCCAGAGTGATAAGAAGACCTATACACCGACTAGCTCCTCTATTTCACGAAGACGAAAACTCAGTAAAAGAAAGTAATAAGTCCTGAAGGCAAGAGAATGATGAAGAGTCCACCATTCCGAGAAAACGACGCTTTCCAGGATCTTCTGTATTGCTGAGTATCTTGATAACAGTTATGCTGATTCCAGCTATTTTCTGCAACAATATTCAAATAAATAAATTTCAAAAGGACCCAGGAATATATTTTGAGGGCATTGGGACAGCAAGGATGGTGACAGGCGAATGGAAAATTATGGTCTATTACAATTTAGCTCCATTTTCATCAGAAATCGATGCACTATCTTCAGGAATACTTGCACTCGAGAAACTCTGTACAGAACACCAACAGACGCACATATGCAACAGTTTTGTTAAACACTTTCAACAAATAAGAGATGAGCTATGCCAAGAAAGGGAAATATTTTCATCAAACAGGTTCAAACGAGCGGCATTTAACATTGTTGGTAACGTCGCCAGATCGCTGTTTGGTGTCTTGGACTCAGAATATGCTGAGGAAATGACAAACACCATAAATAAGGCTAGAGCTGAGAAGGATCACATTCTATTACTGCTAAAAAATCAAACCTCAATCATAGACTCAACCATAAATATCATAAAACAAGATAAAATCAGAACTCAAAAACGAATAACTGATCTTTTGAGTGAGAAGTTATTATGTGTTTTTAGGAGGTCAAATTACTTACCTACTTTATTAAAATTACTTACTTACTGCAGCACAGCAAAGTATCGAGACATACCAATGTCCGCAAAGTCCCTGGATCTCCGAGCACACCTGGAATCTTATAAAAGCTCGTAGAGATGACAAAGAGAAGGTCAACAGAGCAAGAACAAGACACGAGAAACAACGCGCACAAGCGAACTACAGTATAGCCAACCGTAGAGTTAAGCGCAGCGCCAGAAACGATAGGAGAAGGTGGTTGGATAATCTTACTGCTGAAGCATAAAGAGCCATCGAAACGCACCGACAGAAAGATCTATACCAAATCGCTAAAACTATTGCTGGGCGCGCACACGCCAACACCTTGGCGAAATAGTGCGCTCAACCGAAGAACAACTAAAGGTGTGGAAAGATCATTATAGAAAACTCATGGCATGCAACAACACTGCCCCAGTACAGGAATTATGCAGAAGACATATCCCGCACGTTCCTAGGAATGACGTCGATTCAGACATACCGGGTATTGCTGAAATAGAAGCAGCAGTTGGACAGCTCAAACTGAGAAAAGCCGCAGGACCAGATAATATTGCACCCGAGTTGCTCAAAGCCGACTGCAGCCTATTATCTGTAATTTTTGGGAAAATGAAACCCTACCAAACGGCATAAAGGACGGTATTATTATTAACCTTCCAAAGAAAGGCAATTTGATGGAATGAGCAAATTGGAGCGGCATAACTCTATTAAAAGCAGTAAATAAGGTCATTGCTCAGATTCTGCATAACCGAATAGCTGCCGCAGTTGAGCCTGGTCTACGAAGTGAGCAAGCTGGCTTCAGACCACATCGGTCTTGCATCGACCATATCAGCAGCCTCCGAAGTATCGTTGAGCAATCAAGTGAATGGCGAGCTCCCCTGTACCCGGTCTTTGTGGATTTCAAACACGCCTTTGACACTCTCTTCCATCCTGCCATTTGGAACAGCTTAGAATGTAAGGGTATTCCAAGAAAACTTATCGACTTGGTGAAACAGCTATACTCCGACGCGTACTGCTCTATGCTGCACGGGGGCTATACCAGTGTGCAAATGGAAATCAAGACGGGCGTGCGACAAGGCTGCACCCTATCGCCATTGTTCTTTAATATAGTACTGGGTGTAGTAATGTCTGAATCCGTAAGTGCAGAACAATGCATCACATTTGGTCTACAAAACAAGCTTAGCGATCTTGATTATGTGGACGACATTTGCTTGCTATCGCATACCTTCTCCCAGATGCAGGAGTCGCTGCGTAATATCGCATCACATGCACGTGGAGCGGGTCTCTCGATAAACATCGACAAAACCAAATCTATGCGCCTGAACTCGTCCTGCACTACTAATTTTTCATTAGAAGACACCAGCATAGAAGAAGTTCAAAGTTTTTGCTACGTATCAAATAACGGTGGTATCCATCAAGATATACATCACAGACTTACCAAAGCAAAACAAGCATTTGGCACACTAAACAAAATTTGGAGATCGTCGAATATTTCACTTCGAACGAAAATACGTCTGTTTAACTCCAATGTAAATTCAAATCTCCTCTGTAGGACTACGAAAGCTGGTACCTCTGCATTAGCGACTCACAAAGACTTCAGGTTTTCGTAAACCGCTGCCTCCGGCGCATTCTTCGCGTATTTTGGCCAGAAACAATATCTCTACGGCAAAAAGGAAAAAGTGCTTAAGTTGAGATAGCCTGATTTTGAGTTAATGGTACCTCTGTAATCTGCATATTCGAAAGTACCCCTGGTCAAAATCTTAATTAATTTGTCTGATTTTTCAGGAAGTTATAGCAAAATTACTTGCGACTTATCTTTTTTAGACTTCTAATTTAATTATTTTATCATAATTTTTCTTTATCACGTTGAACTGGTTTGATATACTTTTCCTGTCAGTGTCTATTGTTTCCTTGAGTTTGTTTAACGTCTGATTGAAATGGTTATTTACGTATATATTTTTATTAAGATCATTTATTGCTTTGTGATTATTTTCATCTATAGTTTTTAAATGATCTTCAATGTCATTTCGATCATCGTCGCTAATTGTTCCTGCTATCCACTTTAATCCTATTTAACGCCTATTGCGTTAAACAAACCTCTTAATTCTTTTATGGTGTAAGATTTGTGCCTTTACTTTGAGTTTTTTTAATTCGTGCTCAAGAAGTATTTTATTCTTGATAGATTGAAATTGGCTTATCTCCCTTTCTAGATTGTTGATTGCCTCTGTTATTTGTTCAATATAAATTATATGAATGATTTTATTATATTCCAATATTATTTTTACGTCATCTAATTTAATTTCGGCGAACCCGTCAGAATTATCGATTGGCTGGTTTGTCACGGATGCTATTGCCATTGGTATTAGCATCACAGAGTGGGGGATTTTGAAAAAAAAGTGGAAATAATTCCGCAGTTTCTAAACGAGCCGTCCGATTGTTAAAGAGGTGTCACCGAACTTTAGTATGAAATTTGGAATAAATATCTCAAAAGTGGGCGGATCCACAAAGCCCTAAAGTGGACAACCTCGGGTTAATGAAAAATTCAAACCGATGCCAAGCTGATGTTTTTGATCTGATAAAAAAGATTTTTTGACAGTGAATTTCTCTATCTAAGAGTTAAAAAAAGTATACTACATTTATACAGTTCCGCTTACAGGTTAGGAAATATTCGACAAAAAAAATTAAAATTTTGTTTTTTTTACCAACCTCGGCCCACTGTTCTGCTAGTGGTGAAGTCAAATCTTGTTCGATTTTAAAAAAGAAACTTGCAGTAATACATACCGCATATTTTTTATTTATTCAAAAGGTAATACTATAAGAAACATTACAAAGAAACTGTTTGTTAAAAATTTTCGTTATTAAAGGTGCCGGATCGTTTCGAAAGAGACATATATTTGTTATAAATATCAAATGTAAAACATTTTTTTCTCATATTTGGGATGGAACTAAAAAATTTGTCATTTCACCTTTAGACATGATATGTTTTTAAATATTTCCTAAAATATTATCTGCGCCCGCAAAAAATAAAAATCGCATTTTTGGGATTTTATGAAATCTTTTTGGAAATTGCCGGGAACTCAAAGGCAAATTCTATTTGTTTTTACTTTTTGTGTATTAATTACATAATTTTCTACCTAAAGCCTGGTACTCTGTTCAAAGTTATGAAACATTTTCAGTACCATTTATTGTTTCGCGTGAAAAATTTGACATGTGCTAAATGTAGCCCAACTCGCGGTTTTTTTTACAAATTTCTCGTTTTTATTGCTTGAAAGTATGCAACATTGTTAAAATTCCGTTCGGAAAAAGCATTGCTCATGTTGTTTCGCAGCTAGACTAAATTGATGCCAGATTAATTTTGCATGGAAAGACATGTTTTTACGTGCTTTTCACAACAAGAATAGAGTACTACTTTTGCGAATTTATTTCACAAGTATTTCGTACGAAATACTTTTATATGTAGTTTGACAGCATTTCGAACGAAATTGTGAACACAGTACCAGGCTTAAGAGAGAATTTTCAACCGAAAATATTGATAAATGCGAATTTTATAGCAATTCTTTGGGTAAGACCTCTGTCTTCTCGGAAAACTCTTTATATGTTGTAAGCAGATGCAGGTAATTAGAAAAATATTAGTACAAATTTATTTTATAAGAAAATTAATCTTATTAATTGCTGTGTAATCATCTATACGCTAGGGGGTAAAAATCTTTTTCACAATACAATCACAAATTTTGAGTAAGATCATCATCACACCGCATTATGAAGTATGAGTGTATTAGGGTTTGAAAGAACCCTGTAGGAAATGTCACTAGTAAATCGGTACTGATTCACAATTGACTTTGTCGCCAGTACTACTGACTAATTATACCCGACACAATGCTTTTTGCTATAGACATTTAACATATGCGTGTTATTGAAAAGCAACTACTGACATTGAAACTATTGATTAGATAGTTCTTTAGGGACCATATGAAAACATTGGAAACAGATGATCACTAGTACATATTAGTAATTCTAGTATACACTTTTGATAATGAAATTGTATATTTTGTTTGCATTTTGGTATTTTATTAAAGAAATATATAAAAAATGGAACTTATGCATAAAAAACATACAATAATAGGCACTAATTCTCATTGTACCTTCATAGTGAACAGACGTATTAGCGGAATTTTTCTTACTTACATACTAAACAATAAAAAAAAATCATAAAAAAAATATTCGTAGTACATACTAACTTTGATAAATAAGTTTTTTTTTGCTTTGCTAATATTTTTACATATAGAAATAACAAAAACAAAATAAAACCGTAAACAGAAAAACACAAACAAAGTACCCTTGAGGAATACTCTATATGAGTACCTCGAAAACATATAATTGTGAAAAATAACAAAAACAAAAAAAAAACCACAAAACCACAGTTTCGTTAGCGATCAACTTCGCTTTGTCCAATGCCAACTAGTGAATCGTTGAAATTACCGTTGCCTAGTACTTCTACATTTAACTCAGCGATATCATCAACTTCGGGCTCGTCGTCATCACTTAACCAAATTGTCACTGAAGATAAGAGTAGCCCAAAACACAAGGTCCAAGTCGAAATAGACAGATACATCACAATTATAAAGCACGGGCGAATTCCAAATTCTACTAATATTGCATCTGCTCCAAAGATGTCTAGGGCTAACAGCGTTTTCAAATATATTTTTTTTTAATGCATGATTTTTATTTATTGTATCTTTATATATGAACTAACAATAAGTATTCAAATCTTAAATCTAAAAATATAATTAGGCCCGACCAGTGTCGGACATAAGCTTAGTAATAGTTATATATAATACATAAGTAGTGATAGTCAAAAGGAAAAAAAAATAAAAGTATTTTCAAGAAGTCCCATCTGGAGTGCTATGAATAAGAGCCCTTGTGTCCCTCTTTTTTAGGCGGATGTGTCCAGTAAAGCTCAACATATTACGGGCAAGCGGACTAGGATGTGACTCGAGTTTTGTTAAATATTTGCCAGCGTATTTTGCAATTTCTTCAGCCACTAGTGGCATATTTAAATCACGATGTATATTTGAATTTTTTATATACCATGTTATTAACCGTAAAATTTAGTTTTGCCTTCGTTGGATTCTCTCGACATTAGAAGCTGAAGCAGTGCCCCATAACTGTATTCCGTAGCACCATATTGGTTTCAAAATCGACTTGTATATTAAAAGTTTACAATCTAGACTGAGTGTTGAATTTCTACCAATCAGCCAATGTATCTGAGTTAATTTCAGTTTCATTTGTGTTAGCTTTGAGTCAATATGGGGCTTCCACGTAAGCCGTCGATCAAGGTGTATACCAAGGTATTTTACGTGTGAATGTCGAAGAACAACTTGATTGTTGATTCGAATTGGCGAACAAGTATCTCTTCGCAGGGTAAATGTTACCTGGACACACTTTTGCTCGTTTACTTTGATTCTCCATAAATTTAACCATAGTTCCAGTTGTGTAATATGTTCTTGTAGATATCGGGAAGCCTCGTGAGGGTTTTCGTGCATACTAAGGCAGGCTGTATCAACGGCAAACGTACATGTATGGATATTGCTGCTCAAAGGCACATCACAAGTGTAAATCAAATACAAAACAGGCCCCAGTATGCTCCCCTGAATGCCTGAGAAACGTCGATAAACAGCGCAGAACAATACTTCTTTTCTTCAAATGTTCTTCTTATAAATTGAACCAATCTATGAGTTTGTTCGATAGTGATATGCTGACTTCTAAAACCAAATTGATGGTCCGGTATGCACCCACTACTAACTAGAATTGGGGACAATTTTGTCATGAGCAGTTTTTCGAAAAGTTTTGACATTGTTGATAGCAGACTTATTGGCCTGTATGACTCAGCCTTGGTAAGGTCTTTGCCCGGCTTTGGAATCATTTTAACTTTGGCAAGCTTCCAGATGTGTGGAAAATACTCCAGTCGTAAAATGGCATTAAAAATAAATAACACTATTCTAATTGCAATGCTAGGCAATTTAATCAGCATCTGGTTACTAATTCCATCAATACCAGGAGTTTTCTTCGGGTTGAGCTCAGCAATTAGTTTTTGTACATCACACGTCTTAAATTTTATGGGTCGAGGGGTAGCGCAATTACACTCGGAAAATCAACAACACCAGTACATGTGTTTGGGGTAAATACGGATTTTAAATGCTTTGCAAACAAGTTACCTTTTTCAGTGGTAGATATGCACAGAGGTGGTTTTAACTCAACGGGTGTTTTAATCCTTTTCGCAGCTCTCCACAAAGAGTAATTAGATGCTAGTGTGACATCGAGATTTTCCAGATAGTTTTTAAGAGATGCTGTTTTTTCATATGCAAGCAGCTCTTGGAGTCTTTTAGTGCACTCTTTCAATTTAATTTTATATTGGGGTGATCTGTACTGTTGCCATTCCCTCCTAGCTCTTGCTTTTTCATGTACGAGATGCTCAATATCTGTAGAATATATTATATTAAGCCCAGTCTGAGGATGGGAGGTAGTGGCATGTTCAGCAGCCTGCTTAATATTTTCGTTAAGATTGGCAATTTTAGGTTCAATATTTTCGGGTGTTCTTAACGTAATGTTTTCCGTGACTACTGAGATATTTTTTGAATCGCAGCCAATTAACACGGCTGATCATCTTCATATATGAGTGAGGTAGAGCTATACTCAGTGGGCTACATACCGTAACGATCGTGGGAGAGTGATCGGACGATAGATCTAGGGGAGCTTCAATGTGAATTAATTCCCTAGAAATATTTTTCATGACGCCAAAATCTATAACATCCGGAATCGTATGTATGTCAGTAGGCCAATAAGTGGGCTCCCCACTCGAAATTACGTCCAAGCCCATTTTGGAAATTGTATTGTACAACGCTCGACCTCTGGGTGTAAGAAGACGCGAACCCCAGAACGTATGTTTAGCATTATAGTCGCCATTGATGATATAACAAAATTACTGCAAAAATTTTCGACACAAATATTCGTTGCTTGTAAATGTTCTTCACAAACGCTGTCAAGAATAAAATGCTTGAGTCTTGACTTTATTAAAATTGCTGATCCCCCGCAAGCTCTTCCTCTTGGGCCCTTTAAATCATATAAATTGTAGCCATTAATTTTGAATAGACTTCTTGAAGTCAAATGAGTCTCTGAGACCAACATTATATCGATATTTTTTTCCCTGAGGAAGTGCTCAAGTTCATTTTTATGTTGACCAATGCCGTTTGCGTTCCAGAAACACATTTTTAACGTGCTCATGGCTTGTTAACTAATGCTTGAAGCAAAGTATTCTGCATCCTAAGCATTTCTTACATGCTAGTCATATTTGTTGTAAAATTATTTATAGTTAGCACCAGATTCTCAATAGTAGCTTCAAGGCGACTAAAGTTAAAGCTTGAGTTTGCATTCGTGGAATTATTTGGAGGTGGAACATTTTGTGTGGGGATAGCACTAGTCTTAGCTGCATCGGCATACGTTACACGTGAACTGACTGGTTGGCTTATTTGAGCAAAAGTGGCGGAGTAAGCGTTTGCTGTTTGTGCTGGATCTAATTTAGTACATTTTTTTTCTGCTAGATCTTTAGGTTTAGTACAACCAGCAGTACCGTGCAATTCACCGCATATAACATATATATATAACGTATCCATATCCAATGCCTCTAAAGTCTCCTTATAATTCCCCTGTATGGATCGTACCAAAGAAGTAAGATGCTTCCGGCGAGAAAAATTTTCGTATGGTCATATATTATCGCAAAATTAATGGAGAAACTACACCAGAGAAATATCCTGTTCCAGACATTAGCATAAATTTGGGATCAAGCAACTATTTTTCAGCAATTGATCTCAAGAGTGGATTACATCAAATAGCTCTCAATAAAGCCGACATCGAGAAGACTGCTTTCTGCATTGCGAATGGAAAGTTCGAATTCACTCGACTTCCATTTGGACTAAGAAATGCTCCTGCTATTTTCCAGCTCACTTTGGACGATGTGCTAAGAAAACACATTCATGTTCGCTGTTACACTTAGATTGAAAGGCATATTAAAGAAATCAACAAATGACACGAACTAAGAGGAACAAAAATTAACGTCGAAGATAGCAGGATAAATAGACCCAAAATTGTGAATGCTACAAATAGGTGGACGGACAAGTTTGACACAGATAACAAAAAGGAAGGACTCAGGGAAAACAGGGAGACTTTACAATTAGAATTATCAAGGTTAAAGGAAAGTTGGGAAATGACTAGATATCTGAGGAGAATTATTAGAGTAGAAGAAAAAGACTACTTAATGATTATTGGGCGAGGAGGAAAATAGAAAATGAGAAACGGTCATGGGCCCACATAATTAGTAATAATTTTTGTAACTTTATATATATACATACATATATATGTATGTATGTATACATTTATGTAAGCATAAATACCATCCGCAATTTTCTATCTTGTTATTTGATAATAAAAATGTTTTTTTAATTATGAACCATTTTATATCCTTATTGCTAGGATATTAACTTATATATGTATGTATATGTAACTTATAAGTACTACCGCAAGCTGTGTGGTTCATAGAAGCTGATGTTTATTTACACAAAAGTGAGGCTTGGACGATTACGAGAGCTACATCTAATAACAAATTTTTTCAGATTTTAGGACTTCTTCTGTTAGGCATCTGGGTCATGGACGGAGAGATGACTATCAAAAAACCAGAATCAGTTGACGTGTACGTAGAGATACATATGTGATTGGTGGAAGTTGCGTCAAAATTTGATTACATTTTGCATCAAATTAACATTCAACAAACAACAGACTCCGTCAGTGAAATCCATCTTAGCATATCCATCTTACCTAGTCCCTATAGAGACCTTATCATAAAAGAAATAAGTGAGATTGAGAACAGAATATTTGAGTAAAACTGATGAAATGGGTATATGGAACACTAGATGATGAGGACAGACAGCTGATAAATCAACATGTTGAGGTAGTTGATGCTAAGGGACATCAAATAATAGAACAAACAAGTCAGCAGATTTATGTAAACGACAGATTTAACTCATCCGTTAACAAGATGGTGGAAGCAATCAATGAAAACAGGGGGACTCTGAACAGATTGACTCAGATGAAGCAGGAATCAGCACTACCGCGATGTTGCGGTTTTCATGGAGAAGACCGTACAGGAGTATATAGCATTGGAAAAAATTAAAATTTTTAATCCAGCACTTTTGACATTAGAAAAAATTATTTAAATATAGAATAAATATTGAAACAATACAAAAGATGCAGATGGGAGTGGCGTTACACAGACAAAATACCTTGATGTTCGATATCAGGAACCTTTTTAAAGAAATCCCTAATAATACCAATTCTAATTGACAGCAACTACCAAATAGATGCGGAAAGCGAATATGTAGTGCGTACTGTTAACAGGAGTTTTGGCTATAATGGTGGGAGGGATTTTAAAAGTTTAAAGCCATCGCATAAATGTATTCTCAGAGGGAAGTGCAACCTAATCTTACATGAAACAAACAATAGAATTAATAGAGGAAGGTAAGCTTATAGTAAGCAACGCAGATAAAACCCCAATGTCAACTGCGATGACCGACGGTCAAACCTCTCCGGAAATTTCCTTTTCTCATTTTACAATTGCATCATAACAATAGGAGGACAAAGTTTCAATAGCCATGTTATAGATGTGTCCCAGAAGTTTCTAATGTTAGGGAACAATAGAAGTTTCAGCAGTTAAACCCACCCTTGAGAAACTACACATAATGCAGATTAGCAACATGAACACGATCAAGGAACTTAAATTTCAGAAGAATGTTTTCAATAACATTGTTTACTCCACGGTAGTAATTGTTACAATAGGCGTAATAATATTGAACGTGTTGGTGTTATATAGAAGACGCGTTCATATAAAAGTCAAAATAAACCGCGGACTCCCGGAACGTGACCCAAAATTAAATATAATTGTGGAGAACCATCTGCAAGAACATCTTGGAACAGTTCCAACGCCTACAACATACAAACCACACAACTCCTCAGATCACCTAAACAGCAATCAAGCAGGCAAAGACAACAGTTATTTTAATAAAGCTTAGTATAAGATCAACTACATTTAAGAATACATCATATGTAAAAGCATTTGATCCAATTATTATTGTTGGAAAATATTTATAACTAGGAATTTTTTCCGCCAAGTGGGGAGGGATGTTGTAAATTAGAATTGAACAACTTTCGTACCCGTAAATTGCACTAATTTTTTAACGTAGCAGCAACTAGTCATTCACTTTGTTATTTGTGCAATAGCGATATTTCAGAAATAGGTTAACAAGTTAGCATAATAATATTAACTGTTAAGCATAATGTTAATTTTAAAATATACTAAATAATGATTAAGTTTTGTTTAAATAGTTCATTTTAAGAAAACAAGATAGCAGTTGTAATTAGTGGGTTGTTAGTTGTAATTAGCTGAAGACAGTTAAAGATATAGAGCCATACCTGCGGTTCCCACGGGACCCTACAAGTTAAAAATTTTAAATTAAAAAATAAGATACTAGTTATTAGTTTGACAAACGTTTTTAAATAAATCATTTATATATATTGAAAAAAACCTGTGTTTAAAATAGAAAAGCAACAAAGTGCAATTCGACAAATGTGAGTTTGTCAAAGAAGAGACCAATTTTCGTGGTATAATAGTTTGCCAGAATGGTATTCGCACTTCACCAATAAAGACAAAAGCTATTATGAATTTTCCACAACCAAAAAGTGTTCAGGAATTGCTTTCATTTCTGGGAATGATGGGTTATTGTCGTAGATTTATTAAGGCCAACGCTCAAATTGACAAACATCTTACTGATATACTTATGGGAGAGTTGGAAAGATTACCTAAGAATGTGTCTAAAGAAACACACATAAAAGGCATTTGATCAACTAAATGATATTATGCTTCACTATACAGACTTCAAAAATCCCTTTGACCTGACTACGGTCAGGCTATCCGGCTACACTCTGGGAGCATTACTGGCTCGGGATGGAAGGCCAATCAGTTGTCTTTCCAGAACTTTAAGTGGAGCAGAGGGAAATTTTGCAACAAACAAAAAGGAAATACTGGCGACCTTTATGGGCCAAAGAAGGTTAAGATTTTCACCGACAATCACCCTTTGACCTTCGCACTCAGCAACAAAAATACAAACTCGAAAATGAAAAGATGGAAAGCGCGATTGGAAGAATATAATCATGAGTTAGTTTATAAGCCAGGTAATATGAACAAGGTCACAGACTTCCTTTCCAGACCAGCAATCACAAACGTAAATTCTATCACTGTCCATAGTAGTGATAGCTCTTCCGAAAATTTAATTCCCTCCGTGCAAACACAGGTCATTGTATATAATTTTCAGATAGTATTTTTCACATACCACAGACATCTTATAACTGAGCAAACATTTTTCGAAGAACTGTTGAAATCACTTTTGAAAAAATTCTTAAACCCCTCGGTTATTAATGCTATAAAGACAACAGATCCTATAATGTTAAAAATACAAAATATCTATCCAACTCACTTCAGCAACTATAAGATGCGGTTTACGCAACTAATGGTATCAGACATTACTAATATAAAAGATTAAAGCTGCCCTTGATGATATCCTCCGACCACACATAGGAAAAAGTTGCTACGTCTATATTGACGATATTATTATATTTGGCAGGGATGAACAGGAACATTTTGAAAATTTAAGAGCAGGGTTGGAGACGTTGGAGGAAGCAAACATGAAGGTACAACTTGATAAGTGCGAATTTATGAAAAAAGAGATAGAGTTTCTGGGATTCGTTGTTAGCATGGAAGGAATCAAAACTAATCCAAAAAAAGTAGAGGCTATTGCCAAAATGGCGATACCGAAGAATTTGAAAGATTTGCGCTCTTTCCTTGGCATGGCAGGTTATTATAGACGCTTCATTAGAGATTATGCCAAAATGGCGAAGCCATTAACAGCAATGCTCAGAGGAGATGCTGGAAATGTAGGCAAAAATGTTTCAAAAAATAAAACTATCTCTCTTGACGATATGGCAGTAGAAGCGTTCAACAAAATAAAAAATATGTTAGTTTCAGAGGATGTAATGCTTTCACATCCGAACTTTGAAGCAGACTATGCCATAGGAGCAGTCCTTTCACAAGATAAAAAAAACCTATAACATTTATTTCAAGAACACTTTCACGAACTGAGGAGACGTATGCCACAAATGAAAAAGAAATTTTGGCAATAGTTTGGGCCCTAACTTCCCTTCGTAGTTATCTTTATGGCTCCAAAAGAATAAAAATTACCACAGACCATCAACCGCTTACATTTGCCTTAAGCCATAAAAACCACAATAATAAAATGAAAAGATGGAAGGCCATTTTAGAGGAATACGACTACGAGTTGAATTATCAGCCCGGCAGAACCAATGTTGTGGCTGATGCACTTTCAAGAATTCCCATGCAAATTAATTCTTTAGCCGAAACTGTCGATAGTGATGAAAGCTCCGGTGAAGACCTGGTACCTTGCGTAGAAGGTCCCATTAACGTTTTCAAAAATCAAATATTTCTGGAAGTCGGAGAAGTTTCAACTAATCAATTTCAAATCATTTTTCCAACCGTTCACCGACATACCATCGTTGAACCGGTATTTACAAGAGAAAATTTAATACAGCATTTGAAAAGAAGACTTAACCCTTCCGTAATAAATGGAATTCGAACGGAGGAAGGAATTATGGGATTGATACAACCCTTTTATCCTGAATATTTTCGTAATTATAAATCCAGATATACTCAAAAACTAGTAGAAGACATAAATAATGAGCAGCAACAAGAAGAAGTTATATTAGAAGTTCACCGTAGGGCTCATAGGAATGCAATAGAGAATAAAGCACAAATACTGGAAAAGTACTATTGTCCGGGAATGACAAGTAAAATTAAACGTTTAACTCAGAATTGTATCATTTGTAAGGAAAACAAATACGAACGACATCCGAATAAACCTAAACTGACCGAGACACCACTACCAACACGCGCAGGAGAAATGTTACACATTGACATCTATATAACTGAGGGTAAAGCAGTACTGACAGCATTGGATAAGTTCTCGAAATATGCTCAAGCTAAGATGCTCAAAAGCCGTTCTATAGAAGACGTTCGCAGACCATTGAGGGACATTTTGTTTTCTTTTGGCGTACCAACAAAGTTGGTGATGGATAACGAACCATCGCTGAATTCTCGTTCAATAAAATTAATGTTGGAAGATGAGTTAGGAATAGAAACGTATGTTACTCCTCCTACCAGTAGAGCCAATGGCCAAGTAGAAAAATTTCATTCTACTTTAACAGAGATAATGAGATGCTTGAAGAATAACGGAGGACATCGTGATTTTGAAGAGCTATTAGAAAGAGCAACTGCTGAATATAACCATTCGGTACATTCCGTAACGAAAAAAAAACCAGTTGACATATTCTTCGGACGATCAGTAAATTTTACAGCTGAAGATGTAGAACGAACTAGACAAACTAATATAGAAAGACTTACTGAGAAACAGCAGAAAGACCTGGAACATCATAATAAGGATAGAACTGACTTTAAAACATATTTGCCGGGACAAATAATTTTTGTTAAAAGAAATAGAAGATTGGGAACTAAACTATCGAAACAATACACAAGGGAAAGGGTAAAAGAGAATAGAAATAGTACGGTCTTAACAGAAAAAAATAGAGTAATCCATAAGAGTCTAATTAGAAACTAATACGCCAAACTTAATTTCTTTCCACAGGATGGCCATATCAATCGCATTGGCCGATGTACAAATTCTTGATTTTCTAATTCACAATTAGTAACCATGGGCTCTGGAACTGCCAAAATTCAGACAGGAACATTTAAAATTGTCCATGTTATCGATATTGAGAAATATGAAAAGGTTTTGGAAGATATTAACGAAGCCATCAGAACTAAAGTACATATTGACAACCCACTATCCATAATTCTAACAAGTTTAATGAACGAAATTATAAGCACAATAGATCGACTTAAAGTGACCAAACATAAACGATCACTAGATTTTATCGGAACTGCATGGAAATGGATAGCAGGCAATCCTGATCACCATGACCATGAGATAGTAGTTAACAAATTAAACGGAGTATTGACAAATAACGACAACCAAGTAATCATCATCAAACTCACCACAGACCGCATAAATGAAATAACAAACGTCACAAATAAAATACTTAAACATATGAAAGACGACAGAACAATAGAAACTGAGATGGCTCTAAAAATTAAATACAAATTAGAAGTTTTGAAGGAGGAAATAAAAAATATTGCTTATGCACTGCACTGGGCCAAGGCCAACATAATTAACTCTTTTATATTATCTTACAATGAATTAAACACTATAAAGAATCTTTTGAAAGTTGAAAAATTTCCTTTCATTAACATTGATGAAGCTTTAGAGTTTGCAGATGCAAAAATAGCCACGGATGGCAATTCTCTGGTTTATATTATAAGTCTTCCTACTACTGAAATAGAAACATGTAATTTGATAGAAATAAGAGCAGTAAAGAAAGGAAACAAGATTAATAAAATTGATTTTAAGAAATTATTAGAATGTAAGGATAAAAATTTTGCTATAAAAAATACAAGCTATCAACAATTCAATGAATTATTAATATGTCCTAGCAGTAAACTCATAGATTTAAGCAATGACACCTGCGTTACGAATTTACTAAAAAGCCTGCCACCAGCTTGTACGATCATCAACAATCAACATTTGCCTACAATAGAAGAAATTTCCAGTGGATTAATTTTCGTGAACCAATATCAAGGCATGATGACAATAGAAAACGAAACAATGCTACTAAACGGAACATTTTTGATCAGACACCACAATACAACAATAACCATCGGAAATAGAAAATATGCTTCTAAAGAAATTACAGACAAGAAACCTCTTCCAGCCATTTTACAACCAAATGTTGAAACTATGCAAACTGAAGAAGTATTATCATTGGAAATGATGAAACAACTAAGTCTGAATAATACAGTCCACATCGATACTATAGAAAGCAAAAATAAAACCATCACAATCATAAACATTGGACTAGGCTCAATTCTCATAATTTTTTTTAATACTACTTACAATAAAAAATTACGTGAAGAAACCTACTGCAGAACAGAAAAAAAACCACGGACTTAGATTGTCCAGCCTAGCAATTGATGGACTTAATAAACTTTTTGACACGCAGATCCCTTCAAACGAGGACGTTTGAAACTTGAAGGGGGAGGTATTAACACATACAATGCACAATATAATAAAATAAATATCTTATTAAACTTGCTAACATCAACACGAATATAAAAAAATACAAAAATGAATTCAGCGCTAAACATTCTTAAGGGTCAGGTTGCATCGGCGATTCTCACGGGCTATGCAGGCGCGTGGACTACGTCAGCAGTTTCAACGATAGGTAGAGTAAGGTAGATATTAAGAAAATTTAAATTAAAAAGTTAGTTGTTAAGTTGTCGTCTTGTTTAATAAAAGCTTAATGCTCCAAAAAAATAATAATAAAATATAAAATAAAATTTTTTTTTAAATTAATTAAAAAGGACAAAAAGATTAACTTATATATGGTTTTATCATACATTTTGAAAATTGCATGAAAAAACTACCGTGCATAGAATCAAGAATAATCAAATTTCTAATTAACCCCACTAGCTACTCGGCTACCGAGGCTTGCTTAAATTTGGTTTATATTTACTGTAGTTACACTTTATCTCTAAAGGCACTGCTACATGTTCAATATATATTGCTAAATTGGGATCGCGATCCATT